>CM054057.1:647981873-648581873 GCA_028641055.1 Alopecurus myosuroides
GGCTCGGCTCTGATGGCATCCGACAAACATTTGGGCCCGGCCAAAATTGCCGGTATTAGCCTCACCCGGGAAACATGTGATCCGGCTGCAGGTACGACGGGGGGTGCAACCGCTACGGGCCCTCATACCGCACACCCGGCTGCTGCGCGCCTGGCTCGAGAACTGTCCACGATAGCTTGCGCTGCTGATACTGCAGGTGTTGCTGGTCTATGGGGAGGAGGCGGCATTTGCTGCTGCTCTGCCCTCCGCCGTGCTGAGCTTGTCTGAATATTGCCGGTATTTCCGTTATGCCGGCTAACATACGGTGTTCCATGCATTCCACTCCTGTTATCCGGGTAATTGGCTTGCTGAGCCACTGCTGTGCGCAATAGATCTATCGCCCGCCGGGTCTCCTCCGCATGGGGTGACTCTCTTACGGGGATGCGATCCAATGCCAATTTTGCTGCATATACATTGTCCATGGGGTTATTGAAGTGACCTGGTGGAGTGTGAAATCGTGGCGGTGGTGGTGGTGGTGTTGTATTGCCAATTACGATCCCTGTTTGCAATGTGGGTAACCCGGCTTGTACGTTTGCCGGCTGTCCTCCCAGGGTTGCAGGCTGATGTCCGGTTTCCTGATTCACAGCCGGAATTGGTTGATCCTGGGGTGTGATAAACAGCGCGGCCGGGTTTAAAGTTCCTCCCCTTGCCGGCAATCTCGTTTGGTATCTCTGATTGTGCATCCTGGTCGACTGGACTCGGAGCCGGTTTTCCAATACTTCCAGCTCGCGCCTGCGCGCTGCTATCCCTTGCCTCTCGGCTTCTACATCTCTCCTTTGTTGGTCCAATGCACGGCGGGCCACGTCCAGATCTGCGGCACGTGCCGCTGTGTTTTCCGGGGTTATTACCGTAGCCAACACGATAGGATCCAAGATCAGGTTATTGTTGAACAGAGCCGGATTTCGCGGATTCGAGGGCCCTGCTCCTGGCGTTCTGTTCGTCATAAACCCAAACATGTTTCTTTGCAATTCGCTTTCCGGGGTATTGCTGGTGACCGAAGCCGACTCTCCGTCAACCCGGGCTATGACCGGGTTTCCATCAACCGGATTTTGTTGCTGGGCCAGCGCTCGCGCCGCTCCGACCGCGGCCGTAGTCACGTCCCCCTGATTAAGATTGGTTGCAGGGGCCGTGTAGACCGCGACCTGGCGCGCGATGCCTGGTGCAGATTCATACTCTTCCTCATCACAGCTATCCTCTTCGTACCGATCCTCCAGCAGGTGCAGGATAGACTCGGTATCATCCTCCCTCGTGACCCGGCCACGCGGGGTCCATGCCGGCTCCTCCGGATGTTCCCTCTTCGTGGTGGGCTCTTCTATCGGATCGATCGTCCCGACCGACTCTTCCCCATCCGACTGAACGCAGGTCGCTCCTCCTGACACGGAATCATATTCAAAATTGAACGTACCATGGCGACGAAGACGTTGACCCGGCCAATTGTGACGATATATCCGGCATACAGCAAATCCGACTCTGGCCCCCAGCCAAAATCGTCCACCATCTTCTCTCCTTTGGGATTGGTGTAGATCTCGCTGATGACGAGGTTCTTCATGCTCTCCCGAGCTTCTCCCGTGATGTAAATACCCTTGGACGCAGGCCCCACGGTGGGCGCCAACTGTCGTGGGATAATCACGGCAGACGTTACCGGGGGTAACTTATCTTGGGGCAATTCGACTCTGGTGTTAGGGAGAGGCTTTAGCTCAGGGGAAATCATGCTTAATAATCGATCTGGTAGCTTTGGCAATCAAGTCGCCGAGTCTCCGATCTAGGGTTACAATCTCAGCTCTCGTATTACAGGGGATATTCGAATATCTGGTAAAAACTCGTGTCCTTTCTGAGCCTAGGAGCCGGTTTATATCTTACCCGGCCCCCTGGCTTCCTATCCAAGGCACACTCGGAGTTCTACCCAGTCACCGCATACAAACCCTAGATTTCCTTATCGTAACTCACAAGCCGGGTTACGAGGCCTGCACTACTTCTTGGGACTTCTAAAAGCTCCTTTTCCTTGAGCCGGGTCTCGCGCGGTTTCCTTTGGACCGAGTTACACCTTGACATTGGCCTACCGGGTTATCATCCCTCCATCAAGCAGAAAGACAGAGATTAAGAATACAACGTATTCTCATGAAAAAGCGGAGCGTGTCACTCTCCAATAAACAAATTCTGGGGTCCAACCAAACTTATTGAAAAATTAAAAACAAACTTAAAGAAAAAATAAAAACAAACTGAAAAAAAAGACGCTCCAAGTAAAGCACATAAGATGCGGCCGAATAAAAATATAGTTTCACTAGAAGTGACCTGATAATTTGTTGATGAAGAAGGGGATGCCTTAGGCATTCCCAAGCTTAGACGCTTGAGTCTTATTGGAATTTGCTGGGATGTACCACCGGGGCATCCCCAAGCTTAGGCTTTTCACTCTTCTTGATCACATCATATCATCCTCTTCTCTTGACCCTTGAAAACTTCCTTCACATCAAAATTCTCACAATCTTCATTAGCAACGTTAGTGCAATTAAAATAATAAATTCACATGGTTCAGTTTCAACACAATTATAACACTCAAAAACACATTATCTACTGTCACAACTTCTTTTAAAACTCTTTTTCTCAAAAGAACATCAAAAGAAAGAGATTAAGATGCAAATGCGATAAATGGCAGAAATCTGTCAAAACAGAACAGCAGGTAAAGATCTATTTTTTCAAACATATTATGTTTCTCAAATAAAAAAGTGGTCAACTAAGACAAGTTGCGTATATAACTCAGGATTAAGCACACAAAAACTCAGGTCATTTTGAATTTTCTGTGATTTTTAACGGAATTAACAGTGGACAGCAGAAATCTGTTTCCTGCGCAGAAATCCGAAATATAGCCTCAACTTTCCACTAGAGGCTTTACTTGGCTCAACAAAAACTCAAAAGAAAAGATACAGTGGGGTTTCTAAGGAAATAGAAAACACCCAGGTACAAAGCACACCAAAGAAAACGAAAGAAAACAGGTTGAAAACAACGAAATAAAACGGGTTGTCTCCCGGTAGCGATTTTCTTTAACGCCTTTCAGCTAGGCATAAAAGGTGGAATCAAGTAGATGCTCACATAAGAAGTATGAATTGAAGCAAAAGAGAGGATCAAGAAGCAATAATAAAACAAATTTAAGTCTAACCCACTTCCTATGCATAGGAATCTTGTAAAGAACTAATTTAAAGAAGCTCAAACTAGAAATCATGGGAAGGTAGAACAAGAATAACTTCAAAACTTTCAACAAAAAGAGAGGTGTTTTAGTAACATAAAAAATTCCTACAACCATATTTTCCTCTCTCATAATAATTTTCAGTAGCATCATGAACAAACTCAACAACATAATTATCACATAAAGCATGTTTGTCATGTTCTAAAAGCACACAATTCATATCAAGCTAAAAAACAGTGGGATCAAAATTTAAAATCAGCTCTTCTTTTTTCCCATTTTAGCAATAGCAAAGCAATATGATTGATCACTCATAAAAGGTATAGGACAAATTATAGAAATCCTATTTTCAGAAGTATTATAATTCATAACATCAAATAACATAGGACCATCATCAAGAGCATTATCATATAAATTTTCTAAACAAAATTCCTCATTATCATGCATATCAATAGTTGGAATAAACAGAGGATTATCATAAGATTTCTCAAAGTAGCATGGATTATCATAAAACAATGTACGAGTTAAAGAGTTACTATCATTGGGAGGTAGACATTGGTTCCATTTTTCCTCCTTTTGATCAGCACTCTCCTCCTCTTTTTCATCCAATGAGCTTCCAGATTCAGCAGTTTCCTCTTCCATAGGATCTTGCAAGGCATTAGTCTCTTTCTTAGGTTGAGAGCATTTATTAACATATTCCATTATGTAGTAATTACAATCTTTGTAATTATCAAAGAAATATTCAAGTATAGCATAAATCTCATATTTATAAGGTGCGTCATCAATACTTTCAAACAAATAGGCAATTTCGAATGCACCCTTCCAAGCAATAAATTCTTCAATTTGTTCCACATCATATAATTCACAATTTCCCTTAACATAAGAAGATATGGTAACATTATCATTATACTCACATTGAAAAGGGGGTGTTTGTACCTCCTACAGCAACAAGATTTATCAAAGCAATAAGTAACATTATAAGTAGAGCACAAGTTTTTAGCATAGTCATGCAATTTATTAGTTTGCTCCCATAAGTGTATCCTTTTTTGTGACAAGCGGTGTTCCTTATAATGTTTTTGTTCTTCATCCGTGAACCCACCTTGCCTAAAAGATCTAGTTTCAAAGACATCAAACATTGATAGCAAGCATGATAAAGCAAAAATAACAACTAGAATAAGAACTATTTTTTGTGTGTGTTTTTGATAAAGATAAGCAAAAGAGACAAAAATAAAAACAAGACAATAAGCGAAATAAAGAGGTTGAGAGTGAGAGACTTCCCTTTCCAGAAGACTTCCTTCTCCACGGCAACGGCGCCAGAAAAAGTCCTTGATGGTGCAGATCTTGCACTCGTTGGGATACCCCAAGAGGATGGTGTGATGAGCACAGCGGTAGGAGTTTTACCCTTAGTTAAGAACCAAGGTTATCAATCCAGTAGGAGAAAGAGGTCCTTCGGAAGGTTGATGCCACTGACGGTGGTGATGGCGCTTCACCGGTGTCAGCAACAACGTGGAACCTGCACACAACACAAACAAAATACTTTGCCCCACGGTACAGTGAGGTTGTCAATCTCACCGGGCTTGCTGAAAACAAAGATTAGACGTGTAGTGTGGAAAATGATGTATGCTTACAGTAAGTAAAGAAAGCAGGAAATTGTTGTGGTTTGTTTAACAATGTGGAAAATGGACCGGGGTTCATAGGTTCACTAGTGGTGTCTCTCCATAAAGATAGCATGCTGGGTGAACAAATTACAGATGGGCAATTGACAAATAGAGGTTGCACAATAGTGCACAATATAAAATGATGATTACTATGGTATTTAGTGCGGGCATTACAACAATATACATAGACCGACATCCATCTACATCTATGACTTATAACCCACCCTCAGGTTATCATCCGAAACCCCTTAGGTATTAAGTTGCAAGCAACAGATAACTGCATTAAACAAAGTGTGTCATGTAAGCAATGATTATGCACGCGGGCCCTCTCACGTTGTTTTCTCCCTAATGGAAACAGCACATCCTCCCCCTTCACGTTCCTATCACTCGAGCAAGGTGGTGAGGAGGCATGAACCCACTATCGAGCATAAATACTCCCTTTTGGAGTCACTAGCAACTAGTTGGCCAGAGCAACCACTAGCAACGGAAAGCATGCAAGATCAGAAATAGCATATGCAAATAAAGACTATAATCAACTTGGCATAAGTTCAATATTCATCGGATCCCAGCAAACACAGCATAAAGAATTACATAAGATCAATCTAGATCATGATAGCCATCTCACGAGATCTAAACATGGATGCATATGAGGAGAAGACAACCATCTAACTACAGCTAAGAACCCGTAGTCCAAGGATGGACTATTCACGCATCACTCTGGAGGCAGGCATGGTGATGTAGAAGCCTACGGTGATTATCTCCTCTCCGGCAGGGTGCCGAAAACAGCTTTAGAACCCCCCTGGTCTAGGGTTGACGGTGACGGCGGCTGCAGAACTTTTCGGGGATTTTTTCCATCCGGTGACGGGGGTCTAGGGTTTTCCATCCGGGGGGATTAAATAGGCGAAATGGCAAATGCGGTGGAGCTCCAGGGGCCCCACACCCATAGCTGGCGCGGCCAGGGGGCGCGCCACCCTATAGTGTGGCCCCCCTGGTGCTCGTCTTCGACTTTTGTTCGGTGTTCTGGATGCTTCCGGGGAATAGGCACTTCGGGTTTTGTGGGGTCGAATTCCGAGAATGTTTCCAGAACAACTTTTCTGGAAAAAAAAATAGAAGAAAACATGGAACTGGCACTTGGCATCTTGTTAATAGGTTAGTCCCGGAAAACGTATAAAAATGCTATAAATAAGGGAGAAAACAATTAGCAATTGGCATAATATGATCATGGAGCATCAGAAATTATAGATACGTTGGAGACGTATCAGCATCCAACTCCCAAAACCAAAGTTTGCCAAATGTGTCCTCCATACCTACCTACATGTGGTATTTAACTGCCACTCCAAAGTAAATTTCTCATGTGTTACCTTTAAAACCTTTTAAATTGCTCTTGTTTTGTTCTCCTATTTTAGCACACGAGGACGTAAATAGAGAATCTTTATCTCACTTATTGATTGGACTTTCACACTCTAGACTAGTGGCTTCATCCGCTTATCCAATTGATAGAAGAGCTGGCAGCGGGGTGCCTAGCCCCAAATAAATACAACAAATTTTCTTCACTATTTTTCCCCTGATTTACCAGTCAAAGCATAATTGTGTAAAGAAAATAGAGATAGGGATGACCTTCTACCTAGATGCGTCCTTCTGTGGGAGCCGCTCTTGTGAAGTCTAGTTGGCATGTGGCGTACTGTATTTTCTGTTTACCATTCGTTGACATAAGCATACACATCTCTAAAAAATGTTTTCAATGCCACTGTTTAACAAAATAAAAAGCTCTAGCACATGAGTGATCCCTGCTTCCCTCTGTGAAGGGCCTTTCTTTTACTTTTATGTTGAGTCTCCATCTTCTAACTTTATGCACAGTTGAGAGATCATAGTTGCCATTCCGAGTTTAATGTGCATTTCTCCCAGAAACATTATTATTTGATTCATGATGTGTTATTATTTGTTCTAGTCTTCCTCTTGAACTTTGAAGGCATCCTGGCATTTATGTTTCGCCCCACTCTTAAGGACAAGCGAAATATCACTTTGCTATGTTTTCTCTATGCTTGAAATAAACGTATAACTTTCAAGTGCATTATTATTCATGATCTTTTATTTCTGTTACTTTTCATGATGCAAATTTATTGCTACGTTTCATTTTTTAAAATATATCTATCGTGCTTGTGTTTAAAGTACTATGATCTCATCTATGCTTATGCTTTTACAATTTATATGATCAAGTTTCAGTTGGTAGCATGTCACCTCAGAAATTTTTTGTTTTTATCGTTTATCTACTCGAGAACGAGTAGGAACTAAGCTTGGGGATGTTGATACGTCATAAACATATCCTTAATTTCTGATGTTCCATGTTGTTTTCATGCCATATGCTACATGTTTTCCTTACAGTTTATGTCATTTTTATTGATTTCCTTGGACTAACTTATTGACAAGATGCCACAGAGCCAGTTCATGTATTTTGTTGTTTTTAGTTTCAGAAAAGTTGTTGTGGAAATTTTCTCGGAATTGAAAAATTCGAAACCCATAAGTCTTAGGATTCCCGAAGGTTCGACGGAGTCCCGAAGAGGCCCGGAGGGGGGCCACAGGGGGCCACACCATGAGGCGGCGCGCCCCTGGCCGCGCCATGGGGTGGTGTCGGCCCCTCGAGCGCCCACCGCCATCGCCCTTTCGCCTATTTATTCCTCCTGATGCGTGAACGCTAAAGATATACCACTTTTCCATGAAAAACAACCGAGGCCGCCGTCATCGTCAACCCGAGATCGGAAGGGTTCTGGAGTTCTCCCCGGTACCCTGCCGGGCGGGGAAATCATCACCGGAGGGCTCTACACCACCATGTCTGCCTCCGGAGTGATGCGTGAGTAGTTCATCCTTGGACTAAGGGTCCATAGCAGTAGCTAGATGGTTGTTCTCTCCTCTTTATGCCTCATGTTTAGATCTGGTGAGCTGCCCTACATGATCGAGATCATCTTATTGTAATGCTACATGTTTTGTTTGCTGCTATCCGATGATTATTGAATGCTATGTCTCTTGATTATCAATCTATCATGTTGTCTTCATGTGTATATTATTTATGATCTTGCATGCTCTCCATTGTTAGTAGATGCTCTGGCCAAGTAGATACTAGTGACTCCAAGAGGGACTATTTATGCTCGATATTGGGTTCATGCCTCCTTTGCATCTGTGCTCGAGTGAAAGAAACGTGACAGATGGAGTATGTGTTGTTGCCATTAGGGAGAAAACAACGATGTTTACTCTGTTTACATTACACACTTCGCTTACTGCGATTATCTGTTGCTTGCAACTTAATACTCTATGTTTGTTCGGATGATATTCGGAGGGTGGATTATTAGTCATAGATGTAGTTGGCTAACCGTCTATGTATCTTGTTGTAATGCCCGTATGAATCACATCGTAATCATCATGTCATGCATGTGTCATTATATATCAATTGTCCAGCTGTAATTTGTTCGCCACACTTGTTAGCTATCTTTTATGGAGAGAGACCACTAGTGAACTGTGGACCCCGATCCATTTTCTCATACTCATAATACAAAACCACTGCTTCCATTGTTTTCACACTAATTCCACTGTTTTTAAACTGCTGCCGTTGTTTTCACATTGTTTTCATATTGTTTTCCATACCATACATTTAACTTCTTTGTTATCAGCAAAATCAGTGAGATTGCAACCTCACTGCTACATTGAGGCAAAATGAATTGATTGTGTTGTGTAGGTTCCACATTGTTGCTGAATCGGTAGTGCGCCCTACTACATCAACTGCATCAACCTTTAGAAGTTGATTTTCCTCCTACTGTTTGATTCAACCTTGGTTTCTTTTCTGAGGGAAAACTTGCTGCTGCACTCTTCACACCTTGCGCTTGGGGTCTCCCAACGAGCGTGTGTTTACACTCCATCAGCGGCACGTTCTGGGCCTTCTCGAAAGCGAGCTTCTACCACACGCTGTGGCCGGTTGAGGAGGTGATCACGCTGCAGGCACGGGTGCACGAATGCGAAGTGTCCGTGGACTTCTTCGAGTACTAGATCTTCTACCCGCCCACGGTGAACCACCCGCGGATGTACGAGCACGTCAAGGCCGTGGCGCGGGAACTCCTGGGTGTCGCCGGGTACTGGGAAGTGTCGCCAATGATGGGCGCCGAGGACTTCTCCTTCTACTCCCAGGTGATCCTCGCGGGCTTCTACTACATCGGCGTTCGCAACGAGACGCTCGGCTCCGTGCACACGGGACACTCCCCCTACTCCATGATCGACGAGGACGTGCTCCCTATGGGTGCCGCCGTCCACGCCGCCATCGCCGAGAGGTACCTCGCCGGTGCCTTGCCGTCCCCGTATCCGGACCTGGCCGAAAAGGAGTTGTGACGCGGATCAGATCCCATTGAATGGCGTCGCATGCGCGGGAACTGATGGCTTTTTCGGCCAATCACGTCGTGGTCTGGGCTGTTAACTTTTTTTCCCTTGCTTGTGTTCGGATGGAAATGCTGCCTGGGATGGCTACCTTTGTTGTGCCCATGAAGCATTGGTAGTTTGTCGTGTTCGGTTCAGCCGTTTGGCTTTATTTATAAAGCGGTGCGAAAGCCTGTTTAGAGAGAGTTTGTGTGTTTGTCTTTGCGCTGCCATCGGGAAATTTGATCTTGTCTTTTTGCCGAGATATGGGAATGTCCTTGAATTGAAAATTAAAGTATCCATGTCCAATTACATTGATGGTAGTAGTAGAAGAGGGGCTACGAACCGGAAACAAAACCCGCCCGGGTGGCTCTGCGCCCGAGAAACTCTAGAAGCGACCCTCCTCCCCGTCGCCGGTATTCACTCTCCCGAGGTTCCTGGCCGCGCCGTCGTCGATGCTGGCAGCAGTGGCGGCCCCCCTCTCGGTGAAGGACGGAGGGGAGGAAAAGGTTTCACGGCGATGGGTCCACGGGCGTTGGTGGGGTGGCGACGGCAGTTTTAGATGGCGCGGCCCTAACTGCCGAGGCCTGAAGCCGGGGTAGAGAATTGGTGGCGGCCGGCATGAAGCTCCGGCGGCGTGGCGGCAGCCAAAGATCTGGGCCCGAGTGTCCGATCTGGGTTGGCCTCCGCCCATGGATGGATTTTGTGATGGCTTCTCCTGCTGCCTCCTCCTTTGTTGCTCCGTTTGTTGGCGTGGAGGGCCTGGTGGTGTATTCGAATAAGGGGGCGGTCCTAGGGTTCCTCTTGCGACAAGACGAAGAATTGCCTGACGCATGACCTCCTTGATCTGGCCAGAGTGTTGAGTTCCAGAAGTCTCCGCCGACGAACAAAATTAGTCATGAGTTTAAAAAAATGTTCATATGATAGAGAAAATGTGTCAGCATAATTTAAAAAAACCATTTGTTGGTTAAGTATTGTTAATCTGAGAGGGAAAATAATGTTCACGAGGTTACAAAAGATGCTCATTTGTTTGAAGGTAAACAATATTCATACAGTTTTAAAATAAAATAAAATAAGTAAAAGAAAACCAGAAAGAGAAAGTAAGTAGAAAACGGTAAAAAGAACAAAAAAAGAAAACGGAAAAATAATTTTAAAAAAGGCCAAAATAAGAAGAAGAAATCCTACTGGGCCGGCCTGCCACACTTCCGTGCTTGGTACGTCTGGGTCAGGTCCTAAGAAAGCCGAATGTTGAAATAAGGCTTAGTAAGATTACTTCCGTGATGTAGTCACTGAAGCATGGAATTTGGCGGCACCTGGTAACCTGATCAACGTACATGAGAAGCTCAAAACCATGCATGCTGGGCTGCACGACTGGGATCGGAACGTACTGAAGAAACCCAGGCAGCGACTGAGGAAAGCCCAGCGCGAGCTCGAATTTTTAATGCGTGGCCCAATAGATGATGTAACTAATGCAAAGAAGCATGAGTTCAGTTTGCTGATTGAAAGTTACTTGAACAGGAGGAGATTATGTGGAATCAGCGTGCTCGTGCAAATTGGCTACAACACGGAGACAAAAATACGGCCTTCTTCCACAGTTTTGCGTCGGCAAGAAAGAAGAGGATTTTTATTAAAAAATTAAAAAACCAAAACGGAGACATGGTGGAAGGTATTGACAATCTCAATTCTTTGGTTGTTAGTTATTTTACTAATCTTTTTTCCTCATAAATTGATGCTACGGATCCTGCTTTCTTGGAGAAAATTGCTCCCAAAGTAATTGAGGACATGAATATAAAGCTGTTAGCCCCGTTTTCAGCTGAGGATGTGCAAAGAGAGGTTTTTAGCATTGGGAACCTGAAAGCCCCGGGCCCCAGCGGCTTACATGCAATTTTCTATAAGAAATTTTGGCATCTTGTCGGAGAGGATGTTACCCAAGCAGTACTTCAAACGATCAATAATAGGGTCATTCCAGAGGGGTGGAACGAAATAGTGGTAGTTCTATTCCCCAAGATCGATAACCCAGAGGAGATTTCTCAATTCAGGCCAATTTCTCTATGTAATCGAAACATCCCTGATTTTTTGGAAAACTAAAAAATCACAAAAATTTGAAACTTTTGTTTTCATGTCAATAAAAGTCACCAAAAACAAATAAAACTCAAACACAAATTAAATATTAGGTCCTATATCAAGTATATTGGATTTGGAAGTCCAGTTATGCCCTTGTTCCTTAAACCCTAACACCTTATTCAAAATAAATTTCTAAATTATATAAAGGGAATATATTTTATTAACAAACCTTTACCTAAAATGTTTACAACTCCAATATTACTTTGAAGATATTTTATGGCAACAAAAATCAAAGATTTATAATCCTTAACAAAGTTCTAAGCCTCAAAAATATTTGATGAGAATAAAATATTTTAATAAGAACTTTTAGTTGTTATTCCAAGTTTTAAACATGAAGGTGTGAAAATAAAATGCATTGCTTTGAATATAACATAACAGAGGACCTTGAAAACAATATTAATACTGGTGGTTTTATTCTAAAATTTTATTAAGGCACTTTAATAATTATTAGTTTTATATTTAAAAATGGCATTAGTTACTATTAGGGTGTACCCCTATTTCAAATAATAAGATTGTGAAAACAAGATGAAATAACTTTCAATATATTATTTTTTTCAACATTTAGAATGTCACTGAAATTTTATTTGACCAGTAACTATAATTTATCATTTTCTAAATTAAAAATCACATTAAGTAACTATTAGGGAATTAATCAAACCAAATAAAAAAATAAAAATATTTAGAAAAGTTTATAAAAATGTTTTATTTTGAAAGATATGGAAATTTAAAGATTTTGAATTTTTTTTTGGTGTCATTTGAGCTTATAAAACAAAAGATATGTTTATTTGAATAAATCAGGAAAAGAAACCGAACAAAAAAAAATAGGAAACCGGCCGAGCCAGGCCAAGGTGGCCCAGCCCATCCAGCCACGCAGCCCACCTCAGCTCCTCTCTCTCTCTCTCTCTCTCTCTGCGGCTGACGAGCAGGCCCCACGATGACATCGATGATGACGTCACTTCGTCTTCTCCCCTAGGATGGAAAATGCGGCAGTCACGGCCGGATTTTCCGTCGCGCGATTTCTGGCCATCAAGCCCCCGAATCCCCGCCCTACTTGGCTCTTCAAATAGCCCCCGAGACCTTCCTCCTTTCCCCTCTCCTCCCTCTCTTAACGGAGCCCTAAGGCCGCCGCTATTTGTCATCGGAGCCCCACACAGCCGCCACCGCTCCTCCTCGTTTCCGGCCGCCGTAGTGAGTCTCCTCCGCTCCATTTAGGCGCTTGGCCCTCCGCTCTCTCTTGCGCACCGGATGAGACCGTGGCTCGAATTTTTTTGAGCAGGGAACGCCGCCGCCATCCACGACTGTGTATCGCCGGAGTACCGAGCCGCTCCATCCACCTCCTCCTGTCGCTCCTGGATACGCACGTCGACACCGTCACAACCATCTGCTACGCCGCACCGTGTCGCAACTCGTCGTTGTCTCGTCGTGTCTAGGCGACCACCGGAACCCCTCCGTCGTCGAAATCCCGAGGAGCAGCACCACCACACCGCCATTTTCCGGCGACCCGACTCCGGTAAGCCCCTCCTCTCTCCTGGACCGCTAGATGTGATCAACGGTCAAGATTAGATTAGAAGGGGTACGAGATCTGATGCGTCAGATCTAGATCTCACGGCCCAAACAAATTCACTTATCCACGTCAGCGTGTGCCACGCAGCAGCCCAGTAATCAGCCTCGCCCAATCAGGATCAGCCACGTGGCCCAGCCTTATTTGAATTTTTCTCCCGCTGGAATCAATTAGCAGTTTTGTAGAAAAGTCCCTGAATCTTAGATCTATCATATCTTTCGATCCATATGGCCAAATTTAGCAATCTTGGACTTTTTGAAATCACCAGAACATTTATAATCTTTTGGCTTTAACCAAATTAAAATTTTACATTTTAAAATATGATCATTTTCAAATATGCTTGTTTGATGAAATTTGACACAATTAAAATTCTGTAAATCCAATTTTTGCAAACTAAATTGTTTTGGGTTCCTTAGGATGTGTACTAACAGATCCATAAGCCCAAAATATTATTTGAACAAGTTTAGAATGGATTTAGATTTATATGGCCATTTGAGCAAATTTGACTTAGTTTAAATTCTGTAAATAGTTTTAATATGTTTTCTTAAGCAATGTTGCTCCATATGGAAACCTTAATCCATAGAAACCAGTACCATAGAATTTTGGACACCCTTGGACCATGACCATGTGCTTTTGACCAAAAACCCAACATAGTAATCCACCCATATTATCATGCCTTAGAAGTAATTTCCACTTTATTTCCTTTGTTGTTATGGCTATTTGGGGCCAAGACCAAGTCCCTAAAATGACCAAGTAGTGAAACTCAAACACTAGTACCCTAGTCTTCTATCTACTTCTTCACTCCCCTATTCTTGCTTCAAGAATTCATCAAGTTAGCAAATGGAAAACAAGACTCAAGCAATAGAATACACTTCATTTTCAACTTGGTGGCAACAAGTAGAGCTACAAGGAAGATCATTGAAGAAATTGAAGGGAAGACTTAGACTCCACATAAACTAGAAGAAAATCAAGGAAGTACATGTGTATGCAGAAATCAAGAAGAAAACATCTCCCTCTCTCTTTCTATCTTTCTTCCTATTTTCTCTCTATTTTACTTAGAGGTATTTTTGCCCATCCCATACCCAAACCAATTAGTGAAGTGAAAGCCATGAAGATCTATCAAGACCAAGAGAAGAATCCATCTAAGGAACAAGACAACAATAGAAGCATGAAGATGATCTTCAAGAAGACAAACATCTGAAGACTTGGAGCCATCCACCCAAGTTGGAGAGTAACAAGTTGTTTTTGTCCAACCATTGACCCAAATGGAAAACCCAAGAACTCATTTTAGCATTTATTTTTCTTTGTTTTCTTGATTTGATTTTATACCTACCCTAACCAAAGTGGAAATACTAACTTAGATCACCTCAAATGTCTTGATGAAAATGACTAAGGGTTACACATGGTTATGTGTTACTTTAGTTGAAATAGTGAGACCACTTTGGTGAACTCTTGGAACTTCTTAGATAAATATGTTTCAATAAAGTTTGATCACTACAAAGACATCCATTGTGAACTCTTGGAAAACTCCTTAACAAGTATGATGCCATTAGAGAATAAATCTTTCAAAACTCAAAACCTTGACCTTGTCCTAGCCAACTTGGTTAAAACCCTTTTTGTTATGTTTGTTGCTTTATATCTTCACTTGTTTGTTTGCTTGCTAGTATGCTTGTTTATTTGTTATTGTGTTTTCAATGAATAGATTGTACGGAGAGCAACGATCTTTGGTGAAGAGAGTGTGATATCTTCACCAACCTCAACAAGGCAAGTAACACATCATTCAACTACCCATTATTTTCTATATGCATTAGTTGATTTTGAGTAGTATGCATGATAGGAAGTTTTACTAAATTATATTATGCTATGCTATATCCTAGTAGTGTGTAGCCATCCTTATACCTTGTTATTTCGAAGCCTTGGTACTTAGTTGATGCTTTGCCATTCTATAGAAATTGTTTTACTTGATGTTGTGAGAAAATTTTAAGTAACAACTTCAATGAACCACCTGGGTGGATTGGTATTGCGGGACTGTCGAAAGTTGAGTGTCTCCCCGAGGGGAGTTCACTTGAAGGAATGCCACCCAGGAACAAAGTGATTATGATGTTCCCCAAGTTTAGATTGCTTCCCGTGCAGCCTTTAGTCATATGGGCTCTGTCTTGATTAACTAAGTTGCGAGGATTCAGCCTGGGCTTGACAAGCAGATGTAGCATAATTATAGGTGGAACGGGTCTTGCCATTAGGTTGAATTCTTGCTTCTGAAAGATATCGTCTCAATCTTCTCCTTTCCTTGATGCACTCAGAGTGTATAGGATGTTTGGGCTGATTTGAGTCTGAATGTGAAAGTGCACAAGCTCTGCAGAGTCAACAAACTAAGATCTTAGCAGTGTCCCCGGTTATGGACAACTATGAGCAGCTGGACAAGGAAGGACGGAAGAATCACATCACCATTATCAATAAGTAAAATTTTGACCAAGTGAACTGTATTGTGATGCTTGGATCGTAATCCAATGTTGCCACCCTTTGAAAAGAAAGTTTTGTTTTACAAAAGATAGGAGAAAACTGGCTTTATGCAAACTTAGCCAAAACTCCACTTAGCCAAATAAGCATGTAGAATAAGTCTTGCCATTTATATCCACCATAGTGTTACTTGCCAATACAATTAATTGTATTGACTCCCTTGTGGCTGCATATTCCATATTGCACATGTTTCTGAAGGCGAGTGATGATTTCGTTTAGGATCTCGAGACTATCGCCAACATGTTTTGCCCGTGGCACATGAAGAAGATGGACTCAATGTGTACTATGTTTTCCGCTGTATATCTTTGTTTTCTGGTAGTCTTCTAAGACTATGAAAGTTGTAATACTATTTTCTAAAGACTAGATCATGCGATGTAATAGAATTTGATGCATTTGCATGATATTTCAATTTGTACTGTGGTGCTAGCAATTGATCCAGGGACTAGCACACTAACACAGATGTTCTTACATTATTTAAATGTGGGAACGCTACAAAATGGTATCAGAGCATTGTGTTGCCTGTAGAATTCGAGACCCTGAGTTTGGAAAATTCCCTAGAATTGAAAAAAAATTGTATGATTAAAATGAAGGGAATATGCCCGAGAGGCAATAATAAAATGGTTATTATCTTATTCATTGTTTATGATGAATGTTTATTTCTCATGATAGAATTGTATTAACCGGAAACGTTGATACATGTGTGCTTAATAAACAAACAATGGTTCCTAGTAAAGCCTCTCTTTTAACTAGCTCGTTGATTAATAGATGATCAAGGTTTCCTGATCATGAACATTGGATGTTATTAATAACGGGGTCATGTCATTAGAAGAATGATGTGATGAACATATACCCAAGAGAATATAGCAATGCGATCAAGTCATTTAGTTTACATTGTTATATCAAACAGACGAAGTAACTTATTCCTTAGACCATGAGATCATGTCAATCGCTGATACCGGAAGGGTGCTTTGATGGCATCAAATGTCACACAGTAACAGGGTGACTATAAAGGTGTCGTTAAGTATTCGGAAAGTATTAGTTGAGGATCATGGATCAAGAGTGGGATTTTTCAATCCAAATGACGGAGAGATATACTCTGGGCCCTCTCGGTGATATCACATCGAAACCGCTTGCAAGCACGTGATATGATCACAAGGATGTTATATCACGGGAACGAGAAAATAGTACTTGTCGGTAACGAGATTGAACAAGGTATGGTTGATACCAATGATCGAATCTCGGACAAGTAAAATATCGCGAGACAAAGGGAATAGTTCACGGCGTTGTTGGTTCACACGATCACGAGAGTCATCGTTCAATATATAGGAGTCATCACGGATCTCCAGATCCCGCTGTTGATTATTGATCGGAGAGGAGTCTCGATCATGTCTATCTTATTCGCGAACCGTAGGGTGACACACTTAAGGTTCGATGACGCGTTTGAGAGGATACGGAATATCGAAGAATATTTTGGGCAGCACCGAAATTGTTTCGGGGAAAATTGAAATAGTTCAAGGGGATTTTCGTCGAATGGTTGTTAATAGAATTAACAAATGATTCGAGGTGCTATATGCAAAAGTTTGTTAATAGAATTAACAAATGCTGAAATAAAGAAATAAAAAGGTTTTATTTATTTATTAAAAGAAAACCTTTGGATTTTCCAAGTGGGACATAATGGAGAAATGAGTGGGTGTGAGTGGAGTGTCCACTCACATGATGAGGGAAGAGGTGGGGGCACCCCCATGGGCTGGCCACACCCCCCTTGGGCTGCCTCCCCCCTCTCCTATAAAAGGAGGGTGAGAGCTCTCCCTACTCCACACACTTGGCCACTTCCCTTTTCCCTTGGCCACTACTCCATGGTGGGGCTTGGCGAAGGTGGTGGGATTCTTCTTCACCACCACGCCGTCGTGCTGCTGGAGTTCCGAGGGATCCTCTACTTCCGCGCCCCGCTGGAACGAGGGAACGGAGGTCGTCATCAACCGTACGTGTGACCGATCACGGATGCACCGCCGGATTGCGGTGCCCATCTTCTCGCTATCGGGATCGGTGTGAGTACGACTACGCCAACAACGAGATTTGATCTCGTACCACTTTGAGTCTTCGAGGGTATGTGTTCTCCTTAACCCTCTTGTTGCCCGTTGCACTTCGTGTCCTAGATTAGATCTTGGCCTTTCGGGTGTCTCTCGCGTAGGAAATTTTTTGTTTTCTATGCAACGACCCCTTCAGTGGTATCAGAGCCGGATCTATGCGTAGATGTTTTGTACGGGTAGAACACATAGGTGTATGTGGGAGTTGATGATCATGTTATTGCCTCCTTGAGTATTTTATGATCTTAGTGGCATAGTAGGATGAAGCTGCCCCAGACTAAGTTTACGTGTACTATGTACGCGAGAGTTGTCTCACTTGTGGCTAAGGGGGTGTCCGTTTCTCCTACTATAGTTAAGATCTAATCTACGAAGGGTTGCTAAAAATATGTTTGTCAACGTTGTGGTTGATGTTCGTAGGCATGAACGGTTCTATCCTCGAAAGCCCTAAGCCACGTAAAATATGCAAAAATAAATTAGAAGCGTCTAACTAGTTTTTGCTGGGCATGTGATGTGATATGGTCAATATTACAAATTTGATTATGAGATCTATTTTGTAAATTATTGATATACCGGAAGGTATCCATATGATTGTCTTCTTATTGATGGACAATCAAGATTGGGTGCCATGGTACTTGGTACCACGCCGGTGGAATGATGGAGATCATACCATAACATGATGGAGATCAAGTGCAAGGAGGACCATATCATATCACGTTATCCTTTCATGTGATGTCTGTGATGTTAATCCTTTTTATGCATCTTGTTTTGCTTAGATAACGATGGTAGCATTATAAGATGATCCCTCTCACTTAATATCAAGATAATAATGTGTTCTTCCTTAAAGTATGCACCGTTAAGAAAGTTCGTCGTTTCAAGACACCACGTGATGATCGGGTGTGACAGACTCAACGTTCGCATACAACGGGTGTTTTCAAGCCTAGCATGTACAGACATGGCCTTGAAACACACGCAATACTACGGTTCTACTTGGCGAGCCTAGCATGTACAGACATGGCCTCGGAACACGTAACCGAAAGGTAAAGCATGAGTCATATGGATGATATGATGAACATGTCGATGTTCGCCTTTGAAACTACATCATCTCACGTGATGATCGGTTTTGGTGTAGTGAATTTGGTTCGTGTAATCACTAAAGACGACTAAGAGGGATATTGTTTTTGAGTGGGAGTTCATGGTTTAATTTTGAATTAACTTGAACTTATTTATCATGAACAACAAATCAAAGTGAATTTGCACAACTTGTAGTAGTCATTGGCATCCACATAGCTACCTTACACTTAGATTGTTAATTGAGATATAACTGTTATGATCTTGTAAATACCATTTTAGATTGGTACCGTATTAGTGAAATTTAAAATTGAGTCCTATTGTAGATTTTTGGTATTTCCTTCCTAGCTCCATATGGTTAATGATTGATTAATCTATAGAGCAAACAATTCCTACTTAGAATCCAAAGAATGTTTTGTTGATCAAAGTGATTTAGGAACCGAAAAGAATTTTTTTTAGAAACAATCAAGTGAAAGATATATTGATATCTAGAAACTTATTTGTGGCAACATGGCTGAGTATAATTTAGCGTGACAATGTATGCTTATATTATTTGAATATATGCAATGATTGAAGACGCTAGGCGTTTGAATATTCCAAGAAGTTGGGTGCTAAAAATTATCCTCTAAATTCCTTCCTTCGAGCTATAGTAGCTTAATCATAAAATTGTTATGAGGGGATGGATTAGAAGTATGGGTAAAGTAGTTTACCTTACTTGGAAATTGCTAAGAGTGGAATCTAGAAGAATGCTATTAATATGGTGCTATTAGTAGAACAATCAAACTCAAAGTATGACTCAATGGGTGATAGTATATGACTAACACGCCAAAGAAAATGAGCTAGTAAGACTAGCATTGTTTGATGTTGAATGATTCTTCTATAAAGGAAAGGGAATATTGAAAATAGAATTACAAAAAGATATATGGCATAAAAAGAAGATAACTGGAAAGTCCAGCTCAAGAGTATATGCTTGATATACAAGTTATAGATGTATTTGAAGAACTTAATAATTTGTTATTTTTTCTAGTCTTTTGTGAGAACAAATGAGATTGTTCAAACTATGACCATATTCCATAATTGATGGATATGTTAATATAAATCATGTTGGTAAAGTAAACATCTATAAGACTAAATGCTAAACGTTTCAAGACGTAGAAGAGTTTCACTTAAATTGTGACACCACCATTTTAGTTCATATCGGAAAGGAAAACATGAAGGAATTCCATATTGATGGACTTCCGGAGTCATTTTATTTTGAATAAATTGACGCTTGTGAGACCTCTTCCAAAAGATGAATAGAATTCCGTTCTTAGGCCAAAGTAGAATGGACGACTAATTTAGTGGAGATTATACATATTGATGTATATAGTCCATTATGTGTAGTCATGTATGGTGGATTAATTTTTCCTTCATAAAATTCTGTCGATGACTTGAGTAGATATGTGAGTATATCAATTTAAAGGGAACAGAGTTTGAAATTTTGAATTGGTTCAAAAGGTTGTTAATATGAAGTTAAAATCAATGTACCAAGATAATCAAGTATTTATGATTGGATCATAAAGGATAAAGTTTGAGTTACAAGTTTAGCAAAACATCTGAGAAGTTGCATAATTGTTCTACAACTTATACTTCTCGAATACCCCACATTAGATTGGAGTATTCAAAAGACAAAATCAAACCCTGTTTGACATGGTAAGATTAATAAAATTGCCATTATAAATTTTGTAGTTTATACATTAAGGACAACCGCCTGTACACTGAAAAGAGCACCATCATGATCCGTTGAAATTGACAACATATAAGATATGGTTTGGTTAATGACCCGAATTGTCATTTTTTCTTAAGTTTTGGTATGCATAGCATGTGTAAATTTTTTACAACCAAAATAGGATAAATATATGTTTATAAGGTTATCCCAAATAAAACATTGGGTATTTCTCCTATCACCGAACCAAAAGACAAATGTTGTTTGTCAGAAAGGGTTGATTTCTCGAGAAAGTATTTCTTGCGAAACAAGTGAGTGGGAGCACAGTACAAACTCAACGAGATTAGAGAATATTCGTTATCATGTCAAGAGTAGCGCAGCACTGGAAGTTGTTCCGGGGTTTACTATTTTGACTAAGTAGAAGACACTACAAATGTTGTAGATACTTCAAATGAGTTTGCGAACTGTACAAGTAAAGTCCAAAAACTTTGTACTTAGAACAACTTGTGGTTTAAGTGTAAAGTGTTGTTTTGACAACAAAAGGACCTGGACCTTATAAAGGAAGCAAATGATGGGCCCTGACTTCGTAAAATTGACTATGAGTCATTATATCCTCCATAGTATCCTTGTATGAATATCAAGTATGTGACTTGGTAGTCCTTTCAATAGGCATGATGCCTAACGATAGCAAAAGGGTCTATATAGCGACAAAGACATGGATACTTATCGAAAATTTGTTTTCGACGAAGTTCAAAGAGTTGACTACTACAAGATTTCAATCTTCCGTAGTGATTCTTTAGTCTTTGCGGATAGTTATAGCAAAAGGTTACATATTATGATATGGCAGTTGAATAACAAAACCAACTCTCCTCTTGAGGATGTGTACTTGACACAGTCTGAGAGTTTTGTAAAATTCAAAAGGTTGCTAGAAAGGTATGCACACTTCAATGGTTGAAGTGAGCATATCGAAGTTGAAATCTTGAGCTTAATGAAGTTATCAAAAAGGTTTGATTCCATCATGAATGATAAAGATGCTTGTAGAGTTACAAGAAATTAAGTGGGAGCGCTATGACATATTGCCAATACTTTATGTAGATGACATATGGTTGATTGGAAAATATGTATTTTAATTTAACACGGTTAATATTTTCGATTTCATATTGATGAAAGGCTTAGAAGATATTGGGCATCGATATCTATAAAAGATGGATTGACGCACGTGATATGATTGAAGCCAAATTACATAGATGAAATATTGAAAGAATTCAATATGAAAATGACAAGAAGGAGTTCTTGTCACATGGAAAATAATTGAGCAATATTCATGTGTTTTGACACATGATGAGCATCATTGAAATTGAGATTTCTAAGTCATATTTCCATGCTATGTACACAACCAGATGAGTCCTATGCTATAAATGTTATAGCAGGATAATTCATATGATGATTAGACAACAGTGGGAGAGATCCTTGTGTCATTTTAGAAATGCTAAGGATATGTTTTCCTATGTAGCAATGACAAAATATTAGTTGTAATATGTTACACTAATAGTCTTGTCATTTATTCAAGTAATTTTATCTCTATTAAAATATGTGATGAAGAGTAGCACAATAGGATGGAAGAAAGTTCCATGCTGGATTTGAAAGAGTTTCAAAATTAAAATATTGTGACAGATACTACAACAAAGGCTAAAGTATATCGTTGTGTTGACAACTGATAATAAGTGTATTTTGTGTCAAGGAGTTCTTTATTGAACTTGGTGAATTTCCAAGAATGCTGAAACTATGAAGCTACATTTTCACAATGTTAGTAACATCAGTTTAAGATGAGGAATTAAGGTATCACCGGAACTTGGTGTTTCCAAGAATGCTAACACTAGAGCCACATTTTCACAATGTTAGTGACATCAGTTTAAGTTGAGGAATTAAGTTTTCACCAATTGACCATATATATACAAAGCCATCTCATTAGAGAATGAGTGATGCGTGTAGACGCAAAGAACATGCAAATATATTAGGACCTGAACAGTTCAGATCTTTTTGATAATGTTTACCGCATGCGAAGCATGGTAATAACACTGGTACGCCATATGTGTTAAAATGCTTACAGACTAGATTATTGACTCTAGTGCAAGTGGGAGACTGAAGGGAATATGCCCGAGAGGCAATAATAAAATGGTTATTATCTTATTCCTTGTTTACGATGAATGTTTATTTCTCATGCTAGAATTGTATTAACCGGAAACGTTGGTACATGTGTGCTTAATAAACAAACAATGGTTCCTAGTAAAGCCTCTCTTTTAACTAGCTCGTTGATTAATAGATGATCAAGGTTTCCTGATCATGAACATTGGATGTTATTAATAACGGTGTCATGTCATTAGAAGAATGATGTGATGAACATATACCCAAGAGAATATAGCAATGCGATCAAGTCATTTAGTTTACATTGTTATATCAAACAGACGAAGTAACTTATTCCTTAGACCATGAGATCAAGTCAATCGCTGATACCGGAAGGGTGCTTTGATGGCATCAAACGTCACACCGTAACAGGGTGACTATAAAGGTGTCGTTAAGTATTCGGAAAGTATTAGTTGAGGATCATGGATCAAGAGTGGGATTTTTTCATCCAAATGACGGAGAGATATACTCTGGGCCCTCTCGGTGATATCACATCGAAACCGCTTGCAAGCACGTGATATGATCACAAGGATGTTATATCACGGGAACGAGAAAATAGTACTTGTCGGTAACGAGATTGAACAAGGTATGGTTGATACCAATGATCGAATCTCGGACAAGTAAAATATCGCGAGACAAAGGGAATAGTTCACGGCGTTGTTGGTTCACACGATCACGAGAGTCATCGTTGAATATAGGAGTCATCACGGATCTCCAGATCCCGCTGTTGATTATTGATCGGAGAGGAGTCTCGATCATGTCTATCTTATTCGCGAACCGTAGGGTGACACACTTAAGTTTCGATGACACGTTTGAGAGGATACGGAATATCGAAGAATATTTTGGGCAACACCGAAATTGTTTCGGGGAAAATTGAAATAGTTCAAGGGGTTTTTCATCGAATGGTTGTTAATAGAATTAACAAATTATTCGAGGTGCTATATGCAAAAGTTTGTTAATAGAATTAACAAATGCTGAAATAAAGAAATAAAAAGGTTGTATTTATTTATTTAAAGAAAACCTTTGGATTTTCCAAGTGGGAAATAATGGGGAAATGAGTGGGTGTGAGTGGAGTGTCCACTCACATGATGAGGGAAGAGGTGGGGGCACCCCCATGGGCTGGCCGCACCCCCCTTGGGCTGCCTCCCCTCTCTCCTACAAAAGGAGGGTGAGAGCTCTCCCTCCTCCACACACTTGGCCACTTCCCTTTCCCTCCACCCGCTGCTCCATTTCATGGTCTCTGGCTTGGCGAAGCCCGGACCGTGGGATTCTTCTTCACCACCACGCCGTCGTGCTGCTGGAGTTCCGAGGGATCCTCTACTTCCGCGCCCCGCTGGAACGAGGGAACGGAGGTCGTCATCAACCGTATGTGTGACCGATCACGGATGCACCGCCGGATTGCGGTGCCCATCTTCTCGCTAGCGGGGTCGGTGTGAGTACAACTACGCCAACAACGAGATTTGATCTCGTACCACTTTGAGTCTTCGAGGGTATGTGTTCTCCTTAACCCTCTTGTTGCCCGTTGCACTTCGTCTTCTAGATTAGATCTTGGCCTTTCGGGTGTCTCTCGCGTAGGAAAATTTTTGTTTTCTATGCAACGACCCCTTCAGAAAATTTCTAGAAACAAAACAATAATCTTAATTCTTCTCATATCATCTCATCTATTATTCACCTTCAAAATTTTCTAGATGACCTCCCTCTTCAATACCATCAAGGCATGATTGTTGATGACCACACCATGAAGTGCAAGAAGTATTTTTCACCACATGAAGACCTACACTCAAAATTATTGAAGAACTTGAAGAAAAACATAGACTTCACAACAATCAAGAACACCTCAGGACATGGGGAGAAGAATTTGAAGAAACTCAAGAAGATATAGATGAGACCACCAATCTTGTTACTTTGTTAGAACAACGTTAACGTGTTAGTATATTGATCATACTAATGAGTGTGGTATGACAATATTAGTGTTTTCTAAAAACCATGTTTTTTGGTGTGATGACTGTATTACTATGTGTTTGTTATGTGTTGTTTGCAAGATGAGTTCCTTGATCTGCTGTGAATGGGGTAGGAATTTCTTTAGCTCTCTTTCTAATCTCTACTCATCCATGCTATGCCAAATCAAATCCTATACCCAATCACCAACCATAGTAAGGGGATATTTGGTATGCAACAAACTATGAGAGCACCCCAGAAATCCTACAACCAGTAACCTACCAAGACACAAGCCATCCAATTGAAGGATATCATAGATTTCTAGATGTTGATCTTTTGTGTGAAGGAACAATCACATCCCCATGATCAATGCCAACTACATCATAAGGAGCAGCAAGCCAATCAACAAGTGAAGAAAGACAAGTGAACCCCAAGTTGCATAAGATATGAAGATTTCAGATCCAACTACACCAAGAGAAGAAATAATGAAGAAACACAACTATCAAGTTTGTGGTACATAAGAGTTTTACGCAGCCCACTAGTTGAGAAATGATAGTTTAGCTCAAGTTTGTCTTACAGAATGGAAACTTTCTGTTAGACAAGTGAGGTGACCTAGTGTTATTAAACAAGATTCATCAATCTAAGTACAAGGTAATGATTGAGTGCAACATGGATTGGCCCCCATTGTGACTACTCACATTATTAACTTTTGCTATGAGGAATGTTAAATCTGAGTGACATACCTATTAGAGAGACGACGATGTTAAACCAGAACCATAGAATGGTAGATACAATAATGACCCTATGTTAGTGTTACTGAAAACATACTATTTTTTCGGAGAGGATGAAGCCAACCTTGGAGCTATCAAGAAATGGAAGATTTTGCCTATCATGAGAGTTTCTTTAGAAATAGCAGGTCGTTTGCCTTCAAGGATGACAATAACAAGATGGAAGATTGCCAAGGGTATTAAAAGACCAAGTTGATAGTGAACCAAAGGCTTTTGGTTGACCCAAAGAGTGACTCCTCAGTGTCAAAGGTAGCTCAACATACCTATGTTGGTCTACAACTCTACCGTGAAGGAAAGTTCTACTCAAGCCAATCTCAAATCAATCTACACTTCAATCTATGAAAATGGACTACCCACAAAAGTTTCTTTTAAGGGTGGTAGCCCACCGAGTTGTTCTGGAACCCAGTTACCCAAACCTAATCTTTCTTTCTAGCCTTCCCAAATCTCGGGACGAGATTTCTTGTAAGGGTGGTAGTCTGTAACAGCCCTGATTTTTTGGAAAACTAACAAATCACAAAAAATTTAAAACTTATGTTTTCATGTCAATAAATGTCACCAAAAACAAATAAAACTCAAACACAAATTAAATATTAGGTCCTATATCAAGTATATTGGATTTGGAAGTCCAGTTATGCCCTTGTTCCTTAAACCCTAACACCTTATTCAAAAATAAATTTCTAAATTATATAAAGGGAATATATTTTATTAACAAACCTTTACTTAAAATGTTTACAACTCCAATATTACTTTGAAGATATTTTATGGCAACAAAAATCAAAGATTTATAATCCTTAACAAAGTTCTAAGCCTCAAAAATATTTGATGAGAATAAAATATTTTAATAAGAACTTTTAGTTGTTATTCCAAGTTTTAAACATGAAGGTGTGAAAATAAAATGCATTGCTTTGAATATAACATAACAAAGGACCTTGAAAACAATATTAATACTGGTGGTTTTATTCTAAAATTTTATTAAGGCACTTTAATAATTATTAGTTTTATATTTAAAAATGGCATTAGTTACTATTAGGGTGTACCCCTATTTCAAATAATAAGATTGTGAAAACAAGATGAAATAACTTTCAATATTTTTTTTTCAACATTTAGAATATCACTGAAATTTTATTTGACCAATAACTATATTTTATAATTTTCTAAATTAAAAAACACATTAAGTAACTATTAGAGGATTAATCAAATTTCCAAATAAAAAAATAAAAATATTTAGAAAAGTTTATAAAAATGTTATGGTTTGAAAGATATGGAAATTTAAAAGATTTTGAATTTTTTTTTTGGTGTCATTTGAGCTTATAAAACAAAAGATATGTTTATTTGAATAAATCGGGAAAAGAAAAAGGAAAAGAAACAGAACAAAGAAAAATAGGAAACCGGCCGAGCCAGGCCAAGGTGGCCCAGCCCATCCAGCCACGCAACCCACCTCAGCTCCTCTCTCTCTCTCTCTGCGGCTGACGAGCAGGCCCCACGATGACATCGATGATGACGTCACTTCGTCTTCTCCCCCAGGATGGAAAACGCGGCAGTCACGGCCGGATTTTTCGTCGCGCGATTTCTGGCCATCAAGCCCCCGAATCCCCGCCCTACTTGGCTCTTCAAATAGCCCCCGAGACCTTCCTCCTTTCCCCTCTCCTCCCTCTCTGAACGGAGCCCTAAGGCCGCCGCTATTTGTCATCGGATCCCCACACAGCCGCCACCGCTCCTCCTCGTTTCCGGCCGCCGTAGTGAGTCTCCTCCGCTCCATTTAGGCCCTTGGCCCTCTGCTCTCTCTTGCGCACCGGATGAGACCGTGGCTCGAATTTTTTTGAGCAGGGAACCCCGCCGCCATCCACGACTGTGTCTCGCCGGAGTACCGAGCCGCTCCATCCGCCTCCTCCTGTCGCTCCTGGATACGCACGTCGACACCGTCACCGCCATCTGCTACGCCGCACCGTGCCGCAACTCGTCGTTGTCTCGTCGAGTCTAGGCGACCACTGGAACCCCTCCGTCGTCGAAATCCCGAGGAGCAGCACCACCACACCGCCATTTTCCGGCGACCCGACTCCGGTAAGCCCCTCCTCTCTCCTGGACCGTTAGATGTGATCAACGGTCAAGATTAGATTAGAAGGGGTACGAGATCTGATGCGTCAGATCTAGATCTGACAGCCCAAACAAATTCACTTATCCACGTCAGCGTGTGCCACGCAGAAGCCCAGTCATCAGCCTCGCCCAATCAGGATCAGCCACGTGGCCCAGCCTTATTTGAATTTTTCTCCCGCTGGAATCAATTAGCAGTTTTGCAGAAAAGTCCCTAAATCTTAGATCTATCATATCTTTTGATCCATAAGGCCAAATTTAGCAATCATGGACTTTTTGAAATCACCAGAACATTTATAATCTTTTGGCTTTAACCAAATTAAAATTTGACATTTTAAAAGATGATCATTTTCAAATATGCTTGTTTGATGAAATTTGACACAATTCAAATTCTGTAAATCCTATTTTTGCAAACTAAATTGTTTTGGGTTCCTTAGGATGTGTACTAAAAGATCCATAAGCGCAAAATATTATTTGAACAAGTTTAGAATGGATTTAGAATTATATGGCCATTTGAGCAAATTTGACTTAGTTTAAATTCTATAAATAATTTTAATATGTTTTCTTAAGCAATGTTGCTCCATATGGCAACCTTAATCCATAGAAACCAGTACCATAGAATTTTGGACACCCTTGGACCATGACCATGTGCTTTTGGCCAAAAACCCAACATAGTAATCCACCCATATTATCATGCCTTAGAAGTAATTTCCATTTTATTTCCTTTGTTGTTATGGCTATTTGGGGCCAAGACCAAGTCCCTAAAATGACCAAGTAGTGAACCTCAAACACTAGTACCCTAGTATTCTATCTACTTCTTCACTCCCCTATTCTTGCTTCAAGAATTCATCAAGTTAGCAAGTGGAAAACAAGACTCAAGCAATAGAAGACACTTCATTTTCAACTTGGTGGCAACAAGTAGAGCTACAAGGAAGATCATTGAAGAAATTGAAGGGAAGACTTAGACACCACATAAACTAGAAGAAAATCAAGGAAGTACATGTGTATGCAGAAATCAAGAAGAAAACATTTCCCTCTCCGTTTCTATCTTTCTTCCTATTTTCTCTCTATTTGACTTAGAGGTATTTTTGCTCATCCCATACCCAAACCAATTAGTGAAGTGAAAGCCATGAAGATCTATCAAGACCAAGAGAATAATCCATCCAAGGAACAAGACAACAATAGAAGCATGAAGATGATCTTCAAGAAGACAAACATCTGAAGACTTGGAGCCATCCACCCAAGTTGGAGAGTAACAATTTGTTTTTGTCCAACCATTGACCCAAATGGAAAACCAAAGAACTCATCTTAGCATTTCTTTTTCTTTGTTTTCTTGATTTGATTTTATACCTACCCTAACCAAAGTGGAAATACTAACTTAGATCACCTCAAATGTCTTGATGAAAATGACTAAGGGTTACACATGGTTATGTGTTACTTTAGTTGAAATAGTGAGACCACTTTGGTGAACTC
The DNA here is from genome assembly GCA_028641055.1 of Alopecurus myosuroides. Taxonomy (NCBI): domain Eukaryota; kingdom Viridiplantae; phylum Streptophyta; class Magnoliopsida; order Poales; family Poaceae; genus Alopecurus; species Alopecurus myosuroides. The sequence goes on from CM054057.1 coordinate 648,010,680, forward strand.
TTGGAACTTCTTAGATAAATATGTTTCAATAAAGTTTGATCACTACAAAGACATCCATAGTGAACTCTTGGAAAGTCCTTAACAAGTATGATGCCATTAGAGAATAAATCTTTCAAAACTCAAAACCTTGACCTTGTCCTAGCCAACTTGGTTAAAACCCTTTTTGTTATGTTTGTTGCTTTATATCTTCACTTGTTTGTTTGCTTTATAGTATGCTTGTTTATTTGTTATTGTGTTTTCAATGAATAGATTGTACGGAGAGCAACGATCTTTGGTGAAGAGAGTGTGATATCTTCACCAACCTCAACAAGGCAAGTAACACATCATTCAACTACCCATTATTTTCTATATGCATTAGTTGATTTTGAGTAGTATGCATGATAGGAAGTTTTACTAAATTATATTATGCTATGCTATATCCTAGTAGTGTGTAGCCATCCTTATACCTTGTTATTTCGAAGCCTTGGTACTTAGTTGATGCTTTGCCATGCTATAGAAATTGTTTTACTTGATGTTGTGAGAAAATTTTAAGCAACAACTTCAATGAACCACCTGGGTGGATTGGTATTGCGGGGCTGTCGAAAGTTGAGTGTCTCCCCGAGGGGAGTTCACTTGAAGGAATGCCACCCAGGAACAAAGTGATTATGATGCTCCCCAAGTTTAGATTGCTTCCCGTGCAGCCTTTAGTTATATGGGCTCTGTCTTGATTAACTAAGTTGCGAGGATTCAGCCTGGGCTTGACAAGCAGATGTAGCATAATTATAGGTGGAACGGGTCTTGCCATTAGGTTGAATTCTTGCTTCTGAAAGATCTCGTCTCAATCTTCTCCTTTCCTTGATGCACTCAGAGTGTATAGAATTTTGGGCTGATTTGAGTCTGAAGGTGAAAGTGCACAAGCTCTGCAGAGTCAACAAACTAAGATCTTAGACGTGTCCCCGGTTATGGACAACTATGAGCAGCTGGACAAGGAAGGACGGAAGAATCACATCACCATTTTCAATAAGTAAAATTTTGACCAAGTGAACAGTATTGTGGTGCTTGGATCTTAATCCAATGTTGCCACCCTTTGAAAAGAAAGTTTTGTTTTACAAAATATAGGAGAAAACTGGCTTTATGCAAACTTAGCCAAAACTCCACTTAGCCAAATAAGCATGTAGTATAAGTCTTTCCATTTATATCCACCATAGTGTTACTTGCCAATACATTAAATTGTATTGACTCCCTTGTGGCTGCATATTCCATATTGCAGATGTTTCTGAAGACGAGTGAGGATTTCGTTTAGGATCTCAAGACTATTGCCAACATGTTTTGCCTGTGGCACATGAAGAAGATGGACTCAATGTGTACTATGTTTTCCGCTGTATATCTTTGTTTTCTGGTAGTCTTCTAAGACTATGCAAGTTGTAATACTATTTTGTAAAGACTGGATCATGCGATGTAATAGAATTTGATGCATTTGCATGATATTTCATTTTGTACTGTGGTGCTAGCAATTGATCCAGGGACTAGCACACTAACACAGATGTTCTTACATTATTTAAATGTGGGAACGCTACAGTAATGTGGTGTACAAGATAATCTCTAAAATGCTTGCAGCTAGGTTGAAGATAATTCTTCCAGAGATTATATCTCCCACTCAGAGCGCATTCGTCCATGGAAGGCTCATTACGGATAATGTATTGGTGGCTTACGAATGCATTCATAAAATAAAGAGCAAGAGAAAAGGTAAAACTGGCCTATGTGCCCTGAAGTTAGATATGCATAAAGCGCATGATAGAGTGGAGTGGACTTTTTTGAGGAACATGCTGATCAAAATTGGTTTCCATGCGGATTGGGTGGACTTGATAATGGCATGTGTTACTACTGTTACCTATTCAGTTAGGTTGAAGTCACAGATGACAGAAGGATTTACTCCCACTGGAGGCATTCGACAAGGGGATCCCTTATCCCCTTATTTGTTCTTGTTGTGTGCGTAAGGGTTGTCAAGCTGTTTGCTGCATGAAGAGGAGGTTCGTGGTATGGAAGGGATCAAGGTGTGTAGAAATGCACCATCAGTTTCTCATCTTTTATTTGCTGATGATTCTTTGATTCTTATGAAGGCAGATTTGAACAATGCAACCTCATTGCAACATGTGCTTGAAAACTATTGTGCTAACTCAGGACAACTAGTTAGTGTTGCCAAGTCAAGTATCTTCTTCAGTCCTATTACAGCTGTGGATATGCGAGTGGATATATGTAACATTCTGGATATAAATACTGAAGCTCTGTCCGATAAGTATTTGGGTCTCCCTGCACTGGTGGGAGCTGATAGAAGTGACTGTTTTAATCATTTTGTGGAAAGAGTACTTAAACGTATAAAAGGTTGGAAGGAAAAACACCTCTCTATAGGTGGTAAGGAAATTCTCCTGAAAGTTGTTGCTCAATTTATACCTATATATGCAATGTATGTCCTCAAGCTCCCAAAAAATATTTGCAAGAAAATCACGGATGTTATTTCTCAATTTTGGTGGGGAGAAGATGATCAAGGAAAGAAAATGCATTGGTATGCATGGTGGAAACTTTGCTTCCCAAAGAAAGATGGGGGTATGGGATTTAGGGATCTCCACTCCTTTAACCTGGCAATGCTAGCAAAGCAGGTGTGGAGATTGATCGATGCACCGGATTCTCTTTGTGCCCAAGTTTTGAAAGCTAAATACTATCCCACAAGGGATATTCTAAAGGCGGGCCCTAAATCGGGATCCTCATTCACTTGGCAGAGTATTTGTGCGGGAATCCAAACTTTTAAGAGGGGCTGCATTTTGCGTGTTGGAGATGGGGGATCTATAAACATTTGGGACGACCCATGGATCCCAAGCAGTCCGGACCAAAAAATAGGATCACCAAGAGGTGGTGCTATCTTCACTAAAGTGTTTGATCTCATAGATCCAATGGGACAATGGGATGAGGTTTTATTGAGTACTATGTTCGAACCAGTGGATGTGCAACGAATATTGCAAATCCCCCTTAATGTTGGTGCTTTCGATGATTTTATTTCTTGGCAGGGCAACCGTACTGGGAAATTTTCGGTGCGGTCAGCATACCACATCGAATGGAAACGCCAATACAATGGACAAACTTGTAGGGATCTGGTGCAAGGTACTTCCATTAATAATCCGATATGGACGATCCTATGGAAATTATCTGTTCCTGCAAAGGTTAAAATATTTTGTTGGCGTGCTATGCATGGTATTTTACCTCTAAAGGCTATCTTGGCTGAGAGACATATTGGCAGCAGTGGACAATGCCCCGTTTGTAACTTATTGCGAGAAGATGTTCTACATATGATATTTAAATGGCAAACCGCATCAGATATATGGAGAGCTCTAGGAATTGATAATATAATTGAGGATGCTACACGTACAGAACAGTCAGGCTCAATTGTCCTTGAAGAACTACTGAAGTCCTCATTATCAGATCTTCCTGGGTATGAGTCTTTGAAAACTAAGGAGGTTATCGTAGTGCGTCTTTCGAGTTAGAGAGCCAATCAAGTGCAGTTGGGGCAATTATTCGTGATAGCCATGGGGCCTTTATAGCAGCTTCCTCAAAATTCATACAACACGTGCCTTGTGTTGCCATGGCTGAAGCTTTAGCCATGCAACATGGACTGGAATTAGCAAGTCATATTGGATGCGGGGCCATCGAAGCTGAGTCAGATTCGTTAGAGGTCATTCAATACTTCTCTGGTGAAGAAAGAATATGGAATGAAGCAACTGCTATTTTTGCAACTATATTTGCGAGTGCAGGTACTATTGGACGGGTGGAATTTATGCACTGTCTGAGAGAAGCAAATACTACTGCCCATGTTATAGCTAGAAATTGTTTTAATTCTAGAAATTCTTGTAATTGGATCGATGAACCCTCTAGCTTTATTCACCAAACTCTGTTAGATGATGTAACCATTATGTGAAGTTTCAGCGGCAAGTTTTTTACGCACTCTTTTCCTTACCAGGCTATCTAATGGGGACTGGAAGGTTTTTAATGAGGCGGCTTGCTTGCTTAATATATATATATTTACCCTTCAAAAAAAATTACTTCTTGATAGCAGTCAGTTCTAAAAAAAAAAACCTCTTAATAGCAGTCTTTTCTTCTTGATTGACTGCAGCAGCTAGTAAGCGAGGCATCATGCGTTCAACAGGGCTGAGTTAAGACCATATGTATTCTTATTTCCCTCATCAAATAGTATGACATATAGGCTAATAGGCCGCCTGGAGGTAAGTGCAGCTGATCAGCAGGTGCAGTCCGTCCGTGATTAGATCAAACGGCTCGAAGATCACCTTCCGCCCTTTCGTCGGGATCAGGCGTCGGACAAACAATTGGCACCGAAGCGAAGCGGTTTCTGAATCATTTCCCTGCCGCTGACAGTAAACCAGAAAGAATTTGTGTGGACAAGGTAGCCTAGCAATGTGCCGGCCAGTATCTCGACATCAGAATCCGGTGGCGTGTTTGGGGGCTTTGGAGTTCGATCAGAACGAATTGACGAAACCTAGCAGAGCTGCAGATGCTCTCGTACACGCATCCCCGGATTCGTGTGATGGGTCGAGTGGCTACTTTTTGCTTAGACGAGGCAGCAAAGTGAGTAGTGTTAATACCTTTTCAAAAATATAATACTACGGCCTATTTTCTGAATAGTACGCTACGTTCTGCTACGACAGTCCGATATGGGGAGTATTAGTTAAGCTATTGCTCTAACTTTTGAGCACGAGATTCGTTGTCGTTGGCTAGTTTATGTTCTGTACAAAGAAGATACGGAGTAGAGTACATTTGTTCTTGTCGTTGACATTGTAGAGAATAGAATTCCGATACCGATGGCGCGAAGCACGGGGAGGAAAAAAGTGCACTTGATTAGCATTCCCCGCCCGAATTCCAAAATGCTGCAGACAAACTGCAGAGCTCGCGCACCAGCGGAAGTCCATATTTCGAGGCGCGCACCCGCAGAAGCGATATTTGGAGATCACGTGTTTCTCTCGCTCCATCCACCCCCGCCTCTAGATGTTGACAGCATCTCCACAGAGTACCTTAAAAAGACAAAACTGTAGAACTCTAGCAAATTTGCGGTTTTTTTATCAAACGTCTGTTCAGAAACTCCAGCTCTAAAGACATCTCCTACGGACTGCTCAAACCCGGACCAAATACGTCCCGCATTTGTCCGTTTAAGAAACGGTCTATGCCACTGTCCGGCCGTTTCTGGGCAGTGCACCCTACGGGACTGCTCACTTGGTGGCAAAAAAAAAATCAAGTCCCAAAAGAATATTACAAAAGCAGGTCACGGCTTGAAGGCCATGCCGACCACGGTTCAGGCCATGCTGACCGGCATACAAAAGGGCATGAGGGCATGGTTCACTCCTCATTGTCCATATACCGATGTTGCTTCCTTTCGAAGTAGGCCTTCTTCCTCGGGGTCAGCGAGCTCAAGTCCATGGCCATGATCTAATTAAGCTTGTTGGGCGGGCAGCGCGAGCTCGGCCTCCTTCTTATTGATCCCGAGCTCCGTCTGCTTGACCTCGACCTCCTTGGCCCTAGTCTCGGCTTTCTTGGCCCTTGTCCTCGCGTTCTCCTCCTCTATCTCGAGCTTCTTGGATTGGACAATGAAGAAATTCTTAGTCATCTCATCTCGCTCCCGGCGCTTCCTCTCCTCCCTCTCGTTCTTCTTCTTGCTGGTCTTGTCCTTCTGGGTGATGAAGCTTTTGAGGATCTCTTGCAGCGCGATCGTCGTAGCGTCGCGTTTCAAATCCAGATTGGAGTTGGTTCGGTCCCTTGGCCTTTCCGTTGCCGTGTTATCCCCGTTGCCGGGAGTCATCCCAGGGGCCGGCAGCTGTCCCCGCCCTTTCTTGAGGAGGTTGTCGAGCTCTTTCCACTTCTTGTTGTCCTTGAGCACGTTGTATCAATGGGCGAAGTTGAAGGACCCACCCCCATGCTCGGCCTTGAACACCTTCAACGCCTGGAACGCCTACAAAAAGATGGGACAAGTGAAAACCATGTAACGGGAGGTCGGGGACAATGGCACGCATGAACCAGGGACTCGCCAAGTCTGTGACGCCATGTCCACTTTGCGGCCGGGCCCCCGCGTGCTCGGAGGACCCGGTGAACTTGCTGCACTCGGGCGAGATGAGTCCGAACCTTTTTTGAATGGACATCTCCGACCGTCTTGTGACCATGGAGAAGGGCGGTAGTAGTGCCCTTTTGTAGTTCTTGTACATCCGTCCCCAGCGTTGCCCTTTATCTCGGCCCCGAAGATCGTGTTCTGTCCCACTTCCATCCAGGTGTCACAGAGGCACAGGTCCTCCGCTTTTGTGTACCCGACGCCTCTTGGACGCATCTTCTTGGCCGCCAAAGCTTTGTGGGTCAGCTCGTCCATGAACAATGGCATGTCGCCAACAATGGCATGTCGCCGATGTTCTCGTCCTGAGCGTAGTCCCCCTCCTCCTCCTCTTCTTCCTCCTCGTCCCCCTCCACGTTATACTCCGCCTGGCCGCTCTCATTGATCATGCCCGTCAAGTAGGCATCTCCCTCCTTCCTGGTAAGGCCCTGGGTCGACGAAAGCATTTTGTCGAACAGGTTGCGGGCCCTGGGAAAGTTGTCCGGAGGGATTGCGCGAGCTCCCTTGCTTGCGGGCGCAGTGGACACGCCCGACACCGGCGCGGTGTTGAGGTCGAAAGGGGCCTAGTGGCTGGCGGCGTGGACTCGCCCACGTCCGGCACCCATCGAGCCAACGGCGTACGTCCCGGCAAGAAACCGTACGTCGGCGCAATAGCATGCGACGCCGCGTCCGGAATTGTGCTTTGCTTGGCCGCCGAAGCGTTGGAGCTCGCGGTGGGGCCGTGGGGAAGGAACATGGGGGCACTGGCCTGCATGTCCATCATAATCATGGCTGCTTGCGTAGCAGCTAGGCCGATCCTGGCGTCTCTGGCCGCCGCGTCCTCCATGGCCTGCGGTTCGGCATCGGCGGCGGCCTTGACCCGCGCCCTCCGACCGACGCTCTTCGCCGACTCCTCCTTTCTCTGCGCGTCGGAGAGCACGACCTTGGGCCTCTTTGCCCTCTTGGGGCGGGGCCTTCGACGTCGCCTGTGACGGCGCCGGAACTGGCGAAGCAGGTCCAGCTGCCGGCACAACATGGGTGATATCGTCCGTGTCGGCCATGGCTAGGGCACAGAAGAGGGTGGTGGCGGCTCGAGGTGGGAGAGGAACCGCCGGCAAAGGAAATGAGTGAGAAAATGACAAATAACCACCACATTTGAGGCGGTGGTGTCAGCTAACCACCATTTTTGTGGAAAATGACATCGAGCACCGCACTTCGGGGCAGGTCTGTGACGCGGAGCACCAAATTCGGTTGATCGCTCGGTTTAGTCGGCTTAACAGGATTTCCGACTGAATGGGCCCACTGTCAGGCCTACGTGGCAAAAAAAAGAAAAAAAAAGTCAAGATCGACTCTACCAGTCATCCCGGTCCACCTCTCTACGCCGGGCCGCGCCTCCTCGCCGTGCGGGATGGCGCCGCCTCGCCGTGCGGCATGCCGCTTCTACTCGCTGCGCCTCCTCGCCGTGTGGGACGCCGCCGCGCACCCGCCTCCAAGCAGGAGGAGCTCGAGCACGAGCAAGTCAGGGCGCGCATCCTCGCCGCACGAGTACGAGCCGTACGAGCCAGGCACCTAGTGAAAGTGCACTATGGTCAACTAGAGGGGGGGGGTGAATAGGTTGACTACCAATTTTTCTTTTCTTTTCCTTTTAGTGGAGCTTAGCAAGATAAAGTAAGGTTCTCTAGATGTGCAACTAGGTGAGCAACCTATGTGAACAAAACGATATGCGCAACGGAAGTAAAGCGTAAGGTAGTAAAGCAAACAACAAGTGTAAACAAGGAGGCAAGGATATGATTCACCGTAGTTCCTTCTCAAAGAGAAGTACGTCTACGTTGGAGAGGTGGGGAGCCACCTAGGCGCTCCTCAATAGCACGGTTGTGCACACCTTATTCTCCTTGAGCTTCTCCGGTGAGGGAGATTCTCGTTTCCACTATGAGGTCGACTTGAAGGCGTTGACCAAACCCTTACAAGGACTTGAGGTCACTCCACAAGATGGATGGAGGCTCTCAAGCAATCCGTAGCTTCTTGCAACAAGGTGGAACTACAAGCACGAGATCTACTAAGTTTTCTAGGCCTCAAGTAGGATTCTAGATCTACTAGGTTGTGGTGGATGGATTTGAGATTCCTTTGGTGGAAGTGTGGATCTAGGTCTCCTCTAGCTCTCCACCAAGTTTGGGAGTGTTTGGGTGGACGGAGTGGGAGATCTAGGTGGTTGAAGCTTTCATTAATGGCTAGGAGAGAGAAGGGAAAAGCTTAGCATTTAAGAGGTAGGGGAAGGGGTATTTATACCCCTTGCATTTAAGTGGCCGTTGCAGTCCAGTTCCACCGGAGGCTCCGGTGGTTTCACCGGCGGCTCCGGTGGTCTCCTGTTCACTGCGCAGTTGCGCAGTGCCCTAGCTTGTACGCAGTGGAGAACGGCCCGGAGGCTCCGGTGGAAATTGCGGAGGTTCCGCCCACCGGAGGCGCACCGGAGCTTCCGGTGGAACCTCCGTCCTGCGGTAACAGAAGGGTGGTTTAGCGGAGCTACCACCGGACCCTCCACCGGAGCCCATTTGCACTGGACCATGGGGTCCACCGGATGTCCACCGGAGGCTCCGGTGGAACCTCCGCCCTGCGGTAACAGAAAGGCATTTTGGCGGAGGTGCCACCGGAGGCGCACCGGACCCTGCTTGCCCGTGGGCCAAGTGTTTGGCGGATGGCGGAGCCTCCGGTGGAATTGGCGGAGGTTCCGCCCACCGGAGATCCACCGGAGGTTCCATTGTAGGTTCCGTTCTGCTCCAACAGAGGGGTGGTTTGGCGGAGCAACCATCGGACCTCCACCGGAGCCTGAGCGGAGCCTCCGGTGGATTCACCGGAGCCTCCGCTCCTGCATATTTGGTTCCCTGGCTCCCTTTCACCTAGCACTTTTCATATAGAACAAGCATGTGCCCATAAACTTAGTGAACCTAATAACCTGGGCATTTTCATTCATTGAACAAACATTAGATCAAATGGTTATGTTGTCATATGATTACCAAAACGGACGATGATCTTTCATTCTCCCATTTTTGGTATTGATGACAACATAACAATTTGCATGATTATGGACACAATATGAACGGAGCTCCCCTAAAGATGTGCTCCTTTCATATTGAGATCATATCTAGGGCATGATATAAAATAGTAATATGACAATGATAGCACAAATAGTAATATGACAATGATAGCACATAACACATAATATATCACGAGGTTCACACACGAACATAACATAACGAGGTTCACGATAGATACGAATAATGTAAACAAACAAAGTTCCAAATAGTTCAAATAAACTCCCTCAAGAGAAAGATGCAAATCGAGAGAGCTTGAGGGAGACCCATGCAAATGCCCGTTCCTAATATAAATCTCTCCCCCTTTGGCATCAAGATACCAAAAAGAGAGAGACCAAGATGCAAACGTCCCAAATCACTCGGAGGAGGAGGAAGAGGCTTCCGGAGCCGGGGAGGGATCACGGTGGTGAGAGCTAGTGGCTTCATCTCCTTCTTCCTGGGACCATTCAATGAGCTTGCCCTTGGAGTCCTTTGCTTGCCATGCATCCCAATCTGTGATGCTATCAAGAGCCGGGGATTCAATGGAGAGACCCTCTTCACGGAGACGTTCACGAGATGCTTGAGCCTTTTTGCGGTCCTTGAGTTCCCGATCATAATGTGCTTCCCATTGATGTTGCTCTATTTTCTTGTTCAACCGAAACACTTTCTTGAGAGCCCGTGCCATCCATTTGAAGGCATTGCTAGAGGGAGGAGGTTGAGATGGACCCTCGGCTTCTTCCTCATCAACAATGATGCGAGGCCTAGCCTTGTGCTTGCGGACGGCGGGAGTGGGATGCACAACGGGTTCGGTGTGATCTTTCATGAGAAGCCTCTTTTCCGTGTGAGAGATCCAATGTGCATCATCAAGGGGTTCATTCGGAAACTTCTTATTCCATACATCAAGGATAATCTTCATGATAAATGGCCCAAAACAAGCATTCTTCCGGTTGGCAACGACATACCACAACTCATTCCAAATATAATTCAACACATCAAGCTTGCGTGGAGTGTCATCCATCCGGTGTTGGTGAGTAAGGAGCATAAGGTTCTTCAAGAAGCCTTGAATCTCATCCACATTGCCCGCCTTTGGGTTGATGGTCTCGCGATAGATGCGCAACATGATGTCATATGTGGGATAGAGGCCCTTCACAAACTGTCGTGGGATAATCACGGCAGATGTTACCGGGGGTAACTGATCTAGGGGCAAGTCGACACAGGTATTTGGGAGAGGGTTTAGCTTGAAGGAAGACATGGCGAAAAGCAATCTAAGAGCCGGAACACAACTCGCCGGATCTCGATATGATTATACTGGATACTCGATAATAGGTGTTACAGTTATGACTTGAATCTCTCTCAGGCGAAGCCTAGGGGTTGGTTTATATAGTACTCATACCCCCTTTGGCTTGCCATACAAAGCGCTCCTTGAGTCCTACTCGAACTCTACATACGTATCCTAGCTTTCCTTATCGTAACCCACAATCCGGGTTACGATCCTTACAAGCCCTGGGCCTTCCGGAAGCTTCTGCGTCCTTAGCCGGATTTGGTCCATACGCCGTTTGGGCCGGATTACACCTGGGGTTGGCATACCGAGTTACTATCCCCTCATCAGTAGTCCCCAGAATAGCTTGGGCTTCCAAGATTTACTCTTCGAAGCGCTGGCTATTCCCTACAGAAATATCAGATGCAAACACATGAGGATTAAGACGCAGCGCGTCTATGAATAGCCGAGACTGGCGCCAAGGAAGCCAGGTAAAAACCCGGCTCTTCTTTTTAGGTTCTTCCTTAATCTCTCAAACTTAAATCTCAATAGGAAACTCCCTGACTCCACATCCTTCTTGATAACTACCGCTGATACAGGGAAGGCAATTTCCCCTTCCTTTTTCTCTGGATCATATTGGCCTGCGCATAAAATGTGCCTTTCAAATTTCGAAATCACCAATTACTCCGCATTCCCCGGGTTTCGACCGTTAGGCCAAGCCTTTCCACCCGGACGGTTATAAATAAAGACCAATGAGCAAATCCAACTCTTAACGGCTCATTTCCCCCATTCCACTTCTTCCCAAGCTCGAGCTCGCAGAGTGCCACCACGGGAACCCCACGCATCTCGCCGGAGCCCATCCGACTTCGTTTGCGCTCCGCCACCGCACGAACCGCTCCAGCTCCCGCAGTAAGTTCCCTGCCTTTTGATTTTGACTTCTGACAGCTTACTTTTATCCGCTTCTCTTGTCTTGATATTAACCATTACTCTGGCATTCTCTCCTCAGGCCGATGACGCCTTCTGGAAGGTCGACACCTCTCCTAGTTCCGAAGACGCGGAGGAGGAAGACGATGTCATTGACTCGAATGAAGGTACACACTTGATTCCCTTGCACACGTTATATCCTGCCACTTCTTCTTCTTTATGCGGGAACTCGGATATTTTTCAGAGCGAGAGGACCAAAGCGAAGAAGAAGAAATAGACAGCAGGGGCGGGTCCATCAGCGAGGAGGAAGAGCCGGAGCCGGCCACCAAAGCCGGAACAAAGAGGAAATCCCAGAGGATAGCCCTCCAGGTTTTTACTTCATCTCCTCACACTTTGGTTTTCTGTTTCCATAACGTCACTCCGGGGCTAACCCCATCTCCACCCCTTTTGATCGTAACTGAAGGAGCCGCCCGCGACTAGGCGCCGAGTAACCCGGAATCATCCGGGCAACGAGACCCCTAACCCGGTCGCTTCGCCGCCCCCGGTTCAACACCCTGGTATTTGTTGTAAACAAAATTTCTTTCCGATCGTTCCTTTGTAACATAATCCCAGGTCTTTCTTGCCATTTTCCAGTCTCTTCCGGGTCTAGTGACGGCTTTCCCTCGGACTTCCCGGTGAACACCGGGTAAGCGCCTTTTCCTGATATTACACCGAACTTTCATCCTTTTTTTTTTTTTTTTTTAAAATCAAAGACTAATTGCGCCCTTGCGCCTTCTTCAGCCACGGTTATTAGTAGCGACCAGGAGGACTCCGGGGCTAGGGTCCGGGTCGAGAGCGAGCCGGCTGATGATGCCTTCACCACGACTGGCGACGAGCAAGTGTCGCCACCGGGCCAGCTAGGCATGACGCCGAGTATCCAACTGCTTCGCACGCAAGCGAGAAGGAGAAGGGAGCAGCTTCAAGCGCGGGAGGGGGACCAGACTCCGACATTCGGATGACCCGGGTGCCCTCCTGTTACAAGAAATGCTCCTTTTCCCACTTTCCAGGTACCCGAGCCATCTAACCCGGATAACGCTGACTTTAACCAGCTTATGAGCGCTTCTCGCCATGAAAGCTTCAGAAGGGACTGTCTTAGAACGTATGGCTGCAGCACATCAGGTAACTTTCACATGATACTCCTTATTATACGTCCAGTCCCCAAGTCCCGAGTATAATTTTCTTTAATTATCCTCGGTACTTCGCATAGTACTTTCCGGTACTCATTTCCTCAGATGAAACACTCTCATGATATCCGGCTCACAGCTTTACCCGGCCTTTGCAGGCAGAGATTACAGTCAGATGAAGCGTTACTTAAAGCTGAGCAGCTCTTGCTGGCTGAAGTTAAGCGTAGGGAGGCCCTTGAAGCGGAGATAAAGACATTGAAAAAAGATGTCTCCATTTACAAGAAGAAGTACAATACTGCCCAGTCTTCGCTGAATAACCTGTCGACTCAGCTTACGGACACTTACCGTATCTTGCTAAGTAAGTTTGCTATTTGCGATTAATTTGCGTATCTCTATCTTGCTGCTGTAATAACCAACATTACTGATATGCTCTTGCATGTTTCGATTGCAGGTGCTAACCTTGCTGCTCCGGAGGAGAATGCCATTACTCAAGTTAAAACTCTGAAGACTATGCTCCGGACGTTTTTTGCCGGCACGGAACTTTTGCTGGATGCTATCAAGTGGCCTTCTGAGGTATACCCGGGAGATAATCTTATGCAGGCCTTCTCAACGGTGCCTGGATGGATTGAGATAATGAAGCGCTCAGCTTGCCGGATTGGAATGACCCGGGCCCTTACACTGGCGAAGGCTTATTTTCCTAAGCTTGACCCGGCCAAGGTAACATCCGGGTTTCCAGAATTCAAAGCTGACGGGTCCAAGTTTGAGCCCAAGGACTTCAAAGATATTCAACGTGCTGTACGCCCCTCAGCCACTACCTTGGCCGACAAAATGGAGCTGGACCAGATCATGAGTTCATATGACGCTGAGGGCAAAGTTATTTTGGTGGATGCACCTCCTCCTTTTGATATGGTGGAAAGATGGTCGACTGACCTGGCCAGGAGGAAAGAAGAGGCCGCAAAGAGAGAAGCAGAGCTAGGCGCAAAGCCGTCCACCTCTACACCGGCCGTGCCTCCGCCTGTCCGTCCAGATGTGAAGAGCCCGAGCAAAACTGCTGGCAAGGTCAAGGAGCAAGTCCAAGATCTAGACCCGGAGGGCCGCTCTCAGGATACCGAGTAGGATGCTACCTTGTGCTTTTCGTTTCTCGATACTGATATGATTTTTGTAGTGCGCCTGTGCGCCATTGATGCTGATACTATGACTGTATGCTTTGTTAATTCATGATAACTCTTTGCCTTCCCTGGCTTTTGATAATATCCATCCTTGTGTTATTTATGAGCTTATTCTCGATACTTCGAACTCTTGCTTTCAATTTCCTTTTGAGACTCGGTTAACCGAGTATCGTAGGTTTTGATAGATGGACTTTTCTTTAAGTCCCCAATACTCGGCAACTAAGGTTTACAGACCTTGGTAGTTAAATAGTTTGTTTCTGTTTCGAAGTCCCCAGTCCCCATGACCCAAAGTACGAGCTATGGGGGCGTGGGCTTTCTCAGATGACATACTGCTGTTTACCAAGCTGAAGACCAATAGCTGTTCTCATAAATACTGAAGTCATGCTTAATATTTGTTGAGTTTCCGGCTATGTTAGCCTTATACTCTGCATGGACTTGTGGTTTAGATGACCCTTTTGATTACCTTGTACTATAAGCCGGCTTTCGCGTGGATACCATGTCGTTGCATCTATACGAAAAACAAAATCAAGCACGCTCCATTGGGCTGCATAGTTTGATTGTAATCGTAAGTGAACAGATCATGCCACTTTGGTGCGAGTCACATCGAGCTTAAGTAAGAATAATCAAGAAAATTGGCTCCTTCGTCCAGTTATAGGATTGTAGCCGCACCCGTTTGTACGAGTAACCAGCCCCCATAACTTATAGGCATCATGGCCGGGTCTCCGGGTTTGTGATTACTTATTGAAGTAGATCAACCCTCCGGAGACCTATATTCACGTAATATATTTCGATGATATTGATGTATTGATAATAACAATGTTACTTACTTGTAACTGAAGCAAGGATCATGATAAGACTCGAAACCATCTTCTTTTATTGATAAAATTTCTTATTTGAATCAGCAGGCCGCCTCATTAAAAACCTTCCAGTCCCCTTAGGTACCCTGGATAGGAAAAGAGTGCGTATGAAACCTGCCGCCCATTACACTGCTTTAGTTATTCTCGAGAATCGGCCTCGCGTTGGTACGGCCGATACACATTCTCCACTTGCTATGCCCTTTCGTAATGAGTACCGGATTTGCTAGCCATTCCGGGTATACCGCCCTTGACACGTGATCAGCTGCGGATGGTGGTACGTCTTCTTCTTCCCTACTGAGAGTTTTGAAAATATCGTTCCCGATGAAGCCTACCATCTTAGGTTTTGTTCTGCCCTAACTTTTGCTTTGTCCCCCTCAGGAGTTGGCTTTTTTGACGTTGCTCTCTCTTCTAGGTCCACCTGAGAACGGTAATGTTTGAGCTCTTCCTTCCTACAGGCTTGCTCGGCCATTGCCGCGTCTCCTTCATCACACTCAGCTGCTATATCTCGGTTTCCGTGTACGGTGATGGTCTTTTTAGGACCCGGGATCTTCAGCTGTAGGTACACATAACATGGTCTTGCCATGAACTTGGCATAAGCCGGCCTTCCAAACAATGCATGATAAGGGCTGCGCAACTTTACTACCTCAAAGGTAAGCCACTCGATTCGATAATTGTCCTTTGACTCCCCGAAAGCTACCTCCAATGCCACTTTTCCTTCGGGGCATGCCGAATGACCCGGCACTATCCCGTGAAAAACTGTTGTACTTTTTTGCAACTGTGATTCCTTTAAGCCCATGCGCAGAAAAGTTTCCCAGTATAGGATATTGATACTACTCCCTCCATCCCATCAAGACTTTCTTCAGCTCGTAACCATTGACCTGTGGCGCCACTACCAAAGCCAGGACTCCCGGGTGATCAATCCTATCCGGGTGATCTCTTCTGCTCCATGTTACCTCTTGCTCTGACCACCTCAAATATCTTGGAACAGCGGAGGAGACTGAATTAACTGCTTGTTTCAGTATCTTCTTGTCCTTGCTAGAACCTCCAGTAGTGTGCACATGATACTGACCCAGTTTGGGGTTAGCTTGAAATCCTCCCGCTCCCCCTTGATTGTTACCTTGATTTCCAACTGGCGGATTGCCGGCTGGGGGCGGCCCGTTGCCCGAATTTCCACCTAGACCCGGACCTCCTCCTCGGCCGCACCTCGCATGGCCCTGTTCACTTCCTCGTTCTTCCACCTTTGTAAGTCGGCACACTGCTCCAATGAATGATTGGCCGGCTTGCCATTCCTGCTATGCTTCGGGCACGCCATCCTAAATATGTCCCAACTGTTGCTTGGTCTTGGGGGTACTTGGTAGTGTCCCCCATTGTGATTTCCGGTATTAAAATTCCCTTCGGATCTAGGTCTCGAAGACCCGGCCTCTGTATTGGCCACAAACTCGGAACTCCCCTCAAACGGGCGCTTGTTCTGGCTATTTCCATTGTTGTTTGGTGCCGATCCATTGCCGGTCTTCCCACTGCTACTTGCGTTTGCTTTTGCCTTCTTGTCATCAACTTCCTCTTCTGTAGTATCCGTTGCAGCGTGTTTGTTGCATGCATCCATTAACTCTCCCATCGTAACCTCCGCTGCATTTCTGCTGGATTTCATGCGGGTTAGCTTTTGTACTAAAGGAACATACTTACATGTTTTCGCCATAGCTTGTAGTGCGTCCTTTGGTTGGATATCTGTAGATGAGTGGAGTATCTCCATAACCCGGCGTACCCAGCTTCGTGCTGACTCTCCTTTCTTCTGGACGCACCTTTCTAAGTCATCAATAGTAAATAACTTCCTACAGGTCCCATGGAAGTGCTTGATAAATGCGGTTTTTAGCTCCTCCCACGACTTGATCGACTTTTCCGGTAAATTGGTGAACCATAACTTTGCTGCTCCCTCTGACATCATTAAGTACATGAACTTGGCTTGGAGATTCTCGGATGCGTTGCGAATTGACATTGCCATCTCGTAGCTGCTTAACCACGTTTCCGGATCCATCGTTGGCTCGTAATTCACTACTTTCCCCGGTTCTTTGAACTTTTCCGGGTAAGGTTCCGCTCTGATATCATCCGAGAGACACTTGGGTCCCGCAAGGGTGGTTGGGGCTGGTCTCGCCCGGGAAATGCGTGACCCGGGGGGGTGCCACGGGGTGAGGAGCCACCGGTGGATCGTGTGCTGCAGACCCGGCCCCGGCTCTTCTGGCCCTGGAGCTGTCCACTACTGCCTGTGCTGCTGATACTGCCGGTACTGTCTGGACGCGCGGTGGGGGTGGCATCTGCTGTTGCTCTTCCCTTCGTCGTGCCGCGCTTGTTTGGACGTTGCCCTGTTGTTGACTCACGTATGGCGTCCCATGCATCCCACTTCTGTGATCTGGATAATTGACTTGCTGTGCTACCGCGGTGTGCAGCAGATCTATCGCTCGCCGGGTTTCTTCTGCGTGCGGCGAGTCTCTTACAGGAATCTGGTTTAATGCGAGTGTTGCTGCATACACGTTGTCCATGGGGTTGTTGTAGTGACCTGCTGGGGTACGGAATCGCGATGGTGGAGGCGGCATGGTGTTGCCGGCTGTCGCCCCCGTCCGAGGCAAGGGTAACCCGGCTGGCGCGTTTACCGGCTGCACTCCCGTTGCTGGTTGCGGTATGGTCCCTTGGTTCGCCGGTGGGATTGGCTGATCTTGAGGCGTGAACACCAGGGCAGTCGGGTTGATAACCCCTCCTGTTGCCGGTAACATAGTTCGGTGCCTTTGGTGAATCCTCGTCGTTTCCTCCCGAAGCCGGGTCTCTAGGTCATCCAGTTCCCGCTGCCGCGCTGCCATCCCCTGCTTTTCTGCTTCTACCTGCCTTCTTTGCTGCTCCAATGCACGACGAGCCGCGTCCAGATCTCTTACACGCTGATGAGGGGATAGTAACCCGGTATGCCAACTCCCAGGTGTAATCCGGCCCAAACGGCGGATGGACCAAATCCGGCTAAGAACAAAGAAGCTTCAGAAAGGCCCAGGGCTTGTAAGGATCGTAACCCGGATTGTGGGTTATGGTAAGGAAAGTTAGGTTTGTATATAGAGTTCGAGTAGGACTCAAGGAGCGCTTTGTATGGCAAGTCAAAGGGGGTATGAGTACTATATAAACCAACCCCTAGGCTTCGCCTGAGAGAGATTCAAGTCATAACTGTAACACCTATTATCGAGTATCCAGTATAATCATATCGAGATCCGGCGAGTTGTGTTCCGGCTCTTAGATTGCTTTTCGCCATGTCTTCCTTCAAGCTAAACCCTCTCCCAAATACCTGTGTCGACTTGCCCCTAGATCAGTTACCCCCGGTAACATCTGCCGTGATTATCCCACGACAGTTGGCGCCCACCGTGGGGCCTGCGTCCAAAGGTGTTTACATCACGGGAGAAGCTCGGAAGAGTATGGAGAACTTTGTCGTCGGCGAGATCTACTCCAATGACGAAGGAGAGATAGTGGACAATTCCGGGTGGGAGTTGGAGCCGGATCACTTCGAATCCGGATCCGTGGTGTCAATCGGCCAAATCAATATCTTCATCGGCATGGTACGTACGCTCAATTTGAAAGGACAATATCATGTGCATGTTACAGGGACTTCCAGCAGGGACAAAGGGGCGTTGAAGCAAACAGTGGATCCAGCCTCCTCGGCCACTTCGGGATCCTTGAGATGGGCGGAGCAAGAGGTAACATGGAGCAGAAGGGATCACCCGGAAGGAATAAAGCACCCCGGAACCTTGGCATTAGTGGTGGCACCCCAGGTCAATGGTTACGAGCTGAAGAAAGTCTTGATGGATGGAGGGAGTAGTATCAACATCCTATATTGGGAAACTTCTTGCGCATGAACCTCAAGGAGTCCCAGCTACAAAAAAGTTCGACGGTGTTCCATGGAATCGTGCCGGGTCATTCGGCACGCCCCGAAGGAAAAATTGCGTTGGAAGTAGCCTTTGGAGAATCGGTAGATAACTATCGGGTGGAGTGGCTCACGTTCGAGGTAGTCAAGCTGCACAGCCCCTACCACGCTCTGTTCGGAAGGCCGGCTTATGCTAAGTTCATGGCTAGGCCGTGCTACGTGTATCTGCAATTAAAGATTCCGGGCCCCAAGCAGACCATCACTATCCATGGAAACCGGGATATAGCAGCCGAGTGCGATGAGGGAGATTCAGTAATGGCCGAACAAGCCTGCAGGAAGGAAGAGCTTCAGTATTACCGGCAGGTGGATCCGGATGATGGTACAGCGTTGAGAAGGCCAGATGCTGAAGACGAAAGAGTGAAGTTCAAGGCAGCTCAAGATACCAAGAAAGTAGATTTTGTGGAGGGAGATCCCACCAAGCAATTCACTATAGGGTCCAATCTAGATGATGCGCAAGAAAAGGCTCTGGTGGAATTCATCCGTTCAAATGCGGATGTGTTTGCTTGGACACCCAGCGACATGCCGGGTATTCCCACTGAGTTGGCAGAGCACAGTTTGCACGTGGATCCCAAGGCCAGGCCTGTGAAGCAAGGTATGAGAAAGATGAATGAGGAAAGGAGAAGAGCTATAGGTGAGGAAATCGCGCGACTATTAACCGCAGGCTTTATCATGGAAGTATTTCACCCCGACTGGTTAGCAAACCCGGTTCTTGTGATGAAAAAGACAAATGAATGGAGGATGTGTATCGATTTCACGAGCCTCAACAAGCATTGCCCAAAGGATCCGTTCGCACTACCAAGGATAGACCAAATCATAGACGCGGTAGCCGGAAGCGACTTGCTGTGTTTCCTGGACGCATATTCGGGGTACCACCAGATTAAACTCAAAAGGGAGGATTGGGAGAAACGTCATTCATAACCCCTTTTGGGGCCTTCTGCTACAAAACCATGACGTTTGGATTGAAAAATGCGGGCGCAACTTACCAACGATGTATTCAGAAGTGCTTCGAGGACCAAATTGGGCGCAACGTGCACGCGTATGTGGATGACGTGGTTATTAAGACCCGGAAGGCAGAAACGTTCATTGATGATTTGAAGGAGACATTTAAAAACTTGAGAAGGTACCAGATGAAGCTTAACCCAACGAAGTGCGTATTTGGAGTCCCGGCTGGGAAGTTACTCGGCTTTATAGTCTCCGAGAGAGGAATCGAGGCAAACCCGGACAAAATCAAGGCCATCCAAAGTTTGAAGAAACCGGAAAATTTGAAGCATGTTCAAAAGCTCACGGGCTGCGTAGCAGCCTTGAGCCGGTTCATATCCAGGCTTGGAGAAAAGGCAATACCCTTGTATCGGCTTTTGCGGAAGTCAGATAAGTTCGTGTGGGATCAGGAGGCAGATGAGGCGTTTGAAGCGCTAAAAAAGCAATTGTCGGAAGCACCAGTACTAGCAGCCCCGGGTCCTAAAGAACCTATGTTATTATACGTGGCCGCCGGTCCCCGGGCCGTCAGCGCGGTAGTTGTCGTAGAACGCAAGGAGGATGGGAAGGGATACCCGGTCCAAAGGCCGGTTTATTATGTCAGCGAGGTGTTATCGGAAGCAAAGCAGCGTTATCCACATTGGCAAAAGTTGGTGTTTGGGGTCTTTATGGCCAGCCGGAAGTTGAAGCCATATTTCCAAGAAACATCCCATAACAGTGGTTAGTTCAATACCAATGTCGGATATCATCAGAAACTCGGATGCAACGGGAAGAATAGCCAAATGGGCAATAGAGATGGGAGATTATCATATCAGCTACGAGCCCAGATCAGCAATCAAGTCACAGGCTTTGGTCGATTTTGTTAACGACTGGACACACACTGGAATGGCTACTATAGTCCCAAATTCCGAGTCATGGACCATGCACTTCGATGGATCAAAGCAGTACGAAGGGTCAGGAGCTGGAGTGGTGCTGACGTCGCCAAAGGGGGACAAACTAAGTTACGTGCTACAGATTCACTTCGATTGTTCAAATAACGTGGCCGAGTATGAGGCCCTACTGCACGGCTTGAAGATAGCCAAGGAGATGAACATCAGAAGGATACGATGCTTTGGGGATTCGGATCTTGTGGTGCAGCAGGTATCAGGAACCTGGGATAGGAAGGACGCCACTATGGCAGCGTATCGCAGAGAGGTTGATAGGGTTGCCGGGTGTTTCTCCGGGTATGAAGTAGAGCACATAGACAGAAGAAAAAATGAGGCAGCGGATGCACTCGCCAGACTCGGCTCGCGTAGAGAGCCGGTTCCACCTAATGTTTTCCTGGATGAGCTATGGCGACCGTCAGTTAAATCCGAGTCTGAGGAAGAACTAGCAAATCGAGACCCGGATGAGGAGTTTGTGGCTACAATACGTACTGTTCCCGAGTGGACAGAGCCATATCTGGCCTATCTATCACGGGGCGAATTGCCAGAGCAGGAAGTATTAGCAAGACAAATCTTGAGGCGGGCAAAAGGATATACTATTATCAATGGGGAGCTGTACAAGAGAAGCGCGACAGGAGTCTTTCTGCGCTGCGTGACACCGGAAGAAGGCCGACAAATCCTTAAGGAGATCCACGAAGGTGATTGTGGGCATCATGCGTCCACAAGATCCCTTGTGGCTAAGGCCTATCGGCATGGGTTCTTCTGGCTCACGGCCTTAACAGACGCGGAGCGGATAGTGGCAAGATGCGATGGATGTCAAAGGTACGCTCGCCAAACTCATGTGCCGGCTATGGAGTTACGGACAATACCACTAACCTGGCCATTCGCTGTTTGGGGTATGGACATGGTTGGCCCTTTCCATATGTCACCATGCAAGAAGACACATCTTTTAGTGGCCGTCGATAAGTTTACCAAGTGGGTGGAGGTTATGCCGGTTACCAATTGTGAAGCGGCCACAGCAGTCAAATTCCTGAAAAGAATCATATACCGGTTTGGATATCCCCACAGTATAATCACTGACAACGGAACCAACATGTCCCTTGGAGAGATGGAAAAATTTTGTGGCAACAATGGAATCAGGCTTGATGTGGCATCAGTGGCACATCCGCAAGCCAACGGGCAAGTGGAGAGGGCGAACCAAGAGCTACTTCGAGGATTGAAACCGCGGCTAAGGGTCCCTTGTATCAGGGCCGCTGGAGCGTGGGTTGAAGAACTCCCTTCCGTGGTCTGGGGTATCAATACACACCTAACCGGTCCACCCAGATGACGCCTTTCTTCATGGTTTACGGCGCAGAAGCAGTATTACCAAGCGACATCATTCATGATTCACCAAGAGTGACAGCCTACGTCGAAGTGGAGAACGAGAAGAACCGGCAAGACGCCGTGGACATGTTAGAAGAACAAAGGGAGCAAGCCTTAGAAAGGTCAGCCATATATCAGCAGGATTTGCGAAGATATCATAGCCGGCGGGTAAAAAGCCGGGTCTTCCAGAGGGAGACTTGGTCCTGCGCTTGGTTCAAACAAACGAGGGAAAACACAAGCTATCGCCGCCATGGGAAGGACCTTTCATCATAAGCCGGAGTCTACATAATGGGTCATATTACTTGATAGATGCAAGAGAAGAATCGGCCACAGTCAACGACACTGCTCATACTACTGCACCTATGCAAGAAAGAGATAGACCATGGAACGTGGCTCAGCTACGTCCATACTATACTTAGCAAATGATGTAACAGGCAGCAGGTTTCAGACGCACTCTTTTCCTATCCAGGGCACCCTTGGGGACTGGATGGGTTTTTAATGAGGCGGCTTGCTGGCCTAATTTTCTCATATCAAATAAAAAGGGGATTATCGAGAAAAGAGACAATTGTCATTTATACGGCGTAAAATATTTAGGTCTTGAGGGCTAGTTGCTCCTACAAGCACAGCTGCAAACTCAAAAAAGACCCGGCCTTGATGCCAATGAGTTATAGGGGCCGGCAACTCGAAAAAACGAGTGCGGCTACAATCTTATAACCGGACAAAGAAGTCCAAAATTCTCGTCTTCTTACTTAAGCTCGATGTGACTCGCAACAAAGTGGCATGATCTGTTCGCCTACGATTACTATCAGTCATGAGACCCAAAAGGGACTTGTTTGACCCAGTTTTCGTATTGATGTAACAACATGGTATCCACGCGAAAGCCGGCTTATAGTACAAGATAGTCGAAAGGGTCATCTAAACCACAGGTTATGCAGAGTATAAGGCTTACAGCCGGAAACTCAACGATTATCAAGCATAACTTCAAACCTCATAAAAGCTGTCCTGAAGTTTTGGGCATCCAGCGATGGGCGATTCGTTTCCTTGAAAAGAAACAATCATGTGTCCTAGACGCGGAAACCCGGGCTGGGGACTTATGAGCTCTAATGAGGAAACAACATCATCCAGCCGATTAAATTACAACGAGCCACGCATCCGGGTCTCAGACGAAACCCGGAGGACGGGCTTTGCTAAGAAAAAAGAAGTATAAGTTATCGAGAATAAAGCAAGTGGATATCAAGAATAAGAAAACGCAAAGATACATTCATCAAAAGCCCAAAGGGGCGCAAAGTGCATCGGGAGTTTAACTCAAAGTATTACAATATAAAAGTATCAAAAGAGCACAGGCGCTCTGCTTAAACGAATAGTAAAGCTGTTGTAAACGACGCTTCGCCGATTGACGCATGTGGAATGATAAGCGTTACTTCAAGCTGCAGGATCCACCTTGGCCTTGCCCTTGGTGCCACTTGGATCAGTAGTAGTCTCGGGCTGCGCAGCAGAGAAGTTGCAGGAGCAGAGTCGACCTCGGCCTTCTTGGCGGCTTCTTCCTTTAACTTGATCGCTTCCTCCCTCCAACGGACAAGCATATCGAACGGCTGGGGGCGGTCAGCCTTGACAACCTTGTCATTAGCATCATAAGCCGGAAGAATCACATCAATTTCTAAGGCATCAGCGATAACACTAGCCGGATGACGGACTTCTTTCTGAATAGCCTTGAAGTCCTTTGGCAAAAACTTGGACCCATCCAAGTTGAACTCTGGGAATCCGCTCATAAGCTTGGACAGCTCTAGCTTGGGAGCGTAGGCCTTAGCTAACGCGAGTCCCCGGGTTACCCCAAAGCGGCAGGAGGACCGTTTCCAATGCCAAATCCATTCGGGGATGGTAGAGCAGCTTTCTAGTAACTTCTTCATGTTATCTGGCCTGATACCCGGCAGACGTAACTCGTCAAGTATCCAACTGACTCCGCTGCAAAGTTGGCGAAGAGTATTCTTGATGGTTTTAAGCTTGGCAGCATCATCTCCTTCGGGGGCAGCGTCATGTGGCCCTGCTAAAAAAGGCAAAAGAAGCAAAGATAGTAGGCAAACAAGTGCAGTTGTTCAAATCAAAGTAATCCGAGTCACAAAAGGTGAAATTCAAAAATCTTACCAGTTGCGGTACGATAAACACCATCAATTTGAGCAGAAAGAGTTGTCAGTTTGCCTTTTGCCTTACGAGCTCTCTTCTTGTACTTTTTCGTCATCTTCTGGCACCTGTGAGCCTCAGTCTCAGCAGCTTCACGAAGGGCCGCTTCTTTTTCAGCAAGCTTGGTGGATTTGGCCAGTTTCTTCTCCAACTGTGAAACATAGTCCTGTAGGGAAGCATGAAGAAGGGTCAGCCAGAAACATTATGTAAAGTTCCAAGCAAGCTACCTAGTAATTTACTCGGAACTTGGGGACTATATATGGAATCAATTGGTGTTAGTCGGGATTACCTCGTGCTTGAGTATTAAGGCATCTAGTAAGTTTTCTTCGTCACCCTTCAAGGTATGAAGGGCATCTAGCATCTGAGCAAAGGTCATGTCTTCAGGACGAAGTTGAGAAGGGCCGGAGGATTGGCCCTCTTGTGGAGGAGCTGTTCCGGGTCTGGGGGTCGAAACCCGGGTCGTTTGAACGTCCGGGTTAGGAGAGCCCGGCTTGGTCTCCAAGATGATGTCTTCGTCCACTTCTTCAGAGGGCTGGGGTGATGCAGTTTTCGGTGGAATTGGGTCCTTGAAAGGGTCTTCTTCTTTTCCGTCCTCGGCCTCGTCTTCAATCTCAACGTCCATGTCATCACTCGGCTTCTCCTCTTCCTGTCCTTCCGGTTCAGGAATATCCTGGTCGCTCAGCGTAACTGTGGCGCTGAAGACAAGAAGGAGGACATGGATCGGTGGAAGGTACCGAAAAAGGAAAGGTAACAAGTACGAGAAAATGCAAATAAAGGTAGTTACCCGGTATTTACGGCGTAGTCCGGAGGAAGTTCGCCACTGGAAGCGGATGACGTTGGCAAGAGCACTGGCTGCGGGACGCGAAATTGCCCGGCAAGTGGATGAGTAGGAGACGGGTGACGCTGAGGAGATTGGGAAGGTTGAGCTGGAGGGGTACTGGCTCGATGAGTAGGTGAAGTGGGAATACCCGGGTTAAGGGGATCATTCCCCGGAGAATTCCGGGTCACCCTACGTTTAGTCGGAAGAGGATCCTTCAAGAAGGGTGAATGTGATAATCGCTCGTTAAGTTCATGCATAGCAGCAAAGGAGTAAGGCGCACGAGACACAGAAGAGAAGGGAACCTTTTCAACTACCCCTCTAGCCTTCCTTTTGTTTCCAACTGGAGGCTCCCGGTCAGACTCGGTGGCTTCCGGGTCATTTTCTTCTTCCTCCTCGTCATCCCCCGACCCTGAAAGCCGAGTAAGTATCAGATAAGGGAAACAGCACAGATAAAAGGCAGGTATAAAGGTTATGGAGGAATACCCTCATCATCATCCACAGACTCGACCTCTTCTTCGGGGTCTTGAGAAGGAGGAGAGTTTTCGACTTTCCAGAAGGGATCGTCAGCCTGTAAACAGGTAAATACAAATGATGGTTAAAGGCTGTAGCGGACGAAAGTACTGAAATAAGAAAAAGGGGGCAGGACTCACCGCTGGGGCGGGATTCTCCCGAGTAAACGGGGGTAACCCGGCGGTGTTCTTTATGACGTCCAATCTCTCCACCAAGAAGCCCTTGATGGTCTTGATGGTGTTACCGGCAGGGAAGTTTTTGGTGGAGTAGCGGAGGGAGTCTGTGATATGGCCCGAGTATTCGTGCAGCAGTTTTGAACGAATGGAGTTGGGTTGAACCCGGAACTCCACCCAGGTCTTTACTAAGTTGAGCCCGAGAAGGCCATGGGCTGAGAAAGCTGCTAATTTGGCCAGAAGGGGCTGAATCGCTTCCCTATCAGGATCAGGCGCAAAAGCATTGAAAGACGCGGAGGGTTCGAGGGGGGTCTCCGAGTAACCCGGCAATTTCCTCTCGCCATCCGGAGAGGTATCATGGCAATAGAAGAAGGATAGCTGCCAATTTTTGGCGTGGGAGTTCAGATTAAGGGCTGGCATCAGCGAGTGCTTGCGGCGTTGGATAGATACCCCGCCGCAAGTAAGGATTGCTCCGTCATCGCTCTCGCGGCACGGTTCACAGTAAAATAACTCGGTAAAAAGAGCTAGGCTTGGTTGAATGCACAGGTAAGACTCGGACAAGACTATGAAGTGGGTGATGTTCAGCATAGAGTTAGGCCCTATGTCGAACACCCGGAGGCCGTAG
The DNA here is from genome assembly GCA_028641055.1 of Alopecurus myosuroides. Taxonomy (NCBI): domain Eukaryota; kingdom Viridiplantae; phylum Streptophyta; class Magnoliopsida; order Poales; family Poaceae; genus Alopecurus; species Alopecurus myosuroides. The sequence goes on from CM054057.1 coordinate 648,036,749, forward strand.
TGGCTTAGGATTTCTCGGAAGAAGGGGTGACCCGGAGGACGGAACCCCCGGATCACGTGCTCGGTAAGGCAGATTACCTCATTCCCGGTAGAGTGGGACGGGTCTCATCGCCAGGAGCCCTCCAGTGTATTTCCTTTTGGGAAGGAAGGATTCCTAGCTCGGCCATCCCATCCAGTTTGGCCTTCGTTGTTGAAGACCGGCCCCAGTCGGCAGAAGCGGTTTGGGAGGTCTTTGCAGGAGCCGGGTGTTTTCCCTGTCTTTTAGGAGCCATGGAGCTGACCTGCAAGGGACAAGAAATGTGTGGGGTAAGATTCGGAACATCAACTCATTTGAATCTGGAGACATTAAGACGCTGAAGGCTAAAACAAGACCCGGGTAATGCGCTACGAAGCTAAGTGCTGAAGATTTTCCGGGTGTCGGATGAAGTTGAGTAAATTGTTAATTACTTACGTATTGAGGTGGGTTGGGTGAACATGGATGGTTGCCCATACCTTACTGAGGAGGGATTAACTGGAAAGAAGGATTATCCGGGTGTTAATGCGGCAGGCGGAGAAAACAAGGCGGAACGGATCTAGAATCGAAGGACTTGCAAGTAATCTTATATGAAGTTTAATGGTTAATAAGGGCGCGGAAATGAGTGGTGATTGCGTATCAGGTGCTTGAAGAAGCTAAGGACTATCGAAGCGGACTAATTTGATGGTTCCCTAAAATTGATTTGCGGGTTGACTCAGATCCAATCTTGGTCAAATTGATGAAATTGCCGGTTTCAGTTGGATGGTTGAGAGGGGCTTACCGAAGGAGTTGAGGTCCGAACTGAGGCCGGTGCGCGGCGCGGCTTGAGTGTCTCACCACAGTCCTTGATGAAAGAAACAAGAGCGTGGCGGCGGGGCTCGATGGCGGCGCTGGAGAGCTCGAGGTCGGGTGCGGCCGGAGGTGGCCTTATCTCTGGAAGCGCGCGTGAGCCCGGCGGCCGGAACTGTGAGGGAGCGAGGAGAAAGAAATGACGAACGAGGTGAATGGTTTAGGGTTACCCTCTGCTGATATTTATAAGGAGGTGGTGAGCTCACCCGCGGCCAGAAAGCCGGAAATTGCGGAACAGTAATTATCCGCGCGGATTTGGCGTTGTGGGCGTTCGGAGCAAGGGTTCAAATATGGAAAGGCCCATTAGGCGTTCGAGGAAGGATCGAGCTATCGGGATAGCGAGCGCCTCAAGAATGAATCCATGAAGCCCGCGCTATCCTGGGGACTACTGATGAGGGGATAGTAACCCGGTATGCCAACTCCCAGGTGTAATCCGGCCCAAACGGCGGATGGACCAAATCCGGCTAAGAACAAAGAAGCTTCAGAAAGGCCCAGGGCTTGTAAGGATCGTAACCCGGATTGTGGGTTATGGTAAGGAAAGTTAGGTTTGTATATAGAGTTCGAGTAGGACTCAAGGAGCGCTTTGTATGGCAAGTCAAAGGGGGTATGAGTACTATATAAACCAACCCCTAGGCTTCGCCTGAGAGAGATTCAAGTCATAACTGTAACACCTATTATCGAGTATCCAGTATAATCATATCGAGATCCGGCGAGTTGTGTTCCGGCTCTTAGATTGCTTTTCGCCATGTCTTCCTTCAAGCTAAACCCTCTCCCAAATACCTGTGTCGACTTGCCCCTAGATCAGTTACCCCCGGTAACATCTGCCGTGATTATCCCACGACACACGCTCTGCTGCGTTTTCTGGGGTGATAACTGTAGCTAGGACTGTGGGATCCAAGATCAAATTATTATCAAACAGAGCTGGGTGACGCGGATTCGAGGGGCCCGCCCCCGGTGTCCGGTTTGCTTGGAACCCAAACATATTTGCGTGTCGCTCCTCCTCCGCTGGGCGACTGGTGACTGATGCCGATTCTCCATCGACCTGGGCCAAGATCGGGCCAGCCGTACCTTGTTGCTGAGCCAGCACCTGCGCCGCCCCGACTGGCGCCGCGGCTGCGTTTCCTTGATTGGTATTGATTGCGGGGGCCGCATAAACTGCAACCTGGCGCATAATGCTTGGCGTAGATTCGTACCGTTCTTCCTCTTCGCTATTTTCCTTCTCGTATCGGTCCTCCGATAAATCCCGTATAGACTCGGCACCTTCCTCCCTCTCTGTCGGACCCGTTGTTCCGATCGATTCTTCTTTTTCCGATTGAACACGCGTGTCCTCCCCTGACACAGAATCAGATTCAAGATTATCACGGCTTGAATTGGAAGCACATACCATACCGATGAAGACGTTGATGCGGCCGACTGTCACGACGGATCCGGTTTCGAGGTGATCCGACTCTGGCCCCCAGCCAGAATCGTCTACCATCTTCTCTCCTTGGTTGTTGACGTAGATTTCTCCGACGACGAGGTTCCTCATGTTCTTCCGAGCTTCTCCCGTGATGTAAACACCTTTGGACGCAGGCCCCACGGTGGGCGCCAACTGTCGTGGGATAATCACGGCAGATGTTACCGGGGGTAACTGATCTAGGGGCAAGTCGACACAGGTATTTGGGAGGGTTTAGCTTGAAGGAAGACATGGCGAAAAGCAATCTAAGAGCCGGAACACAACTCGCCGGATCTCGATATGATTATACTGGATACTCGATAATAGGTGTTACAGTTATGACTTGAATCTCTCTCAGGCGAAGCCTAGGGGTTGGTTTATATAGTACTCATACCCCCTTTGGCTTGCCATACAAAGCGCTCCTTGAGTCCTACTCGAACTCTACATACGTATCCTAGCTTTCCTTATCGTAACCCACAATCCGGGTTACGATCCTTACAAGCCCTGGGCCTTCCGGAAGCTTCTGCGTCCTTAGCCGGATTTGGTCCATACGCCGTTTGGGCCGGATTACACCTGGGGTTGGCATACCGAGTTACTATCCCCTCATCACAAACCCAACGGCGTATTTCTTCCAATGATAGAGAGGAGTGAGTCCATCCTTGGGAAGTGAGGAGGTGTTAATGATATGAACTCGGAACCATCCGTTTGCAAATGCTTCTCCCTCAGCAAATGGACCAAAATCTGGGTAGCCACCAAGAATGACACCAACATCTTTCCATGTGATGTCAAGCTGCCTATCCTTAGTCATCCAAATCATATTACGCTCGGTCTCATTGGAGAGATGAACCGTGGCAAGAAACTGACAAACAAGCTCTTCGTCGAAATCTTGTTGAAGAGTGATAATAGGACCAAGACCGAACTTTTGAATGAGCTCAAGAGCCTCTCCAAAGTACTTGTGATTCCTTTCCATGTGTCCAATATTAATGGCGTGTTGAGGGACGACATTTTCCTTTGGCTTCCTCATCAAAATCTCATTGAAAATCTGTGCTTGGAAGATGGTGTGAAAACGAGGATCCTTACCCCGGAATTGGGGCATCAAACCATCTCGGGCAACCACATATGGGTTCGCACCCCTTTCCTTCAAGAACATAGCCTCGGACATCTTGGAGGCGGTTGGTGTGGTGTTCCTTCTTGGTAAAGTCTTCTCGGGAGCCGGGAAGCGCTTGCGCTTGCCTTGAGAGCTGTCAAGTTCGGCTTGAACCTCATCCACGGGTGGAGGCTTGCGGCGGCCGGTGGTCTTGTACCGTTGCCCTTTTCCCTTGGAACCGGAAGCATCTAAGAGAGAAAGCAAGAAGAACATGAAGAACGAGTAAAGCTCGAGACGATAAAGCACGCACAAAACCAAGAAACCAATATACTCATGGTGTTAGGGATGAATAATCTAGGGTTAGGGCAAATGAGTTCCCCTACAACCACAACGATTCAAACCTAACATGCATTTTCTAGGTTGCTAGGGTTTGTACTAGGGAAATTCCACTCCTAAAACTCCAAATCCACAAATCTAGAAGGCTAGAACATGAACTCCTATGCATCTCATCCATCAACTAGATGAGAGAGAGAGAGAGCACGTACCGGCTGCATCCATGGTGAAAAAGGAAGGAGGGAAGGATCCCGGGGCGTCCCGAGGCAAGGAGAAAGCCTCCCCGCGGTGGAGCACCCACATCCGGCGGCGGAGAGCTTGGGGGCAGCGGCGGTTCGTGAGGAAGAAGATGGGGGCGGGTGGGGGAAAATGAGATTGGATCTCACTTACCCCCGCGCGCCCTCAACTTATCCACGGAAATTTTCCGCCGGCGGAGCCTCCGGTGGATTCACCGGAGCCTCCGCTCCCGCCAGCGGAGCCTCCGGTGGTCCGCACCGGAGCCTCCGCTCCCTGTCCCAAAACATTAGGTTTTGGCCCGCTGAGCCACAGGGACCCAGCGGAGCCTCCGGTGGGGTTCCGGTGGACAGGCCCAGCGGAGCCTCCGGTGGTTTCACCGGAGGTTCCGCCCAACTGGAGTTTTGGCACGCCAAGATTGGAAAATCACGAGCAATACTATAGAAACAAGGGTTTGGGCAAGTGGGGCTTGGGTTGGAAAAACGTTACTGATATACGAGAGACATTACTCGACGGGGTCCGCAAGAAGCAACAAAAAGATAGAAGACCGGACCCGCACGAGTTGTCAAGACGGAGATATGATAGGCGTGAAAGATCCAAAGCACACACAATGGTCGGTGGCCGAGGCCACCATGTTTGAGTGTGTAACTTGGCACCGCGAAGATATATCTTGGGTCCAAAATTACTACTCACAATTAAGCACAATAAGTCACAAATGACTAGATATGCAATGATGATTTATTTTTCGCATAATAGGAGGAGTGCATATTCATGAGTTGAGTAGTGCTCCCCCTATGTCCATGCCTACATCTAAGCCTAATAGCATGCATAATGAGGGTAGATATGCAAGGTTTCAAGTGAAGTTGGAGGAATCTATGACATTTAGTTCATTCCTCAAAGCTCGAAATCTTGGTTCATCAAGGGCCTTCGTGAAGATATCGGCAAGTTGATCCGTTGTGGAGACATATGAGAGATCAATATCACCTTTCTCAACATGATCCCGAATGAAATGATGACGGATCTCAATGTGCTTCGTCTTGGAATGAAGAACCGGGTTGTAGGCGATCTTGATAGCACTCTCATTATCACAAAGAAGAGGCACCTTGTCAAAATGAATACCATAATCCTTCAAGGTTTGCCTCATCCATAGCAATTGGGCACAACAACTTGCCGCGGAGATATACTCGGCCTCGGTGGTAGAGAGAGCAATGCAATTTTGCTTCTTAGAAGACCAACATACCAAGGAGCGGCCAAGGAATTGACAACCCCCGGATGTGGACTTCCTATCCGTCTTCTCTCCCACATAATCCGCATCCGAGTATCCAATGAGCTGAAAGCTTGAACCCTTGGGGTACCAAAGACCGAAGTTTGGGGTATGAACTAGATATCGAAAGATTCTTTTCACAGCTTCCAAATGACTTTTCCTTGGGGAGGCTTGAAACCTTGCACATTTACCTACGCTATACATGATATCGGGTCTAGATGCACAAAGGTAGAGCAAAGAGCCAATCATGGAGCGGTATACCTTTTGATCTACCTCTTTACCGTCGGGGTCGGGTTTCAAGTCGGTGGTTGTGGACATAGGAGTCTTCATAGGTTTGGCATCATTCATATTAAACCTCTTGAGCATGTCTTGAGTGTATTTCGCTTGTTTGATAAAAGTCCCTTCATAATATTGATTGACCTCAAAGCCAAGAAAGAACTCCAACTCTCCCATCATAGACATCTCAAACCTATCGGTCATAAGCTTGCAAAACTCCTCATTGAACAAGGTGTTAGTAGACCCAAAAATGATGTCATCCACATAGAGTTGGCATATGAACAAGTCACCTCCAACCGTCTTGGTAAAGAGGGTGGGATCGATTAAACAAACATTAAACCCGCGATCTACTAGAAACTCTTTAAGGTGCTCATACCACGCACGTGGAGCTTGTTTAAGTCCATAGAGCGCCTTATCAAGTTTATAGACATGATCGGGGTGGTTGGGATCCTCGAAACCCGGGGTTGCTTGACATATACTAACTCATTAATGGGACCATTAAGGAAAGCACTTTTGACATCCATTTGTTGTAACTTGAAGTTATGATGAGATGCATAAGCAAGTAAGATACGAATGGATTCAAGGCGAGCTACGGGGGCAAAAGTTTCACCGAAATCGATACCTTCGACTTGAGAAAAACCTTGGGCCACCAATATTGCCTTGTTGCAAATGACAATGCCATCTTTGTCTTGCTTGTTCTTGAATACCCATTTGGTGCCAATGACATTTTTGCAATCCTTGGGTCTTGGCACTAATTTCCACACTTTGTTGCGCTCGAAGTTATTGAGTTCATCATGCATGGCTTCAAGCCAATCTTGATCTTCGAGAGCTTCATATACCTTCTTGGGTTCAATGAAGGAGACAAAAGCATGAGCCTTGCTAAAATCCGCCAATTGCCTCCTAGTGACCACTCTTCCACGAACTTGTCCAAGAATCATGTCCTCCGTATGACCCGCTCGTTCAAGATTCTCTAGACTTCTCTTTGCTCTACGAGCTAGTATCTCCTCCAAAGATTCCTTGGATATTGATTGAGAATCACCTTCTTCATCGGAGACATGTCCATCTTCATTTCGTACTTGATCAAAGATGAGTGATGAATCACCACTAGGTTGAGCATTCTCAACAATAATAGAATCTTGATCATGATTTAGATGTGTTGTTTGGCCTTGTTCATTAGCTTGGCCTTGATAGTTAGCTTTAGGGCTTGGTGCATCTTGTTGGATAGCTTGATCATCAATGGGTGTAGTCAATGGCTACACTTGAGTGGGGCATAGTCCTTCTCCCTCCGTCATCGGGTAACCCTCAATGGGAATTATTTCACCAATCCCCATTCTTCTTATGACGATGGGAGGAATTGCATCTCCTACAACACCATGATCTATACGCCCCCCCTTGGGAGCCGTTGTCCTCATCAAACACTACGTCTATAGCTTCTTCAACTTGCCCGGTGGACTTGATGTAGACTCTATAGGCGTGAGCATTCGTGGCATAGCCAACAAAGATACCCTCATAAGATCTAGTCTCAAATTTTGACAACCGTTTTCCTTTCTTGCGAATGAAGCACTTGCAACCGAAGACCTTGAAATAAGATACATCCGGTTTCTTTCCCGTGAGAATCTCATAGGGAGTCTTGTTCAAGATCTTGCGAAGATAGAGCCGATTGGTAGCATGACAAGCGGTGGAGACGGCTTCGGCCCAAAAGTTATAAGGAGAAGAGAACTCCGCAATCATAGTCCAAGCCGCATCCATCAAAGTCCGGTTCTTTCTCTCCGCAACACCATTTTGTTGAGGGGTATAGGGAGTGGAATATTGATGAGCAATGCCTTCTTCACTAAGAAAACCCTCAACGGTGTAGTTCTTGAACTCCGAGCCATTATCACTCCGAATGGCCAAGATGGTAGCATTGTGTTGGCGCTCCACTAGAGTGATGAACTCGATGACCCTATTTTGAGTCTCACTCTTCCTCTTGAAGAAATACACCCAACAATATTTTGAATAATCATCCACAATCACCAAGCAATACTTCTTTCCTCCGAGGCTATCATAAGATAGTGGGCCAAAGAGATCTAAGTGAATGAGCTCGAGAATTCTTGTGGTGGAGATGGTTGTCTTGGTTGGGTGTTGTTCTCCATGTTGCTTCCCAAAGGTACAAGAGCTACACACACGATCTTTAGCAAACTTAGCTTTGGTTAGTCCTAGAACGTGATTGCCACTTTGGAGGTCATGTAACATTCTCATATTGGTGTGGGCTAGTCGGCGATGCCAAAGCCATCTGAAAGAACATAGGTTCTAAATCCTGTTTTGAGTGTTTGATTACAACATATAGATGGACTAATGTGCTTTGCTAAGTGTACTCAGAAAACATAGTCCCGTAAAAGTCTTACAAAGTTCAGCAATATGTGAGAAAATGCTACGGGAAAATACAAGGAAGAAGTGAAAAGAAACGGCGAAAAGAAAGGAGAAAAGGAAGAAAGAAGCAGGGTGGCCGGCCTCCAGGCCGGCCTGGCCGGGCTCCAGGCCGGGCTGGCACAGCTCCTGGCCGGCCCCACGCCGGCCCCAGGCCGGCCCCCAGGCTGGTGCGTTCGGGTGGGGGTCCGGCCTCACCCCCTCGCCCCCGCCGGCCCCAGGCCGGCCTCCAGGCCGGGGCGCCCGGGTGGGGGGCCGGCCTCCCCCCTGTCCCACGCCGGCCCCAGGCCGGGTCGGCAGCGCCCACGCCAGCCTGCCCTGGTGCCCACGCCGGCCCCAGGCCGGCCCCAGGCCGGGGTGGGTTCTGGCCCGGCCCTGGCTGCTCCCAGGCCGGCCAGGCCGGCCCCCAGGCCGGGGTGGGACGCAGGAAAGGGGAAGACCCCCTAAAACGGCCATATTTCGACACGAGTATATATTCGGGGTCTTCACCTACCTTTGCTCTTTGTCAATCCCACTCACTCTCTCTCTCACCACCATTGATTGACCAAGCTCAAGCTCAAGAACAAGATCTCCACAAATCCCCAACCAAAGCTCGTGATACTTTGGGATTTGAAGGAGACACCCCCGATCTACAACTCCACCGAGCCGATTAGGAATCCACCCACTCATCCCATAGGGATCTTGTCATTCTTAGTTCATTGGAGCTAGGAATCTTGTTGCTCTTAGTTCATCGGAGCTCGGAGCCTTGTTGATATCCCCGGTGCTTTTGTGCCCGTGGATCTTGCTTCTCGAAGTCTTGGCGGCTTTTGGGATTTGGTGAGGACCCTCCAATCTTGTGGAGTGTGCCTCATCCTTGTAAAGGTTCTAGTTGTCAACCTCAACGGCAACATAGTGATTCGAGTCTATCCACATCGGTGGAAGATCTCGAAGGAGATACGGTGTGGCATTTGAGGCCTACTCGGTGTTCCACTTTGGTGGCACCGCACCGCTCCAACGGAGATTAGCTTCCATTGGGAAGTGAACTTCGGGATAAATCTCCGCGTCATTGTGTTCGGTTATTCCTCAACTTACCTTTACTTGTTACTACTAGCTTAGTCATATTGTTCACCTTGTGCTAGTCGTAATTGCTCAACATATAGGATTGTCCATCTAGTTGCATACTCTAGATAATCTATATTTGAGCTTTGCCTTGTTAACTTGAAAAAGAAGTTAAAATTTGTAGTTAACCTATTCACCCCCCCCCCCTCTAGTTAACCTCTCGATCCTTCAATTGGTATCAGAGCCTCGTCTCTTTATAAAAGGCTTTACCGCCTAAAGAGGAGGTGAGGATGGCCGATGATCCCGTCACCATGGATGGGATTCAAAAGCTAATCCAAGCTATGATTGAATCTTCCGAGAAGAAGATGGAGGGACTAATAAAAGAATTGACATCTCCATCTAAGCAACCTAGTGAAAAGATTATCTTAGATGAACATGGAAACCCCTTGCCAATTAAAGAAGGAAGTGATACAACTTCACCTTTAAATAATGGTGCACCATCAAATAGTAGTGGTGGCAATTCTTTTGGCTATGCATACAACAATGCTCCTAATGTTCAACATCCGCATGTTTCTAATCTTGGTCCACCTCCTTTGGTGGATCGGCATCGTTTTACTAATTGGAAAGCTTCCATGAAGTCTTACATGTGCAGCTCTTCAATGCAAATATGGAGAATTGTTGAAAAAGGATATGAGCCAAGGATCCCGCTAATCTAAGCTCAAGTGACATCATTGATGAGCAACTCAACGCTCATGCCTTGCACATGTTGGAAAGGGCAATGGAAAAGGAAGGAGTTGAGCACATCCGATCCTTCACAAGTGCAAAGAAAGCTTATGATGGTCTTGTTGATATGTTTGACGGCAATGTCAACCTCCAAAGGTCCAAGAGGTCAATCATTCAAAGAAAAGTTGAACACTTTCATTTGGGCGATGGAGAGAACATAGAAGACATGTTTAGAAGACTCAAGGCTCTTGTAAATGATATGAGAGATAGTGGATTCACGGATTGCACGGAGAATTGGGTCAAGAGAAATTCCTTCTCACCTTGATGCCATACAATGAAAACATGGTGATGAATGTACAAGCAAGGGCCGACTATTTGGACCTATCCCCCAATGATGTCCTAGGCCTTTTTATCACTCTCAAGGTCATGAAACAAACCTCCGATGATGTCATGGCCGTTGTGAACGGAGCAAAGAAAGCATCTCTTGCCTTAAAGGCCAAGGTCATTCCCCATGAAGATAATGACTCGAGTGATGATGGTGGCTCTATGCATGAGGTCTCCGAGAGAGAAATGAGGACATCACATGAAGAATGCTTGGCTCTTGCTCAACACAAGTGGTGGAAGAAAGGAGACTTTAGATCCAATGCCACCAAGAACAAAGGAAAGGAATCCTCTAGCACGAAGAAAGCAAGAACTTGCTTCAATTGTGGAGATTCCGAGCACTTCGTTGCCGAGTGTCCTTTCAAGAGTAGAATTGAGAATGGAGGAAGACTTATCAAGAAATCCACCTTCATTCCCAAGGCCAAGAACTTCATCAAGAGAGGCCCTCCTAGGGCAATGATTGCTAACGAAGTCGAGTACACATCCGGTGGTGAAGAGGATGATGGTGAAGGCGAACAAGTAGGAATGGCGGCCATGGCTAGGGGCGTCATACCTCCTAACTTAAGCTCTCTCTTCTCCAACCCAAATGACAACAAGGGCCCCTCGATTCACAAGTGCTTCATGGCCAAGGGTATACCCGCAAAGGTGACTCCTACACTTAAACTTGCTAACTCCTCTATTCCTTCACTACTAAATTGTGTCGAGGAAGACCCTTGACAAACTTTGTTGAAAAACTAGAAGGAGAAACTAAATCCATCTTTGTCTCTCTCATGGATCAATTAAGTGAGGCACATGGCCTCATTGATGAACATGAGGAGAGAATAATGTTGCTTGAAAGTTTGCTCGTGATGATGCTAATAAAATCGAGGAGCTTGAGAAAGCTCTAGATGAATCACATTGCCTTAAAGAAAGCATTGAAGAAACCTTTGCAATTGACATAGCTAAAGTTAAACTTGATTGTCAACATGCTTTTGCTAAGGTAACGGAATTCATGAGTTTAAATGATGCAACTAACCAAGGGTATAATGAACTCATTAAGGACTTTGATAAGCTTAAAATTGATCATCGTACTATCTCAAATGAGCTCAAAACCTTAAAAGGAGTTAGAATTATGAATGAAAACTCTTGTGCTACTAACCCTTTGTGTGTCAAGGCAACTCTCATTGAGGAGAACAATAGGTTGAAGGCACAACTCAACAAGGGCCTTGCCACATGCATCCAAGGCCAAAAGAACCTCAATGATCTTTTGAGTAATCATAAGAGAGTTGTTGGTAAAGAAGGTCTTGGTTTTGGCTCCTCATCGGAGGTGGCCTACAAGAAGAAGTCAACTCCCTCCACTAACTCTATTGTTTTGTGAAGGAGGGGGAGTTGGCTAATGAGGAAGATGAGTTTGATATTATTGCTAAAAGTATTGTTTCTAGGAACACTACTTCTCACAACAAACTTTGCGGGAAAGTATAACCATCCTATGTGCTTCTAAAATCTACTAATGGTCATGTTTATGCAAAGTATGTAGGCACCTCATATGGTAATGATTACAAGCATGCTATTTGGGTTCCCAAGACCCTTGTGACTAACAAAAAAGGACCCATCCAAAAATGGGTACTAAGACAAGAAGTTGATTTATTGTAGGGTTGCATCTCCGGTGGAACATCATGGATGATTGATAGCGGTTGTTCCGCACACATGACCGGAAGCAAAGAAGTATTAGAAGACTTGAAACTTCAACTTCTCAAGTTTGCTCATGTAACTATTGGTGATCGCTCACAACTTAAGGTATTGGGACATGGCAAGGTGGTCATTTCTCGGATTCATCCATTGAGAAAGTCCTCCTTGTTGAGTCCCTTGGCTATAATCTTCTTTCCGTCTTGCAACTTTGTGAATGCAATTTTACATGTGTATTTGGGCGTCACCATGTGCTTGTCCTTCACACTATTTCTCTTAAAGTAGCCTTTGTTGGATTTGTGGAAAACGGTATGTATGTAGTGGATTTCTCGAAAGAAACTACACATATTGCCACATGTCTAATGGCTAAATCCGACGTGGGGTGGCTTTGGCATCGTCGCCTAGGCCATGTCGGTATGAGAAATCTACAAACTCTTGTGAAGGGTGAGCACGTGGTAGGACTAACAAGTGTGAACTTTTCCAAAGATCGTCCTTGTAGCTCTTGTATTGCCGGAAAGATGCATGAGAAGAATCATCCTAAAACATCTATCATCGCCACAACAAGACCTTTTGAGCGCATTCACATGGACCTATTTGGTCCTCCCACATATGATAGTCTTGGTGGCAAGAAGTATTGTTTGGTTATTGTTGATGATTATACAAGATACACTTGGGTTTTCTATATCAAGAAGAAGAGTGAAACTCAAGAAAGATTCATTACTTGGGCTACCGAAGTGCAACGCCAATATGACACCAAGATCTTATCCATTAGAAGTGACAATGGTTCCGAGTTCAAGAACTACACCATGGATGAATTCTTGGGTAATGAGGGGATAAGACATCAATATTCCGCCGCGTACACCCTCAACAAAATGGTGTTGCGGAGAGGAAGAATCGCACACTTATTGATATGGCAAGAACTATGATGGCCGAGTTCAAATCCCCATATAACTTTTGGGCCGAAGCTATCAACACCGCTTGTCATCTATCTAACCGACTCTTCCTTCGTCCGATGATTGGCATGACTCCATATGAGCTTCTAACCGGTAACAAACCCAACCTCTCATATCTTCGAGTTTTTGGGTGCAAATGCCAAGTATACATAAAAGGAACTAGATTGTCTAAATTTGATGCTAGAACATTTGAAGGTATTTTTGTTGGTTATGCCACGAACTCCCACACTTATAGAGTCTACAACATATCCACCGGGTGTGTTGAAGAATCTATGAATGTGGAATTTCATGAGGATAATGGCTCCCAAGTGGAGCAAATTGATTGTGATGATGTAGGTGATGAACCATCCTCCATAGCCATAGGAAGAATGGGTGTAGGTCCACTTATACCCATTGAGGGACACCTTGTGGCAAATGAGGATGGAACTAGCTCTACGCAAGTGGAGCCCTCTACATCAACCACCAATCAAATGGTAAACCAAGAACAAGAAGAAGATCTTAATGTGGATACCTCCCATCAAGAAAGTGATCAAGATCCACCCAATGATAATGGTGGAAGTGGTCTTGGTGATACTTCTCCAAGAACTCCAATAAGGGTGGACAATGGTCTTGATGAAGGAAATGATGAGGATGTCCCACCAAATGAACATCCCGATGATGCTCTAGTTCGTATCATGTCTTGTCAAGCATCAAGATTACAACAAAAGTCACTATATCAAAAGAATATAATTGGTGGCTTGGGAAGAAGTGTCTCCACTCGTGGACAAGTGCTCAAGTTTTGTGGTATTCATTCATATGTCTCTCATGTTGAACCCATCAAAGTATATGATGCTCTTGAAGATGAAGATTGGGTTCAAGCTATGCATGAAGAGCTCCATAATTTTGAAAGGAACAAAGTATGGTCTCTAGTGGAAAGACCCAAGGATCACAATATCATTGGAACTAAATGGGTGTTCAAGAATAAGCAAGATTCTCATGGGCAAGTGATTCGCAACAAAGCACGATTGGTTGCTCAAGGCTACTCTGAAGTCGAAGGACTTGACTACGGTGAAACTTTCGCTCCCGTAGCTAGGCTTGAATCCATTCGTATATTACTTGCATTTGCCACTAGTCATAACTTCATCTTGCATCAAATGGATGTTAAAAGTGCCTTTCTAAATGGACCTTTAAATGAAATGGTATATGTTAAACAACCTCCGGTATTTGAAGATCCCAAGTATCCTAACCATGTCTACTACCTCCACAAGGCTTTTTATGGCCTCAAACAAGCCCCACGTGCTTGGTATGATCACTTAAAGGAGTTCTTAGTGGATCGTGGTTTCGTACTTGGGGTAATTGATCCCACACTTTTTACCAAAAGTGTAGATGGACATTTCTTTGTATGCCAAGTATATGTTGATGATATTATATTTGGATCCTCTAACGTGAGTTTTGTAGATCAATTTGCCAAACTAATGACAAGTGAATTTGAGATGTCTATGATGGGAGAATTAAAATTCTTCCTAGGTTTTGAGATCAAGCAATATCATGAAGGGACTTTTATTTGTCAAGCTAAATATATTCAAGACATGCTCAAGAAATTCGATATGATCAATGCCAAACCATTACCTTATCCAATGCCAACTACCACAAATCTCTCTTTGGATCATGAAGGTATACCGGTAGACCCCAAACTTTATAGATCCATTATTGGATCTTTGCTTTACCTTTGTGCATCTAGACCGGATATTATGTTTAGTGTGGGTTTGTGTGCAAGATTTCAATCTAACCCCAAGGAAAGCCATATGATTGCGGTCAAGAGAATTCTTAGGTACTTGGTTGACACTCCAACTCATGGTCTTTGGTATCCATCAAACACAACTTTTGATCTTGTGGGATACTCGGATGCGGATTGGGGAGGTGACAAAGTGGATAGAAAATCAACCTCGGGTGCTTGCCAATTTCTTGGTAGGTCTCTCGTGTGTTGGTCTTCCAAGAAACAAAATTGTATTGCCACCTCCTCCACGGAAGCGGAGTATATTTCCGCCGCAAGTTGTTGTTCTCAACTCTTATGGATGAGGCAATGTCTTAAGGATTTTGGAATCAAGATTAATACAATGCCTCTTTTATGTGATAATGAGAGTGCCATTAAAATTGGTCACAATCCGGTACTTCATGGCAAGACCAAGCATATTGAGATTCGGTATCATTTTATTCGGGATCATGTGGCAAATGGTGATATCTCACTCTTATGTCAACACTAAAGATCAACTTGCCGACATCCTTACCAAGCCTCTAGATGTGAAGAGATTCAAGGAATTGAGGAGTGAGCTCAACATCATATGTGCAAGCAATTTTAGTTGATTGGAAATCTCGCATACACACCCTTACTAGACTCTTGTTTGGATTTAGATGCACGCATAGACATAGGGGGAGTGTAGCTCAATCAATGAGCCAACACTACCTCTATTATGCATAAATAAACAAATCATGCCTAAATGATCATTTTTAATGACATCATGTGCTTAAATGATGAGTCTCGACAATGCACCCAAGATATATCTTCGTGGTGTCATATCGAACATACTCATACATGGTGGCTACGGCCACCGCCCATTTTTCCATCCGACATTTGTGTTCGAGTGTTCACTCCATTGCTTCTCTCTTTGAGTTCAAATTTCATTAGTATCCAATGTTGCTCATTTCGTTTTCTCATTTTTCCTCCCATTGGATACAAATGAAAACATCCTATGCATGTCATCATTCTCATATCATCCGTGCACATGGTCAAATAAAAATGCTCTACGAACCAAAATTCATGAAAATGTTGTTAGAATATATCTTCTGAAAATTCTTGTATTAGAAACATTGCTCATGATATCTTTATATTGCGTGTTGTGGCTTGATTTGTTGGGGTGGCACACAATTTTTTTTCTTCTTTGTATGTTTAAGCAAAACAGCCCAATCAAAATTTGCAACAAAAAAAAAACAAAAAAAAAACGCGCCCCCAAGTCCCCACCCCGGCCCCTGCCGCCGAGCCGGCCCCAGGCCGGGGGTCAGGCCGGGGGCTTCGGGCTCCCTGCCGGCCTCGCCTCCACCGCCGAGCCGGCCCCAGGCCGGGGGCTAGGCCGGCTCCTTCGGCGCCTGCCGCCTCCCGCCCGGCCCCGCCCCCCCCCCCCCGGCGGCCGGGGCCCCTGCCTCGCGCACCCGGCCGGCCAGGCCGGCCACCCAGCCCAGCCCCAGGCCGGGGTGGGCGCCCCACCCACACACGCACACACACGCACGCAGCCCCCCTCCACCCCCTCCACCAACCACCCTTCCACCTCCCCTCCCACCATTAGAGCACCTTGGTGTTCTTGCCAACCCCCTCCCCCCCACCTCCCTAGCCATCCCCTCCGCCCAAAATCACGGATCCGGAAGCCCTCGGCCTTCTCCTCCCTCTCCTCCACACGGATTTATCAATCACCCCTTATTGGAGGAGATCGGGACACTTGATTTTCTAGTACTTTTTGGTTTACCATGGCTTCGCACTCGGGTAATTTTTCTATGGGCTATTCTATGTGTTATATGTATGTTAGTGCCATCCATGTGTGTGCTCGTACTCATATTCATGTGCTAGATTTTTTTGTTTTTGTTTTCATCTCATCATATTAGGGTTCATGCCACACCTATGTCACTCGTTTCAATCCTATCCATGGATATGCTTGTACTAGGATTCATATGCTAAGGTTCATACCACTATGTTCTATCATGTTTTGTTCATCACATGTGTTCCATCTATTCGTATGATATGCCATGACCGTCATAATCGATTAATGCTCGGGTTCCTCCACTATGATCTATTATATTTTTTTTTCATGACATATGTGCCACATATTCTTATGTTTTATGCCATGTTGATGCTCACCTAGCCCTCCATATCATGACTATGACCATGAATACATATTCAAAAATTTCCATTACTTGATCCAATTGTTCTATCATTAAGACCTAATGTGTATGATATCACTTAAATATTTTTTTTTACATTCTCATGGTTGTTTGTATGCTTAAATACCAAATATTTTGTTTCACATCAAACACTACTATCCACATGATATGATAATATGCAAACACCCCTCATTTTTTTTGCTTGGTAACTATTGGGCTAGTATTTCGTTTACCATGTCATTGTCCCATAGATTCATGTTTTTAAATTTTTGTTTCTCTCACATAAAACAAACGACCATGTGCACTCATTATCATATTCCATCTATATGCATCATATATTTCAGGTGACTCTCCTCTTGAGGATGCCTCTCGCTCTCTCCGTCCTCGCATCCCTCGCAAGAAGAGTGCTCAAGATGTTGCTGGCTCTACTCCCTCACGGAGATCCGCCTTCCTATCAATCCAAGGAACCGTGATCAGGAACTGGGGTGGCCTTAGTACTGCTGATTTTGAGGAAGCTAGGCTTAAGTTTAACCCATATGACTTTGGTGAAAGGACATGCTCGGATAATCGGTTTTATTGCAACATGCATCAAGTAATGCATGAATTCATTCTTGGCAAGCTACAGCACACTCATGTGGATCAACACTTCTTTGACATTGAGTATGCTCGCAACAAGTGGCCTGAAGTGATGACATCATGGACTACCACAACCTCACTCCTCTCATGGGTGACACACTGGCTCATCGTTCTCTCAGTGTTGCTCAGGGAGTTCTACTCCACCGTTCACTTCACCTCT
Source organism: Alopecurus myosuroides (assembly GCA_028641055.1). Classification (NCBI taxonomy): domain Eukaryota; kingdom Viridiplantae; phylum Streptophyta; class Magnoliopsida; order Poales; family Poaceae; genus Alopecurus; species Alopecurus myosuroides. Next base: position 648,054,110 of record CM054057.1, read on the forward strand.
GGTGGTCCCACGCGTCTCCCACCTACCTTGATATGGATGAGCGGTGGCACCAAGTGTGAGGCTACCATGGATGAGTTTGGTGCTATATTGGGTATCCCCGAATATCGGTTTGACTATACATTCTATTTCCGCGTTTCATGGGGAGCCCTCCAAGATTATGAGGCCAAGGATGGGATTCGTCATTGCTATCCCGAAGGTACAGGTTCCATGCATATTCCTAGGATCAAGTTCTTCTCTGAGCATTGGTACATGATACATGCCTTTCTTCGCAACACCATCGCCGCCAAATTCGGTGAGAAGGGCGAGGTACGCAAGTGGATGATCAACCTCCTCTTCCACATTGAGTCTCGGATGCAAGCAAAGAAGCAGTTGGATGTACTAGACTATATGTGGAATGAGATGCAGAGTGTGGTTAAGGAGAAGAGGGTACCCATCTATGGCTCCTACATTCAGCGTCTTATTGAGACCCGCATTCCCGAAGGTCTCCTCAACAACTATGCCAAAGTGACTCCAAAGAAGAACATTCTCATGTATGATGCTCCAGTTGAGACTGTAATGAGCCAAGGCCTAAGCGCACCCGCACCGAGTCAGTTACTCGCCGCTCTCCTTCACCTTCTCCTGCTCCTGAGACATTTAATCTTTAAGAAGATTCTTCAGAAGATGAATTGTTTCTTCATTGATAAGCAACATCAAGATTATGAGGCGTATCGCAAAGGGAAAGCATCTAGTCGCCGTCAGCGCGCCATCCAAACTGCACTCAAGATTCCTCTTAGCCCTTCAGCTCCGAAGAGATTTCCGGCAAAGTGGATGTCTAAGCATACTTATTGGTGTGGAGATGATGCTTCCTCTCTCGGCTCTTTTGCGGGGCCATACACCACCGCTGATGCTAGCTCCAGTCAGGCTCCACCAGAGGACCTCCATGAGGACGAGGATGAGGATGAGATGGGCGACGAGTGATCGGTTGCATTTTTCTCCCTTTTTGGTGTGTGATGCCAAGGGGGAGAAACACTCACGCATAGCATTGCATCTCATGCATTCATTTGCATCTTATCTTCGTGATTTGCTTTTTAGTTGAAACTATTTGTGCTATTTGTGTGGTTTGTGAACCTTGGTGTTATTGTAAGACTATGTCCTTAATTATCTATCGTACTCTCTATTATGTGTGTGACAATGGTATTGAAGATCATAGCAAGATATCAAGTTATTTCTCCACTCACTATATTGAATGTGTTGAAGCCATATTGAGGGAAGTTATTATTTATAAGAAGAATGCTATGGTAAGATCTTGCAATTAGTAAACATTATTATTCATACATGTGTATCTTCAATGGTAGAAATCATGGTTGAACTAATCTCTTGCACTTCACATAAATATGTTATAGTCTCATCATCATCATGATTATCAAATATACATGTCAATTGTTATGAGCACACAAATAGGGGGAGTACGAATACATGTTATTTCTCTCACAAATAGCCATGCAATATTATCTATTATGCAAATCCGTATGTTGTCATCAAACATCAAAAAGGGGGAGATTGAAAGAACATAGGTTCTAAATCCTGTTTTGAGTGTTTGATTACACATTAGATGGACTAATGTGCTTTGCTAAGTGTACTCAGAAAACATAGTCCCGTAAAAGTCTTACAAAGTTCAGCAATATGTGAGAAAATGCTACGGAAAATACAAGGAAGAAGTGAAAAGAAACGGCGAAAAGAAAGGAGAAAAGGAAGAAAGAAGCAGGGTGGCCGGGCTCCAGGCGGGCTGGCGCAGCTCCTGGCCGGCCCCACGCCGGCCCCAGGCCGGCCCCCAGGCTGGTGCGTTCGGGTGGGGGTCCGGCCTCACCCCCTCGCCCCCGCCGGCCCCAGGCCGGCCTCCAGGCCGGGGCCCGGGTGGGGGGCCGGCCTCCCCCTGTCCCACGCTGGCCCCCAGGCCGGGTCGGCAGCGCCCACGCCAGCCTGCCCTGGTGCCCACGCCGGCCCCAGGCCGGCCCCCAGGCCGGGGTGGGTTCTGGCCCGGCCCTGGCTGCTCCCAGGCCGGCCAGGTGGCCCCCAGGCGGGGTGGGACGCAGGAAAGGGGAAGACCCCCTAAACGGCCATATTTCGACACGAGTATATATTCGGGGTCTTCACCTACCTTTGCTCTTTGTCAATCCCACTCACTCTCTCTCTCACCACCATTGATTGACCAAGCTCAAGCTCAAGAACAAGATCTCCACAAATCCCCAACCAAAGCTCGTGATACTTTGGGATTTGAAGGAGACACCCCGATCTACAACTCCACCGAGCCGATTAGAAATCCACCACTCATCCCTTAGGGATCTTGTCATTCTTAGTTCATTGGAGCTAGGAATCTTGTTGCTTAGTTCATCGGAGCTCGGAGCCTTGTTGATATCCCCGGTGCTTTTGTGCCGTGGATCTGCTTCTCGAAGTCTTGGCGGCTTTTGGGATTTGGTGAGGACCTCAATCTTGTGGAGTGTTGCCTCGTCCTTGTAAGGTTCTAGTTGTCAACCTCAACGGCAACATAGTGATTCGAGTCTATCCACATCGGTGGAAGATCTCGAAGGAGATACGGTGTGGCATTTGAGGCCTACTCGGTGTTCCACTTTGGTGGCACCGCACCGCTCCAACGGAGATTAGCTTCCATTGGGAAGTGAACTTCGGGATAAATCTCCGCGTCATTGTGTTCGGTTATTCCTCAACTTACCTTTACTTGTTACTACTAGCTTAGTCATATTGTTCACCTTGTGCTAGTCGTAATTGCTCAACATATAGGATTGTCCATCTAGTTGCATACTCTAGATAATCTATATTTGAGCTTTGCCTTGTTAACTTGAAAAAGAAGTTAAAATTTGTAGTTAACCTATTCACCCCCCCCCTCTAGTTAACCTCTCGATCCTTCACCATCCCACATCAACTTTAGCCATTAGGCATGTCGGGGCACACGTGTCTTCTTTAGAGAAGTCTACTACATACATGCCGTTCTCGACAAACCCAACAAAGGCTACTTTAAGAGAAGTCTCCCAAGTGACAATCACACTCTCTTTATTAAAGAACGAGGTAAAACCACAATTTGCAAGTTGAAGAACGGACATCAAGTTATAGCCAAGGGACTCAACAAGGTGAACATTCTCAATTGATAGATCATTTGAGATAGCTACCTTGCCTCGTCCCAATACCTTAAGCTCGGACTTGTCACCAATTGTAACGCAATTGAGATGTGGTAGAGGAGGTTCAATATTACTTATTGCGTCATAGCTTCCGGTCATGTGTTGGGATGCACCACTATCCACTGTCCATCTATGTGCTCCGGAAGCGTTTCCCTACAAGAGATCAATTTCTTGATTTAGATACCCATCCTTCAATGGGTCCTCTTTTGTTAGTCACAAGGGTCTTAGGAACCCAAATAGTCCAATGATAATCATCACCATAAGAAGTACCAACGTATTTAGCATAAACATGTCCATCTCTAGATTTCATAAGAACATAAGATGGGTTATATTTTCCGGCAAAATCATTATGAGTGATGCTCCCCCTAGAGGTATCACCACCCATAATGGCGTTGGTCTCCTTTTCTTTGGGCACCTCACCCTCTTTCACAATATAACATTATTGGAGGAGAGGTGACCCTCTTGGTTTCTTCTTTGACTTGGAAACAAAGCCAAGTCCCTCTTTCCTTTCTTGGCACCTTGAGAGCTTATTGCATCATTGAGAATTCTTTCCTTCCCTACAATTTTAGTTGTAGAAGAAGAGGTAGGCACAATAACAATGCTATTTGATGAAGATGCAACATGCTTATTAGATTGTTGAGCTAGAAGCTTGATTCGAGACTTAGCAAGTTTGTCATGAATTTCTTTGAGAGATGCAAACTCCCCTTTTAGTTTGTCATGTTCCTCGACAAGTTTTTCATGGGCTATTCCTAGCTTTAATTCTTCCTCTTCAAATTCTTTAAGTAAAACAAGAGATTTGGCATGTTCTATCTTAAGCTTGGCAAGAGATTTTTCGTTATCTTTCTAAGCTTAGAAACACTAATAGCATAAGTCTCTTGTAGACTATAGTTTCTCTTCAAGAGAAGCTCTCATGGATCTCTCCTTTTCGAGAGCCTTGACGAGTTCGTCATCATGATTCTCATGGCTACCGCCATGATTTTCCAAGGTCGTGATGATCTCCTCCTTCTCATCAATGAGAGAGTTGGCGTCATCAAGTTGCCTTAGGAGAGATTTTACTTTTTCTTTAGTTTCACCTTCAAGACTACACAACCAAGATCCTAGGTTCTTGGCCTCCTCATCATCAACAATGTTTTCAACACAATCCAATAATGAGGGAGAGCTAGTGATAGTAGACTTGGAGGTGGAAGATATTACCGCGGTGGCTTTTGCCATGAGACATGTAGGTCGGATTGATGCCTTCTCATTGGGAGATTCGAATAGAGAGACCGATGAAGAGGAAGTCGTAGCTATGGCGACGTGGGCGACACCTACGACTTCATCTTCTCCTTCATCTCCGGAGTAGTATGTTTCCAATGTTGGGCCCTCTTGAACATAAAGAGCCCTTGGGACTCTTCTAGCGAGGTTCTTGTTTTGTGGAGACTTGTTCTTGTCCTTGCGCACAAGCTTCCCTTCATTCTCTTCTCGTGGCTCAAAAGGACACTCCTTGACGAAGTGGTTTGCACTTCCACAATTGTAACAAGTCCTTGGCCGCTCCCCTTTCTTCCTAAATGTCTTGTTCCTTGAGGGTCTAGGGGCACCGGCCTTGTGAGCCTCCCATCTCTTCCAATACCCTTGCATGGCAAGAGCAATACATTTATGGGCACCCTTGTATGTATCCTCATAGTCCTCATCATCATCATCATCATCATCATCATCCACTTCTTCTATCTTGGCCATGGCCTTAGATTTTAAGGCAAGGTTAGGAGACTTCCCATGGCCTCTTGAGCGAGCAAGAGCATCATCCGCGCTCTTGTGAGACAAAGATATGGCTATGAACTCACTAAGGACACCAATGGAGTTGAGTGAGTTGTAGTCGGATCTTGTTCGAATGCTATGAGAGATTCTTCTCAAAAGGAGTTATGGCCTTGACAAATTTCCTCTTGATCCACTCATCGGAGATTTCCTCCTTTCCAAAGTCCCTTAATTGATTGCCAAGGGTGACCACTCTTCTATATAGCTCCTCGGGACTCTCATCTTCATGCATGACAAAGTTCTCGGACTTGTCAAGAGCAACATCGTATTTTGATGATTGGATGCTTGCATTGCCTTGGAACAAGGAGTCAAGCTTATCCCAAGCTTCCTTGGCGGTCTTGATACCGCGAATGTGTTCAAGATGTTCTCTTGGGAGGCCTTTTGGATAGTCACAAGAGCGGTCTTGTTGAGTTGAAATTCCACATCCTCTCTTGGAGTCAAGTTGTTCGGATCGTGAGGGTGAAATCCATATAGAATTCTTCCACAATGCGGTGCAAGATCCTGAAATGTGAGACTCCATATCGAACTTCCAAGAAGAAAATTCGTTAGTGTTAAGCATGGGAGGAACTCCAACATTAACCATGTGTGGCATAGTGGAAATAGGGTGAATAGAGTCGTAAATTGGAGGTGGTGGAACTTTAGATTGAGACCCCGAACCGTTAGACGATTGAGACTTGGAGCCCTCAGAGCTCACACCACCCTTAGCCTTTTTATCGGCTTTTGCTTTGGCTTTCGCCTTAGCTAAAGCGATGTTAGCTTCCATCTCGTCGATATCCGGAATGGAATCTTCGTCCGAGCTAACATCGTCGGTAGTAAAGGTGGTTCCGTGGACTCCTTGGTTTTCCCCATCAGTGCCTCCATCATATTTCTTCATGCTAGACACATCCGAGCTAACACTAGAGCTAACCTTAGATAGTTCGGTTTGGACAATTCCAACCGTATCTTGTAGGTTAGATATAGTGTCGGCCATTTTGGATATTTCCGCACTAGAACTTCCGGGGGCATTTTCATCGACCATTGTACTTGGGCGGTTAAGCCCTTAGTAAGAGCCGAGGCTCTGATACCAATTGAAAGTGCACTATGGTCAACTAGAGGGGGGGTGAATAGGTTGACTACCAATTTTTCTTTTCTTTTCCTTTTAGTGGAGCTTAGCAAGATAAAGTAAGGTTCTCTAGATGTGCAACTAGTGAGCAACCTATGTGAACAAAACGATATGCGCAACGGAAGTAAAGCGTAAGGTAGTAAAGCAAACAACAAGTGTAAACAAGGAGACAAGGATATGATTCACCGTAGTTCCTTCTCAAAGAGAAGTACGTCTACGTTGGAGAGGTGGGGAGCCACCTAGGTGCTCCTCAATATCACGGTTGTGCACACCTTGTTCTCCTTGAGCTTCTCCGGTGAGGAGATGCTCGTTTCCACTATGAGGTCGACTTGAAGGCGTTGACCAAACCCTTACAAGGACTTGAGGTCACTCCACAAGATGGATGGAGGCTCTCAAGCAATCCGTAGCTTCTTGCAACAAGGTGAAACTACAAGCACGAGATCTACTAAGGTTCTAGGCCTCAAGTAGGATTCTAGATCTACTAGGTTGTGGTGGATGGATTTGAGATTCCTTTGGTGGAAGTGTGGATCTAGGTCTCCTCTAGCTCTCCACCAAGTTTGGGAGTGTTTGGGTGGACGGAGTGGGAGATCTAGGTGGTTGAAGCTTTCATTAATGGCTAGGAGAGAGAATGGGAAAACCTTAGCATTTAAGAGGTAGGGGAAGGGGTATTTATACCCCTTGCATTTAAGTGGCCGTTGCAGTCCAGTTCCACCGGCTCGGTGGTTTCACCGGAGGCTCGGTGGTCTCCTGTTCACTGCGCAGTTGCGCAGTGCCCTAGCTTGTACGCAGTGGAGAACGGCCCGGAGGCTCCGGTGGAAATTGCGGAGGTTCCGCCCACCGGAGGCGCACCGGAGCTTCCGGTGGAACCTCCGTCCTGCGGTAACAGAAGGGTGGTTTAGCGGAGCTACCACCGGACCCTCCACCGGATCCCATTTGCACTGGACCATGGGGTCCACCGGATGTCCACCGGAGGCTCCGGTGGAACCTCCGCCCTGCGGTAACAGAAAGGCATTTTGGCGGAGGTGCCACCGGAGGCGCACCGGACCCTGCTTGCCCGTGGGCCAAGTGTTTGGCGGATGGCGGAGCCTCCGGTGGAATTGGCGGAGGTTCCGCCCACCGGAGATCCACCGGAGGTTCCGTTGTAGGTTCCGTTCTGCTCCAACAGAGGGGTGGTTTGGCGGAGCAACCATCGGACCTCCACCGGAGCCTGAGCGGAGCCTCCGGTGGATTCATCGGAGCCTCCGCTCCTGCATATTTGGTTCCCTGGCTCCCTTTCACCTAACACTTTTCATATAGAACAAGCATGTGCCCCATAAACTTAGTGAACCTAATAACCTGGGCATTTTCATTCATTGAACAAACATTAGATCAAATGGTTATGTTGTCATATGATTACCAAAACGGACGATGATCTTTCACCTAGTCCGCCCGTGGAGCTCGCCGCCTGCCCGGCACCAAGCAGCGAGTAGGAGCTTGACGTGAGCAGCATCTCCGTGGCCGCAAGCCCGCAAGCAGAGCGCCGCCCCGCGCCGACGTGAGGCGCTCGTGCGAGCCCAACGTGAGCTCTTGGAGAGCTCGCGCTTCGCCGCAAGCAGAAGCTTCTTGGACAGCCCGCGGAGCTCTGGCGCACGGGGATGATTTGGACACGGACGGGATGGCGTGCGGACGCGGCCAGGAAGCAGTACACGGTACGTGCATGCGCCGGCCGGCCGGTCGTTGTGCGCCTGCCAATCTCGGCCCTCTGGTTGTGCGCCTGCCACTCCCGGCCGCCGGTGAGCGTTTCCGACTCCTCGTGAGCTCCAGCACCGCTGCCCACTGCTCAGCTGCGCGGCGTCAGCCTGCTGCGCGGTGTACTCCAGGGCGGCCCTTTTGCGCTGGTCGTCAGTCACCTCCGGGCTCAGCTGCGCGGCGCGAGGCGTCGCCGCCGTGTGGTCGTGGCTGCCGTAAACCCAGCTCGCGGATGCTCGCCACGGAGTATGGTCGCCGTTCGTCGGTTGGCCGCTGCCGTTCGTCGGGCGCGCCACGGAGCATGGAGCACGGAGCACGGGCGCGACTCCCTCACGCGTCTCAAGCATGGAGCATGGACCATGGAGCGCGGCCATGTCTCAAGCTCGCGCGTCTCAAGCATGGAGCATGGAGCACGGAGTGCCGGCCGCCGTCCGTCTGTCCGCCTGCCGTGAGCATGCCGTGAGCGCGGCGGGGATGGCGCCGGCGAAGCCGTTCCCGCTGAGATCGAGAGCGGAGAGCGCCGGAGGGAGCGCGCAGAGAAGCGGCGCGGAGGCGGCGAGCGCGCCCGAGAGCCCTAGTCCGGAGAGGTTGAGCGCGGTGACGGCGCCCGCCGCGGAGCACGTGACGCCACGGAATGCGCAGTGCGTTGCGGCGTTAGCGATGGTAACCAGTTAAGGGTTGACAATTCTTTTTTTCTTTTTTTTTGCCACGTAGGCCTTACAGTGGGCCCATTCAGGCTGTGGGCGCATTCATTGAAATCTGTTAAGCCGATTAAGTGATCAACCGAATTTGGAGCGTCAAAATGCCACGAAGTGCGGTGCTCGATGTCATTTTCCACAAAAATGGTGGTTAGCTGACACCACCGCCTCAATGTGGTGGTTATTTGTCATTTTCTCGAAATGAGTGGATTGTGGCTCTGTTGGGCGGGTCAGGGCCGAGAAATACAGTTCACGAGCGTTGTCCAGGCGTGTCCGGACGGTGCTCAAATCTGGACCGAAAATGAGCGGCCCCGAACAAAAGGTACGAGTTTGATTTTTTAGCGGGCTATTTAAATCGGACCGGTCCGATCGAAATAAGCAGTACCATAGGAGAAATCCTGACATGCACACTGACTTTTAAACTGGCCGGAATTCTTCGCCCTTTCCCCGCGCAGCTGTCCGTACCCAAACACTCCACTCATCTATTTCTATCGGCTGTGGTGAAATTGTAAACTGATGTTCGAAGATGCGCAGGCCACGCTCGGGATATGATCGTGCAGGCAAAGCAGCGGCCGGAGGGAACGGCGGATGCGCTCTAGAGATATAGCCAGATTTGAGTTAGCTAGTAGTAGTAATCTTCTTGGTCGTGAGCTAGCTTAATGGATCGATTGATCCATCCCGTACCTGAGGCTAGCTAGTAACTCCTTTTTAGCAAGCTAGTTTAGGTTGCTAAAAAGGGTTAGGGTATCTCCAGCCGTCCCCCAGAGCCCTCGGGGGGCCTTTTTCGCGGCGGAAGCGGCGAATAACGCCGTTTCTTCACCACTCGCCCCCCCAGAGGACCAAATAGCGCCGTTTCGGCGCTATTTTGCGCCGCGGCACCCAGGCCAAACTCAGCCCGCTGGGTTCGGCCTGGGGGGCGAAACTGCGCGGCCGCGCGTGGGCCAGCTTTGTCAGCGACGCGACGAGAAAGCGCGGGAACAGAACCGCCCCCGTGATCGTCTTCTCGGCTTGCGCGCGGTCAAAAGGCTGCCGTCGTTTATGGCGTGGCGGCTGTCCAGTGCATTCGCCCCGTTCAAAGGCTGCCTGCGTAATGGCGTGGCGGGCGGCGGCGAGGGGACGCGCGCGCAGTAAATGCCCGGCCGCCTATAAAATCCCCCTGCCGCTCGCCGCGCTCGCCATTCTTCCACCGGCGCACTCCCTCTTCTCTTATTCCTCTCGGCGCTCTCCTCTCCCCCCGTTCTCCACGCAATGGCCAGCTACAAGGACGGCGCAGCGGCCAACGGGTTCCCCCGCCGCAACCTTCGCCGGGGCGAGGCGATGGTGCTGTACCGTGCGGGCTACCCGTGCCCGCCGGACGTGCGCCTCCCGAGCTCCGGCGCTGGGGAGAGCCGCTGGGCGCTCAGCGGCGGAGGGGTGCCCGTGCCCCCCCTCCCCAACACGGACGCCGAGTTCCGGCGCGCCATCCACGAGGCGCGCGACGCCATGGCGGAGCCTGACCGCTTCCCGGAGACGGGCGTCGACGAATTCTGGTGGCATCACCTCACCAGCCGCCGCGACAGGGAGCTCACCTCCCTCAACGACAACGGGCCGGTCGACGGCCGCTTCAACGCCAACGGGCGCCGCCGCTGGTGGAGCGTCCCCAACAGGACCATCGAGGCGGTCCTCGACCACATCCACGCGGGCAACGAGCCGCGCCTGGCGATGCCACCCCGGCAGACCCAGCCGTGGGAAGCGCGCCGGACGGGAGCCTCCTCTTCGTCGGCGACGTCGAGCTCCTCCGGCGCCCAGTCCCTCTCCATCTCCCCCCCTTTCTGAACGCCGGCGCGCCTGCCCGCAGGTGCAGCGGCGGCGCGCTCCGCATCGGCGAGCCACGCTTCGAACGCGTGGTTCGACCGAAGACGGGGGACGCCGGCGACGACGAGGACGAGTGGCCCGACCAGAAGGTCGCGGAGCAGCTGTCCTTGGACACGCTCCAGCCGTTCGACGCCGACGCCGCGGCGACGTGGAGCCTGCAGGAGAGCACCACGGCGGAGCTGGAGCTCCAGCGCCGCCTGCTAGCGGAGGCCGAGAAGCGCAAGACGGCGCGCGACAGTGAGGCCGCCGCCAACGCGGCCCGCCTCCGCGTCCCTCCCCCGCCGCCGCAGAAGGAGAACGTCTACATCGTCCTCGACCCCGACGAGGACGACGAGATCCAGCAAGCCCTCGCGGCGAGCAGGTGGGACGGCTGCGGAGACGCCGGACAGCGGCCGAGCAAGCGCCCCGGCGACGGCCCCGACGACGACGACGACGACGGCGACGACGACGACTACAGCCAGGCCATCGCCGCCAGCCTTGGCCTTCATTAGATTTAGTTTAGTTTAAATTTCAGTTCTAGTTTTTTAAATTCGCGCCGAATATGTAGGCACTTCGCCTAAATTCAATAAAATCGCCTTTTTTTCAAATTGCGTTTGTTTGGGCCGAATCATGGGCTCGGGGAGCGACTGGGAAGTCTGTCCCCCCAGGTTCCAGAATAGCGCCGCTTAGCGCCGCGGCGGCCCCAAAACGGTGGCGTTTTGGGCCCTGGGGGGGGCGCAACGACTGGAGATGCCCTTATATTTTGGAACAGAGGTCCGGTGTAATGCTTGAATCTTTTGAGTAATAAAGCCCTTTATCAAAAAAAAAAAAGGAACAGAGGTAGTAGTATTTAGGCATGTAACTGGTCTGTAAGTGGGAACCCACTTAATTATGCTACAATTTTCGTAATAAATTTGTTTATATCTATACTTTTCTAGCTTAATTTGGGTGTGGTTAGGTGAGCTAAGTGGGCACTAGTAGTAGTCCCGTACATGAGCATCATGAATGGTTCGATCCATGGGAAGAAGAAGGTCGTGGGAGGAAAAAGAAGCTACAGTTTTGCACTCATGATGCATCATGGAGGTAGGGTAAATTCGGCTCGGGGAAAGGCCACGGGAAGAAGAAGATCGTGGGAGAAAATATTTAGGAATATTCAGTTTTATAATTTCTTTTACGTATTTGTTACGTTCGGATGAGTTTCAGCCCTTAAAATCGGTTTACAGTTTCACTTATGCGCGTTTTAAGAGACACTTTTCTAGAGATGCTCTTAGCCGTGTAGCGCCAACATGATTAACAAATTAGAGACGAAAAGGTTGACTAGCTGAAATAGACTGCCACCCAATTTTAATCGACTCATCGAAACCGGCCTAACGAAGTGTGGGTTCTGACTCCGTATGGGTCATCGCTTGCACAAGAAAATTTCTTCTTTCACCCTACACTCGCAAAAACATAACAGATTCAAACTTTTCATAAGTTGGAACCTCGCGTCTGCTACTTCAAGTATACGTTCTCCCTAAAAAAATCCAGCCTTTTATGTTCAAGACTTTCAACGCATTAAGAATGAAAGATCAATGAGGATTATAACTATTATTGTTTTTTCTTCCTGTCGTTTAATAATGTTGAAGTCACCACTCACCAACATACTTAGTGTCTCCCCATCACAGATATGAACTAGCTCAGATAAGAATTCTTTTTTTCTTTGGTTATCTTGAACAGCCCCACAAACGACAATTAATGGCCAAAGGAAACCATCATCATTCGAACGTAGATGGAATTTGATGAAGAAATTGCCTGCGATAACTGTAACGAACACAGCGTTGTTAAAACCCCACAAGAATGCAACCTGACCTCTCGCTAGGGAGTTTTCATTGTTCCACTTCTTGAATTTCTGGTGCTCATAATACACAAATATTTTTGAATGAATTTCACATTATGACTGTGTATATTTGTTGGATCCATCATTCACTACATCCAGAATTTTGTTTTAGTTTTTTTCTGAAACTTGATAAAATACTTTTTTTAATCAAATTAAGAGAGCACGGCACGGGTACCCCGGAGCTTTTCGGCGGAGTACATTTGCTCTTGTGGTTGACATTGCGGAAAGTAGACTAGAAACACATCGCACGAAGCCACGGACCACCGCGGGGACAGAAGGGCACTGTTCGTCTGTTCCCCGTCCGAAACTCAAAACGCAACTGACAAACTGCAGAGCTCGCGCTGTCACGTCTTGAGCTATAGAGCACTTGCCTGCCCACCGCTCGTAGAGTTTGTCCATCTTGATTCTTGAGCTCTTCACCGGTGTACCGCCCACATGGTCGAGAAAGCAGGGAGGAAAAGGTTGTCACGCACTCCTCATCCACGATCTATCCCACATGGTCTTGCGACGGCATTTCGGTGATCGATCGGCCGGCCCGCTAAGTTGTTGGATCTTGAAGCGGTTGACGGACCATGCCATTGCACGCAACGGCCGTTTTCGCGTCTGAAAACGCTTTGGATCCCGGCCGTCACGTGCTCTCTCTGTAGATAACTCTCTTCTTTTCAGACAATCAGCCACCACCGCACTCGCAGTTTCAAAAAGGAAAAGGTAGTGCGTCACGATTCAAACTAGTACTGCAATCTCGTAGTACGGCTAAAGAGAGGAGTGTATGAGATTCAGCAACCAGGGCTGCAACGATCGCCGGTAAGAAAGTGAAGCACGGGCAGTGCTGAAAATGCTGTTAGTACGACCACGAAGATCTTGAATGCGGGTGTACATGCAGGTGCGAGCGCAGCGCTTTCAGGTTACGTAGTAGTACATACTACGCGCAGCAACCATTCAAAGCCGCTCCAGGGCGGCAGTGCCGGTCCGGAAAGGAAGGAAAGCTGGAGTGATTGCAGTCAGCTGCGGCAACTTTCATCAGAGCATCCCATGAGCCATTACTCTACTACTGACTAGCCGTGGACCTTGGCTGGTACTACTTGGTAGAGAGCAGTAAGGACATCTCCAACGGGGCTGCTCATTTGCCCCGGACTGGCCGGATTTGAGCAGCCCCGGGCAAAATGAGGCCCCAGCGGGGCTGCTCATCTCAAGCCTGGGTCCGTTTTTTGTCCGAGGCTGCTCAAATCCAGACCAAATTTGGGTCAGAAATGAGCAGTCTCGGACAGTCCACGGACGCGTTTCTGTCCACGCAAACACGAACCCACCCCACATGTCAGCCCCTCTCTCTCCCACCTACCCACCCACTCTCTCTCTTCCTTTTTTCCACACTGCTGCGCACCGGCCGGTGGCGTTCGCGGAGCTCGCCGGTCGCCGCCCACCCAGCTCGCCGCCCTCTCTTCTTGGCCGCGCGCCCTCACCAGGCCGCCTCTCCTCACCGCGCTCGGCCGCTGCCCACTCTGCTCGGCCCCGTCTTCCCCGTGCACGCTGGAGCTTGAGGAGACGCGCGGTCGTCGTGGCCCGTGCACGCTGGAGCTTGAGGAGACGCGTGACGCCGTGGTAGCCGAGGTGCGCGGCGCTCCTGAACTGCGGGCGCGGATGGCGGTGCCGTCCCCGGGCGCGCGGCCGGGCACGGAGGCGAGGCGGCGTCGACTTGCGCGCGCTCATGCGAGCTCGCCGGGGGCGGCGTCGAGGAGGGCGGCGGCGGATGCGAGCTCGCCGGGGGCGCGGGGGGGGGGCGCGGGGCGGTGTGTCGAGAAGTCGAGGCGGAGGATGCGCGGGGCGGCGTCGACTTGCGCGCGCATGCGAGCTCGCCGGGGGCGGCGTCGAGAAGGGCGGCGGCGGATGCGAGCTCGCCCGGGGGGGCGCGGGGCGGCTGCGTTGAGGAGCGCCGGCCCGTGTACCTCGACTACGCGCCGGTCAACGACGCGGCCCACGCTCCTCGTCGACGCGCGCGAGCGCCCAGGCCAGGTCGAGCTCACGGGCGAGGTGGGCGGCGTCCCTGTGCGCGGTCAAGCTCCAGAGTTGGGCGGCGAGTTGGGCGGCGTCCCTGTGCGCGGTCAAGCTCCAGACTTGGGCGGCGAGTTGGGCGACGTCCCTGTGCGCGGTCAAGCTCCAGAGTTGGGCGGCGTCCCTGTGCGCGGTCAAGCTCCAGAGTTGGGCGAGTTGGACGGCAACATCTCCAGTGACGCCGTACTTGCAGCTGTAGGCGAGCGCGAGGTTGCCGCGCTCAAACTCCTGGTCAGCCTGGACCGCGCTCTGGAGCGCCTCGAAGCCAAATGTGTCCGCTCAAATGAGCAGTCCCGCTGGGTGCACGTCCAAAAACGCGTGTCCGCGGCTCCCGGACGGCTGCTCAAACGGAGATATTTGTCCTGTTTTTGTCCGCGAATTGAGCACCCCCGCTGGAGATGCCCTAAGGACATCTCCAGCGGGGCTGCTCAAATGCGGACCAATTTGGTCCGCATTTTGTCTGTTTGAGCAGCCGTCCGCTGTCCTCGGACACGGCCCGGACCAGGTGCCCCCAGTGGGGCTGCTCATACCAAAAGGGACATTGCATAGATTTAGTAGGGCCCATAGGGGCCCATAGATTTACAACCTAAAAAAAAAAAAACAGGAAAATAAACGTCTAGCTAGGGCTAGACGGCCACTGGCCAGTGGCGGCGGCCGGAGTTGCCCCCGGAGCTCCTAGTCATCTAGGATGACGTAGTCCGGGGTCTCGGGGGCGAGGTGGGGTGGCAGTGGGGCGGCCCTGGCACCCTACGGCGTGGGAGGCTGGGTTCGCGGCGGCGGCGTGGCCGGCCGGGGCGGCGGCACGAGGTGCTCAGGTGGTGGCGCCTCCCACGCCCAACGCATGCCCACAAAAGGATTAAAAAGGGCCAAAATAAGAAGAAGTAATGTTACTGGGCTGGCCTGCCACATTTCCATGCTTGGTACGTGTACGTCTGGGTCAGGTCGCCGAAAGTTGAAATAAGGCTTAGGATTAGCCCAAGACACTACTCTTAATAGCAGTCAGTTCAAAAAAAAAAGCTTACTAGCAGTCTGGTTTCTTCTTGATTGACTGCATCAGCTAGTAAGTGAGGCATCATGCGTTCAACAGCGCTGAGTTAAGACCATATAGGCCGCCTGGAGGTAAGTGCAGCTGATCAACCGGTGCAGTCCGTCCGTGATTAGATCAAACGGCTCGAAGATCACCCTCCAGGCTTCCACCCTTTCGTCAGGATCAGGCGCAGGACAAACAAGTGACACCGAAGCGAAGCGGTTTCTGAATCATTTCCCGAAGCGACGCAGTTTCTGAAGTCCTAATTGAATCGTAGAACTAGAACCCTTCTGCTGCCGCTGACAGTAAACCGGAAAGAATTTGCGTGGACAAGGTAGCCTAGCAATGTGCCGGCCAGTATCTCGACATCAGAATCCGGTGGTGTGTTTGGGGGCTTTGGAGTTCGATCAGAACGAATTGACGAAACCTAGCAGAGCTGCAGATGTTCTCGTACACGCATTCCCGGAAGGCCGGAACCGTGTGATGGGTCGAGTGGCTACTTTTTGCTTAGACGAGGCAGCAAAGTGGCTACTGTTGAGACCTTTTCAGAAAAATACTACTACGTACGACCTATTTTCTGAATAGTACGCTACGTTCTGCTACGACAGTACGGTATCGTGAGTATTAGTTAAGCTATTGCTTTAACTTTTTTTGAGCACGAGATTCGTTGTCGTTGGCTAGTTTATGTGCTGTACAAAGAAGATACGGAGTAGAGTACATTTTTTCTTGTCGTTGACATTGTAGAGAATAGAATTCCGATACCGATGGCGCGAACCACGGGGAGGAAAAAAGTGCACTTGATTAGCATTCCCCGCCCGAATTCCAAAATGCTACAGACAAACTGCAGAGCTCGCGCACCAGCGGAAGGCCATATTTCGAGGCGCGCACCAGCAGAACTGCAGAAACGATATTTCGAGATCACGTGCTTCTCGGCAAACAGCGAAGTTTAGCATAAAATGGATCATCCCAAATCTTTAGCCAAATCTGGCCCTTTTTGGTACCGCCAAAGATAGCGGCAGATTACGGCGTGGTATCGCCGTAGTCGTTGGGGGTAGCCCTCTGGTCCACGGTCGCCCGGTCCATCCGACGTGACGGTACCGCCGGGATAACTAGCGGTAGAGTTTACAGGGTACCGCCGTTTGTGCTGGCGGTAGAGTTTTAGTGTGTACCACCATGCATACTGGCGGTAGCAATCTGAGAACTTAAATCCCCTACTCCAGCACGCAGCCCCCTCATCTTACCACTTCTTCCTTTGGAACTTGAGTTGCTGCTCTATCTCTCTCACTCCTCCCCACTCACCCCACCCCCCCTCCCCTCTCAAATCCCTCCAAATCGGAGGGTTTTGCTCGTCGATTTGGACTATTTGCATCCTTTGAGGTAATCTCTCTCAGATCCTATCTTTTTTTTTTTTTTTTTGAAATATTGCTATTTTGTGGCATTGGTAACATTAAGGCAAACCCTACATTTGTTGATTTTTTCCAAATCCAACTTTACTAGCTATGCAATGTGAGTTATATAGTGTTTGAAATGTGTAGAAATCATATGGGATAGCCACATACATGTGATTTGTACTTAGATTTATGGTTGGCTCTAGGGTTTTCTTTTAGTGGTTAGAAACAAATGGCTAATAGAAAAAAATTATGAGTGTTTGATATTTTATGATAATGTGATACTTTGTGTTTATTGTCATTTGTTCTTAGATGGCGAGAATCGTGAATGTCCATTATATTGATAAGGAATCATTTTTTGGTAACAATAGGGAGTTTGTTGATGATGGGAAAAAAGTGATGGTTTTTTCCAAGAGTCCGACGTTTGCCGAGGTTGTGGCAAGAGTAAGAGAAGATTTGAAATGGATGGATCTAAGGGAGAAAGTTGAACTAGAAGGAAGATATTTTGTTGGACCGGGGCATCGTCCTCGAAAGAAAAAAAAATACCAATCAATTGCGAGTTAGATTGGGAGGCATACAAAGAGCTTGTTGCGGCCTCTGAAGACAAGTCCCTCGAGTTATTTGCTACCAAGATTGGTGGCGATCGATTGCATTTTGATTTGAACCAGTGTGCCTCCCCCTCACAAGATGCATTTCCCCCAACTCGGAACGTGTCACATGATGATGTGGTCGAGATCAATGATATGAGTCAACCTCCTTCGAGTCAACAAATTGAATTGGAGATGAATGGAAGTGGCCAAGTGGATGAAGAAAATTATGGCACTAACATTGAGAATGAAGATAGAGTGGATGAAGACATGGAGGATGATGCATACAAGCGGGAGGATGAGCATCATGACAATTATATTGGAAATGTAGATACACAAGTTGCGGAAGATGGCATGGACCGTGACATCTTTTATCAACGTTCATATGTCTCCGACTCGGACGACGAGGGCCCGGAGGAATTGGATGAAGATGGGTTCACAAAGAGAGAAGCTGGAGCCTTTTTAAAAGTGCTCGGTCGAGATCACCGCATACCATTTTTCGTGATCTCAGGCTCGCCGATAAGGCTGTAGTGGATGGTGGGTTGACTAAAGA
Source organism: Alopecurus myosuroides (assembly GCA_028641055.1). Taxonomy (NCBI): domain Eukaryota; kingdom Viridiplantae; phylum Streptophyta; class Magnoliopsida; order Poales; family Poaceae; genus Alopecurus; species Alopecurus myosuroides. The sequence goes on from CM054057.1 coordinate 648,071,912, forward strand.
GCTCGATGCAAAACCAAGCACAACACAAGATGATGATGATAAGTCTCGCATAAAGAAAGACTTGAAGTTTCCGGATTTGTAAGAATTGCAAATGTGGCTTAGGGAATATGCCGTCAAGCACCATAGGCCATTTTTGGTTGAGCGCTCAAATGAGAGTACGCGTTACACCGTGAAATATGAGCAACACAGATGTCCATGGGTTGTCCGTGCGAGGCCCAGTCGCCACGGGCAATGGAAGATAACTAGTTGTGAAACTCATCACATGTGCAAGAAGCGGGGCCGAAATCCATCCACTAAGCACCATCAACTCACCTCAGATTTCATCGCATACAAGTTCATTAATTTTGTGAAGAGTGAGCCAACCGTAAAACCGAAGTTCTTGATTGGTCTCGTAAAGGAATTCTTCGAATACACCATCCAATATGGAAAGGCATGGAAGGCCAAGCACGCTGCATTTAAGATGTTGTATGGTGGATGGCAAGAAGCATACAACCGCCTCCCAAGGTTGTTTGGAGGGATGGCCTATAGAAACCTGAGCATGTATTATTCGGTCGAACATATTGATGGAGTGTTCCGCCGTGCATTTTGGACTTTCGACCAATGCATTAGGGCCTTTCAGCACTGTAGGCCGGTTGTATCCATAGATGGCACATTTTTCACCGGTAAATACAGGGGCGCAATGTTGACTGCAATGGCACATGACTCGGGTGATCGTGTGTTCCATGTTGCCTTTGCTTTGGTGTCAGGAGATAATCAAGACAACTAGGCATGGTTCATGAAGCATGTGAGGACTAGGGTCTTTTCTCCTAGTAGGGAGGTATGTATAATATCGGATCGGCATCAAGGTATACTCAGCGCCATTGAGATTGAGATTCCAGGGCATGCAAGGCTCCACCACCGATGGTGCATGAGGCATTTCGTCGCCAACTTTTACAGGACTTGTAAGAGTAAAGATTTGGCCGATGATCTAACTGATGTTTGTGTGGCATTCACCAACCGGGCTATTAGAAGACGGTATGATATACTATTTGGTGCGTGTAACGTTGGGGGTAAAGAGTTCTTGAAGAGAAATTTTGGAGAGAAGCACAAGTGGGCACGTGCCTATGATCACCACGGTAGAAGATATGGTGACATGATAAGCAACATGGCAGAATATTTTAACAATGTTCTAAAGGGTTTCTGTGCATTGCCCGTTACGGCAATAGCGGAATACACCTTCCAAAAGTTGAATGCTTATTTTCAGAACCATTCCGCGGAGACTGATAAATTGATTGATGAAGGGAATTTGTATCCCCCAAAAGTAGATGACTGGATGGAGCTACAAAATAGCAAATCCGAGAGGCAAACGACGGAGTGCTTTGACAATAATAAATGGATTTACCAAGTCAATGAGCCAGGAGGAACAACACGTGATGGTGTGCAATTTGGAGGTCAGTCATTGAAGGTGATGCTGAAAACACGTGAGTGCTCTTGCAGGAGGCCTAGCTTGATCCACTTATCTTGCTCGCACCTGATAACGGCGGCAAACATAAGGTTGGTGGATCTTTCTCATCCTGATACGGTGAGATTGGATGAGTACTCGTTGGAGGCGGCGGCTAAGACTTGGGCGGCTAGATTCGAGCCTTATTTGGATCAATCACAGTGGCCTGAGTGTAATGGCCCCGTAATCATGCCAGATCCGAAACACATGGTACAAACCAAGGGTAGGAGGAGGACAAAGAGGTTTAGAAATGACATGGATACACTTGGTGGATATACAACCCGCATGGGAGAATGGGGTAGCGTCCATTTCATGGATCCTCGTGATCCCACCAATCAATGTGGCCAATGCAATGATGCAGGTCACAATAATAGAACATGCTCTCAAAGGCGAAAAAAATCAAAGGCCGACCATGCAAGCTCAAGCCAAGCCGACGGTGGTGGTAGAGGTGGTCAGAGTGGTAGAGGTAGTGTTGGTGGGAGTGGTGTTGGTCATGGTGTTGGTGGGAGTGGTGTTGGTCATGGCGTTGGTGGGAGTGGTGGTGGTGGTAGTGGTGGTGGGAGTGGTGTTGGTGGGAGTGGTGTTGGTCATGGTGTTGGTGGGAGTGGTGGTGGTCATGGTGGTGGTCGTGGTGGAAGTGGTGCTTTTTGTTCACGTGGTGTTCGCTTTCTTTTAGGAATGCCTCCACGTGGAAGAGCGCAAAGAGCGCGTCATAACTACTTAGTTCATAGTTTAATAAATAATAAATGGTAAACATCAATATTATGTGCATTTTCTTATTTTTTTTTATTGTTTCATGTGTATAAAAATGTTGCTAACAATTCTTGTTGTAGGCATGGCTTCCTCGGAGCCCAGTGATAGGCCCCCTTGTGGCGATCAAGATTATAAGCCAAACAAGGCGAACCGTATCAGTTTGGACGAAGAAGAAGACAAAGGGCTGAAAACTCCTACTTGTTGGTGTGATGATCCTTGTATTTTGAAAGAGTGCACCGACAATTCAACCCTTAGAGGAAGAAGGTTTTCCATGTGTCCCAAACATACTAGATCTCCCAACCGTCCACGAACCCCCTACGATCGCCCTATGGTATGTTACGTCCTCATTCAGTTCGAACACTCGCATTCAATACGAAGTTGACTAATATGCATGTTTTTGCAGTCTCCCCTCCTCTTTGCTCGTACTACACATGGATAGATCACGAGCAGCCGCGAGCTACCTTGCGGCTTATGGAGATCGAGCATCGATGCATTAGGGGAAGGTGGCTCGAGATGGAGCGCGAAGAGAAGATGGAAGAAGAGCGCAAACGTCGTGCAGAGATTCGATGTAAGAGGGAGGAGGAGGAGAAGCGCAAAGCTAAGGAGTCTCGTGCGGCGGAGAGGGAGAAAAAGCGAGAGAGGGCGGAGATCTCACAGGCTGCAGACAAAGAGCGTGACAAGAAGGGGAAATGGCCCCGTGTGTTGGACTTGTAAACCCTTTGTTGTCTCTATGAGATACCCATAGTGGACTTATGTTGAATTAGGTGCAAACCTTGTTGTGGTTTTATTTCGAGAACTTGTCGTCGATTTCCCTAAGGCACACTTGTTGTGGTTTTATTATAAAACTTCCTGTGTACTTGTGTTGAACTATGTATGCAAACTTGTTGTGCATTGTGTTATTGTCGATTTCTCTAAGAATTGTGAATTGAGGCTAAATCATCCTTTTTCTTTCCATAGAATTGAGGATAAATCATCCTAAGAATCGTCCCAGGTCCTACCGCCGGCTATACTGGCGGTACCAAAACTAATCATACCGCCAGCGAGAAACGCAGGCCCGCACCAAATGGCCTCGGAGGCCAAAACCCTACCGCCGCAATACCTGGCGATACCATTGCACATTGTACCACCAGGGAGAAACGTTGGTCCGCACCAAATGGCCTCGGAGGCCAAAACCCTACCACCGGGTAGCCTGGCGGTACGGTTGTACTATGTACCGCCGGATGAAATGGCGGTACGGTCCTGGGATTTTTTCTATTGTTTCATCTTCTGCTGCTTTTGACATTTCAGCAATCTATAAGCACAATACAAATAAACAGCAGGATTCTTCCCAGGAAAATGAACTTGACAACATGAAAATGATCTTGACAATATTTCTTCTTGACAACAACACAATGATAAGTTCCAAAAAATAAACAAGTTCACATATAAGATGACGAAATCCAAGTCAAACAAAGTGGTACTGGTTCACTTGACATCACATAGTTCCGGTCATCATCTAAAGAACACAAAATATGTAGTTCACTTGACATCACATAGTGGCGATAACAATGCGATCATTTTCCCCTTCCCCTCTTGAACGCTAACTTGTCAGGTCTTGATGGACCAGTTGTCGCCTTGCGGCGGGTTGAACGAGCAGGGATTTTTTGTCCTTCGGTACTGAAGATCTTCTTCCGTGTTCGGGGTCTATCCGTTGGCTGGCTTGGCTGAGTTGGTTCTGGTGCACCTTGTGACACGTTCCTCTCCTCCCAGCTCAGGTCATCCTCCTCTTCAGCCTCCTCCTCCTCTTCGGCCTCTTCCTTCGAGCCGTCCTTTCCCTCTTGCTCCTCTGAGTGCTCCTGCTCCTGTTCGGCCTCTTCATTCGAGCCAACCTCTCTCTCCTGTTCCTCCTCTTCAACCTCTTCCTCCGAGCGATCCTCGTTCACATTAGTGGCCATGCTACCGTGGCAAGCAAGCAAAGATGTCATCCAACGACACCGACACATTATACTCTGCACATGGAAAGATGGAAAGAGGCCATACGTCATACGTCTAGATCAGTACCAAAATATAGTTCACTCCACGGATATGGAAATATGCACATACCGTCAGTATGCCTCTAAGACTTGTCTCGGCCTCCTCAGTATCGGGCTCCTTTGATAGTGCAACCACGGCCTCGTTGACGCTTCGATTAAGCTCTAAGCCCTACAAAAGCAACAATAAATTAATGTCAGTGATGCATGCAGAAGGCACGTTACAATTAGGTAAGTTTTTTGTCGTACCACACGGTTAAAAACCGGTGCGTAGTCCTTATGATTTCCCGCGCTCTCCCGGACCGTCATGTTGTATTCATTGTCACCATCTTCAGCCCCTAAATCCAAACAATCTTGTGTGGTCCAAGCTGGTTTTAGCTTTAGGAGGTGTTGTTCTTCATGCCAAGAAAGGTGCACCACATAATCACTTTCTCTATCCATCGTACCATCCGTCTCACGAGTTTTAGCCCTATCATTCCACATATCAACCCATGTGTTGTGTCTACGATCCCATTCCTTCTCTTTAGGGCACTTCTTCAGTACAATCCTGATAAACAAAGCAGTCTAAGATTTAGTTGCCATTGACAATACGTAACTGTTCTCGAACTTGAACACTCACCTATGAAGATCAACACTTGTGCTCTGATTCGTCGACGGAGTGTGTTGCCTCCTTCCAAATTGTTTGGCAACTCGCTGCGGGAGGTGCCACTCGACGGCATAGAAACATATCATCGGGCACTTGATGCGCCAAAGAGCCTGGTCACGCAAACACATCGCGTTTATAAGAAAACTCTTTTCCCATCTGTACGGAGTCCATTCGACCTACATAACAAAAACAACGGAACTAAATGTTAGATAACAGAAATTGACACACAAAACGCAAACAAGATGCTTACCAAGTCAAAAATTAGGGTGTCGAGCTTGTTGGTATAGCTTTTGTAACGGCCCATGGACGAATCTTTATACCCCCTCAATTTTGTCCCACTCGTATGCGATCGTGGGCAGCCGCCATTCATCTCCTTCCAAATCATAATCCCATGCATTCCGTGTGAGTTTGCGAGGACGTCCGACCGGAATCCGCTCCCACATCCAAATTGTGAGGGGCCACACCGCACCACCCTAAGAAGCTCCCAAGCCCTTCTTACGACATGCCATGTCCAGCTGCAAATTAACACTCATGTCAAATGAAAGATGGGAAAAAATTCATATACATGAAAGCTAAGCAATTACAATTTTACCTACCGGTAAAGGAAGGCTAGACCCACCGCACCCCAACTATACTGGATGTTCCAGTCACGTAAAGGGTCAAGCCACATCCAAGAGGCGGTGTCTCCCGACGTATCCAGAAATATCACTTTGGTTAACACATACCAAATGTATGCCCTGTCATATTGTTGCACCACCTGCGCATCAGCATCCGCCGGGCAGGCACCAAACTCTCGTAGCCACGTGTAGTAGACATCTGAGGTCCTAGTGTCTTTCTTTCCTTCTGGTGGCAACGGGGGTTGTCTGCCGGTGAGGCCAAAAACCCTTTGGCGCCATCCAATATTATCCACCCTCCCAGTGAGAGCCTCCCCGTCGATTGGAAGGCCCGTGATCATGGCGAAGTCATGCAGAGTGACCGTCATCTCACCGCACGGCAGATGGAATGTGTGCGTCTCGGGTCTCCAACGGTCGACAAGGGCGGTGATGGCGTGTGGTTGAAGGTGGGCGTATTTCACTTGAACTAGAGGATGAAGGGTAGAAGTCACGACATCTCAAAGTATGTCTCGTAACGGACATCGTACGGCATGTCATCCGCATTGTGGCCCCTCATTCGCATAGGAACGATCTACAAAATTTAAAAGAAAGTGTGGTCACTGTGTGTCGTAGTTGCAACAAAAATAAAGGTAACATTCTTTGCATTACCTCAACTCCTTCCACATGCCTCTCGATGAACCAGGCACGATGTTCCTTGTCATAAACTAAATCAAGCCCGGGATAGTAAGGTTCCGGTGGATCTTCCATCCTACAAAAAAGGGATTGAACAAATAAAAAACAAAGACACACAGTCAACAATACATATGCATCCATGAACAAAAAACAAAGCACAACTCCCCTAAACATCCATCCATTCATGCATTCACATTCAAATAGAAATCCAAGAAATATCCATACATCCATACATACATACGAGGGATTGAAAAAAAGTAAATGCATCCATAGAAATATCTATACACACTAGTACATCAACAAAAACCCATCGTGCAATTATACATCCATACACACATTTCAATACTTAACTAGAGACTACAACAAATTGCTATCCTAATCTAGATCAAATAAGTATGAATCAAACACATCCGAATTTAGAACATATGAACTAGGTATTATCTAGGTTGCAACCTATGCTCCACCTTAAGAAACACATCCGAATCTTGAACATATGAACTAGGTATTAGCATGTTGAAACTAGGGTTCCAAAAAACAACTAGATTCGGATGAATCCACTATTGAAATTGAGAGGGGACGAGGGAGCATTACCTGAGGATGGAGGGGGGCCAAATCCCCGGGCAAACAATGCAAAATCTGCCCCAAATCGATGTGTGCTGTGAAGGTGAACGGACAGCACCCGCCGCCGCCGCCGCCGCTTTCTGTTTGTTCTGGAGAAGAAAGGAAGTGAGAGGGGAAAGAGGAGATGCGGCCCGATTATCCTAGGCTGATACCGCCAAGTGATACGGCGGTATGGCCCAATATCTACCGCTAATGTAACCGGCGGTATCAAGCAAGGCCTACCGCCAGTTATCCGAGTGGTAAAGCCACGTCAGCAGGACTGGGCGACCGTGGACCAGGGTTCTACCGCCAACGACCGCGGCGGTACCCTGCTTACCCTACCGCCGCTATGTTTGGCGGTACCGAAAAGGGCTAGATTTGGCTAAAAAATTGAGATGGGTTCATTTTGTGCTAAACTATGCTGTCAGGGCCAGATTGGTCGATTTTGCCCGCTTCTCTCGCTCCATCCACCCCCGCCTCTAGATTTTGACAGCATCTCGAGAGAGTACCTTAAAAAGACAAAACTCTAGAACTCTAGCAAATTTGCGGGGTTTTTTTTATCAAACTTCTGTTCAGAAACTCAAGCCTGTAAAGACATCTCCTATGGGACTTCTCAAATCCGGACCAAATATGCCCCAGATTTGTCTGTTTGAGCAGCGGTCCGGGCCACTGTCCGGCCGTTTCTGGGCAGTGCACCCTACAGGACTGCTCACTTGGTGGCAAAAAAAAATCAAGTCCCAAAAGAATATTACAAAAGCAGGCCACGGATTGAAGGCCATGCCGAGCACGATTCAGGCCATGCCGTCCGACATACAAAAGGGCACGAGGGAATGGTTCACTCCTCACCGTCCATGTGTTGCTTCCTTTTGAAATAGGCCTTCTTCCTCGGGGTCAGCGAGATCAATTCCATGGCCATGATCTGAGCTTCTTGGGCGGCCAGCGCGAGCTCGGACTCCATCTTCTTGACCTCGAGCTCCGTCTACTTGATCTTGACCTTTTTTGCCCTAGTCTCGTCTTCCTTGGCCCTTGTCCTCGCTTTCTCCTCCTCTATCTTGAGCTTCTTGGATTGGACAATGAAGAAATTCTTCATCATATCCTCTCGCTCCTAGCGCTTCTTCTCCTCCCTCTCGTTATTCTTCTTGCAGGTCTTGTCCTTCTGGGTGATAAAGCTTTTGAGGATCTCTTGCAGCGCGATCGTCGTGGCGTCGCGCTTCAAGTCCAGCTTGGACTTGGTTTGGCCCCTTGGCCTTTCCGTTCTCGTGCCATCCCCGTTGCCGGGAGTCATCCCAGGGACCGGCAGCTGTCCCCGGCCTTTCTTGAGGAGGTTTTCGAGCTTCTTCCACTTCTAGTTGTCTTTGAGCACATTATATCAATGGGCGAAGTTGAAGGACCTGCCCCCATGCTCGGCCTTGAACACCTCCAACGCCTGGAACACCTACAAAAAGATGGGACAAGTGAAAATCATGTAACGGGAGGTCGGGGACAGTGGCACGCATGAACCAGGGACTCACAAAGTCTGCAACGCCATGTCCACTTTGCGGCCGGGCCGCCTCGTGCTCGGAGGACCCGGTGAACTTGCTGCACTCGGCCGGGATGAGTCCAGATCTTTTTTTAATGGACATCTCCGACCGTCTTGTGACCATGGAGAAGGACGGGAGTAGTGCCCTTTTGTAGTTCTTGTACATCCGTCCCCAGCGTTGCCCTTCATCTCGGCCCTGAAGATCGTGTTCTGTCCCACCTCCATCGAGGTGTCGCAGAGGCACAAGCCCTCCGCTTCGGTGTACCCGACGCCTCTTGGACATCTCTTCTTGGCCGCCAAAGCTTTGTGGGTCAGCTCGTCCATGGACAATGGCATGTCGCCGATGTTCTCGTCTTGAGCGTAGTCCCCCTCCTCCTCCTCCTCCTCTTCCTCCTTGTCTCCCTCCACGCCATACTCCGCCTGGCCGCTCTCATTGATCATGCCCGTCAAGTAGGCATATCCATCCTCCCTGGTAAGGCCCTAGGTCGATGAAAGCATTTCTTCGAACAGGTTGCGGGCCCTGGGAAAGTTGGCCGAAGGGATTGTGAGAGCTCCCTTGCTTGCGGGCTTAGTGGACACGCCCGACACCGGCCCGGTGTTGAGGTCAAAAGGGGCGCTGGGGGCCGGAAGCGTGGAATCGCCCACGTCCGGCACCTCGATGGGCGCCAACGGCGTACGTCCCAGCAAGAAACCGTACGTCGGTGCAATAGCACGTGACCCTGCGTCCGGAATTGTGCTTGGCTAGGCCGCTGAGGTGTTGGAGCTCGCGGCGGGGCCGTGGGGAAGGAACATGGGGGCACCGGGCTGCATTCCCATCATAATCATGGCAGCTTGCGCAGCAGCTAGATCGATCGTGACGTTCCTGGCCGCCGCGTCCTCCGTGGCCTATGGTTCGGCATCGGCGGCGGCCTTGACCCGCGCCCTCCGACCGGCGCTCTTCGCCGACTCCTCCTTCCTCTGCGCGTCGGAGAGCACGACCTTGGGCCTCTTTGCCCTCTGGTGGTGGGGCCTTCGATGTCGCCTGTGACGGCGCCGGAACCGGCGGAGCAGGTCCAGCTGCAGGCACAATATGGGTGATATCGTCCGCGTCGGCCATGGCTAGGGCATAGAAGGGGGCGGCGGCTCGGGGTGGGAGGGGAACCGCCGGCAAAGGAAATAAGTGGATTGTGCCTCTGTTGGGCGGGCCACGGCCGAGAAATACAGGACAGGCGTGTCCGGACGGTGCTCAAATCTAGATCAAATTTGGACCGGAAATGAGCGGCCCCGGACAAAAAAATTGACCACGGTCCGTTTAGACGACGCCGTAGGGGCCTGTTTTTCGGCCGGGCTGCTCAAATCGGACCGGTCCGATCGAAGTAAGCAGTCCCGTAGGAGAAGTCCTAACTTTTAGAGGGCAGTATATAGGTCTTAAACTGGCTGGAATTCTTCGCCCTCTCCACGCGCAGCGGTCTGTACCCAAACACTCCAGTCATCTATTTCTATCGACTCTGGTGAAATTGTAAACTGCCGTTCAAAGATGCGCATGCCACGCTCGGGATATGACCGTGCAGGCAAAGCCGCGGCCGGAGGGAACGGCCGCGGATGCGCTCTAGAGATATTGCCAGATTTGAGTTAGAGCAACTCTAGCAGAGCCCGTAAAACGCTCCGAACTGATAAATAACCGCCGCATAGGGGTTGCGCTACGGTTTTAGGGTCATAGCAGAGCCCGTAAACGCAGTCGGCCTGAAAAACTTTTTTCGGGCGACGGAGAATTCCCCCCCCTCCAACCCCCGAATCCCAGGGTTTCCCCGCCGACCCGACGGTGTCGTGTATCGTGCGGAAAGAGTTGGCGGGACGAGAATTTCAGCACCTCGCAAGCAGCAGCCGCCGCCCCCGCTCCGACCTTCCTCTCCGGCAACGGCCGTTCTTCCTCCTAGCGCCATGGAATATAAGGAGGCTGCCCTGTCAGCGTCCCCGTTTGCGCGTAAGACTGGGATCCGGCGGGCCGTTCAGATCTGACGGCCCCCTGTGCGGCGGCGGCGGCTTTGCCCGGCTCCACGGCGGTGAAGCGCAAGCGGCTCGGTACCGCGCGAGCTGCTAAAGCCGTCGTTGTTGCTGCCGCTGGAGTCGGCTTGCTGGCCAAGGCTGCAGTAGGAGGGCCGACGAAAGCACTAAAGCCGCTCTCGAAAAGAAGAACTCCACGACATCAGCCGCTGGAACTACAACTCCGACGGAAAGGTACGGTTTCTCCCCTATGCGATTCGATTTTGCTTCAATTCCGATGCGATTCTTGCAGATGCGTTTCTTGCGGATTCGATTTTGCTTCAATTCCGATGTGTTTCTTTCGATTGTCAAGCTTATACGTGCGCGAGCCCGCTACCGCGTATATGGACATGCTCAACGAGCTTAGCGTCAACATCGAAGAAGCCCCCTGTCTGCTTTCGGCTACAACGAGACCGAGGGAGGCGTTGACGGTGTGATGAACCACAAGTATAGGGGACCGCAACAGTCTTCGAGGGAAGTAAAACCCAAATTTATTGATTCGACACAAGGGGAGCCAAAGAATATTTGTGAGACTTAACAAGTGAGTTTTCAATTCACCTGCACCTGAAAGTGGCTTGTTCGCAGTGGTTTATCAGTAGTAACAGTTTTATAGTAGCAGCAATAGTGAAATAATAGCAGCAGTGAAATGAAAACAGCAGAAGTAGTCTTTGAAGTAAACATCGAGATTAAATACTGTAGGCATAGGGATAGATGAACGGGCGTTGCATGGATAAGATAGTTCATATAATAATCAAGACATGGGAATTTCAGATAAATAAGATAAATCATTCGAGCACTAAGTAACCATAGGCATGTGTTCCGTAAATTGTCGTACGTGCTCGCAATGAGCACTTGCACCACATCTTTTGTCCTACCAGCCCGTTTTCAGCGGGGCCTCAAGGGAACTACTGGTAATTAAGGTGTTCCTTTTAATAGAACACCGGAGCAAAGCATTAACACTCCGTGAACACATGTGATCCTCACATCACAGCCATCCCCTCCGGTTGTCCCAATTTCTGCCACTTCGGGGCCTCAGGTTCCGGACAACGATATGTGTAAACAACTTGCAAGTATGATCAAGAAACAATAATTATCATCGTGATTCAATAACATGTTCAGATCGGAGATCATGACACTCGGGCCCAAAGTGACAAGCATTAAGCATAACAAGTTGCAACAATGCCAATAGCACTAATAGAGGGTACTAGGCACTATGCCCTAACAATCACGGCATTATGACATGAACAATCTCATCCAATCCCTACCATCCCCTTCAGCCTACAGCGGGGGAATTACTCACACATGGATGGGGGAAACATGGATGGTCGATGGAGAGGCGTTGGTGATGACGATGGCGATGATCTCCTCCAATTCCCCGTTCCGGCAGGGTGCCAAAACAGGAACTTTTGATCCCCTAATCGAGGTTCGGGATGGCGGCGGCGCTCTGCTATGTTTCTGTGAAATATGACGAACCCCCTCGGGTTTTAGGGTTGAAGGCAATATATAGTCGAAAGGGGAGCCCGAGGGGGTCTCTGGGTGGCCCACACCACCAGGTGGCGCGGCCTAGGGGGCGCGCCAGGGGGTGGTGTGGCCCCCTCTGGCCTCTCTCTTGGCCCCCTTCTGGCTCCCGGGGTCTTCCGGTGTTTTAAGACCAATGAGGTCTTTTCTGGGCAATTTCCCGAAAGTTGATTTTTCTGCACAAAAACGAGACACCAAGGTAATTCTGCTGAAAACAGCGTTAGTCCATGTTAGTTGCATTCAAAACACACAACTTTAGAGGAAAACAATAAGAAAAATGTTCGGAAAAGGAGATACGTTTTCGACGTATCAACTCCCCCAAGTTTAGCTTATTTCTTGTCCTCAAGCAATTCAGTGACAAATGAGTGCGACAAAAGACTTTTACGAACACATTTATTTCATATGAACTATATAATCAAATACTTAATTATGCTCATGATAAGATACATGCAAGATACTGTCACTTAATAGCTATGCAAACCATGAAGAGATAACAACATATTAATAATAAACAACATGAATCATAACTATTTGCAAGATTGTAATATTCATAATAGGATCTGATAAAGTGATATCTCGCTTGCACTTATGTGTGGGGCAAAACATAAATGCCAAGGCACCTCTGAAGTTCAAGGGAAGACTAGAAGTAAAGATATCAAAGATACAAGTATCAAAGTCATACCACAATTAACCGTGTTCTGGGACAAGCACATTACACTAAGAATAACAGCCATTGGTCTCAAGAGGGGGCATAAAGTGAGAATGTGAAGACTCAACATAAAAGTAAAAGAAAGGCCCTTCACAGAGGGAAGCATGGAATTATTCATGTGCTAGAGCTTTTATTTTATGAAACAGAGGTATTGAAAACATTTTTAAGGGAGGTGTATTCTTATGTCAACGAATGGTAAACAGAAAATACAGTACGTCACAAGCCAACTAGACTTCACAAGAGCGGCTCCCATTTGAAGGACACAACTGATGTAGAAGGTCATCCCTTTTTCTCTTTTGTTTACACAATTATGATTTGACTGATAAATCAGGGGCAAAAATAATGAAGAGATTTTGTGTGTATTAATTTGGGGCTGGACACCCCGCTGCCAGCTCTTCTATAAATTGGATAAGTGGATGAAGCCACTACTCTCGGGTGTGAAATCCAATCAATATTCTCTATTTACGTCCTCATGAGCTAAAACAGGGGTACAAAACAGGAATAACTTTTAAAAGGTTTTAAAGGTAGCACATGAGCAATTTACTTGGAATGACGGTTAAATACCACATATAGGTAGGTATGGTGGACACATTTGGCAAACTTTGGTTTTTGGAAGTTGGATGCACGAGTAGAGCTCATACTCAGTATAGGTGAAGGTTACCAATAGACAGAGAGTGACAATCAAGAGAGCAACAGCTATCATAGTCATGCTTGCGACAAAACAAAATTAACTGAGGCATAAAATTTCTACTAGAACTCCGAGGCAAACTAAATCATCGAGACTTATTGACTTTTTGTTTTCAGCGTTAGCATGCGTGAGCATGTGTCAAGTCGATTCAAACAAAACTGTCAGAGGAGGCTACCACAATGTCATACCCTTCTACGAATAGAACAATGCGAACAAATATTTATACGACGGGTCATTTACTGTTAATAAATTGGAACAAAACATGAGAGATCTCAAACTATTAAGCACCCATTAAGAATTCCGACTTTTTTTTGTTATCTTGACCAACCCCACAAACGACAATTAATGGCCAAAGGAAACCATCATCATTTGAACGTATATGGAATTTGATGAAGAAATTGCCTGCTATAACTGTAACGAACACAGCGTTGTTAAAACCCACAAGAATGCAACCTGACCTCTCGCGTGGGAGTTTTCATTGTTCCACTTCTTGAATTTCTGGTGCTCATAATATACAAATATTTTTGAATGAATTTCACATTATGACTGTGTATATCTGTAGGATCCATCATTCACAACATCCAGAATTTTGTTTTAGTTTTTTTCTGAAACTTGATAAAATACTTTTTTAAATCAAATTAAGAGAGCACGGCACGGGTACCCCGGAGCTTTTCGGCAGAGTACATTTGCTCTTGCCGTTGACATTGCGGAAAGTAGACTAGAAACACATCCCACGAAGCCACGGACCACCACGGGGACAGAAGGGCACTGTTCGCGTCGAAACTCAAAACGCAACTGACAAAACTGCAGAGCTCGCGCTGTCGCCTGTCGCGCACCACCAAAACGCGGCGTTGCACACCATACGAGTCGATGGATTGTGATGTTTCGAGGCGAGCACTTGCCTGCCCACCGCTATATAGTTTGTCCATCTTTAGCTCTTCACCGGTGTACCGCCCACATGGTCGAGAAAGCAGAGAGGAAAAGGCTGTCACGCACGCCTCGTCTACGATCTATCCCACATGGTCTTGCGACGGCATTTCGGTGATCGATCGGCCGGCCCGCGGAGTTGTTGGATCTTGAAGCAGTTAACGGACCATGCCATTGTACGCAACGGCTGTTTTCGTGTCTGAAAAAGCTTGGATCCCGGCCGTCACGTGCTCTCTCTGTAGATAACTCTCTTCTTTTCAGACAATCAGCCACCACCGCAATCGCAGTTTCAGAAAAGGAAAAGGTAGTGCGTCACGATTCAAACTAGTACTGCAATCTCGTAGTACGGCTAAAGAGAGGAGTGTATCAGATTCAGCAACCTGGGCTGCAACGATCACCGGTAAGAAAGTGAAGCACGGGCAGTGCTGAAAATGCTGTTAGTACGACCACGAAGATCTTGAATGCGGGTGTACATGCAGGTGCGAGCGCAGCGCTTTCAGGTTACGTACATACTACGCGCAGCAACCATTCAAAGCCGCTCCAGGGCGCCAGTGCCGGTCCGGAGAGGAAGGAAAGCTGGAGTGATTGCAGTCAGCTGCGGCAACTTTCATCAGAGCATCCCATGATCCATTACTGTACCCCTGACTGGCCGTGGACCTTGGTTCGAGTACTACTACTCCCTCCGTTCAACAATAGATGACTTCCACATATTTAGATACATATGTATCTAGACATATTTTAGTGTCTAGATACATCCATATATAGATATGTGGAAGTCATCTATTGTTGAACGGAGGGAGTACTTGGTAGAGAGCAGTAATGTTTTTGACCGGCGAGCGAGCCTGCCAATCCGTAGAAATGAAAATGATGCGTGTTTCTTCTGCATTTCCGCCGACATTTAAAAATGTTTCAATCCGTCTGGCGCCTTGGGCTGAAAGCTCGGTAGCAAAAGGAGAAAATTGCACCTGGCACCAATGTTTGGTGCCAAAGTTGCAGAAAACACATAATTAAGATACATTTTGCACTGGACCCAGGTTTTGGGGTAATTTATTGCGGCTAGCCCAAATAGAGTATTTAGGGTCCTAACGGCATATTTAACATGTAGACTTATAATATTTATACCATATACCACAAATATGTGAAAAATAAAGAATTATATCTATAAAAACAGCGAGTGTGCACTATGTTTTATACCAGACTCTCGTAGGTAGGTCTTTAATATTGCATACTAGTACTATCCATAGGTGGTAGGACACATACAGAGAAGGAGCAGACCTTTTTTTTTATCTTGCATACGTGTGCGCTGTGCTGCTGATCGAGCCAACTTTCCTTCCGAGGAAAAAAAAGCCAGTTAATAAAAAATGCATATGATTTAAAATATATCTTTTAATATGATTTTAATACTGCAGGTTTTACATTGTAGATGTCGGTACTTTTAAAAATAGTTGATGAAACTTAATAATTCAACCAAAACATGAAGGTAAAAACAGAGGAAGTACTAACAGCCCCTAAGCGATTGGACGCGCACATAGCCGGTAGAAAACATAGCGCATAATCTCTATCCTTTCTAGTGATAAGTTTTTTTATTTTCGTATTTTTTGATATACGTATAAAAAAAAATACGCGCCAACATGCCAGATACGTTGTTAAGGTGTCAAAACATCTATTTGGGCTAGCTGCAACATATTTCCGCAGAAGTTGGTATTAGCCGCAAAAACATATTTGAATTCTGTGTTTTCTACAACCTCGAACCCTGCCTGCATGTCCTCCTCGGTTACGATGGTTCGTCGCAAAAGCGCTCCCAAGCTAGTGCGGCGCACTGCACGACGCCCTACGGACGGCAGGGATAGCCTGTCCAGGGTTGAAAATTTCAGATCTGAAAGAACACTTTGCACAGGACACCGCACAAACATTCAGAGATCTGAACCGAGAGTCCAAGCGAAGAACATAGTTTTTCTCAAAAAAGAAAAGTGAAGAACATAGGTCTAACATATAATATAACAGTACCATTATACCATATACCAATCCAGGACTGTCACCACGAACCATCACCAGTTCACCGCTACTACTACTAACACACGACTACAGTGTTATTACCCCGACACTAATACCACAGGACAGCAAAGAACGAAGAACGAACAGCAACAATGCCATGCACCAAGCACTGGCTCAACCGCAACAGAGTGAGAGTTCTACGATCTAGGAGTCTAGGCTTGGAACGATGGGTGCATGGATCCGCATGGTCCGTCCGTCTAGCGGCGGTGAGGGCAGAAGGTGACGACGTAGGAGGTGCCGGCGTTGCAGGTGAGGATGGAGGTCGGGTCGTCGTAGGCGTAGGAGTATGCCTTGGGGCACGCCCGCTTGAAGAGCCTGGAGTAGGAGGTGGGCTTGCACTGCTGCGGCCCGCCGAACTGCCCCGTGCAGCAGTACTCCGCGTTGCCGTAGGCGGCGCAGGCGCTGCGGCAGCCCACGACCCTGTTCCCGCCGCGGACGGCGAGCCCCGCGGGGCAGACGCTGTTGAGGTCGCTGACGCAGCCCGCGGGGAGGCAGTTGGCGCCGGAGCCGTGGTAGGGCGTCATGGCGATGGCCACGTTGTAGCCGTCGACGAGGCTCACGTCGTAGAAGTCGAGCGCGGCCGGGGTGGCGGCCAGGGTGATCTCGGCCAGCGTGGCGGGCGGGGTGCCGCCGGCGCCGTTGCAGTAGAGCGCGCCGCCGCAGTCGCCCGTCGCGCACTTGCCGCGCCCGGCCGCGTCGAAGCTGCAGCCCTGCCGGCCCCACACGCGGCCCGACCAGCCGGCGGGCAGGCGGATCGAGGTGGCGCGGTTCGGGGCCAGCTGCAGCCCGCCCCGCGCCAGGATCTCCTTGCCGGCGCCCGGCTGGATGCCCGGCCACACCGTCTCCGCGCACTTGTTGTACAGCGCCATGGTCGCCGCCGAAGCGCCGCCCGCGAGGAGCAGGAGAAGCGCGACCGTGAGGCTGGTGGCCACGAGGGCCGGCGCCGTCGCCATTGTGCTTCTTGGCTGCTTGCTCGCACACTGGACAGTGGAGTGGAGTGGAGTGGAGTGAGTGTGAGTGAGCTTGCGGCAGAGGCTTGGTGTGATTTTGTGGGGTTCGTGCGCGTTGTATTTAATGAAGGGAGTTGAGGGTCTAAACGGACTTGGGAGTGATTTTTTGGCTCGGAGTGAAAGGCTCGGCTCGCTGTAAAGTTTGAGATCAACCTACCACCATCAACGGGACCTTGCCTTTTTGCCATGTGAGAGCGGGGGAACAGAGCTTGATGGGATAACTGTACTGCCAGTAAAATTCACGTGAAATTCCCACTCCGAAAAGAAAAAAGGTTCGAGGTATTAGCACTGGAAGTACATAAACTTGCACAAAATGGACACTTTCATACAAGAACTTGCAAAAGTGAAAAAATTAGTACAACAACTTGTCCTGGAGGAGCAAATAGGTTCATATCCAATCAGAACGCGACACTTGGCACACACGCTGGCTTCCAGGTCCGGACGCACACTTTGCGGAAACCCCCTCGATATTTTTAAGTCAGACGCGTGGGTCCAAACCGCTTCAGGTGATGGGCAATTAATGTCGAGGCCCCTGGAGTTGACTCATTTATCGTGTCTGGACGGGGAACACAACACCACGATCGCTCTCCTTCTCTGTTGGCGAGGCAGTCGAGGGCGGCGACCAGTCGACGACGCCACATCGCCGGTGGCCACCCATGGCGGACGAGCCCGTACTGCGCAATCACGGCGTGTCCCCCCGCATTACGGTGTGTACCTCCCCTCTCTGTACTCCGTCCCTCCCCTCTCTCTGTACTCGCCATGGTCGAGTTCAACTGCCGCCATGGCCGGGTTAGGCTAGGGTTCGAGCATTGGTTGGTTGAGCTTCTAATAAGTTGCGGGAATAGTCATTGTATGTTGGTACGAAGCGAATGCCTAGTCGTAGTAGTTCAATTTTGGATGATTTGTGGATGAACTGAACCTCGTCGCCGATTTGATGTGCGCTCTTATTTGAGTGATTGCATGGTTATTAGCTCTGTTGAGTACTGTTTTCGTGTTGTACAGGGACTAATTATGGTTACTGAAGTGGTCTAAATTGAATCGGAACATGCCCTGTTTTTGATAGTTTGTGGTGCAATTGCAGACAAATTCATAAATTTTGCCCCTTTTTGATGATTTATGGCTTGATTGAACTTTGCAATGTTGTATTGATGTATATTAGATGTACTATGTTGTAATGCAAACATTGCAAATTGTTTTTTGCTATGTATCACTCAGAAGATGGCTATCTTAATTGGGTCTGCCCTGCAAGTTTAGATATTAGCTCTGCATTTAGGTGGTTAGCAGTCAAGATTTTTATTTTTGTGTGTTTCCAATGCAGGTGATAATCCAGATAGGTTCAGTATTGCTATTGCGCATAATGGTTTTTTTACAGGGTTGAGGGATGATATTTGAGTACACTGATGGCAGTTTGGCTGTTTTTGACAATTGCAAACTGTGACACATGGTCTTTACTTTGGATTCATGATCTTATCAGACAGCTAAATCATGAAGTTGATGCAAGATTGCATGTTTACTGGTGTCTTCCAGGAAAAGGCATCAATGATGGGCTTGTGTGCATTCAGAAAGATTCAGACATTGTGGCAATGATTGAAGCAGTCAAGCATAACAAGGCACTGTCAATTCTTGTGGATCACACTGATTTTCTGCATTTTTTCAGACCTGATTGCATTATCAAGCTTGGTGAAGATATTTCAACTGAGAACTCAAGGCCACTGATGGTTGAGGAGTCCAATCAGGCTTAAAAAAAGAGGAAATGCTAGATCAGAGGAACAGGTGAGTACTGGAATGACTCTTGTTCAATATGCACCTGATGGGGAAACAGACAGTGAGTTCTATGACAGTGATTATGATGCACATGATGGAGATGATGACCTGTTTGATGCAAACATTGACAAGGAAGTCAATGATCACAATGAAAGGGTAGAATTAATTGAAGAAGAGGATGATGCAGGGCTTGATCATGAGGATTTGCAGCTGACCAGAGAGCAAGCAGTTGAGTTGAAATACAAATTCAGTGAATTTAATCCTCAAGTAGACATGCAGAAGCCAGATTTCAAAGTTGGCATGGTCTTTTCATGCATGAAGGAGAGATGCAGTTAAAACATATAGCATCAGGGAGAGAGTGAAGGTTAGCAAAACAAGGAATGATTCCAAAGGTTAGAGGCTGTGTGTGATGGAGATTGTGAATATGGTTGCACATGGTATTTAAAGGCTTCAGAGGATAGCAGGACAAATGCAATTGTGGTCAGACAATATTATGGTGTGCACAGATGTGAGAGAGTGTGGGAGTCAAAATCATTGACAGCTCCTTTCTTGTGCACCTTTTTCCTAAATGAGTTAGGGACAACCAGAAAATGGATTTGGGAACTTTCAAGACTAAAATTCAGAGGGAGTTTAACATGACACCAAATACTTGGAAGCTGAGAAGAGCAAGGAAACAAGCACTGACCATAATCCATGGTGATGACACAACAGTTCAACCTGTTGTGGGATTATGGTGCAGAGCTTAGGAAAAGAAACCCTGGATCCACATTTTTCCTGTCCCTAATTTGTCAAAGGAGAAGGGGGATGTTGTTCCAAAATACCACTTGGCTACATTGTATTGGTCTTTATGATGCCAGCAAAAGAGGGTTTCTTGAAGGATGCAGGCCAATCATATGCATAGATGGGTGCCACATTAAGACCAGATACAAGGGGAATTTGCTTACTGCAGTTGGCATTGATCCAAATGATTGTATTCCCTATTGCATATGGACTAGTTGAGGTTGAGTGCACAAGTTCATGGGAATGGTTTCTAACCACATTGAAGGAAGATTTGAATATAACTAACAGTGCTCATTTCACCATCATGAGTGACAGGCAGAAGGGCTCATTAAGGCTGTTACTACTGTGTTTCCTGAAGCAGAGCACAGACATTGTGTCAGGCATATTTATCAGAATTTTCACAAGAAACACAAAGGGGAGACACTTAAGAATGATCTATGGGCTGTTGCAAGGTCAACCAATCTGCCAACTTATCAGAGAAACATGGAGAAACTCAAAGTGGACAGTGCTGAGGCTTATGCTTGGGTAGAAGAATGCCACCACACACCTGGTCAAGGCATTTTCAGTGAATTCTCCAAATGTGACATGCTGCTAAACAATCATTCAGAAGTGTTTAATAGGTGAGTACTGTGACATGCTGCTAAACATTATACTTTCTCTGGGATCATTTTATTGTTGTCACTTATATATTGCAATGAATTATGCAGTTACATCAATGAGGCAAGGGAGATGCCAATGTTATCCATGCTAGAGAATATCTTTCTACAAGATGATGCATAGGATAGTTGGAAAAAACCTGGAAGCTGCTGATTGGGATGGAACTATTTGTCCCAAAATCAAGAAGAAATTGGACAAATACACTGAATTTGCAAAGAACTGTGGTGTGGAAGCAGCAGGTGCTGGAAAATTTAAAGTTTACCTCTGGAGAATTTGAAACAAGTTACATAGTGGACCTCAATGCTAAGGTTTGTGACTGCAAGAGATGGCAACTCACAGGAATTCCCTGCCACCATGTCATTGCATGTTGCAGACATGAAAGAATATCACCTGAAAGAATGGTGCACAAATGCTACTCCATTGAAACTTACAAAAAGGCATATGCTTACAACTTGGCTCCACTCAGAGCAAGATGTTTCTGGGAAAAGCAGAATGGAGTGCCTGTCCACCCCCCTTTGTACACCAAGGTCATGGGGAGGCCTAAGAAAAACAGGAGGAAAACACCAGAAGAGAAGGACTTAAATCTTGGTCAAAGCCTGACAAAAGCTGGAGTACAAATGCATTGTTCAGTGTGCAAATGGCAGATCACAACAAGAAAGGACATGCCAAGTACATGGAAAATCTAGCAAATGGCATAACCCAAGCTCCAGATGTTGATGGAAATGTAGATAACCCAATACTTGAGCATCATCCATCATCAGCCCACAAGGACTGAACTTGATCCAAGCATGCAACCTAACATGATGGTTCACATTATGAACCAAGAGGTACAATTCATGTATTATACTGTATTTTTGTACCTAAATGTTATGCTTGTAAACTAAATGTTGTTTTGTACCTTAATTCTGAATAATAACAGGTAAGAGCACCCATGGCAACACCAAATGTTCCACTGCCTCAGGAGAGTAACTTTGTGGTTCAAGCCAGAGAGTCTATTCCTCTTGAAGGTAGGAGATTGACAACAGCTAACCTAAGGGGAAGATTAGCTCCTAGGGGAAGAGGAAGAGCAGTTGGAACAGGGAGAGGTGATGCAACAGAGATAGGAAGAGAAGTTGGAACAGGGGAGGTGATGCAAAGAGATAGGAAGAGAAGTTGGAACAGGGAGTGATGCAACAGAGATTGGAAGAGAAGTTGGAACAGGGAGAGGGGATGCAACAGGGAGAGGTGATGCAACAGGGAGAGGTGATGCAAACTCTAACAGAGGAAGAGGTAGAGGAGGAACAAGAGCAACCATGAACAAAAGGAAAGCACCAACATCTGAAATGTCCATGCACCTACATCTGGCAATGCAGGGAGGGGATCCAGTGCAAATGCTTTCAAGCACCAAGAAGCAATTCAAATGTACTAGCAGGAATTCCAAATGTACTAGCAGGAAATTCAAATGTACTAGCAGGAATTCCAAATGTACTTCCAGAAACAAGTGGTACTGAAAATGCAAGCAGTATTTCAAGAAACCTAGGTTACAGCACAGCTCCAGGATCACTGCATTGGTGGCTATTTGGTGATGGAAGATGGGCACCAGCACCTGGGGCATCAGTGCCAGATTTGAACCAAACCCTGTTTCCTGAGGACCATGAAGAGATTAGCTTACACAAAATGCACCTGATGTTTAGATGGTTCCTACATGCACTTTATCTATTTAGTTCAAACTGAACTTGTTCCTGGCTTGTGTAGCCATTTTGAGTTCACATATGAACTACATGTAAGGGATACATACTAAGTAATTCATGTAATTCATGACAATCATGTACTGATGGAGGAGAAATATTAAGGTAGACAGATACTTGCTTCATTACATAGCCATACTTGGTTCAACTTTACATAGATATAGTGGTTCATCACATAGTACTAGTGATCCATTACATAGACATATTGGTCCCTTACATAGCCATAGTAGTAACACTTATAACACTGGCATAGACAGTAAATTAAAGCTTGCAGCCGCAGAGGCCATTTTGTTGAAGGAGCAACAGATGTTTCTGGGTTCCAAGTGAAAAAGCACCAGGCTCAATCCTGTCACAATGAGCTTCAAGCTGCTATCCTCTGTCCTCCTGAACCAGAACATCAGAACATCTCCCTCCCATAAACCTGGTCATCCACAATAGACATCCAATTAGTTGTCATTATGGCTTGCTTGTTGGCTTTGTCCATCTTTATCTTCACTTCTTCCATCTTTTTTGCCTTGCTGTAGTACACCTCATGAATATCCAGTCTTGGACATGTAGGACTTCAAGTAGCTGCTAGTGTAGTCTTTGTTGAAGTACTGAAACCATAATAAATTAAAATTAGTAATGTACACAACTAGGTATTGTACAACACATAAATCAAAAAAATTGAGTACATACCATCTTTCCTTTTCCATTTGCTGCAATCATTGAACCTTTCATAGTGCATACATACAAAGGGATCCTTGGTTCCTTTTCTTCACATATTGTCTTCAGAATGAAAACTTGCTCAGGAAATAAGGCAACCCTGTTGGGGTACACACAAAAGGCATCATAGCTCTCCCCATTGGCCCTTGTTGGACCTACAAGACTAATATGTTAGTTGGGACCATCATAAATAGACTGACCTACATGGATAAATCAGTCCAAATCTGGCCTAAAAAGTACAAATCTGACCAAACAAGTACAAATCTGAAACAATAAAACATATGGGCCATACCCTTGATTGTCATGCGCATGTTCTTCTCCATCTGACATTCCTCACAGGATTCATCAGAACTTTCAGAACTTTCAGAAGAAATGTCAACAACCTCAACCCAGTTGCCATCTAACAATATCAAGATAAAAACAGATCTAGAGTTAAAACTAATTCTAACAGCCACGAAAAACAGAAGGTACAAAGCCTAGATTAGACATGCAAATCCCTAAAATAGAAACAGTGCACATAGAAGAGGGCTAGATGAGGCAGAGCAGAAAAAAGGAAGAGTTTCTATTTTACAGCATTGTACTCACCTGGATGCGCCGGAGAGGATCCAAGTCGCCGGAGATGAACAGGGAGTAGATGAGCCTAGAGAAGAGGAAAGGGGCGAAGACAAATGGTGTCTCCCCCTTCTGCTGTCTTAAATACAGAGAGAGAGGTAAGGATGCACGAATTAATGTCAGTAATACAGAGTGCTACCTACTACCAGCTTACAGGTGGGCCAGGATTGCCTACGTTTCTACCATTGTTGGGAATTGGCAGTAGTTATCAGTGCAACATAAATGGGCTCACCAATAATTAAAATGTGTGTGTTCTAATTATCTAACATTTTTTAAAACTAAAAATAAAATTGATCTTGTTTCAATACCACAATGCATCAACCTTACACAATGTCACAATGGTTTTAGAAAACATCCAATGGAACAGAAACATCCAATCCAACTGAAACATGAAAACAAGTTCAGCTTGCCCTAAAATACATTGTAAATTCAGTACAACAAAGATGACTTATTCATCTATTATTTCCTTGATCTTCTTGAACTTATCCTTGTTGACATGGGAAACTTTCAGCAGGTCAGCAATGTAGTATTCAAGCTTCTTCTTTCAGCTTTTAGAACATCCCTCTGCTTCTACCTCCTCCTTCATTTCCTGGAGCCCCTTGTTTTCTGCAATAAGAAGTTTTATCTGACGCTCTGCCTGCTGCTTCTCTTCAAGATTTAATCCAACTCAATCTTTTTTGTCACTTGCTGAGAAATTAGTGCCTTCCCCAAGTCTATCTGCAACTCTTTCACCTTTTCTTCCAGCTGCTTCTTCATCTGATTGAGCTTGTAATATTCTTCAGCTTGCTCCACTGCTCCCCTGGTTCTGACACTGCATTTCTTCATCATACAAATCCCAGATCCTAACAAGACACTTCTTAAGAGCTGGTGGCCACTCTGGATCAAGCCATAGCACAGTTGAACAAACTCCACCACCCTACCAAAATACATAATTTAATGAGCTACCAATCATAGCGGTGACAAAGCAATACAGGATTAACAACCATTTCTCTGACAGATTACAACAGATGAACATTTATCTGAATTTGCATTTCTCTGACGGATGAACATACATGGAAAACATTATGAGGAAAGTATCAGAATTATATGAAACATACCACTCTAGCACAGCCCAGAAATCTCCTGCCAGTGTTTTCTCCTTCAAAAGCAACGAATTTCCCCAATTTCTCAAAATGCTCACACTTAGCTTCGGTGAGCATGTCAGTTCCACAGAAATCAGGGTCGTGCAGGCTAGATGGAACCTATATCATCACAACGAGCCAGTAAATTGACCAATTGCATCCTAGCCGAAAAATCCCCAAATCCTAACCCTAGTCTACGCTGGTGGCAGAGAGCTCACCTCGACGCCGCCTTCCGACGAGTCGCCGTCGCCCACGAACAGATTCTCTTCGCTCCCGCTCTCGCCGTCATTCCACGACACTAGTACACCCATGCGGGTTTCTGTGTTGAATGCTAGCGGGGCGAAGTGCTCTACTCGACGGCGGCGAGGGTAGCGCGGGCATCTGCGAGGCGTGGCTGGCGGGTTCAACCCGTGACGTGCCGAGGGCCGAGCAGCTCTGTGTCGGTGTCGCGCCACCACTGCTCCTACACGGGTTTGGGGACATAAATTATTGCACGCATGCAGATCCGCGGATGTGGATGCGTAGTGTGAAGTCAACTGAGCTGGGACCATGGTCTTAACGGGAACAAAAGGCTGTTTTGATTTGATTTGATTTACGCTGGTAATCTGATCGGAGCCGTGTTTAATTTTCTCTAGCACAGAGAGATCCGAAGACAGCGCGCCGAGCAGGTGAGCAGAGAGGGAAGGAGCATGTGAATACGGGGTGGGATGAACGGGGCGTCCAGAAAAGGGGCAGATGGGCCGGACGGGTGCCACGGCACAGCAGCGGAGGCAGCGTGGCTGTCGTATGCCTGCATGTCTCGCCTCGTCCTGCGTGCACATGTTACGGTACAGAAGATGCTGGTTTTCTAGGGCAGAAAAAAGAGGCGGGGCACACCAGACGCGCCGTGTCGGTGTGCAGCTCGCGCTCCCGCTCCCGCTTCACCGCGCGGGCGAAAAGCCATTTTGATAAATGAATTATCTTCGATAATTTTAAATCAGTGGCAAAGCCAACGTTTACCATTGGGTGCACATGACACGGATGGTTTTTGCCCATCGAGTAGCACTATACACATACTGTTCACCTGGGCCCGCACCCATTGACTCACAAAGCTGGACCAGTCGGAAGTGGTTGGAGCAAACCCAACGCCCCAAATTGGACCCATTTTGGTCCGTTCGGGCCGGTCCGCGCTTCGGACGGACAACATGTTAAAAAAAAAATCTTAAATTGAAACACAAATATAAATAAATTTTAGTAGAATTTATATATATATGGGAATTTTTTTTGCAAATTGGGGCCAAAATAGTATAAAATATAAACATAAAAAAAAACAATTGGAGTTTGCCGCTCATGCCTGCCCTATCCAACGCGCCGATTTCCGCTCCGGCCATAACCGTGCTCGTCGCCACCCCTAATCAAGGATGATTTAGGGCGGCGACGCGTAGATGTGAGTCGTTGGCTGCACACCGCCGCACTCGTGGCCGCCACGTGGAGGCGTCTGGGATGCCGCAGAGCCCGTCATGCTCACCATCTAGTGGGGCCTACATCGGAGGTGGTGGCGCCGCCACGGCTTCGGGTGCCGTCTTGGTGATACATGGAGCGCGGGAGCGAGGCCGAGCCACATCGCGAGCTCCACCAGGTTGGACGCCTCGAGGGCGCGGAGGTACTGCTTCTCCTCCTCCGCCGCGGTCCGGTTGCCTGACTGGGCGCCTCCCCAGGCTCCTCCACGGGAACCGTGTCGTCCTTCATGGGCACGTGCTCGCCTCATCCCCCTTCTCGGGTTCGGGCACCATGGGCCCAAATGAGGCGTATACGCCGGGCGGCGCCTGTCGCGGACGGAACCGTAGATGAACCAGCGCTCCCAAAGACCGTTGTCGCGAATGTAGGGTCCTACCGTAGATCCGTTGAAAGGAACGTTTGCCGCTCGCGCCCGTACTAGGGCATGGGGGTGGGGACCCGCCTGGCGTTGAGGTGCCATTGTGGCGGCAGCTTGACGTCAAGCCATGGAACTGGCCTGTTGAGTTGCCAGTACCTGATGGTGTGTGAACACACATTCGTTGAGATACCCCATGAGGAAGGTATTGTGACGCCCCGAGATCGGCCACCTTGCAGATTTCAGCATTTCCGCCAAAATCCACATAATAACCGATTTCAGGTTGCCACTTGTGATAACATTACTACAATTCACGAATATTCCACAACAACAACAAAAGAGATATATACAAGACGACTCAAACGAGTTAAGGATACAACTTATACAATACAAAGATCCAAATAACAACGGAAGAAACAACATAGCGTCCGACTACGGACAAGATACAAATTGGACTAAGAGTCCTGAAGATAACCGATGGCGTCCAATCCCTGCCCAGGCCAAGCCGGAGGGATTCCCAAGCTAACGTCGTCAGACTTCAAACCTGTTGACTGCAATGTGGAATATGCAGCCACGAAATGGATTCGTGGGTCAGTACTATTAAGTACTGGCAAGTGGATAAACCATACTCACAAGATACCAGCGTAACCAATCATCACAAGATGCAAATACTTTGGGTAGGACGACAAGGAAGAGATTATTGCAAAGAAGCGGCAGCGGGCTGCACTAACTAACTACAGAGACACACTACAACATCCGGCTAAAAGAAAGGGATAAGATAGCGCGGCAAAACCAACTATAACTACTCACCAAACAATACCCATCCAGTGTTACCCCCTACTAAGAAAGCAACCCGAGGAAACTCACACTGTTGATTAAGGTGACCTTCATTTTTATGGTGGAGGTAATCTATATTACTAGTCAAGTTATCATCGTTAAGTGTAAGTTGTCTCAGTACTTGTTAGCCAGCACTTTCACCAAGTCATCCATAACCGCGGACAACACGGCTTCTCGAGAAGATTAACCCTGCAGGGATGCACCAATTTGACCGTACACGTAAGAATGACCAGCCAGATGGAAATGCACTTCCACCAAGCGAGGCACTCAACACAACCCAACTCTTCTTCGCATCAAGCCCAAAGAACCACGTGCTGTGCGTGCGCGGCTAATCGAGCCCCCACAAAGAAAGGGGGACCCTCATAGCACTCTAAGACCACGCCGCCCTAAATGCCGACTACACAAGTTCCACCCTGGCGCCAAGGGTTCGCACCTGCATATGCATGCATCAAATGGAAAGCCCGAACTAAGTGTGGCGATTTGGACGAGATGCGAATCGAATCAGAATTGCGGGGGGCGCCCATACACGCTTCCCACATGCGGTTAGTGCGCTTATCATGGATCGGAGGACAAGACCCTTTTCCTAATTAAGTTCGACACTAGCAGGCCTCAAAACCACGCCGGGCCTCCTGCCGGTGCCTTATCATCAAATTAATATTACCCAAAACATTAACATGTTGTTGATTAAGTTGAAGCCCAACTATCAAAGTAAACAGGTGATAAGACGGACAACAAGACTTGAGCGCAAACAACACTAAGCATGCAACTACGACACGAGGGCCAACAAGGTAAACAAACAACAGGTAATAGGAAGTGGAAGGAAGGCTATATCATGGTTGCAAGGTAAACATATGATAGGATCGAGACACAAGCATCGAATCATAAGGCTAGCATAAAGACAACGGAAAGAATCGGTAACAAGTGAGGAAAGGCAACATGGGTAGCAAGTGAGTATACTTGCCTAAGATCCAGCAAGTAGAGGTACATCCGTAGAACTTGTTGGTGCTCACATCATCTCAACGTCCTATCCGCGAACAAGCAAGGAACTAGAGCAAACACCGGATGCAACAATTATTACTACGGCAAAAGATCCAGCATGATCCTATTTTATATGCATGACATGCGGGATGCAACGCAAAAGTACAAATTAGACAATTTAATCGGACAAGGAGTCCGGACAAATAATTATGGTTCAAGTTGTTTATCTAACCATCATATTAAATGTTGATTAACATGCAAAACAGTAAGTAGGTGAGCTAAACAATATTAAATGGAATAGGGCAATATTATTTAAATACCCCAACACATTCCATATGTTGTTATTTCGTTGACATGCATAACGTAGGCTAAAATGCACAATACAAGATGCAAACATGAGCATGGATGGCATATTCATATTCCTTGCACTTTTCTGGTTGGAAAACATATTTTACACATTAAATTTGAATTTAATTTGAATTAGTTATGATTTATGCAATTTTAAATGAATTAAATAAAGTACAGAAAATTGCACAAATTTTAATTGGTCAAAACATTAAACAAATTGCATATTTGAAAAGTTTAGGAAATTTTGAATGGAAAACATATAAAATTTGTGTTAGTTGGAGTTAGGGTTTGAAAGTTATGAGCATTTGAAGTTTTAGGGTTTATTTGCAAAAGACAGGGACGTGTTTGTGACGGAAACAGATGATGGAGGGGCTCAGGTGCAAAAACAGGAAGGCCAGGGGCCTTGGTGCGGAAGTGCCAGATCCAGATCTGGATCTGGGCTTTTCTCACCGTGGGCTAGGGCAGCCAGTGTGACTACCGCGCGGGCCCGAGGCCACGCGGCGCTGACTAGGCGTGGGTCGGCTGACGGGGCTACCACCGTCAATGACGGGTGGGCCCGTGGCTCTGCGCGCGCGGAAAAAGAATGGAAAAGGGGTGCGCCAGCCGGGATTCGAACCTGGGACCTCCTGGGTGCAGACGGGGTGCGCAGCCACTGCGCTGTTATCAAGTTTGTGATAGCATACAGATCCAACTGAAAAAGATGTAACATGCCGCGGTTAACTGAATTTCGAACATCCAAGATTCAGAAAAGAGGACGGAAACAGAGATGAGGACGACGTCCTGCAGCGGGCGAAGCTCGATGGCTTCGCTCCAAGAGCGCGGGGAGGGGTAGGGGAACACGTCCCAGAGGCTGAGGCTCACCTTGGGTCCTTGTGGTGCGACGGAGTGGCTCGAGGTCGAAGGGGAAAACGCCACAAAGGCCTACTGTTGCGTCCTCACGGACGGACGTATACAGGGAAGAAGGACTCGAAGCTCTCGAGCGTTCTAGGAAGCGATAGCTTCTGATCTTCGGCGAAGACGATGTGCTCGGCATGGCGGTTCCATTCCCTCCATCGGAGGCTCCTCGCAACCACCACATCGCCGGCCACGCGTGCTCTCTACTCCGGCCATGGAGGTGTGGCGGTGGGAACAGAAAATAGAGGATAACGAGGAAAGGAGGAAGGAGGCGGCGGCGGATAGAGAGGAAGGAGGAGGGAGATGCTTGGGTTGAGGAGCCAGGAGGGGGGTTTTATGGAGGAGGGGAAAGCGTGGAGGAGGGGAGGCCATGGTCACGTTCCGTGCGTGTCCTTTCTCCTGAGGAAGACGACAACATAGCGTGCGAAGAGGTAAGTTGGGCTGGGCTGGGAGATGGGATGGCTCGATGGTGGGCTGGCCGGGTGGCCATGTGGGCCTAGCCGGCTAGGCTGCTCTCTCTCCCTCTCTCAAAAGATTTTTTTTTCTTTTAAGAAATTGTTTGGACAGTATTAAAAATAGATTGATGCAACAAATTAATTACAATAAATTTGGAAAACAAGATTGGATGATTTTTAAATAGTTTGGAAGTTTTAAAAGGCATGATGATGCATGATGTTATGAGATGCACTAAAACAAAAACAAACAATTTTCTATTGGGAAAACCCCCGGGTGTTACAGACGACACCACTAACAAGGGATTGCACCCTCGCAATCCGCTCCAACGCAAGAGAGAGGGAAAAGTCGGACTATCGAGTCTTCATGCTTCAAGTTGATCTTCTCGACACCACTAAGAAACTTCTCGACACCACTAACAAGAGATTCTTGCTCCCGTCGATGACGATGTAGTTCCGTCGAGAAATCTTCCGAAGATCGAACCTATTAGGTTAAAAGGCTAAGAGAACGTCCAACCCACGTAGGATCCTAACACTTTGAAAGATAGATAAGAGAGAAGAGTACAAAACAAATAAGGTAGGAGGAGAATTAGAATAGAGGAAAGGAATAAACAAGAATCCTATCGAGAGGTTTCCAAAATAGGTTTTGCACAAATAGTTTTTGACACTCTAGAAACACGACCGTTAGCGAGGTTATCCTACAGGCTTTGCGGACCCATTGCTTCGATAACCATTCGTATCGAAACAACATTGGTAATCGGAACCATGCTCTGATACCATTTGTGACGCCCCGAGATCGGGCACTATGCAGATTTCAGCATTTCCGCCAAAATCCACATAATAACCGATTCCAGGTTGCCACTTGTGATAACATTACAACAATTCACGAATATTCCGCAACAACAACAAAAGAGATATATACAAGACGACTCAAACGAGTCAAGGATACAACTATACAATACAAAGATCCAAATAACAGCGGAAGAAACAACATAGCGTCCGACTACGGACAAGATACAAATTGGACTAAGAGTCCTGAAGATAACCGATGGCGTCCAATCCCTGCCCAGGCCAAGCCGGAGGGATTCCCAAGCTAACGTCGTCAGACTTCAAACCTGTTGACTACAATGTGGAATATGCAGCCACGAAATGGATTCGTGGGTCAGTACTATTAAGTACTGGCAAGTGGATAAACCATACTCACAAGATACCAGCGTAACCAATCATCACAAGATGCAAATACTTTGGGTAGGATGGCAAGGAAGGGATTATTGCAAAGAAGCGGCAGCGGGCTACACTAACTAACTACAGAGACGCACTACAACATCCGGCTAAAAGAAAGGGATAAGATAGCGCGGCAAAACTAACTATAACTACTCACCAAACAATACCCATCCAGTGTTACCCCCTACTAAGGAAGCAACCCGAGGAAACTCACACTGTTGATTAAGGTGACATTCATTTTTATGGTGGAGGTAATCTATATTACTAGTCAAGTTATCATCATTAAGTGTAAGTTGTCTGAGTACTTGTTAGCCAGCACTTTCACCAAGTCATCCATAACCGCGGACAACACGGCTTCTCGAGAAGATTAACCCTGCAGGGATGCACCAATTTGACCGTACACGTAAGAATGACCAGCCAGATGGAAATGCACTTCCACCAAGCGAGGCACTCAACACAACCCAACTCTTCTTCGCATAAAGCCCAAAGAACCACGTGCTGTGCGTGCGCGGCTAATCGAGCCCCCACGAAGAAAAGGGGGACCCTCATAGCACTCTAAGACCACGCCTCCCTAAATGCCGACTACAAAAGTTCCACCCTGGCGCCAAGGGTTCGCACCTGCATATGCATGCATCAAATGGAAATCCCGAACTAAGTGTGGCGATTTGGACGAGATGCGAATCGAATCAGAATTGCGGGGGCGCCCATACACGCTTCCCACATGCGGTTAGTGCGCTCATCATGGATCGGAGGACAAGACCCTTTTCCTAATTAAGTTCGACACTAGCAGGCCTCAAAACCACGCCGAGCCTCCTGTCGGTGCCTTATCATCAAATTAATATTACCCAAAACATTAACATGTTGTTGATTAAGTTGAAACCCAACTATCAAACTAAACAGGTGATAAGACGGACAACAAGACTTGAGCGCAAACAACACTACGCATGCAACTACGACACGAGGGCCAACAAGATAAACAAACAACAGGTAATAGGAAGTGGAAGGAAGGCTATATCATGGTTGCAAGGTAAACATATGATAGGATCCAGACACAAGCATCGAATCATAAGGCTAGCATAAAGACAACGGAAAGAATCGGTAACAAGTGAGGAAAGGCAACATGGGTAGCAAGTGAGTATACTTGCCTAAGATCCAGCAAGTAGAGGTACATCCGTAGAACTTGTCGGTGCTCACATCATCTCAACGTCCTATCCGCGAAGAAGCAACGAACTAAAGCAAACACCGGATGCAATAATTATTACTACGGCAAAAGATCCAGCATGATCCTATTTTATATGCATGACATGCGGGATGCAACGCAAAAGTACAAATTAGACAATTTAATCGGACAAGGAGTCCGGACAAATAATTATGGTTCAAGTTGTTTATCTAACCATCATATTAAATGTTGATTAACATGCAAAACAGTAAGTAGGTGAGCTAAACAATATTAAATGGAATAGGGCAATATTATTTAAATACCCCAACACATTCCATATGTTGTTATTTAGTTGACATGCATAATGCAGGCTAAAATGCACAATACAAGATGCAAACATGAGCATGGATGGCATATTCATATTCCTTGCACTTTTCTGGTTGGAAAACATATTTTACACATTAAATTTGAATTAGTTATGATTTATGCAATTTTAAATGAATTAAATAAAGTACAGAAAATTGCACAAATTTTAATTGGTCAAAACATTAAACAAATTGCATATTTGAAAAGTTTAGGAAATTTTGAATGGAAAACATATAAAATTTGTGTTAGTTGGAGTTAGGGTTTGAAAGTTATGAGCATTTGAAGTTTTAGGGTTTATTTGCAAAAGACAGCGACGTGTTTGTGACGGAAACAGATGATGGAGGGGCTCAGGTGCAAAAACAGGAAGGCCAGGGGCCTTGGTGCGAAAGTGCCAGATCCAGATCTGGATCTGGGCTTTTCTCACCGTGGGCTGGGGCAGCCAGTGTGACTGCCGCGCGGGCCCGAGGCCACGCGGCGCTGACTGGGCGTGGGTCGGCTGACGGGGCTACCACCGTCAATGACGGGTGGGCCCGTGGCTTTGCGCGCGCGGAAAAAGAATGGAAAAGGGGTGCGCCGGCCGGGATACGAACCTGGGACCTCCTGGGTGCGGACGGGGTGCGCAGCCACTGCGCTGTTGTCAAGTTTGTGATAGCATACAGATCCAACTGAAAAAGATGTAACATGCCGCGGTTAACTGAATTTTGAACATCCAAGATTCAGAAAAGAGGACGGGAACAGAGATGATGACGACGTCCTGCAGCGGGCGAAGCTCGATGGCTTCGCTCCAAGAGCACGGGGAGGGGTAGGGGAACACGCCTCAGAGGCTGAGGCTCACCTTGGGTCCTTGTGGCGCGACGGAGTGGCTCGAGGTCGAAGGGGAAAACGCCACAAAGGCCTACTGTTGCGTCCTCACGGACGGACGTATACAGGGAAAAAGGACTCGAAGCTCTCGAGCGTTCTAGGAAGCGATAGCTTCTGATCTTCGGCGAAGACGATGTGCTCGGCATGGCGGTTCCATTCCCTCCATCGGAGGCTCCTCGCAACCACCACATCGCCGGCCACGCGTGCTCTCTACTCCGGCCATGGAGGTGTGGCGGTGGGAACAGAAAATAGAGGATAACGAGGAAAGGAGGAAGGAGGCGGCGACGGCTAGAGAGGAAGGAGGAGGGAGATGCTAGGGTTGAGGAGCCAGGAGGGGGGTTTTATGGAGGAGGGGAAAGCGTGGAGGAGGGGAGGCCATGGTCACGTTCCGTGCCTGTCCTTTCTCCTGAGGAAGACGACAACATAGCGTGCGAAGAGGTAAGTTGGGCTGGGCTGGGAGATAGGATGGCTCGATGGTGGGCTGGCCGGGTGGCCATGTGGGCCTAGCCAGCTAGGCTGCTCTCTCTCCCTCTCTCAAAAGATGTTTTTTTCTTTTAAGAAATTGTTTGGACAGTATTAAAAACAGATTGATGCAACAAATTAATTACAATAAATTTGGAAAACAAGATTGGATGATTTTTAAATAGTTTGGAAGTTTTAAAAGGCATGATGATGCATGATGTTATGAGATGCACTAAAACAAAAACAAACAATTTTCTATTGGGAAAACCCCCGGGTGTTACAGGTATGATGAGTACAGCAGCAAAATTTTACATCAGAAAGAAATCAAGATTTAATCGGACCAGTAGGAGAAAGAAATCACTTCTGAAGTTTGTTGACAGCTGATGTTGGCAGGACGAACTACCAGGCTCAGCGGCAATGTGGAATCTGCATACAACACAAACAAGATACTTTCCACAACGAAACAGTGAGGTTGTCAATCTCACCGGTCTTGCTGAAAATAAAGAATTAGACGTATAATGTGAAAAATGATGTTTGTCTGCAGTGAATAAAATAAGAACAATGTTTGCGGTAAAAGAGAACAGTGTTTGCAGTAGGTTGTATTATCGGTGTAAAAGAATGGACCGGGTTCCACAGTTCACTAGTGGCTTCTCCCCATAACAGATAAATAACATGCTGGGTGAACAAATTACAGCTCGGCAATTGACAAAATAGAGGTTGCACCGTAGTGCACATACATGACATGATGACTACTATGAGATTCATTTGGGCATTACAACATGATACATAGACCGTTATCCAACTGCATCTATGACTAATAATCCACCCTCAGGACGTCATCCGAGCAAACTTTGGGTATTAAGTTGCAAGCAACATATTATTGCAATAAGTAAAGTGCATAATGTAAACAATACAATTATACTTAGACAAAGCATTGGTGTTTTATACCTAGTGGCAACAACACATCCACAATGTTAGAAGTTATTGTCATTCTCCCAGATTACTAGAGGCATGTACCCACTATCTAGCATAAATAATCCCTCTTGGAGTCGCAAGCATCAACTTGGACAGAGCATCTATTAGCAACGGAGAGCATGCAAGATCACAAATAACATATATGATAGATCTATAATCAAATTGACACAGTATTCAATATTCATCGGATCCCAGCAAACAAAACATGTAGCATTACAATAAGATGATCTTGATCATCTTAGGCAGCTCACAAGATCTAAACATGATGGCACAAAAGAGGAGAAGAAAACCATCTCGCTAGTGCTATGGATCCGTAGACCAAGGATGAACTACTCATGCATCACTCCGGAGGCAGGCATGGTGATGAAGAGCCCTCCGATGATGATTCACCTCTCCGGTAGGGTGCCGGGAAGAGCTTCAGAACCCTCCCGAACTAGGGTTGGCGATGACGGCGGCTACGAAACTTTTCGTGGATGGAGGCTCAGGTATTTAGGGTTTTCCCGAGGAAATCAATATATAGGCGGAAGTGCGATGTAGGTGGGCGCCCAGGGGGGCCACACCATGTGGTGGCGCGGCCGGGGGGTGCGCCGCCACATGGTGCGGCCGCCTCCCTGGCCCCCTTCGTGTCTCCTTCGGACACCGTGTATGTGA
The DNA here is from genome assembly GCA_028641055.1 of Alopecurus myosuroides. Classification (NCBI taxonomy): domain Eukaryota; kingdom Viridiplantae; phylum Streptophyta; class Magnoliopsida; order Poales; family Poaceae; genus Alopecurus; species Alopecurus myosuroides. The sequence goes on from CM054057.1 coordinate 648,107,559, forward strand.
CAGCAAAATAGGGACTTTGGCTTTTGTTTTCTCCAATTCTGAGAATATTACCAGAACAACTTTTCTAAAATAAAAAAGAGCAAAAAACAGGAACTGGCGCTATGGTATCTTGTCAATAGGTTAGTCCCAGAAATAAAAATGCTATGAAGTGTATAGAAAACATGTAGCAATTGGCATAATATCAACATGGAACATCATTATAGATACGTTGGAGACGTATCAGTACCACATGGCCTCATCGAAGTGGATGCAGCGGCACTCTCGCGGGCAGCGCGACGACCCTGGCCCGTGGTTGTTCCGGCTGCTCCTTCTTCATGGAGGCTAGGGTTTGGTCGGTGGGGGCATGGGAGTGGGGACAGGTGTGAAGTGGCACGTCGACGCGGCCCCATTAAAAATGAATGGTCAAAGTTAGCCAAAGTGCCATGTGCCTATGGCAGGAGGGGCCAGCGGGAGGCGGAGGGGCCGTGCGCGTGGCACTTGGGCCATGGAGGACGCGGCTTCATCCGCGGACTCGGCAAAGCGTGGAACAAACTTGGGCCATGTTTGTTCGAAAGTTGGCATGTCCCCCTCCCCCTCCCGCACACCTCCCCCCGCGTCGGTTGGGGCGGGCCGCTGGGATGGCTTTTTCGACCAAATCCTTGTCGGCGGACCAAAATAGATGAAAATGCCTCATTGTTGCGTGTGGACACACGTTCGTTGGGAGACCCCAAGAGGAAGGTATGAAAATTACAATAGAAATTTTGCCTCAGAAAGAAACCAAGGTTGAATCGACCAGTAGGAGAAAGAAAATCACTTCTGAAGGTTGTTGACAGCTAATGTTGGCAGGGCGCACTACTAGGCTCAGACACAACGTGGAATCTGCACACAGCACAACCAAGATACTTTGCCCCAATGAAACAGTGAGATTGTCAATGTCACCGGTTTTTCTAACACAAAGGATTAGATGTATAATGTGGAAAACGGTGCTTGTTTGCAGTGAATGAAAAGAAAACAGTGATTGCAGTGAATGAAAGGAAAACAGTGTTTGCAGTGGTTGTATTATTAGTGTAATAGAATGGACCGGGGTCCACAGTTCACTAGTGGTGTCTATCCATAAAAGATAGATAACATGTTGGGTAAACAAATTACAGCTGAGCAATTGACAGAAATAAAGGCTGCACCGTAGTGCATATGCAAGACATGATGATTACGATGAAATTCATGCGGGCATTCCAACATAATTCATAGACCGTTATCCAACTGCATCTATGGCTAATAATCCACCCTCAAAACATAATCCAATCATACGTCGGGTATTAAGTTGCAAGCAACAGATTATTGCATTAAGTAAAGTGCGTAATGTAAACAATGAAATATTGTTCTTTTCTCTCTAATGGCAACAACACATCCCCCATCCGTCACGTTTCTGTCACTCAAGCACAGATGAAAAGGAGGCATGAACCCACTATCAAGCATAAATACTCCCTCTTGGAGTTACAAGCATCAACTTGGCCAGAGCATCTACTAGTAGCGGAGAGCATGCAAGATCATAAATAACATAAACATGATAGGTTTATAATCAACTTGACATAGCATTCAATATTCATTATATCCCAGCAAACACAACATGTAGCATTATAGATAGATGATTTTGATCATGTTAGGCAGCTCACAAGATCTAAATATGCTGGCACAAAGAGGAGAAGACAACCATCTAGCTACTGCTATGAACCCGTAGTCCAAGGATGAACTACTCACGCATCACTCCGGAGGCAGGCATGGTGATGTAGATCCCTCCGGCGATGATTTCCCCTCCCGGCAGGGTGCCGGGGAGAGCTTCAGAACCCTTCCGAACTAGGGTTGACGATGACGACGGTTGCCTAACTTTTCGTGGATGGAGCCTCGAGTATTTAGGGTTAACCGGAGAAGGAGATTATATCGGCCAAAGGGCAATGTCGGTGGGCTCCTAAGGGGACCACACCACCTGGTGGCGCGTCCAAGGGGGGCACCCTATGGTGTGGTGGCTCCAGGGCCCTCTCCAGGTCTCCTCCGGACTCCGTGTTCGTGACATAAAAATAAGACACTGGGATTTTGTTTCATCCAATTATGAGAATATTTCTAGAACAACTTTTCTGAAACAAAAAACAACAGAAAACATAAACTGGCTCCGGGGCATCTTGTTAATAGGTTAGTCCCAGGAAATACATAAAAATGATGTAAAGTGTATAGAAAACATGTAGCAGTTGTCATGAAAACAACATGGAACATCAGAATTTATAGATACGTTTGAGACGTATCAAGCATCCCCAAGCTTAGTTCTACTCATCCTCGAGTAGGTAAAACGATAAATACAAAATAATTTCTGAGGTGACATGCTACCAACATAATCTTGATCATCTTTTTTGTAAAAGCATTTGTAAGCTGAGATCATAGTACTCTAAACACAGACATGATAGATATAATTCTAACAATGAAATTTAACAATCATGCCGCAACATGAAAAGTAACACAAACAAAAGATCATGAATAATAATGCACTTGAAAGTTATACGTTTGTTTCGAGCATAAAGAAAGCATAGCAAAGTGGTATGCTGCCTGTCCTTAAAAGTGAGAGAAAAACATAAATGTCAGGACACCTTCAAAGTTCAAGTGGTGACTAGAAACAAGTAATAACATATAATAAATCTATCAATAATAATCTATCGGACTGAATGCACATTATACTCAGAATGACAACTATCCTCTCTTAATTGTGCATAAAGTTAGAAAATGAAGACTCAACATAAAAGTGAAATAAAGGCCCTTCCTAGAGGGAAGAAGGGATTAACTCATGTGCTAGAGCTTTTTATTTTATTAAAAAGAGGTATTGAAAACAATTTTTTTAGAGAGGTGTATGTTTGTGTGAACGAATGGCAAACAGACAATATAGTACGTCATAAGTTAACTAGACTTTACAAGAGCGGATCCCATTAAAGGATGTTCTTTACTAGGTTCAGTAGATCATCCCTCTTCTCTTTTGTTTACACAATTATGCTTTAACTGATAAATTAGGGGCAAAACAAGTGAAGAGAATTTATAGAAACCAAGTTTGGGGCTGGGCACCCTGTTGCCAGTTCTTCTATCGATTTGGATAAGCGAATGTGCCACTAGTCCAGATGTGTAAAGTCCAATTAACAAGTGAGATAAAGATCGTCTACCTGCATCCTCATGAGTTAAAACAGGGGCACAAAACGGGTAAAATGTTGAAGGTTTTAAAGATAGCACATGAGAAATTTACTTTGGAGTGGCGGTTAAATACCACATATAGGTAGGTATGGTGTACACATTTGGCAAACTTTTGTTTTTGGGAGTTGGAAGCACGAGTAGAGCTCATACTCAGTACAGGTGGAGGCTAGCAAAAGACTGAGAGCGACAAATTAGGAGAGCAATAATAGCCATAGTCATGCATAGCGACAAAAATATTATTAATCAGAGCATAAATGGTATTACAAGTAAAAAAACTAAAGATCATAGAGGCTAGAGGTGACTGGTTTGTAGTCATAACATAGTATAAGCATGCGCCAAGTCAACCAAATAAATTATTCGAAGGAGAATAGCACAATATGATGCTTCGATGTGAAAAAACAACTCATGATTCTTTCAATGGCACATTAAGCACACTCAGATATTTGAGACAAGTCATGCTAAATCAATATCTACTAAGCATAGAATTAAAATAATAACTAACATGACATGATAAAATCTAGCCACAGTCTAAACACGCTTCTTTTTGCACTATTATAAGCATGGAATATTTTATTGCTTTACAACACCAATAATTTTATTTAAACAAAAACTCTCCAGATGATTTATCAATCAAACAAGAGAGTACTACTACTCTACTAGAACTAACAGCTCTGAATAAGAGATGCATGAAAAACAGGAGCTAAAAGGATTTGCAGCATCTAGAAGAAAAACGAAGAATACGAGTATGATAAACGAAGAATACGAGTATTCATATGAAAAAGCGGAGCGTGTCTCTCTCCCACGCAAGAATGTTGGGTTCCAACTAAATTTATTGCAGCAAGGAAAATAAAATAAAATAAAACAAAAACAAACAGATGCTCCAAATAAAGTGCATATGATGTGATCGAATAAAAATATAGTTTCACTAGAAGTGACCTGATAAGTTGCTGATGAAGAAGGGGATGTCTTGGGCATCCCCAAGCTTAGGCGCTTGAGTTTTCTTAGAATTTTCTGGGATGAACCATGGGGGAATCCTCAAGCTTAGGATTTTCACTCTCCTTGATCACATTATATCATCCTCTTCTCTTGACCCTTGAAAACTTCATTCACGCCAAACTCAAAATAATTCTCATTAGAGGGTCAGTGCACAATAAAAAACTCACATGTTCTCCATGGAAAAAAGTATTATTAATACTTTCTAAACATTACCTACAGCCACTGATGTTTTGTAGAGCAAATAAATCCACTCAACATAGTAAAAGAGAGAATTCAAACTAAAAAGGCAGAATCTGTCAAAACCAGAAAAGTGTGTAAAGACGATTTTTTCGAGGCACTTACGTTGCTCAGGTCAGAAAACTCAAAATTACAAAAAGTTTCGGAAATAGCTGAGGATCATGCACAAAAATTTGCAGGTGGTTTTAGTTTTTGTTTGAATTTATACAAATTAAATAGTGGACAACAAAAATTTGTTCCTGCACAGAAATCCAAATCTAACTTCATCTTTTCACTAGAGACTTTATTTGGCACAACAAAATACGAGAAAGTAAAGATACAATGGAGTTGCTACATAAGTAAACAACACCTTAATTCAAAGAAAACATAATAAAAAATTCCAAGAAGAAAAACATGGATTATCTCCCAAGAAGTGCTTTTCTTTAACGCCCTTTAGCTAGGCCCAGAAAACAAGAATCAATTATTTTCAAGTGAAGAAGCATCCAATTTGAGACCAGAAACCTCCTCAAGAATGAATTGCATTTTATCTATGGAAGTTTCAGATGTCCCTCTCTCAACACTCTTGGGTTCACTACTTTCATCAAATGGGTTTTCAGGAACAATCCAATCAAAAATCTTCTCTAAAGCTTCATGCATTCCTACTAGTTTAAAAGGTAATGGTATTTTGATTTCCTCCCCGTTTTTAGATTCAGTTTTTTTTAGTTTTTTAAGAGCACCAATAGCATCTACACATGATCCTAGCATCTTAAAATGATCAAAATCTTTCCTAGCCTCTACAGCAACATCACCAAATTCTTTAAGAAAAGTTTCTAGAATAAAATCTCTCTTTCCAATATCCTCAACATCATTTAGGTTAAGAAACATTTTCTGCATTATCGGGTTAAGGTTAACAATCCTAGCCTCTAACATGTGAACCAAAGAAGTTGCAACCGTTTCATAATTTGGACCAAGTTCTACCATGGATCTTGATAATCCACAAGTATAGGGGATCACAACAATCTTCGAGGGAAGTAAAACTCAAATTTATTGATTCGACACAAGGGGGGCCAAAGAATATTTATAAGCCTTAACAGATGAGTTGTCAGTTCAGCTGCACCTAAAAGTAGACTTGCTCGCAACAATTTATCAGTGGTAACAATTTTATAGCAGTAGCACTAGTAAAATAACAGGAGGAGTAAAATAGTTACATTGGTAGCAATTGTAGGAAACAACAGGATTAAAGTACTGTATGCATAGGGATGGATGAATAGGCGTTGCATGGATAAGATAGTTCATATAATAATCAAAACATGGGCATTGCAGATAGATAATAATAAAGCATCCAAGTTCTAGGCAACCATAGGAATGTGTTGAAGGGAATATGCCAGAGAGGTAATAATAAAGTGGTTATTATCTTATTCCTTGTTTATGATAAATGTTTATTTCTCATGCTAGAATTTTATTAACCGGAAACGTTGATACATGTGTGTTTAATAAACAAACAATGGTTCCTAGTAAAGCCTCTCTTTTAACTAGCTGGTTGATTAATAGATGATCAAGGTTTCATGATCATGAACATTGGATGTCGTTAATAACGGGGTCATGTCATTAGAAGAATGATGTGATGAACATATACCCAAAGTGAATATAGCAATGCGATCAAGTCATTAAGTTTACATTGTTATACCACACATACTGAGTAGATTATTCCTTAGACCATGAGATCATGTCAATCACTAATACCAGAAGGATGCTTTGATGTCTTCAAACGTCACACCGTAACAGGGTGACTATAAAGGTGTCGTTAGGTATTCAGAAAGTATTAGTTGAGCCTCATGGATCAAGAGTGGGATTTGTCCATCCAAATGACGGAGAGATTGATGACTCCCAAGTGCAGGAGATCAATTGTAGTACATTTCGATAAGTATTTGAGTGTCGAACCCACGAGGAGCTGAAGGTAAGCTATCTATTCTCTAAAACCCTATAACCCTCTTATATGGCTGTTTATGCAAAGCAATAAGTTTGAATAAAAGGAACTAACTAATTAAAAGCAAGTGACGTGGAGTGTGGTTTGTCTAGTAACTAGTGAAGCAAGTTTAAAATGCAAGTAATCCTAGAGCAAGTTTCTAAAGCAAGTTTCTAAGCAAGTTTCACAAGTAGCAAGCAGCAAATATCTCAAGTATCTCAAGGGAGCAAGTGTTCTAGCAATAGGTGTTTCGTTCGTGTGGTTGTCACAATTAGTGAAGCACATGTTTTAGTCTTAGTTGTTTCTTCTAGGAAGGAGCCATGAATAGGTATAGTCAAGTAAATGATCTACAACCCCTTATGATGGATCATGTGGCCAAGTAAATGACTTCACAAGATTGATTAAGACATGAAGTCCCACCATAGCCTTACGTTCTAAGGTCCCCTATATATATCCCCCAATAACTTAACTTTGTGGCTCGGTCTCAAGTTACTGTCACTCCCAAGTCACCACCACTCCATTATGCTACTGGTGATCACCTTACATGCATTCCCCAACATATGAGTGCACTCATATATTGTACATAAATACAATCATAGAAGATAACAAACTTGTATGCAACCAATCAACGAACTATTTCACCATTGCCAAGAACAATTCACTACTCAAACATAGACGGGGAGACACAATACATCTAGGGAATATAGTATTGCATCATACATCGTGTTTGCCAAGAGATTACACTGGAGAGATGAAGCTGATCTTGCCGTAGATGTTGATGATGAACACGCCGGAGGGGGTGGAGCCCTCCGGGGGTGATCCCGGCGGTGTTTCCCCCCTCCGATCTTCTCCGGCGGCAGCCTTCTGTCTCTCTGTTTCGTGGTTTCGTCTCTCGGCGCCGGCTCCTTCTCGAAAAGGCCAGGGGACCCTTTATATAGTCGTTTTTAGGTCACGAGACACTCGGGAGAAGAAAGATCGACGGCATCAGAGCCACGGGGGCAAAAAGGGGGCCCCACACGCGGCCAAGGAATCTGGCCGCGTGGAGGGTCCTCTTTTCCACCTGGTTGGCCTTTTGGCCCTCTACTTTGGCCCATGGTCTTCGTCTCGAAAATTCTGAACCGTGCTCTTTGGCCTTGCCCTTTTTGGAGTCCCGAAGCTCCCGGAAAGTCTGAAACACTAAAAAGTACGTTTTCTGAAAAAACAGGGTTAGAACCAAAAGAAGGGGGATTGTTCAGAAAATCCCCCAAATCATTATAAAACATGAATATAAGTTGCTAATATGTAGGAAAAACTAGTAATAACATGCAAAGCTCATGTATGCATTTTACATGCATCAACATCCCCAAGCTTAACCCATACTCGTCCTCGAGTATGAAGGTGATAAAACTAACATGGACTTTGCATTTTAAAACAATCATGGAATATCAAAGAAGATTATTCATGCTACATATAATCAAATGATTCATAATGTAGATGAGTAGCAACATACAATTCATGTTATAATAAATATCAAATATGCAAACAAAAATGCTTCATGAAAGTTCACAAAGTGTATAATGAAATAAAAGCACTATGGACCAAATGCATACACAAAATGAAAAATAAAATCCTATATTGGTCAAAGAATAGTATAATGGAAAATAGAAAATATGGTGGACACTTTGGAGAAAACTGAGTAGAGGTAAAACATGATCAAGTCTTATTTAGCCTCTAAATTATTCAACTAAAATTACTAATTGAAATGTGGCATCCATTGGCCTAAGACTCTCATTGCCCCTTTATCACTAGCATCTTAAATTGTGAATGTTGAAGTAATGTGATTGACAAGGTGTTGGTTGAATGCCTCATGCCCCGTGAGTGTGAAAACCTACTCCATGATTACTCAACTTAAGATTCCTAATAAGCTTTGTACAATCATAATAAGTATTAATGACATCATAAAGAACCGCAAAGAGGTACCTCTTGCCCCATGACATGGAAACCAGCCCATGTCACAATGACAAGATGAACAAACGGAGTAGACTCATCATCCTTTTTTATTTCATTCACTATATGCATAGCTTCTTATTTTATTGTAGGATGTGTTTGTAGAGTCCACTCTAGCTGTAAGTAAATTTCCACCATGATCAAGAATGGCTTGGGTTAGCGGCCCAATGCGTTTCTCTAGTCATAAATATACTTACTCATCAAAACTTACTATTCCTCTATTTCATTTCGGCATGGCAGGAGTCCAAAAACAAAAGTACATGATATCAACCAAATGTAAATTTTTGTGCAATGTTGAAATCTTTCCAGTGATACACATTTATAGCTAGCTCCCAACCAAACAATTGTCAAACACAAAACTTTTAGCTCCCGTTATTTGGTCATGTTTATTAAGTGCAATGAAAAGTAAAGGTGTGCATTCAAAGGTTCGTGAGAGTCCTATCCCAAATTCAGCTCATGACAATTAATAAAGTGAATATCTTAATTTAGAACATAAATAACACTATAACATGGTGAACATACTCGGAATAGCTCTGAAGCTAATAGGTAGATATGGTGGACTCGCTGGAAATACTTGGCTAAAGGGTGTTGGAAACAAGTTTATACTTGTTGGAATTTTTACTTTTTTGGCTAGCAAGAGGGAGATAGTTGACCAGCTACTATGCATGCATTAGTGTCCATAGAAATACTCATTTCATGACAAACTAAGTAAACTAACAATTAATATCAAAAACATGAATAAGAGATAGCTCATGACAACACTATTGCAAATTTCTACAGCTAAAACAACATATAAATCATGCAACTATAAGTAGCTTTTATAATCAACTAAAGCATCCCTTTCCCAATAAATATAACATCATCCAACTTAATTCAACCCATTATTCTATTAGCTGATTCTCATAAAGATAATTGTGGTGGTGGTCTCACAAATAAACTAAAAAACAAAACTAGACGCTTCAAGTTTCTGATAAATGCTTTGCTTAGAAAAACAGAAAGTAGACGTGTGCTAACCAAAAGAGTGTTGGTCCAGGGGGTGTTCACCACATCCCCAAGCTTGTGGTTTTCACCACTCTTGGATCTCTCTTGGCGCAGCTCCTCTATTCCCTGTGAAAAAACTTTACAAAACATGTTTCTCCCATTCTTTTTCTGTGGGGTGAGATTAGTAAGGACAAACAAAACGTATGCATGCTGCACAAAATTCCAAAACAAATGCTCCAGAAGATATACAATAAGGTTCATAATTTTGTATGTTCACTCTCTAGCTCGAAAAGATCAAGGAAATTCAAGTCCCAAACCCAAAGAGTGCATCCAACAAAAGAGGGCAAAATCTGTCCAGAAAAGCAATAGCAGCAAAACGAACGTTTTTCCTAATCTAGACTCATCAAAAAATTAATCCAATTTTTTGCTTACAGATTACGAAAATTTTCAGAACATACTAAAAAATTAGCTCAATCCGACTTACAGATAAAAAATGAAAAATCGTACGGTGAGCAGAATCGTGCTGAAACAGAAATTCCAAGCACTAGGATAACAACTTTTAAATCCAATTGGGTGAAACTTGACACTTTATTGAAAACTCCAGAAACTAAACTAAAGACTAAGTCTATTGTTATAGAAAGAGGACACTAGGAAAAACCTCCCGTAAAGCGCTTTATTGATAGCCGTATAGTTAGGCTTTTCTTACTTAACATCATGATGGTTGGAGTGAGGTGGCTCGGCATCCCCAAGCTTGGATTCTTGTACTTATTTGATACATGTAGGGTGAGCCCAGGGGTACATCCCCAAGCTTGATTGGTTGTCCCTCTTGATCTTTGTTCATCTCACTCAACTCTTCCTCCTGAAAAATTCTTCTTACACAAATCTCAACATAAAACTTGATTAGAGGGGTTAGTACCTCCATAAATAAAATCCACATAGGTACAACAAAGACACATCATGAGTTGATTCTAAATATTAACTACTGTTACTACAGTTGTGCATTGCTCCTTGATCAAAAGAACCACACAAAACACAAGTAATGAGAGCAATGCAAAATAAAGACATAATCTGCCAAAAACTGAACAGCCCGTAAAGAGTGAATTTTTAGAGGCACTTAAGTTGCTAAAATCATAAAACTTAAAACTAATGAAATATGTAGTGATAAATAAATATCCACTTCTGTGATTTTAAACATTTTTCGCAGTGAAGTTCAGGAATCTGTTTTCTGGACAGCTAATTACTATTGTTTAATCCTATCTCTCATATAAGATTATTCTTGCCATTTATGATGAGAAATAAGACAGAAATGTGATGTTACAGTAGTGAACTAATATTTTTATTGTTTTTAGCTTCAGAAAAAGTTTTAATGATAGAGACTTTGCAATGGTTTCATTGGCATGAACAACACATGTTCAAGGTCGACCCCAACTTCTCCATTACTCATCCTTCTCATTTACTTTCCCAAATTTTTTATAAAATGAAAATCTTAAACTGAATGATAGATAACAGTAGGTAAAGGTATTTTACATGTTGAAAAGACATAAATGTGTGCTCAAACCGAATAGGAAATTAAAGCATAAGGAACACACCAAAAAATATTAAACAATTTATTTTTAAGTCTAACCCCTTTCCTATGCATTGGCATTTTGTAATGAAACAAATAAAAGAAGAACATAATAGCAAGCATAGAAAGGTAGATCAAGTGAAACTTCAATACTTTCAGCATAAAGTGGGGAAACTTAATATTGTTGAAATATGTGTAACCATGTTTCCCTCTCTCATAGTAATTTTCAGTAGCATCATGAATAGATTCAACAATATGAATATCACATAAAACATTCTTATCATGAGCCACATGAATAAAAGAATCACTACTCTCCACATAAGTAAAATCCTCATTAGTTATAGTGGGAGTTAAACATTCATAATTTTCATTGCAATCATCATATATAGGAGGCATAGTATCATCAAAGTGAATTTTCTCCTCCAAGCTTGGGGAACTAGAAATGTCATGCTCATCAAAACCAACTTCCCCAAGCTTAAAACTTTCCATAGAATCAGCAAGTATATCATTTTTATCCTCAATAGTAGGGGGACTAAAAATATCATATTCATCAAGACAAACTTACCAAAGCTCAAGGTTTTCCTTAGCAATAAAGGTGTTCAAAGAATTAGTACTACCACAAATATGATTGTTGTGCAAATAATTTTTCAATTTCTCCTCAAACACTTCATGTCCTAATTCAAGGTAGATATTATACAGTTCTAAAATTGTCTGGTTGTTTTCCATTTTATATTTTTTTTTGTGTTTTAGGTTTATATGTTAGTATGCAATGCAAACAAGAATAAATGCTTAGCACAACGCTCCCCGGCAACGGCGCCAGAAAACTGCTTGATGACTCCCAAGTGCAGGAGATCAATTGTAGTACCTTTCGATAAGTATTTGAGTGTCGAACCCACGAGGAGCTGAAGGTAAGCTATCTATTCTCTTAAGCCCTATAACCCTCTTATATGGTTGTTTATGCAAAGCAATAAGTTTGACTAAAAGGAACTAACTAATTAAAAGCAAGTGACGTGGAGTGTGGTTTGTCTAGTAACTAGTGAAGCAAGTTTAAAATGCAAGTAATCCTAGAGCAAGTTTCTAAAGCAAGTTTCTAAGCAAGTTTCACAAGTAGCAAGCAGCAAATATCTCAAGTATCTCAAGGGAGCAAGTGTTCTAGCAATAGGTGTTTCGTTCATGTGGTTGTCACAATTAGTGAAGCACATGTTTTAGTCTTAGTTGTTTCTTCTAGGAAGGAGCCATGAATAGGTATAGTCAAGTAAATGATCTACAAACCCTTATGATGGATCATGTGGCCAAGTAAATGACTGCACAAGATTGATTAAGACATGAAGTCCCACCATAGCCTTACGTCCCCTATATATATCCCCCAATAACTTAACTTTGTGGCTCGGTCTCAGGTTACTGTCACTCCCAAGTCACCACCACTCCACTATGCTACCGGTGATCACCTTACATGCATTCCCCAACATATGCGTGCACTCATATATTGTACATAAAGACAATCATAGAAGATAACAAACTTGTATGCAACCAATCAACGAACTATTTCACCATTGCCAAGAACAATTCACTACTCAAACATAGACGGGGAGACACAATACATCTAGGGAATATAGTATTGCATCATGCATCGTGTTTGCCAAGAGATTACAGTGGAGAGATGGAGCTAATCTTGCTGTAGATGTTGATGATGAACACGCCGGAGGGGGGTGGAGCCCTCCGGGGGTGATCCCGGCGGCGTTTCCCCCCTCCGATCTTCTCCGGCGGCAGCCTTCTGTCTCTCTGTTTCGTGGTTTCGTCTCTCGGCGCCGCCTCCTTCTCGAAAAGGCCAGGGGACCCTTTATATAGTCGTTTTTAGATCACGAGACACTCGGGAGAAGAAAGATCGACGACATCGGAGCCACGGGGGCAAAAAGGGGGCCCCACACGCGGCCAAGGAATCTGGCCGCGTGGAGGGTCCTCTTTTCCACCTGGTTGTCCTTTTGGCCCTCTACTTTGGCCCATGGTCTTTGTCTCGAAAATTCTGAACCGTGCTCTTTGGCCTTGCCCTTTTTGGAGTCCCGAAGCTCCCGGAAAGTCTGAAACACTAAAAAGTACGTTTTCTGGAAAAACAGGGTTAGAACCAAAAGAAGGGGGATTGTTCAGAAAATCCCCCAAATCATTATAAAACATGAATATAAGTTGCTAATATATAGGAAAAACAAGTAATAACATGCAAAGCTCATGTATGCATTTTACATGCATCAGAGATATACTCTGGTCCCTCTCGGTGACATCACATCGACACCGCTTGCAAGCACGTGACTAGGTCACCAGGATGTCATATAACAGAACGAGTAAAATAGTACTTGTCGGTAACGAGATCGAACAAGGTATGGTTGATACCAATGATCGGATCTCGGACAAGTAAAATATCGCGAGACAAAGGGAATTAGTCACGACGTTGATGGTTCACACGATCACAAGATTCATCGTTGATAATATAGGACTCATCACGGATCTCCAGATCTCGCTGTTGATTATTGATCGGAGAGGAGTCTCGATCATGTCTATGTTATTCGCGAACCGTAAGGTGACACACTTAAGGTTCGATAACGCATTTGAGACGATACGGAATATTGAAGAATGTTTTGGGTAGCACCAAAATTGTTTGGTGGAAAATTTAAATAGTTCAAGGGGTTTTCTATCGAGTGGTCGTTAATAGAATTAGCAAATGATTCGAGGTGCTATATGAAAAAGTTTGTTAATAGAATCAACAAATGATGAAATAAAGAAAGAAAAATGTTTTATTTATTTATTAAAGAAAAACCTTTGGGATTTTTGAGTGAAGTTTAAGTGGAAAATGAGTGGGTGTGAGTGGAGAGTCCACTCACATGATGAGGGAATAGGTGGGGACAGTACCATGGGCTGGCCGCACCCCCCTTGGGATGCCTCCCCCTCCTCTATAAAAGGAGCGTGAGAGCTCTCCCTCCTCCACACACTTGCCCACCTCACTTCCTCTCCACCCGCTGCTCCATTGCATGGTCTCCGCTTGGCGAAGTGCTGATCATGGGATTCTTTACCACCACCACGCCGTCATGCTGCTGGAGTTCCGAGGGATCCCCTACTTCCGCTGCCCCGCTGGATCGAGGGAAGGAATGTCTTCATCAACCGTACGTGTGACCGATCACGAAGGCACTGCCGGATTGCGGTGCACATCTTCTCGCTCTGCGGATCGGTGTGAGTACGACTATGCCAACAACGAGATTTGATCTCGTAACGCTTTGTGTCTTCAAAGGTATGTTCTCCTTAGACTCTCTCTATGCTCGTTGCTTTCAACTCCTAGATTAAATCTTGGCCTTTCGGGTGTCTCTTGCGTAGGATTTTTTTTTGTTTTCGATGCAATGAACCCTTTAGAGTTATCAGAGTCGGATCTATGCGTAGATGATTTGTACAGGTAGAACACATAGGTGTATGTGGGTGTTGATGATCATGTTATTGCCTCCTTGAGTATTTTATGATCTTAGTGGCATAGTTGGATGAAGCTTCCCTAGAAAACTTTACGTGTACTATGTATGCGAGACCTGTCTCACTTGTGGCTGAGGGTGTGTCCGTTTATCCAACTATAGTTAAGATCTAATCTATGAAGGGTTGTTAAAAATATGTTTATCAACGTTGTGGTTGATGTTCGTAGGTATGAACAGTTCTATCCTCGAAAGTCCTAAGCCACGTAAAATATGCAAAAATAAATTAGAGGCGTCTAACTAGTTTTTGCTGGGCATGTATTGTGATATGGTCAATGTTACAAATTTGATTATGAGATGATCTCTTTTGTAAATTATTGATATACCGGAGGGAGCCATATGGTTGTCTTGTTTTTTATGGACAATCAAGATGGAGGTGCCATGGACCTTGGCACCACGCCGGTGGAATGATGGAGATCATACCGTGATGCAAAAGATGGAGATCAAGTGCAAGAAGGACCATATCATATCACATTATCCATACATGTGATGTTAATCCTTTTATGCATCTTATTTTGCTTAGATCGCGACGGTAGCATTATAATATGATCCCTCTCACTTAATATCAAGATAATAATGTGTTCTTCCTTAGTATGCACCATTAAGAAAGTTCGTCGTTTCGAGACACCACGTGATGATCGGGTGTGACAGACTCAACGTTTGCATACAATGGGTGCTGACAAGCCTAGGATGTACCGACACGGCCTCTAAACACACGCAATACTACTGTTCTACTTGGCGAGCCTAGCATGTACAAACATGGCCCCGGAACACGTAACCGAAAGGTAAATCATGAGTCATATGGATGAACATGTCGATGTTCGCCTTTGAAGCTACATCATCTCACGTGATGATCGGTTTTGGTGTAGTAAATTTGGTTCGTGTAATCAATAAAACGACCAGAGGGATGTTGTTTTTGAGTGGGAGTTCACGTAGTAATTTTGAATTAACTAGAACTTATTTATCATGAACAACCAATCAAAGTGAATTGCACATATTTTAGTATTCACTGGCATCCAGAAACTACCTTACACTTAGATTGTTAATTGAGATATAACTGTTATGATCTGGTAAAACCATTTAGATTGGTACCGTATTAGTGAAATTTAAAATTGAGTCCTATTGTAGATTTTTGGTATTTCCTACCTAGCTCCATATGGTTAATGATTGATTGATCTAGAGAGCAAATAATTCCTACTTAGAATCCAGAGTCTTGGTTGCTTCCATATTACTTTATCTTCAAAAGAATGTTTTGTTTATCAAGGTGATTTAGGAACCGAAAAGAATTGTTTTCAGAAACAATCAAGTGAAAGATATATTGATATCTAGAAACTTATGTGTGGCAACATGACTGAGTATAATTTAGCTTGAAAATGTATGCTTATATTATTTGAATATATGCAATGATTGAAGACGATATGCGTTTGAATATTCCAAGAAGTTGGGCGCTAAATTATCCTCTAAATTCCTTCCTTCGAGCTATAGTAGCTTAATCATAAAACTGTTATGATGGGATGGATTAAAAGTATGGGTAAAAATTGTTTACCTTGCTTGGAGATTGCTAAAGTGGAATCTAGAAGAATGCTATTAATATGGTGATATTAGTAGAACAATCAAACTCAAAATATGACTCAATGGGTGATAGTATATGACTAACACGCCAAGGAAAATGAGCTAGTACGACTAGCGTTGTTTGATGTTGAATGATTCTTCTTGTAAAGAAAAGGAAATATTGAAAATAGAATTACAAAAAGATATATGACAGAAATAGAAGATAACTAGAAAAGTCGAGCTCAGGAGTATATGCTTGATATACAAGTTATAGATGTATTATTAGTTAACAAAGTATTTTATGGGTATTTTGATACCAGATTGGTTGGTATGAGTTGTCATACAAAGCAATGCAATACAAGAAATACAAGGGCCTAAAAGGAACTAGTGGTAGATGTGAATCGATTATGACAAGAACAGAAATAAAGTGTTATTATGTTCATTGTCGTATCAAACCAAACATTCAAGATTTATTTTAAGAACTTAATAAGTTTTTATTTTGTTCTGGTCTTTTGTGAGAACAAATGCAATTGTTCAAACTATGACCATATTCCATAATTGATGGATGAGTTAATATAAATCATGTTGGTAAAGTAAACATCTATAAAACTAAATGCTAAATGTTCCAAGACGTAAAAGAATTTCACTTAAATTGTGACACCGCAATTTTAGTTCATATAGGAAAGGAAAACATGAAGGAATTCCATGTTGATGGACTTCTGGAGTCATTTTGTTTTGAACAAATTGACGCTTGTGAGACCTCTTCCAAAAGATGACTAAAATTCCGTTCATAAGCCAAAGTAGAATGAACGACTAATTTAGTGGAGATTATATATATTGATGTATATAGTCCATTATGTGTAGTTATGTGTAGTGGATTAATTTTTCCTTCATAAAATTATGTCGATGATTTGAGTATATATATGAGTATATCTATTTAAAGAGAACGGATTTTACATATTTTAATTGGTTCAAATTATTTTTAG
Organism: Alopecurus myosuroides; assembly: GCA_028641055.1. Classification (NCBI taxonomy): domain Eukaryota; kingdom Viridiplantae; phylum Streptophyta; class Magnoliopsida; order Poales; family Poaceae; genus Alopecurus; species Alopecurus myosuroides. The sequence continues at coordinate 648,124,512 of CM054057.1, forward strand.
TATGAAGTAAAAATCATTGTAAGAAGATAATCAAGTATTTATGATTGGATCATAAAGGATAAAGTTTGAGTTACAAGTTTAGCAAAATCATATGAGAAGTTGCAGAATTGTTCTACAACTTATACTACTCGAATAACCCCACATTAGTTTGGAGTGTTCGAGAGACAAAATCAAACCTTGTTTGACATGGTAAGATAAATAAAAATGCCATTATAATTTTGTACTTTATACATTAGTGACAACCGCTTTTACACTGAAAAGAGCGCCATCGTGATCCATTGAAATTGACACCATATAAGATATGGTTTGGGTAGTGACCCGAATTGTATTTTTCTTAAGTTTTGGTATGCATAGCATGTGTAAAATGTTTACAACCAAAATATGATACATATATGTTTATAAGGTTATCCCAACGAATCCATTGGGTATTTCTCCTATCACCGACCAAAGACAAATGTTGTTTGTCAGAAAGGGTTAATTTCTCGAGAAAGTAGTTGTTGCGAAACAAGTGTGTGGGGGACAGTATAAACTCAACGAGATTAGAGAATATTCGTTACCATGTCAAGAGTGGCGCATCACTGGAAGTTGTTCCGGAGTTTCCTATTTTGACAAAGTAGAAGACACTACATATGTTGTAGATACTTCTAATGAGTTTGCGAACTGAACCACAAAAGTCCTAAAACTTTGTACTGAGACCAACTTGTGGTTAAAGAGTGAAGTGTTGTTTTGACAACAAAGAACCTGGACCTTATAAAAGAAGCAAATGATGGGCCCTGACTTAGTATAATTGTCTATGAGTCATTGTATCCGCGATAGTATCCCCGTATGAATATCAAGTATGTGACTTGGCAGTTCTTTCGAAAGGCATGATGCCTAACGATAGCAAATGGGTCTATATATAGCAACAAAGACATGGATATTTAGATCCTTTGAAAGTTGTACTTGTCGAAAAGATGTTTTCGACGAAGTTCAAAGAGTTGACTACTACAAGATTTTGATCTTTCGTAGTGATGCTTTAGTCTTTGTGGATAGTTCTAGAAAAAGTTACATATTATGATATGGCAGTTGAATAACAAAAACCAACTTTCCTCTCAAGAAAGTTTGATCGAGGATGTGTACTTGACACAGTCTGAGAGTTTTGTACAATTCAAAAGGTTGCTGGAAAGGTATGCACACTTCAATGGTTGAAGTGAGCATAACGAAGTTGGAATCTTTACCTTAATGAAGTTATCAAAAGAGTTTGATTCTATCATGAACGATAAAGATGCTTGTAGAGTTACAAGAAATTAAGTGGGAGCACTAAGACATATTTCCAATACTTTATGTAGATGACATATGGTTGATTGGAAAATATGTATTTTAAATTAACACGGTTAAGATTTTCATATTGATGAAAGGCTTAGGAAATATTGGGCATCGATATCTATAAGAGATGGATTCAAGCACCTGATATGATTGAAGCCAAATTACATAGATGAAATATTGAAATAAGTCAATATGGAAACGACAAGAAGGAGTTCTTGACACATGGAAAGGAACTGAGCAATATTCAAGTATTTTGACACATGATGAGCATAACTGAAATGAAGTTTTCTAAGTCATTTGTTCCATGCTATGTACACAACCAGATGAGTCTTGTGCTATAAAATGTTATAGCAGTATAATTCATATGATGATTAGACAACAGTGGAAGAGATCCTTATGCCATTTTAAAAATGCTAAGGATGTGTTTTCCTATGTAGTAATGACAAACTATTTGTTGTAATATGTTACACTAATAGTATTGTCATCTATTCAAGTATTTTTATCTCAATTAAAATATGTGATGAAGGGGTAGCACAATAGGATGGAAGAAAGTTCCATGCTGGATTTGAAAGAGTTTCAAAATTATTGTGGCGGATACTACAACAAAGGCTAAGTATATCGTTGTGTTGACAACAAATAATATGAGTATTTTGTGTCAAGGAGTTCTTTATTGAACTTGGTGAATTTCCAAGATTGTTGACACTATGAAGCTACATTTTCACAATGTTACTAACATTGGTTTAAGCTGAGGAATTAAGGTCTCATCGGTTGACCAAATATATACAAAGCCATCTCATTAGAGAATGAGTGATGCGTGTAGACGCAAAGAACATGCAAATACAATAGGACCTGAACAATTCAGATCTTTTTGATGATGTTTACCACATGCGAAGCATGGTAATAACACTGGAACGCCTTATGTGTTTAGTGCTTACACACTAGATTATTGACTCTAATGCAAGTGGGAGACTGAAGGGAATATGCCCGAGAGGCAATAATAAAGTGGTAGTTATCTTATTCCTTGTTTATGATAAATGTTTATTTCTCATGCTAGAATTGTATTAACCGGAAACATTGATACATGTGTGTTTAATAAACAAACAATGATTCCTAGTAAAGCCTCTCTTTTAACTAGCTCGTTGATTAATAGATGATCAAGGTTTCCTGATCATGAACATTGGATGTTGTTAATAACGGGGTCATGTCATTACAAGAATGATGTGATGAACATATACCCAAAGTGAATATAGCAATGCAATCAATTAATTAAGTTTACATTGTTATATCACACATACAAAGTAGCTTATTCCTTAGACCATGAGATCATGTCAATCACTGATACCGGACGGATGCTTTGATGTCATCAAACGTCACACCATAACAGGGTGACTATAAAGGTGTCGTTAGGTATTCGGAAAGTAAGTTGAGGCTCATGGATCAAGAGTGGGATTTGTCCATCCAAATGACGGAGAAATATACTCTGGGCCCTCTCGGTGATATCACATCGATACCGCTTGCAAGCACGTGACTAGGTCACAAGGATGTCATATCACAGAACGAGTAAAAGAGTACTTGTCGGTAACGAAATCGAACAAGGTATGATTGATACCAATGATCGGATCTCGGACAAGTAAATATCGCGAGACAAAGGGAATCAGTCACGACGTTGATGGTTCACACGATCACGAGATTCATTGTTGAATATATAGGAGTCATCATGGATCTCCAGATCCCGCTGTTGATTATTGATCGGAGAGGAGTCTTGATCATGTCTATGTTATTGGCGAACCGTAGGGTGACACACTTAAGGTTCGATAACGCATTTGAGAGGATATGGAATATCGAAGAATGTTTTGGGCAACATCGAAATTGTTTCGAGGAAAATTGAAATAGTTCAAGGGGTTTTTCATCGAATGGTTGTTAATAGAATTAACAAATGATTCAAGGTGCTATATGCAAAAGTTTGTTAATAGAATTAACAAATGCTGAAATAAAGAAATAAAAATGTTTTATTTATTTATTAAAGAAAAACCTTTGGGATTTTTGAGTGGAGCTTAAGTGGAAAATGAATGGGTGTGAGTGGAGTGTCCACTCACATGATGAGGGAAGAGGTAGGGAAGTGGAAAGCAATTGACGGATCAGGATGTCTCTCCTATCTCCCACCTCTCCCCTCTCCACCCTTGACAATGGCGTCAAGATCTAGTCAGCATGGAGGCCCTTCTTCACTGGGATTTCTCCCCGGGATTGGCTGCGGAGGCACAGGTTCGTAGAAGGTTTGGATCATCCATCAACTTCTCTCCCTCCTCGGGCTACAAGGAATTTTTCTTGTCGTCTCGTTTTCTTCTGCCTCTTTTGTACTCAATGAGGAATCTGTGGGTTTGGCTCTACAATCTTTCATTGGAGGTTTTCACAAGGATTTCATGGTCTTCCAACTCTCGGACTCTAGATTCAGATTTTCAGTGGCTTCCAATAAAGTTGGTCGTTTCATCTATAGCCTTCGTGATCGTATTTGGCCAGATTTCATTTGTCACTTCACTCTTTTTAGAGGAGTTGATCCTAAGATTACTGGTTTCGTTCACAAGGATCAAGTTACTTGGTCTTCCAAGGTCTAGTTGACTGATATCTCTCAACGATCTCATTTACGTATTAAACCTAGGCTTGATGTGCTTGAGGCCAGTGCTCGTACTGATCATTCATCGGCCAATGAACTGGCCAAGTTTGGTATTTTTAGTGATCATGGCTCAACACATATTGCGGGTCCTCACCGGCTTGTGGATTCCCACTTGCACCGTATGGATGAGGGGGTTGAGGTTTCACAGGAGCATGTTACTACTCCGGCGATGAACGGAGGTGACAGGACTATTATTTTTGGCAATATTATTTCACCGATTATTTCGGGCCAATCGTTTGGGAAAGGACATATTTTTTTATTCGCGAGAACCTTGGTTCGGTCTTGCCTTCTGCCACCCTGGAAAATATTGAGGATCTTAGATTGGCTGGTTATTCCAAGCAAGAGATTAAAGAGGCACTTTCCATTCCATTTGTCCCGCCCCAATCACTTATATTTGAATTACTGGGCCGATGCTCATGTTGTGGGCTTTCTGATGACCTTTGTATCAACTGTCCTGGGTTTGCCCCCACTGTTAGATCTTGGGCTTCAAATGCGATAATTGTGATGATACGCAGGATTTCGTTGGCCCACGGATAGATGCTGGCCCACTTGATCCTATCAGAAATATCTCTCATACTGGGCCTTTACCATGTTGCTACCGCTGCCTCGAGTTGGGCCATCTGAGGAAGAATTGCACGAATAAAATGAAATGTCTTGCATGCTATGGCAGGGGCCACCTGGCCAGAGCTTGCCCGATTAAGACTTTCTGCAAATATTGTCATGCGAAGGATCACTCTATTGCTAATTGCCCGCAGATCACGTGTCGGAGATGTAAACAGAAGGGCCATCAATTACATGATTGCAATCAGAGATTTTTGGTATCACCGACCATGGTCGATTCGCATTCTGCGCCTTCCCCTGCTTTGACCACCCGTTACCCCGAAGTGGACTTGGTGCACCCTGCATTTTCTGCTCGCCTCGGCTCCTCCGTCCCCCTCTTGAGCAGAGCACTCCCATGGCGAACTTCCCCATCCGTCCGTTCGATTTCGTGTCTGCACACTCCAACATTGATTCGGGTCCGGATGATTGTCGCCAGCGTGCTCGTCTTGTGGTTGGTGAACCTCCTCGCTCCAATGAGGACAACGCCATTGTTCCGGTAAACCTCCAGTCATGGACAATCTCCGCCGTACTATTTTAGATCATATTGTGACCTCGGTCAATGAGGATTATCATGATATTATACTTGATTCTGAGATTTCCATCCTGGGTGTTGGTCTGGTTCAGTTCTCGTCTGCAGAAATTAGGGGCATGATGATCCGTTATAGTCCTCAACCTTTTGATGTGTGTGATGAAGAAGCATCGTTCTCCTTTATTAGGCACGATGAGGGTTTTAACATGCGCATGCCAGTTTTCGATCTAGATGCTTGGATCTTGTTTCTTGCTTTCCTTCCGATTATCTTACTGAGTACTATATCAACAAGGCGGTCTCTCTGTTTGGGAAACTCCATTATGGCATCAACCTGAAGAAGATGGCCTCAATGTTGTTCTATGTTTTCCGCTGTAATACTTTGTAACCTGCTAGTCTTCTAAGACTATGCAATTTATAATGCTTTGTTGTAAAGATTGGATCATGCGATATAATAGAATTTGACGCATTTGCATAATATTTCATTTTTTACTGTGGTGCTAGCGATTGATCCATGGACTAGCACAATAACACAGGTTTTCTTGCATTATTTAAATGTGGGAACGCTACATTATTCTCGCATGCTTGTCTTGTGAATAGTAGTAATCTCATGTTGGGTATAGTAGCAGAAATTTATTGAGTATTGGCAAACATAGCATTGGTCATACCAACAACACTTAGAGACTTAGAACAAAGTGGAGAGATTTCACATGCAAATGCTTAGATCGTTGTTGGGACGCTAGCACCACTACCTATCTCCTTTTTGGTGTCTCGATGCCAAAGGGGGAGAAGTAGTAGTAGGCCTACGGGGATTTGCATGGGTTCGGGCACAAGCGTATGCTTTTACCATTTCTTAAAATCTTGTGTCCGTTTAGTCTTATTCGTGAACTATTTTTCGTTTCTTCGTCTTATTTAAAACTATGTGCTATCATGTGTTGTGAGACTATGTTATTGGTTATCATGGATTATCTATCTTATGTTATTGGTTATCATGTATTATCTATCTTATATGTTGAGGATATTATCTATTGTTGTGCTTGGTATTCTTGTCATCTCTACGCACAAGGTATATATTTCTCTCTTATTCTCAACATATTGGTGAGTAGGTATCGTGTGTTGGTTAGGGTGCTTCTTCATGATATTAGAGATGTGCCTCGCAGCCTCATCGTCACTAGACTCACCTCTCTGCCTGGGCATGGCGTCTCTTGGACTGTACCTGTTTATGTGCTCAACAGTAGGCTGGCTCGCTCTGGGCTCATTGACACAGAGGAACCAGCTCCACCGATGAATGCCTCCCCACACCCATACGAGCTCCCCTATCTGACGATTATGCAACAATATCATATGGATGTGCAGAGGTTCAATCAGCAGCAGGCTGATGCCAACTGGCAGGTGGGCAATGTGGGACACCAGAATCAACACGATGGATAGGGCAACTGGCCTGCTATTCCTCAGGTCTACCTGGGTACCGATATGCGTCAGTTATATGGATATGAGGGGCCCTCCATGATGGATGGGGTGGCAACTTCTGACAATACTTCTGATGATGCCATGAATGCCTGGAATGAACATGTTGAAGAAGTAGAGGGGTCTGCTATGGATGTGATCTTGGGGAACAACAGTACTGGATTAGTATTTCATCGTGCTAGTGGCAGTTTGTTTCAGCTGGATTTGTCTCACAGCTCCAGCTATTGGTCTTTCTTCGGTTGGCTTATGCGACAAGTTTATACTCGCTCGATTCTACCTAGTGAACCCACTGATTTATCTCAGTTTTTGTCTCATTTGATGGTTGCTATCACTTAGGTTGGTCAGAGTTTCATGTTGGATATGATAGTCAGATTTGATCCCCCCTCTGATTTCGTGCCACATTCTCTTCTGAGAGCTGCCCTGCATGTTATTCAGTCTCCTTCAGAAATGTGACTGAATCTGCTACTCCTTACATTGTGCTGTCACCTGCCCTGATGGACTACCTGGATGTCGTGCATCCTAGACTCACCAATGATGCGGCGGTGGTCTCTCTCCCTGGTACTGATGAATTGGTGAGCACTAATCTCGGTTTTGTGTTTGATTCTCCCCCAGGTGCATGTACTGATCTTCTGCAGTATGGCCAGGGTTCTGCACCCAGGATCATGACACGTGCGAGTAAGATTACTACTCCCCCTGTGGCTAACCTTGTTAGACGCTTCACTCGTAACAATAATCATGGGTTCATGCAAATGGCACTTCCAGATCATACTACGCGACGCCGCAACTCCTCGGTTGCCAGCGCGATGACCCCGCCACACATGCAGATTTTTGAGATGCAGCGAATTGGTATTGAGGAATGTGGACTCGCTCTAGGAGATGTTTCTGAGGAGTGCCCCCTACAAGAACGTCCATCATAGTCCTCATGCATCTTTCCTGTGCTGGGGCATTATGGATGCCACTGTTTTGGGATTCATCTATCTTAGGTCTCCGAGGGGTTTCTATTACTGCAATGTCAGTTTAGTTCGTTTGTACTGAATCTATCAGTTATCTTCGACTATGTCAGTGGACCTATGTGTTGCTTTGTGTGATATTTTTACCAATGTTGGTATTTGTTCTGTGTCTCCTGTTGTTTGATAGATCATGTCGTATTGATCTCACTGTCATCATCATTCCTCATCAATGATTCTGTCACAATATGAGCTCAAATTTTGGCGTGTGTTATGTTGGAATGTTCGGGGGCTTAATAGTCCTGAGAAATGGCCACTCATTTTTAATAAAACTGAGGAGAGCATGGAAAATATTATTTGTTTCCAGGAAACAAAAAGTGGGAGCTTTGACACCCAATTCATCAAGAAATTTTCTCCTAAGCATTTTGATCGCTTTGAGTTTATTCCATCTGAGGGGGCATCAGGAGGTATTCTTGTTCTATGAATTGGTAGTCAGTTTTAGGGGCAATTACTTTTGTCTGAGCAATTTGGGATCGGCATCCAATTCACATCACAACAATCGATGGATACTTTCCACCTAGCGGTGGTTTATGGGCCATGTGAGGGGATTGCTAGACTGAACTTTGTGGCCTGGCCCTTTAGTCTGGAGATTCAAGATGATGCTCTTTGGTTACTCTTTGGGGATTTTATTTTTTATCGCTTTTCGGACAGTAGGAACAAACTAGGGGCCAATATTGATGACATGGAAACATTTAATGAGGTGATTAGTTATCACGGTCTTATTGAATTACCCATTAAAGGTAGAAATCATACTTGGAGTAACATGCAGATGGATCCGTTGCTTACTCAATTGGACTGGTTTTTTACTTCCTTTGCATGGACTACTAAGTACCCTAATTCTATTGTCACTCCATTAGCGAGGCCCACATCCGATCGCATTCCTTGTGTCGTATCCATTGGTACCTCGATCCCAAAATCCCAAGTTTTTCGATTTGAAAATTATTGGATTCGGATGTGTGGCTTTTTTGAGACTGTGAGAACTATATGGGATATTCATTGTCCCGGGGATAGTGCCAAATGTATCTCCTCTACGTTGAAGCTGCTTAGGAAGGGTTTAAGGAAATGGAAGCAGAGTCTATCGATCATAAATCTATTGATAACGAATTGTAACAACACAATTCTTATATTAGATTCGATTGAAGATGAGAGGCCTCTCATTTTACTAGAGTGGAACTTTCACAACATTATTAAAGATCAACTTGCCCGCCTCCTTCCATGCAAAATGGAATACTGGAGGAATAGATGCACGGCCCAATGGGCTAAGCAGGGTAGTGAGAATTCGGCCTTTTTTCATTCTATGGCGACTGTCAGATATCGTTGTAATAACATTGCTTCATTAGCCCGAGACGATGGCTCACTTGCAATTGATCACCATGAGAAGGCTGCTTTACTCAGAGGCACCTTCCAAGCTAGGTTGGGGACATGCGTGGGCATTGGTCGATCTTTCGATTTTGAGGGCATCTTGCCACGATAGATGGATCTTGATTGTTTATCGTGGCCTTTTTCGACTGAAGAGATTGATGATATGGTTAAAGATCTGCCGATTGATAAGGCTCCCGGACCAGATGGTTTCAATGGGCAGTTTATTGAAAGTTGTTGGCACATTATTAAAGGAGATTATTATAGGCTTTTTGATGAGTTTTGGCATGGTACAGTCAACCTGCAGAGTATCGATGAGGCATTTCTCACAATGATACCCAAGATTAATGCTCCCACACATGCCAACGAATATCGACCCATCTCACTTTTGAATTCATCATTCAAATTATTGACCAAGGTCCTTGCCAATCGCCTCCAGGAACATATTTTAAATATTGTTCACAAGAATCAATACGTTTTTTTTAATCATAATATTCAAGATTGCATTGCATGGGCATATGAATATATTCATCAAGTTAACTGCTCGGGTACTCCAGCGGTTATTATTAAACTTGATTGCTCTAAAGCTTTTGATGTCATCGAGCATGAGGCTCTCATTCGCATTCTACAGGCTAGTGGTTTTGATGATAGATGGATTAGTTGGATCCGTGCTATTTTTGCTACTGGTACATCGACTATTTTACTGAATTGAGTTCCAGGCGAGAAATTTGCATGCAGGACGGGTGTGCGACAAGGTAGCCCGCTTTCCCCCATATTATTTGTGGAAGGAGCTGATCTCCTCTAGAGGATGATCAACAGATTAGTACTTGAGGGAGAACTGGTTACACCATTACCTATCCCAGGATCGGATTTTCCTATATTCCAGTATGCTGATGATACCCTATTAATCACAACTTGATCTCCTTAATAATCTCCTAGTTGTTTTTGCGAAGGCCACTGGGTTGACGGTGAATTATTCTAAGTCCTGCATGATGCCTATTAATATCTCGCCTTCACAGTTGTCGAAATTGGCTACATTTTTCGGTTGTGTCACTGGTTCCATGCCGTTCACATATTAGGGATTGCCATTGGGTACCACCCGTCCTACGATTGCTGAACTTGCTCCCCTGGCTGGTCGTATGGAGAGACGCTTAAATGCATGTTCTCGTTTCTTGGATTATGGTGGCCGTTTAGTTATGATTCAATCAGTTCTGTCCTCTCTGTCAACTCATTTTCTGGGCTCTCTTAAGCTCCCTAAGACTATTATCAAATCTTTTGATCGCATCATAAGACATTGTCTTTGGGCTAAGGAGGGTGGGCCTGAGAACCCCCAATCTTTAGCTGCATGGGATATGGTTTGTCGACCTAAGAAGCATGGGGGTATTGGGATCATTAATCTGGAATTACAAAACAATGCACTCATATTGAAATATTTGCACAAGTTCTATAACATATATGATACTCCATGGGGTTCCCTGGTTTGGAATTTATATGATAGCTCTCCTCCTCATGCTCAGTCCAAGAGAGGTTCATTCTGGTGGAAGGACATTTTCAACCTCGTGCATCTTTACCGCAGCATTTCACGTTTTCAAATTGGAAATGGGGAGAGCACCTTATTCTGGAAAGATTTCTAGTGAGGAGATACCACCCTCTGTGACCGGTGGCCCAGATTATATTGTTTCGTTCTCAATGAAGATACATGTGTGGCTCATATGTGCAATTCACAGAGTCTGACTGATACTTTTGCTTTGCCATTGTCGGTCCAAGCCTTTGAGGAATTCCAGCAAGTATGGAGAAAATTCTACAGTTACATATTAATCCTGCCTCCCATGATCAGGTGCATTATGTTTGGGGAAATGGGCTCTATAGCTCAGCACGTTTCTATAAATTTCTTTTTGCTCGTGTTCATTGCCATCATCTCATGCAGTCCATATGGAAATCTAAATGCGTGCCTAAGTTGAAAGTCTTCTGATGGCTCATCTTCAGTGATCGTTCGAACACCAGAGAGGTTATGCACCGTCGACATTGGCAGCTCAATGAGGGTTATTCTTGTGTCCTTTGTAATAGAGATATATGTGAGACTGTCAGCCACCTTTTCTTTGAATGAAAATTTGCTTCTGAATGTTGGGAGGCGATTGGTCTTTGATGGGACTACACTATACCCATTCTGGACAGGATCACCTTGGCTATGGCTCTCTTTACTGGACCATGTTTCCTGGAGATTCTTGCATGTGCTACTTGGAATATTTGGAAGGCTAGAAATGAACTCATTTTTCAGTTCAAGGAGGTTTCTTTCCAAAGATGGCACATTAGATTCTGCTCTGATGTTATGCTTCACCAATTTAGAGTCAATGATTCCCTTAGGGAGGCTCTCATTACTTGGCTTAGAAATTTAGTCACTTAAGATGTTTTTTGCTTTAACCTTTTTTACTTAACATTTTAACACTTTTGTAATTGTTTGGAGACCTTTGATCTCCTATATAATTTTGCAAATCTAACCGTAGGGATGATGGAAAACATAACTATACCAAGGCATGGTGAGAACATTGTGAAAACATAATGGTGAAGGTGAAAACATAGTGAAAACATTGTCCTGTTCATTAAAAATCACTTTGTTAACAAGGTTGATCAAGTCGAGTTACCAAAACAATTTTTATATGAAGCAAAACTTTGCTTATCACTAAATAATTATGTTATGTCAACCTTGATAGACATAGTTCTAATCATAATAATTTCATATTCTTTTGGTGGCATTGGAATGGGACAATAGAATTCTCCAATCTTGATGGTCTCAATGTTTCTAATTCAATTTAGACCATATCTCCTATCAATCTTCTTGGGAAAATAAACTGTGTGCTCTTTATCATTAACTTCGAAAGTTACTTTTCCTTGATTGCAATCAATAATAGCCTCTGCAGTGTTAAGAAAAGGTCTCCCAAGAACAATAGACATATTATCATCTTCGGGCATTTCCAACACAACAAAGTAAGTTAATATCAAACTTTTAGTAGTCACTTGAACATGAACATTCTCACATATACCAAACAGGAATAGCAGTAGATTTATCAGCCATTTGCAAAGATATATTAGTGTGTATCAATTTTTCGAGAGAGAGCCTTGATACGTCTCCAACGTATCTATAATTTCTAATGCTCCATGACCATATTATGTCAATTGCTACTTGTTTTCTCCCATATTTATAGCATTTTTATACGTTTTCCGGGACTAACCTATTAACAAGATGCCAAGTGTCAGTTCCCTGTTTTCTGCTGTTTTTGGTTTCAGACAAGTTGTTCTGGAAACATTCTCGGAGTTGGACCCCACAAAGCCTGAAGTGCCTATTTTCCCCGGAAGCATCCAGAACACCGAAGAGGAGTCGAAGACGAGCATCAGGGGGCCACACCATAGGGTGGCGCGCCCCTGGCCATGCCAGCTATGGTTGTGGGGCCCCTGGAGCTCCACCGCCTTTTCCCTTTTGCCTATTTAATCCCCCAGATGGAAAACCCTAGACACATGATCAAAAATCCCCGAAAAGTTCCGCAGCCGACGTCACCGTCAACCCTAAATCATCACCGGAGGCCTCTTCATCACCATGCCTGCCTCCGGAGTGATGCGTGAGTAGTTCATCCTTGGACTACGAGTTCGTAGTTGTAGCTAGATGGTTGTCTTGTCCTCATATGCCTCCGTGTTTAGATCTCGTGAGCTGCCTATCATGACCAAGATTGATCTTATGTAATTCTATATGCTGTGTTTCTAGGATTCGATGAATATTGAACTTATGCCAAGTTGATTATATTCTTTATTTGCATATGCTATTTGTGATCTAGCATGCTTTCCGTTGCTAGTGGTTGCTCTGGCCAAGTAGTTGCTAGTGACTCCAAGAGGGATTTTTATGCTCGATAGTGGGTTCATGCCTCCTCACCACCCTGCTCGAGTGACAGAAACGTGAAGGGGGGATGTGTTGTTTCCATTAGGGAGAAAACAACGGTGAGAGTGCCCGCATGCATAATCATTGCTTACATTACAGACTTTGTTTAATGCAGTTATCTGTTGCTTGCAACTTAATACCAAAGGGGGTTCGGATGATAACCTGAGGGTGGATTATTAGTCATAGATGCAAATGGATGTAGGTCTATGTATATTGTTGTAATGCCCGCACTAAATACCATAGTAATCTTCATTTCATATATGTGCACTACGGTGCAACCTCTATTTGTCAATTGCCTAGCTGTAATTTGTTCACCCAGCATGCTATCTTTTATGGAGAGACACCACTAGTGGACCTATGAACCCCAGTCCATTTTCCACACTGTTAAACAAACCACAGCTATTTCCTGCTTTCTTTCCTTACTGCAAGCATACATCATTTTCCAAACTATACGTCTAATCTTTGTTTTCAGCAAGACAGGGGTGAGATTGACAACCTCACTATACCGTTGGGACAAAGTAATTTGGTTGTGTTGTGTGCAGGTTCCACGTTGTTGCTGACACCGGTGAAGCGCCAGCACTATCGTCAGTGGCATCAACCTTCCTGTTATCCTCTTCCTCCTACTGGATTGATAACCTTGGTTCTTAAGTGAGGGAAATTCTTGCCGCTTGCTCATCACACCCTCCTCTTGGGGTTTCCAACAACTTCATCAACTCTGCAAGCATCAAGGAATTTCTGGCGCCGTTGCCAGGGAGGAAGAAGTCTTCTGGCTAGGGGAGTCTCTCACTCTCAACCTCTTTATTTTGTTTATTGTCTTGTTTTTATTTTTGTCTTTTTTGCTTCTCTATATCAAAAACACAAAAAAATTAGTTTACTTCATAGCTGTTATTTGTTTGCTTGCTTTTATTCTGCTAAAATGAGTTCCTCTGATAATACTAAGTTGTGTGACTTAACTAGCACAAACAAAAATGATTTTATTTGTACACCTATTGCTCCACCTGCCCCTGTTGCTGCTTTCTATGAGATTAAACCTGCTTTATTAAATCTTGTGATGAAAAGAGAAATTTTTTGGTATTAGTACTGATGATGCTGGTGCCCACCTTAATAATTTTGTTGAACTATGTGAGATGCAAAAATATAAAGATATGGATGGAGATATTATTAAACGGAAATTATTTCCTTTCTCTTTGAGAGGAAGAGCTAACGAATGGTTGCTATCTTTGCCTAGAAATAGTATTGATTCATGGACTAAGTGTAAAGATGCTTTCATTGGAAAATATTATCCTCCTGCTATGATTATATCCCTGAGAAGTGACATGATGAATTTTAAACAATTTGATAATGAACATGTTGCTAAATCTTGGGAAAGAATGAAAACTATGGTGAAGAATTGTCCCACTCATGGACTGACTAATTGGATGATTATACAAACCTTTTATGCAGGAATGAATTTCTCCTCAAGGAACCTATTGGATTTAGCTGCTGTAGGTACCTTTATGTCCATCACTTTGGGCAATGCAACAAAGCTCCTTGATGATATGATGATAAATTATTCAGAGTGGCACACTGAGAGAGCTCCACAAGGTAAGAAAGTAAATTCTGTTGAGGAAACCTCTTATTTGAGTGAAAGGCTTGATGCTATTATGTCTATGCTTGTTCATGGTAAAGCTCAAGTTGATCCTAATAATGTTCCTTTAGCCTCTTTGGTTGCTCAAGAATAGCATGTTGATGTAAACTTTATTAGAAATAATAATTTTAACAACAATGCTTATAGAAATAATTTTGGTGGAAACAATTATAAGCCCTATCCTCCTAATAATGGTTATGGTAATTCTTATGGCAATTCCTACAATAACAATAAAAGCTCTACCTCTGATCTTGAAAACATGCTTAGAGATTTTATTAGCACACAAACTGCTTTTAATAAATCTGTTGAGGAAAAGCTTGGTAAAATAGATGTTCTTGCCTCTAAACTAGATAGCCTTGTTATTGATGTTGATTTTCTAAAACTAAAGGTTTTCCCACAAGATGTTAAACAAAGTAATACTTTCAATGCCATTCAAGTTCGAATTGATGATAATGTTAGGTTGATAGCTGAATTACGTGCTAGGTGGGAAAGAGAAGATGAATTGGCTAAAAAGAATAATATTGCTAGAGTTTGCACTATTACAAGCACTAGTAAAACTGAAATTACAAGTGTTAGTAAACCTCGTACTATCAATGGTAAAGTAGTTGGTGTTAATAAAGTCCCCACTCCTTTGGTGAAACGTGCTAAATTGCCTCAAACTGCTGAAATTGCTCCTGATAAAAGTGCTAATTTTTTTAGAGATGTGGGAGATAATGGTCCCATTACTTTTGATGATAATACTATTTTGATGATTGAAATATCTCTGAAGTTATTATGTTTCTACAAAAGCTTGCTAGAAGTCCCAATGCTAGTGCCATGAATATGGCCTTTACTAAACATATTACCAATGCTCTCATGAAAGTTAGGGAGGAAAACTTGAAACTTGAGACATTTATCCCTAGAAAATTAGATGATGGTTGGGAGCCTATCATTAAGATAAAAATAAATGATTTTGATTGCAATGCTTTGTGTGATCTTGGTGCTAGTATCTCTGTTATGCGTCAAAAGCTTTATAATATGCTTGTGTAACATCCCAAATTTTACATTTGGAATGTTTTGCATTTATAGCAAATGCATAGCATGACATCGTTTCAAACCTTGCATTTGAGTGTTGCATTTTAAAAACCAAAACAAAATCATGATTTAAAAAGCCAAAAATCCTCCTATAAGGCGTTTATAAGTCAAAGGATATTTGGATATTTTATTTTACCCAAAATCACTAAATAATAGTTAAATATTATAGAGTTTCAAATTTCAAAATTTTAGAAATTTGTTTAACTCGATTCCGAGTTGTATTTCAAAAGTTATAAAAGTTTTAAGAAAAAGAAAAAAATAGAAAAAAAGAAACAAACCGAGCGAGGTCACTCCGTACAGGCCGGCCCAAAAAGGGACAGCCCACCTACGCACGCTCCTACCATCGTACCACCATGAATCCCGTACAAAACCCGTTTTTCTTGACCTAGCTCCGTTCAGACTCAAATATCTCTTCATTGGAGAGTCTAAATTCGAATCCGTTTCTTTTGCCTTGTTCTCTACTCCAAGGAGAAATTTTTCACCGACCTCTCCACCTATAAATACTCCAGTCCCGGTCGTGAGGTCGCCTCAAACTCGAAACTCCAATTTCAGATCTGTTTCTTAGTATTTTACTCGTCACGGTCTGTGAGTTTCTCGGTTGATGTTCAAGTCTTCGCGAGAGTTTTAGATATCGTCGATACTAATCCATCCCAAAAAATCTCACCTCTTTTCATCCACCACAGCCGGAGAATTTCGGGATCTACTCTCTCAGATCTGAAGCGTAAAAAGTTGAATTACTCTTCAACCGTTTGTCCGTTTTGGCTCAAATTTCTATTGTAGTTGCATCTCATCATTATCTACAACTTTTGTTCTTTGAGTTTTTTTATTTGAGCTACGAATATTTTTATATAATTCCGATCTAGTTTTTTCCCACCGAAGTCTACACTTTATTCTTATTCATCTAAAAAGTTTCCGTCGAGTGTTTTATTTACTTTTTGGGTCTTATTAGTACGTTAGGTTTAGATCTACCTTTTTACAAACTTTATTTCGATAAGATGTTGTAGATTATTAATTAACCCTATTTAATTTGCTTAAGCTGCATTTTGTCTCTTGTTGCATTATAGACTTTTTCATGCATCATATATTGTTTAGGCAACCAGAGAACTAGTAAATTAGTTGTCTTGCATTATTAAATCATCATACATCCCTATGTTGAATCGTTTGATTATTTATTGTGTTATGCTTGCAACGTGTAGATTGCGAGAGTTGCGATTGCTGTTCGTGTGAGGACTGTGATTTCTACGGTTGCGACTGAGTCGAGCGCGTGAACGACTCCAATTTCTGTCAAGGCAAGTGACATACATATCCCACTATTTTCCTAACTGCATTAGAGTTTTATTGTAGCTATGCATTACTAGGAGTTGTGTGTTATCTCTATGCTAGATTGCTCCACTAGCACCCAAGTGGAGTAATCATATGTTTCCCATAGAAGTTAGCAATCCATATGCTAGGCAAATATTATACTTTTAGATTGCTGAGCCATGCTCTTGATATTCGTGGTTGGGATTATTATCATGTTAAAGAAGTACTCGTTATTTTAATTGCTTATGAAAACAACATGATAATTAATTAACCACTGAGCGGATTGCTAGCATGTCATCAGAGTACAAAGTTTGGTGGGGACCGCCGCCCAGTATCTTGAGATTATGTTTAGTTTCTGTATGTAGTTGTTTCTTGTGTGCAGTCGTGTTTCATATTAGTATGGGCTAGACATTTTACTAGGTTGTGGTGACTCGAACCCAACGTGTCCAGAGATGTAGAATAGTAGTAGGATGGTCCGGCTCGTGGAGGGTTTGGGGATCTATTTCTTATGAATTATGGCTTAATCTTCTTTCCTTACGTGTTACTAATGGTGTATCATGGTGTTTGGGGTCGATTAGGCAACACGGGTAAAGGGCACAAACCTCGCGAGGGTTAAAAACTAAGATCTTAGCCATGTTCCATTGGTTAGGGACAATTCAACAACTAGATGAGAAACATGACATATCTCGTTCATCTTGTTTTATTAATTACTACCAATTTGACTATGGGTTATTGGAGAAGTGTCTGATGGTGTTTCAGCATGCTAATCCAAAAAGGGTAGGAGCACTTTTCTATCAACCAAAGTGTTCAATTATGTGCAAAATTTAGTTTCTATTAAATGTTAGGTCAAATGCTTTTATGCAAAATAGCCTTGAAACTGCACCATCCAAATATGCATGTAGACTAGAACTTGCCATTTATTATACCAGCATAGTGTCACTTGCCACCATTGCTCAGAATGATCTGACCTTCTTTTGGGGGCTGCATATTCCAACGTGCAGGTTGTTCGTATCCGGAGTGATCGACGTAGGTCTCGTGTGTAGAGGCCCCAAACCGGATGGTCCAGAACCCCTCATATGCATACATTCACGATCCCAAGAATTCAGTCGTGAACAACATACGAAGTGGTACACAGATACATTATCCATTACACGAATAAATAAGTATTACAAACCAGTGGTCACATGACCAAGTATTTATTAACTGCCACGCAGGACAGGCAAATGTCTCACATCATACACACAACGGAAAAGAAACACACGTAGGTAGCCCGTGTCACGCCTTCACCAACAGGCTGCTGACCGGGAGCCAGGCCTAGTTCGCATAATCGTCAAAATAGTACTCTTCCTCGTACTCCTCCTCCGGTGGCGTCTCCTCAAAGTTTTGTCAAGTAAATAGCCAGGGGCGAAACCAATATGAGTACATTTAAATGTACTCTGCAAGGCATCCTTTGTACACTTACAAAATGCAGTATGCTTATATGGTGGGTAGGTAGGCTATAAATAGGGCTCACTACCCATGGTGTATGTAAGATAACATCATGGTTGCTTTTATATCTCTAAATCTTTGTTGAAGAAGATACTTCAAAAGAAAATAGTATAATTTTTCTTTCTCTTGTAGATATCGCATGTATAAGAGGTTTTATAAAACTTGTTTTATAAAATAAAGTTTTCTTTGCAAAACTCCTTGGAAACATCTCCAGCTTCTTCATCGGTACCTCTCAGGTACAAGTCTTTGTTCAAAAACACCTTTTTGAAAAGTTGACACAATGCTAGCTACATGGCCTTTCAACTGCCCATATCCGAGGGCTCGACTATTCTGAATAGTTTTACTCTGCAGAGGGGTACACATTCCACTAGATCCAATCATCTGCCATGAACCACCCATGGATCGACACAGCGATATGCAAGCATCAGAAGAATGATCCTAATTGTCCACTCTAAACAAGCTAGTATATGGCTATCCCTTCAATTAGGTTTATTCCCCCTGGCACCATGTCACACATCGCCAAATAGGGGACCCAATTGTCGCATCCGGAGGGAAAATTAATCCCACACTATGTATGTCCCGTTTCTCCCTCCTGACGACACTTCGGTTCAGAGTATCATCCTCTCTATAGCTTTTTGGGATAGAACACACCGTAACAAGATCAAGTATCTAGATAGGCCCCGTACCTATGTTGGGGTAGAGTGGCAGTACTTCTTGGTTGACCAGCGAAGACTAGGTTATGTGTTTTTTTGTAAACCATTTGAAAACAACTCTTTAGCTCCCCGGTGAACAAGGTCCCGCCTCTTCACCGTGGACTTTTCATAACTCATTTTGTTTGCAAAAGCACATTTTAAAAGTGTCCACTTAGGGACTCAAGATTATTATCTTAGGCGGTATTTATATACCTTATAGTGGCTAAAGGATTGGTAACACCAAGTTGACTAATGGCAAAGTGAAAGTATAACTATATAATATTAAAAGTAATAATGATAGCCACTCAACAAAAATAGTTTTTGGTAATCAAGTTTTTGTAAAACTTCAGAAGTAGAACATGCATGATAGATAATGATAAGTAGTATAACAGCAAGCTTTAAGGATGGCTTGCCTTGGAGGAGTTGAGGTTCCTGTTCGTGATAACAACAAGAGTGGTAGTAGTAGCCTCCGGCTCCAACTACTCCTTCTTCTGGTTCTATCGTCGTAAAATAAAAATAAGGACACTCAATCAGAACAACACTAAGCAATCAATGATACCCAACTACACCATACAACAAGCAATGCACACACAAAAATAACACACAAAGTTCACAAGGCAATACTACACAAGCACATACCCAAAATAATATTATTCACTATTATTACTTCCACTACTATGGTTGAGATATATCATTTCTCAACAAAATGATATGGAACCAGTGGGTGTTACACTAAGTTTTCCATGCCATTTAAGAGGTATTAAGCCTCTGGTCTAACTTGTGGAAAACAAAACATTCATCTAGCAAAAGTACAACTAGATATTCTAGTGAAAAACAACACTATGAGTAAATAAGTACTAAAGCTACAGATGCATCTCTAAGGAAATAAAACACACCCTAACAGAAGTGAAAACAAGTACTAACCAGTACCAAAATGGTACTAGACTCACATCAAAATACTCCTAACAACTTGGATAAAAATCTAGCTAAGAATTTGCAACACAATATTTAATAAAATAAAACTAGAGAGTAACACTATGCTCATACTAGTTCCAAACAAATCCTAAACATGCATAAACTTTCTAACATGATAGATCTATGAGATAAAAACCTCCTAACACTAAGTAAAACATCTAAACATGCTAGAAAACAAAGTAACACTAGCAAGCAATTATTCTAAAATCAAATCTACACATATTAATTCTAATAGAAAAGTGCAAAAACTTAGATCTGTTGCCAAAATTAATCTAGAGATCTAAAAATCACAGCAAGCTAGTATATCATAGATCTAAAAATAATATAACAGATCCAGTTGGATTCACATCAAAAAGTGATTTCAAACAACTTCTAAAAATCCTAGAATATGCTACTGGACATTTACCAAAATGTATGGCATTTCCAAATGGTAGCTCACCTTGATGTGAGGTCAAGCCCTACTAATAGATCTAGTCAAGAGCTACTCAAAGAATTTTAGTTTGCACATTTGAACATTACAACAAAAAGTTATTGCATTTTTTCCTTAACCGACAGTGTGAAGTTCATCATTTTTCATTCGTTCAAAAATGGTTCAAACACATATCTGTCAGTTGCATTTGTTCAATATTTTGTATACCTATCACTGGTAATTTTGGTTGATTTTATTTTTGAGTTTAACTATTTTTAACACGATTAAAGTAAAGTGCCAGATTCAATTCGTTTTAAAAAGGAAAAAGAATTTCGTTCGCGGGCTGTTCAACACACGGGCGCACGGCCCGCTAGGGCTCAGCGGCCCAGCTCGCTTGCATGACATGCTGCGTGCGCGTACCGCTTTGCGGTTTAAACATGGTCGTTGATCTCGCGATCAACGGCGCACGGCCATCGTCCTCCTCTCCTCTCTCTTTTTTCTCTCTCGAACGGAACAGAGCACGGCCGGCGGCGATTTTTGATGCGATTGCTCACCTAGGGATTGTGCAGGCTGCTGGCAAGGGGTTGGGGCAGTCGCAGGTGCTCAGGGCCGTGCAGGGGCATTGGAATTACGGCGCAGGGTGGTGTCTGTTGCTGGCGCGAAGCAGATGTCCCGCGGCGGCTCCGTCGACGTCATCGGCGTTCCTGCAAATGAGGAAGCACGAGGGCGGGTCAGGCGTGCTCCACGGAGGGTGGGGGTGAGTAGAGAGCGAAAGGGAGGGGGGTTTCTGGGTGCACTTGGTCCACCTTGGAACGGCATCTTTATCTTCCTGTTTTCAAAGACATTTTGTCTCTTGTGCTCCATCATCATCGTGGCATCCTCGAGTGACTCCAAATCCTGGAATGGTATGACCACTAGGGTGAACTGCTACTCATCGTGCAGCCCATTCAGGAATCTCTCCTTGTTCTTAGCTTGTTGACTTCATCAGGTGCATACCGGGACAACAGAGTGAACTCTTCTCAGTACATTGACACAGACATACCTCTCTGCCGCAGTTTCAGAAACTTATCCTTCATGATGTTCATCACACCCTGTTGGATATGATACTTGCAGAACCGGGCAATGAAGTCGGCCCAAGTGAAAACGTGATCAGCGGCGACAGTGTCACGGGTAGTCTCCCACCAAGTCCTTGCTGGTCCAGCAAGAAAATGGGTGGCGAATAGCTCCTTGTCATTCTCATCCACTGATGCCACTTGCAGATTGTTGGCGATGGTACGAAGCCAATCATCAGTATCAAGTGGTTTCACGATCTTGGAGAAGACTGGAGTATTGGTCTGCTGAAACACCTTCAGCTTTGAGCGTCCTCCATTTCTGTTGCCATCGCCATTATTGTTATTGTTGTTGTTGGCGCTGGCAGCGGCCAACTGCTGCAGGGCAGCAATTGTGGCAACACTCTTGGCTCTAGTGGCCTCGCGATCCTCCATCATGAGTGCTAGCAGTGCCTCCATCGATGGCGGGGGTGGTGGTGGTGGTTCTCGATGCGGCGGCATGCTGTTTATTGAAACATGTGTAAGACTATGCAGCAAGACTTCCTTGTTTTAAGAAAAACCAAAAACTCGAACATCCAAAAAGAGTGCCTAAAAACCAAGCGGAAATGACAAGTGATTTATTTAGGGCAACGATTTGTTTTAAGGGTTGAGAAAAATTTCCAAACATAATTATCACACAAACAAGCATCACACTCATAGCATAGATTCATACATAACACAACACATCAACCGACATCTACCACAACTACGCTCTTCAGAGCTACATCGGAGGATTCGCCTCATAGGGTCGGCGTACATCTCACTGGCACAACTCCACAAGCTAAGGGGCACTACGACTAGTCCTGCGCGCTGTCTCCGTCAAAGAGGAGCTCCTCGGGATCCTCCTCCTCAACTGAGTCGTCGTCCTCCTGCCTGCTCTGCTCGCTCATATCCATCCCATCATCACCATACAGGATGTCGTCATCGACGAGGAGATCCTCGTTCTCCCTACGAAGCTCGGAGTTTTCCTCCTCTAGCTCCTAGAGTGTGGAGTCCCGAGTGGCTAGGTCCTCTCTAGCAGTCTTCAGGCGCTCACGCAGAATCGTGTTCGCCTCCTGAAGTTCTCCCACCTTGGTGGTGAGACGGGTACGGGCCAGACGAGTGGTCCGCAGTTGACTCTCCAAGGCTCAGGTCCGTGCAGTAGTTGTCTTGAGGTCGAGCATCGTCTTACCCAGGTGGGTACAGAGGAGACGGCACTCTGCAACAGTGGTGTGCTGCAGGATGCTCATGTCTTCAAGACGGCACTCAGTCGGTACAGTAGGACCTCCATGTCCTCCAGGTGAGAACCGATACTCTCGAAGTCCCGAGGCACGGAAACAGGTGTTCCGGTCTCGTCCCTCCTCCCGAGGAACTCGAAGCTAGACCCCAAGTACTGGTAGTCCCTCAAGTGGGCCAGGTGCGCAATGGCCTCCTGGATCACTCGCATAGCGCCCTCCTGCCAGGAGCGCTCAAAGGTGGCGAAGACGAAGGTTTCAGCTGACGGAGTGGTAAGCGGAGGGCGTATGGTGCACTCCACAAACCACTCCCCCTCTACGGGAGATCCTAAGATCATCCCTCCCCGCAGCTCGGGGACCGGACAATCAATGAGCTTGGTCATCGCGACGAGCCTCCGCTCGAACCGGAAGGGAAAGTCTCTAGCCAGTCCAACTGGCAAGCCTCGGTGAAAACCACGTCCATCTACACAAAATTTTAAGTAAGCTTAAGTTAGACCCAAGTGTGCAAAATTTTCGAGTCGAGCATGATATAACGTAATGTAAGTAGAGTTTGGGAAAATAGGAAAGATAGGTATAAGAATATTTTGAAACTTAGTAACTTAAGTATATTATATATATATATATTTAGAGTACTAGTTAACGTCCATGCTAACTAAGGGCTCCTAGGGTCAGGATAGCTTTGATACCAACTTTGGACACACCAGGTGGAAAACATCACAGAAATAAATGGAAAATATCAGGAAACAAAGTGAATGATTTTTGAATCAAAGGTTGCTTGCATTGCATAGATAACCATGGTTCATTTCATAATATTGGATTACACAAGGGCATTAAAAAGTTTTTGTTGGCTCACAAAAATGGTTTCCCTCATGTGTTACAAGTGTCCCAAATCTGGGGTGTGACATCGTGACTCCACTCAACATGTTTGTTCGCCTGTGGCACAAATTGAAGACTGGAGCCCTTACATTCGCTTTGTTGAATAAGTTTTGTGCTAGCTTCCGATATGCAAGTTGTAATGAAGTATTTTACTCTGGATATTCGATAGTAATACAATGCATTTATTCCTTTTGATTATTATCTGTGTTGTGTGTGCTGGTGAACGGTCCAGGGGCCAGTACTACACGCAACAGTATAGCCTGTGTTGGTCTGTACTACTACAGATGGTATCAGAGCAATGTGTTGACTGTAGGAACAAGACCTTAGAAAACGGATTAGGAAAAACCATAGGGTAAAAACTCATTTTTCCAAATTCTTTATACATTCTTCCTTTGACTCTATTTTTATAATCTTCTCATCTTTATCTCCTACTTCCATCTCTTCTTTTTCAAATCATAGTAGAGATTCCCATAGAGAAGAAGATTCAATTCAATATAAAGGAGATTCACCTCAATATAGAGAAGAAGGCTTACTACGAGAAGGAAACATGATGCATGCTATTGGAGCTATCTGAAGACAGTAGGTTGCTCACCATATAGGTTTCCTAGTTATCGATATCGTGTTGGGTGTTGACCATATCTTAATTAGATGATATGGCAATGATAGTCCGAGTATTTTGAAAAGTTTTCTATTTCCAAAACTTTATTGGTATTTCCGCAGGAAATTATACCCTATTTTTAAAAACTATTTTAAAGTGTTTGGTTTGGTTATATGTTGATTGCTAAGTATTGCTTTGTTCATACTAGTATGGGTAGCTATTTTCTTTAGTTCTATCTATCTGAACTCATCTATTCTAAACCCAATAGATGCCTTTCCACAATACTCCTTATATCAACCACCCAGAGATGTCACATGCAATGCAACAACACTGTGGAGGCTCAGACTCAACCTATCACCTAGAACCTAGCCAAGAAGAAAGACAAGGAACTCGTATATGAGATAACGACATGGATTCAAGATATAGAAGAAACAATGTAGGATGCCAGTGTTGACGCGAATATGATGTTTCGTTATGCCACACAACCTATAGACGGAGATGCTCCATATTGGTGAAGGATGCACAACACAATTGACAACACAAGGAGTGAAGATCATGATATATTTATCTATGCATGTCTCTGGTGATACGAAGTTGATTTGTCTTAAGGGGGTTAGCCTACAAATTTAGAAAACCACCCACACCTATTTGCTAGCCATTCCGAATCTCGGAACGAGATTCATCTTAAGGGGGTTAGTTTCCAACATCCCAAATTTTACATTTGGAATGTTTTGCATTTGGATCCTATGCATAGCATGACATCGTTTCAAACCTTGCATTTGAGTGTTGCATTTTTAAAACCAAAACAAAATCATGATTTAAAAAGCCCAAAATCCTCCTACAAGGCGTTTATAAGCCAAAGGATATTTGGATATTTTATTTTACCGAAAATCACTAAATAATAGTCAAATATAATAGAGTTTCAAATTTCAAAATTTTAGAAATTTTTTTAACTCGATTCCGAGTTGTATTTCAAAAGTTATAAAAGTTTTAAGAAAAAAAAACCGAGCCAGCTCGCTTCGTACAGGCCGGCCCAAGAAGCCACAGCGCACCTACGCACGCGCGTACCATCGTACCACGATGAATCGCGTACAAATCCCGTTTTTCTTACCTAGCTCCATTCAAATTCGAATATCTCTTTATTGGAGAGTCTAAATTTAAATCCGTTTCTTTCGCCTTGTTCCCTATTCCAAGGAGCAATTTTCCACCGACTTCTCCACCTATAAATACTCCAGTCCCGACCGTGAGGTCGCCCCAAACTCGAAACTCCAATTTCAGATCTGTTTCTTAGTATTTTGCTCGCCACGGTCCGTGAGTTTCTCGGTTGACGTTCAAGTCTTCGCAAGAGTTTTAGATATCGTCGATACTAATCCATCCAAAGAAACCTCACCTCTTCTCATCCACCACAGCCGGAGAATTTCGCGATCTACTCTCTCAGATCTGAAGCGGAAATATTTAAATTACTCCTCAACCGTTTGTCCGTTTTAGCTCAAATTTCTACTGTAATTGCATCTCATCATTCTCTACAACTTTCTTTCTTTGAGTTTTTCCATTTGAGCTACGGATTTTTTTTTATATAATTCCGATTTATTTTTGTCCACCAGAGTAACTCGAAATTTCAAATCTACACTTTGTTCTTATTCATCTAAAAAGTTTCCGTCGAGTGTTTTATTTACTTTTTAGATCTTATTAGTACGTTAGGTTTAGATCTACCTTTTTATAAACTTTATTTCGATAAGATTTTATAGATTGTTAATTAATCCTATTTAATTTGGTTAAGCTGTTTTTTTCTCTTGTTGCATTATAAACTTTTTCATGCATCATATATTGTTTAGGCAACCAGAGAACTAGTAAATTAGTTTTCTTGCATTATTAAATCATCATGCATCCATATGTTGCATCATTTGATTATTTATTGTGTTATGCTTGCAACGTGTTGATTGCGAGAGTTGAGATTGATGTTCGTGTGAAGACTGTGATTTTTACGGTTGCGACTGAGTCGAGCGCGTGAACGACTCCAATTTCTGTCAAGGCAAGTGACATACATATCCCACTATTTTCCTAATTGCATTAGAGTTTTATTGTAGCTATGCATTACTAGGAGTTGTGTGTTATCGCTATGCTAGATTGCTCCACTAACACCCAAGTGGAGTAATCATATGTTTCCCGTAGAAGTTAGCAATCCATATGATAGGCAAATATCGTACTTGTAGATTGCTTAACCATGCTCTAGATATTCGTGCTTGGGATTATTATCATGTTAAAGAAGTACTCGTTATTTTAATTACTTATGAAAACAACATGATAATTAATTAACCACTGGGCGGATTGCTAGCATGTCATCAGAGTACAAAGTTTGGTGGAGACCGCCGCCCAGTATCTTGAGATAATGTTTAGTTTCTTTATGTAGTTGTTTCTTGTGTGCAGCCGTGTTTCATATTAGTATGGGCTAGCCATAATTTGTAGGTTGTGGTGACTCGAACCCAATGTGTCCAGAGATGTAGAATAGTAGTACGATGGTCCGGCTCGTGGTGGGTTTGGGGATCTATTTCTTATGAATTATGGCTTAATCTTCTTTCCTTTCATGTTATTAATGGTGTATCATGGTGTTTGGGGTCGATTAGGCAACACGGGTAAATGGCACAAACCTCGCGAGGGTTAAAAACTAAGATCTTAGCCATGTTCCATTGGTTAGGGACAATTCACCAACTAGATAAGAAACATGACATATCTTGTTTTATTACTACCAATTTGACTATGGGTTATTGGAGAAGTGCCTGATGGTGTTTCAGCGTGCTAATCCAAAAAGGGTAGGAGCACTTTGCTATCAACCAAAGTGTTCAATTATGTGCAAAATTTAATTTCTATTAAATGTTAGTTCAAATGCTTTTATGCAAAATAGCCTTGAAACTGCACAAGACAAATATGCATGTAGACTAGAACTTGCCATTTATTATACCACGATAGTGTCACTTGCCACCATTGCTCAGAATGATATGACCCCCTTTTGGGGATCCATATTCCAACGTGCAGGTTGTTCGTATCCGGAGTGATCGACGTAGGTCTCGTGACTCCAATCAACATGTTTGTTCGCCTGTGGCACAAATTGAAGACTGGAGCCCTTATATTTGCTTTGTTGAATAAGTATTGTGCTAGCTTCCGCTATGCAAGTTGTAATAAAATATTTTACTCTGGATATTCGATAGTAATACAATGCATTTATTCCTTTTGATTACTATCTGTGTTGTGTGTGCTGGTGAACGGTCCAGTGGCCAGTACTACACGCAATAGTATAGCCTGTCTTGGGCTGTACTACTACAGCTTGATTTACCACCGTTGGAATACTGTTATTTGGATGTTCATCTTGCTCATAATGCTAAGAAGAAACCTCTTGGTAGAATTGACGATGTTCTTATTATGGTTAACAATAACCCTGCCCCTATTGATTTTTTTGTTATGAACATTGCATGCAATGCTTCTCGTCCTATTGTTTTGGGAAGACCTTTTCTTAGAACTGTTGGTGCTATTATTGATATGAAAGAGGGGAGTATTAAATATCAATTCCCCCTCAAGAAAGGTTTGGAAATTTTTCCTAGAAAGAATATGAAGCTACCTTTTGAATCTTTTATTAGAGAAAAATATGATGTTGATGCTTCTTCACTTGAAAATACTTGAGCTGTTCTTTTATGCCTAGCTGAAAGGCGTTAAAGAAAAGCGCTACCGGAAGACAACCCGTTTTATTTCGCTGTTTTCAATCCGCTTTCTTTAGTGTGATTTTCACCTGGGTGTTTTCTATCTCCTTAGCAACCCTGCTGTATCTTTTCTTTTAATTTTTTATTAGTCAAGTAAAGCCTCTAGTGGAAAGCTGAGCCTATATTTCGGATTTCTGCGCAGTAAACAGATTTCTGCTGTCCACTGTTAATTCCGTAAAAAATCACAGAAAATTCAAAATTACCTGAATTTTTTTGTGCTTATTCCTGAGTGATATACGCAACTTTTCTTATTTGAGCACTTGTTTATTTGAGAAACGAAGATTTTTTTAAAATCGATCTTTACCTGCTGTTCCGTTTTGACAGATTTCTGCCATTTATCGCATTTGCATTTTAATCTCTTTCTTTTGGTGTTCTTTTGAGAAAAAGAGTTTTGAAAGAAGTTGTGACAGTAGCTAATGTGTTTTTGAGTGTTATACTTGTGTTGAAACTGAACCATGTGAATTTATTATTTCAATTGCACTAACGTTGCTAATGAAGATTGTGAAAATTTTGGTGTGAAGGAAGTTTTCAAGGGTCAAGAGAAGAGGATGATATGATGTGACCAAGAAGAGTGAACAGCCTAAGCTTTCGGATGCCCCGGTGGTACATCCCAGCAAATTCCAATAAGACTCAAGCGTCTAAGTTTGGGGATGCCCAAGGCATCCCCTTCTTCATCAACAAATTATCAGGTCACTTCTAGTGAAACTATATTTTTATTCGGTCGCATCTTATGTGATTTACATGGAGCGTCTTTTATTTTTGTTTTCAGTTTGTTTTTGTTGTTGCTTTCAGTTTATTTTTTACTTTTTCAATAAGCTTGGTTGGACCCCAGCATTCTTTTATTGGAGAGTGGCATGCTCCGCTTTTTCATGAGAATACGTTGTATTCTTTATCTCTGTCTAGTTGATGCATTTATTTAGCTCCTGTTTTGCATGCATCTCTTATTAGAGCTGTTATTTTTAGTAGTGTTATGTGAGTACTCTCATGTTTTCTTGCTGTATCATAAAGAGTATTTTTGTTAAAGCATGTTCTGTATGGTGCCTGTTGGGAGAAGAAAACTGTTGCTTGAAGTAGAATGTATAACAGTACTAGTACAAGCTTGTATAGACTGTGGCTAGAATTTTTCATGTCATGCTAAATGTTATTTTAGTTTTAAAGCCTTGTGGTTATTGAGTAGCATGATTAGCCTCAAATATCTGAGATTGTTTAATATGTCTTGAAAGATTCATGAGTTGTTCTTGTCATAGCAAAGCATCAATATATGGTACTCTCTTTCGAATGTTTAATTTGGTTGACTTGCGCATGCTCACACCATGTTTATGACTACAAACCAGTCATGAATAGCCTCCATGACCACTTAGTTTTTGAACTTGTGATATTGCTTATGTTTTAATTAATGATGCTTATGTCGCTATGCATGATTATGACTCTTATGCTCTCTTGATTTCTCGCTCCCAGTCTTTTTCTAGCCTCCACCTGTACTGAGTATGAGCTCTACTTGTGCATCCAAACTCCCTTAAAACCAAAGTTTTCCTATTGTGTCCACCATACCTACCTACATATGGTATTTAACTGCCATTCCAAAGTAAATTGCTCATGTGTTACCTTTAAAACCTTCAAAACTACTCCTACTTTATGTTCCTGTTTTTGCTCATGAGGACGTAAATAGAGAATCTTTATCTCACTTGTTGATTGGATTGCACACCCTAGACTAGTGGCTTCATCCGCTTATCAAAATGATAGAAGAGCTGGCAGCAGGGTGCCCAACCCCAAATTAATACAAACAAATTCTCTTCACTATTTTTGCCCCTGATTTATCAGTCAAAGCATAATTGTGTAAACAAAAGAGAAAGAGGGATGAACTTCTACAACAGTTGCGTCCTTCACCATGGGAGTCGCTCTTGTGAATCCAGTTGGCTTGTGACGTACTGCATTTTCTGTTTACCATTCGTTGACATTAGCATACATCTCCCAAAATATAGACACTCCTCCACGGTATGTTATTGTTGGCAGGCACCCGAGGATTCGGTTAACCATGGTTTTTGAAAGATGGATGGGAGGAGTTTCAAACTTTTAATACCTATGTTTAATAAAATAAAAGCTCTAGCACATGAGTGATCCCTGCTTCCCTCCACGAAGGGCCTTTCTTTTACTTTTATGTTGAGTCTCCATCTTCTAACTTTATGCACAGTTGAGAGAGCATGTTTGCCATTATGAGTTCTATGTGCATTAGTCCCATAAGCATCAATAATTACTTCATGATGTGATATTATTTGTTCTGAAATTATTTGTTCTAGTCTTCCTCATGAACTTTGAAGGTGTCCTGGCATTTATGTTTTTCCCCACTCTTAAGGACTAGCGAAATATCACTTTGCAAGGCTTTCTGTATACCTTAAACAAACATCTACCTTTCTTTGCATTATTATTCATGATCCTTTATTTGAGTTACTCTTCGTGATGCAAAGTAATTGCAATGCTTTATTATTAAAGTTCTATTTATCATGTTTGCGTTTGAAGTTCTATGATCTTAGCGTGCATATGCTTTTACATTAGATTGATCAAGTTTATGTTAGTAGCATGTCACCTCAGAAATTATTATTTTATCATTTACCTACTCGAGGACGAGTAGGAACTAAGCTTGGGGATGCTTGATACGTCTCCAACGTATCTATAATTTCTGATGCTCCATGATCATATTATGTCAATTGATACTTGTTTTCTCCCTTATTTATAGAATTTTTTATACGTTTTCCGGGACTAACCTATTAACAAGATGCCAAGTGCTAGTTCCCTGTTTTCTGCTGTTTTTCGTTTCAGAAAAGTTGTTCTGGAATCATTCTCGGAATTGGACCCCATAAAGCCCGAAGTGCCTATTTTCCCCGGGCGCGCCCCCTCCCCCTTGGCCGCGTCAGCTATGGGTCTTGGACCCATGGAGCCTCGCCGCCTTTGCCCTTTCGCCTATTTAATCCCCCTGGATGGAAAACCCTAGACACCTGATCAAAAATCCCCGAAAAGTTCCGCAGCCGCCATCACCGTCAACCCTAGATCAGGGGGGTTCTGAAGCTGTTTTCGGCACCCTGCTGGAGAGGAAATCATCACTTGAGGCCTCTTCATCACCATGCCTGCCTCCGGAGTGATGCGTGAGTAGTTCATCCTTGGACTACAGGTTCGTAGCTGCAACTAGATGGTTATCTTCTCCTCATGTGCCTCCATGTTTAGATCTCGTGAGCTGCCTATCATGATCGAGATTGATCTTATGTAATTATATATGCTTTGTTTGCTGGGATCCGATGAATATTGAACTTATGCCAAGTTGATTATAGTCTTTATTTGCATATGCTATTTGTGATCTTCCATGCTTTCTGTTGCTAGTGGTTGCTCTGGACAAGTAGTTGCTAGTGACTCCAAGAGGGAGTATTTATGCTCGATAGTGGGTTCATGCCTCCTCACCGCCTTGCTCGAGTGACAGAAACGTGAAGGGGGATATGTGATGTTGCCATTAGGGAGAAAACTGCGGTGAGAGTGCCCGCATGCATAATCATTGCTTACATTACACACTTTGTTTAATGCAGTTATCTGTTGCTTGCAACTTAATACCTAAGGGGGTTCGGATGATAACCTGAGGGTGGATTATTAGTCATATATGTAGATGGATGTAGGTCTATGTATATTGTTGTAATGCCTGCACTAAATACCATAGTAATCTTGATGTCATATATGTGCACTACGGTGGAACCTCTATTTGTCAATTGCCCAGCTGCAATTTTTTCACCCAGCATGCTATCTTTTATGGAGAGACACCACTAGTGAACCTATGACCCCGGTCCATTTTTCCACACTGTTAAACAAACCACAACTATTTCCTGCTTTCTTTACTTACTGCAAGGATACATCATTTTCCACACTATACGTCTAATCTTTGTTTTCAGCAAGACCAGTGAGATTGACAACCGCACTGTACCGTTGGGACAAAGTATTTTGGTTGTATTGTGTGTAGGTTCCACGTTGTTGCTGACACCGGTGAAGCGCCAGCCCTACCGTCAGTGGCATCAACCTTCCTGAGATCCTCTTCCTCCTACTGGATTGATAACCTTGGTTCTTAACTGAGGGAAATTCTTGCCGCTTGCTCATCACACCCTCCTCTTGGGGTTTCCAACAACTTCATCAACTCTGCAAGCATCAAGCCTCTTACAGAGAGAAAAAGGTATAACACTAACTACTGCTCCCAAGTCACATAAAGCAGTTCTAACATAATTATTTTTAATAGAACAAGGGATAGTAGAAATACCAGGATCTCCAAGCTTCTTTGGAACCTTGGCATTGAAAGAGTAATTAGCAAGCATAGTGAAAATTTCCTCATTAGGAATGTTCCTTTTGTTAGATACAATACCTTTCATATATTTAGAATAAGGAGGCAGTTTAATAGCATCAATCAAAGGAATTTGCAAAAACAAAGGTTTCATCCATTCACAAAACTTATTATAATGTTCTTCTTCCTTTGATTTATGTTTCTTATTAGGGAAAGGCATTGCTTTTTGTACCCAAGGTTCTCTTTCTTGACCATGTTTATTAGCAATGGAATCCTCCTTGGTATACTTTGAAGTTTTAGTTTTCTTTTGGGGTTCAACTTCAGTTTCTTGTTTATCAGAAGCATCACTTTTATCATTACCACTTTCAGTTTCAGCATCAGAGATAGATATACTATTAGGATCTTTAGCAGTTTCAGGAGATTCTACAACAGTCTTATGTCTCTTCTTCTTTTTCTTGGAAAAAGAACTATTGTTTTTAGGTTGTTGAGAATCTTGTTCAATTATTTTAGGATGTCCTACAGGATACAAGGGGTCCTGAGTAGAAACACCACTTCTAGTAATTATTTCACAAACATGTTTTTCTCTAGAAGCATTAGCTAGCAAATCTTTTTGCACTTTAGTGAGTTGATCAATTTGAGTTTGAACCATATTAAAATGTTTAACAAGCATTTTAACATCATTAGAGGTTCTCTTAATAATACCATGCAAATTATCAATAGCTCTAGATTTTTCCATTAGATGATTCTGCACTCTCGTATTAAAGTTATCTTGCTTAACAACATAATTATGAAATTCATCTAAGCATTGATCAGGTGGTTTAGAATAAATAATATCTCTATTATCAAAATATTGGAGAGAGTGTACCTCAACTGTTGATGGATGAGGAGTTGGCTTACATAATTCTTCTATTGGTGGCAGATTCTTCACATCTTCAGATTTAAGATCCCTCTCTTTAAGAGATTTCTTGGCTTCCCTCATCACTTCACCATTTAATTCAATCATTCCCCTCTTCTTGGGTGTTGGTATTGGTGTTAGCTCTGGTGCAGGTGTAGGCTTAGGTATAGTCCAATCATCATGATTTTTGGCTATTTTAGCCAATAATTCCTCAGCTTCTTGTGGAGTTCTTTTCCTGAAAACACAACCAACACAACTATCCAGGTATGTCCTAGATTCAACAGTTAGTCCATTATAAAATATATCTAGGAGCTCATTTTTAGGTAACAGATTGCTAGGGATAGCTCTTATTAAAGAACAAAACCTTGACCAAAAATTCAGGCATTTTCTCTCCTTCAATTTTCTTAAAGTTAAAGATATTCTGCAAAGCAGCATGTTGAGCACTAGCAGGAAAATATTTTTGAAACAAAGCATTAACCAAACCCATAGGAGTATCAATAGATCCAGGTGACAAATTATTAAACCAAGTTTAGCTTCATCTTTCAAAGAGAAAGGGAAGATCTTGGTAACAAATTAAGTGTGCATGTTAATATCATCAGAAGATAAACTACTCATAGATAAAAGCTCATTCATATGTTCCATAGCACTTTTACTTTCAGTACCACAAAAAGGTTCTTTCTCAACAATAGATATATAAGATAAATCTAGAGAGAAATCATAATACTTATCTTTAATGTGTATGGGAGATGTAGCAAACTTAGCATCAGGAGAAGATTTATATTTAACAACATGTCTTGCAAGAAGACTATTAAGTGCACTTGCACTAGTAGTAGCTTGAACTTCCTCAATAAAGTCATCATTAAGTTCAATGTAGGTTTCCTCAAGATCATCACAAGGAATCTCAGGTGAATTAACAGGTGTACCAATATTTTCAACAGGAATTTCAGTATTTTCAATTTGTTTAGCTCTAGCAATTGTAGCATCTAGGAAAGGACCTAGTGAACCAGTATCAACAAGCACAGTAGAAGTATCAACAAAAGTATCAGAAGAATTTTCAGACTCAGCAGAAGTAACAGTGTGTGTAGCATGTGGTGGTGTAAGAAGCTTACTCATTACAGATGGTGAATCAAGAGCAACAAAGGTGTTCAGAGTTGTACCTCTCCTTGTAGTGGATGGTAATATAGAGACTTTTCCATCATGAGTTTTACCCATGATGGAAGGCTTGCAGCGAAGAATATCCCGTTCAAGCGAGTAAATAAATAAAGCTATCACGTTCAAGTGAACAATTTATCAGTGGTAATAGTTTTATAGCAGTAGTAAAATAACAGCATGAGTAAAATAGTAACATCAGTAGCAATTGTAGGAAACAACGGGATTAAAGTACTGTAGGCATAGGGATGGATGAATGGGCGTTGCAAGGATAAGATAGTTCATATAATAATCAAAACATGGGCATTGCAGATAGATAATAATAAAGCTACCAAGTTCTAGGCAACCATATGCATGTGTTCCAGTATAGTCACACGTGCTCGCAATGAGAAACTTGCACAACATCTTTTGTCCTACCAGCCATTTGTAGCTGGGCCTCAAGGGAAACTACTGGTAATTAAGGTGCTCCTATTAATAAAACACCGGAGCAAAGCATTAACACTCCGTGAACACATGTGATCCTCACATCATAGCCACCCCTTCCGGTTGTCCCAATTTCTGTCACTTTGGGGCCTCGGGTTCCGGACAACAATGTGTGTAAACAACTTGCAAATA
This sequence comes from Alopecurus myosuroides, assembly GCA_028641055.1. Lineage (NCBI taxonomy): Eukaryota > Viridiplantae > Streptophyta > Magnoliopsida > Poales > Poaceae > Alopecurus > Alopecurus myosuroides. The sequence goes on from CM054057.1 coordinate 648,159,438, forward strand.
TGATCAAGAAAAATAATTATACTCACGAAATAATAACATGTTCAGATCTGAGATCATGGCACACGGGCCCTAGTGACAAGCATTAAGCATAACAAGTCACAACAACGATAGAAAACAAAAACAACGGATACTGGGCACTATGCCCTAAAATCTGGCATTATTACATGACCGATCTCATCCAATCCCTTCCATCCCTCTCAGCCTACAGCGGTGATTACTCACACATGGATGGGGGAATCATGGGTGGTTGATGGAGAAGTGGTGGCGGTGACGATGATTGATGTCTACGCACGCTTCTATTCTTGTAGACAGTGTTGGGCCTCCAAGTGCAGAGGTTTGTAGAAAAGCAGCAAGTTTCCCTTAAGTGGATCACCCAAGGTTTATCGATCTTAGGGAGGTAGAGGTCAAAGATATCCCTCTCAAGCAACCCTGCAATCAAGATACAAGAAGTATCTTGTGTCCCCAACACACCCATTATACTTGTCAGGTATATAGGTGCACTAGTTTGGCGAAGAGAGAGTAAAATTCAAGTAATATGGATGATAATAAGTGATAATAGCAATCTGAAATAAATATGGCAGCAAGCAAACATGTAGCAGAACAGGCCGAAAACGGTGTTTCAATGCTTGGAAATAAGGCCTAGGGATCCTACTTTCACTAGTGGACACACTCAACAATGATCACATAATTGAATAACTAAATATCATCTCTTCACTATGCTACGCTTAACCCTCTCCGGTTGGATAACGAACACTAATCATTGCGTAGGGCTGTAATAGCACTCCTCAAGTTTGTATTCCCATGTCTAGTTAACCCCACGCTATCACTATGAGCGCCCTAGAAGGTACTAAGAAAACTCCACAATTCATAGATGAGACAGACACGACGTGCACACTGTCACCTTCACAGTGTGATCAAAGTGACTCCAAAGTTCATATCAATAAAGCACTTGAGTAGCAAAAGATGAAGAGTAACATCTACGAATTCAAATAGACTACAAAGCTCATGATCACATATAGATCACACCATCGGAGAGAGAGATGAACCACATAGCTACCGGTAGAGCCCTCAGCCCCGGGGGAGAACTACTCCCTCCTCATCATAGGAGACAACAACGGCGATGGAGATGGCGGTGGAGTCGATGGAGATGGCTTCCGGGGGCACTTCCCTGTCCCGACAGGGTGCCAGAACAGAGATTTGTCCCCCGAAACTTGTTGGCAGCGGCGGCGGAGCTATAGATGTATTTTGTGGGAAAGGTCGATTCTTTTAGGGTTTATGCCTCGGGGAGTATATAGAGGCGAAAGGGCGATGCCGGGAGGTGGCCAGGGGACCCACACCCCTAGGTGGCGCGGCAAAGGGGGGACCCGCGCGACCCCATGGTGTGGCCACCCTGTGGACCCCTCCGGGGCTCTTCGGGACTTCTAAGACTTGTGGCTTTCGTGGGGTCCAATTTCGAGAATATTTCCAGAACAACTTTTGTGAAATCAAAAACAGCAGAAAATAGGGAACTAGCACTTGGCATCTTGTCAATAGGTTAGTCCCGGAAAACGTAAGAAAACGTAGGAAAACATACGGAAAATATGTAGCAACTGGCATAATATCAACATGGAACATCAGAAATTATAGGTACGTTGGATACGTATCAATGATCTCCTTTGAATCCCCGTCCCGGCGCTACAAGGAGAGGTACAACTCAAAACACCTATGTTGCTCTTGATTCACAATTTGTTATGAGTAAGCTTCTTACACCACCACATGCTACACACACTGTTACTTCTGCTAAGTCTGAAAATTCTTCTGATACTTTTGATGATGCTTCTATTGTGCTTGATGATACTGGTTCACTAGGTCCTTTCCTAGATGCTACAATTGCTAAATCCAAACAAATTGAAAGTGCTGAAATCCTGTTGAAAATATTGGTACACCTATTAATTCACCCGAGTCTATTGATGATCTTGATGAAACCTATATTGAATTGAATGATGACTTTATTAAAGAAGCTCAAGCTACTACTGGTGAAAGTGCTCTTAAGAGTCTTCTTGCAAGACATGCTGTTAAATATAAATCTTCTCTTGATGCTAAGTATGCTACATCTCCCATACACATTAGAGATAAAGATTATGATTTCTCTCTAGATTATATTATATATCTATTGTTGAGAAGGAACCTTTTTGCGGAACCAAAAGTAAAAGTGCTAAGGAACATATGAATGAGCTTTCATATTTGAGTAGTTTATTTTATGATGATACTAAGTTGCGTACTTATTTTGTTACCAAGATGTTCGCTTTCTCATTGAAAGATGAAGCTAAAACTTGGTTTTAGAATCTGTCACCTGGATCTATTACTAGTCCTATGGATTTGGTCAATGCTTAATTTCAAAAATATTTTCCTGCTAGTGCTCAATGAACCTGAAAAGCAAACTAAAACTGCACCTGATAGTGGTAATGATAAAAGTGATGCTTCTGATAAAGAAGAACCTGTAGCTGAACCTGAAAAGAAAACTAAAACTGCAAAGTATACTAAGGAGGATTTCATTGCTAATAAACATGGTAATGAAAGAGATCCTTGGGTACAAAAATCAATGCCTTTTCCTAATAAGAAACACAAATCAAAGGAGGAAGAACATTATAATAAATTATGTGAGTGGATTAAACCTTTGTTTTTGCAAATTCCTTTGACTGATGCTATTAAACCGCCTCCTTATTCTAAATATATGAAAGATATTGTCTCCAACAAAAGGAAGATTCCTAATGAGGAAATTTCCACTATGCTTGCTAATTAGTCTTTCAATAGCAAGGTTCCAAAGAAGCTTGGAGATCTTGGTATTCCTACTATCCCTTGTTCTATTAAAAATAATTATGTTAGAACTGCTTTATGTGACTTGGGAGTTGGAGTTAGTCTTAGGCCTTTTTCTCTTTATAAGAGGCTCTCTCTTGAAAAATTGATACATACTCATATATCTCTGCAAAATGGCTAATAAATCCACTGCTATTCCTATTGGTATATGTGAGAATGTTCCTGTTAGGGTGACTACTAATTTTTTGATATTAACTGACATTGTTGTGTTGGAAATGCCTGAAGATGATAATATGTCTATTATTCTTAGAAGACCTTTTCTTAACACTGCAGGGGCTGTTATTGATTGCAATCAAGGACAAGTAACTTTTCATGTTATTGATAAAGAGCATATTGTTTATTTTCCCAAGAAGATTGATAGAAGATATGGTCTAAATTCAATTGAAAATATTGAGACCATCAAGATTGGAGAATTTTATTGTCCCATTCCAATGCCACCAAAAGAATATAAATTATTATGATTGGGACTATGTCTATCAAGGTTGAGGTAACATCATTATTTAGTGAAATGCAAAGTTTTGCTTCATATAAAAATTGTTCTGGTAACAAAACTTGATCAACCTTGTTAACAAAATGATTTTGAATGAAGAGGACAATGTTTTCACCATGTTTTCACCTCTCCCATTATGTTTTTACCATGTTATCACCTTTATACTTTAGAATAATTATGATTTCCATCATCCATAGTCATGTTTTCATCCTGATTACTGTGGTTATGCATGTTTTCACCATCCCTATTTTTTTTGAACCACTTCCACCTTTGTTTTCTTTGGTTAGTTTTCCATTGGAGTGTCTTAGAACCTCTGTAGTTTTGGTTTTGGTTTTGTTTTCAACCGTTCCACATTTGTTTTTCTGGGTTTTAATTAATTATTCAATTCTGAAAATACCTCGAAAATAAAGTTTCTCAAAAATTTCCAGAAAAGTTATAATAAATTTTTACGTCAAAAATGAGGCTGCGAGGCACCTGGGGCACCCCAGGGGGACCCACCAGTCAGGCACACCACATGGTTGCGCGGCAGCCCCTGGTGGCGCCTGGCATGGTGTCGGGCCCCCTGGCCCTCCACTAACTCTCTCCCCTGCCAAAGATTCCCTTCTCTCACCCCAAACTCAAAACATTTCCTAGAACCCGAGTTCTTGTTGTTCTTCCTCGAGATTTTTCGATCTCTTTGCTCAGCCCACCTTTGTTGCTGAAATTTGGTGCATTTGCTCTCCGGTATGTGACACCTCCAGTTGTCCAAGTAGAATTTTATTTGGTGGAGTATTTCTTGAGTATTTTGGTATTGTAGGTGATATCTTATGTGAGTTTGCATGCTTGATTTAAGTGGAAATAATATATTTTTGATGCATGTTTAGCTCTCCTATAAGTCTCTATGGTAATTTCCACCTTATAGTTGCTTGAAATCAATTTTTGTGATGATTGTTGAAAAATTTCAGAAATGGACAGGCACAACTTTGGAGAAATATTTAGGAGTGATGCTCCTAGAAGAACAAGGCCCTCACGTTCATCTACTCTATTAAGGCCATCCTATAATGAAGACCTTATTGCACCAAACATCGATGACGCGATAGGTGATGGAATTGCTAATCCATCTAGCTTCCCTTGCTATACATTTTTTAGAGGTGCGGGTATACTTGATGACTTCTTGATGCTGATTGAAAGGGTTGGTTTAACCAACTACATGGAGGATGAAGGTCCCCAGTATGTTGTTCTCACAAAAAACTTTTGTTGAGAGTTTTAGATTTCATTACTCACCATACAACCCAACTGTTGCTTTTAAGATATATGGTAGTCCTTTTTCCTTGCCCTTGGAGAGTTTTTGCAGCATTATCGGTATCAATGCCTCCGGGACAGCGTGCAAGATTCAGGAGAGACCCCCTAATCTTATGGAGCTCTATCGAGGAGTTACCAATGATGATATCCGCTCAACTCAGCGCAGGAAGATAAGAAACATCCAACTTCCTGCTATCAGATATTTCACTTACTATTTTGCTGCTAAGGAACCCATTTATAGGGGCATTATTGCTACACGTATAGTAACTGCTCTAGGATTTCCTATTGCTTGTTATGCTGGATTCATAGCTCCTTATAGACTTGATCTTGCTTCCATAAAGGCCCATCATTTTTTTACTGCTAACTCTACTGCTGAACATTTAGTATATAGAGTTTTATTTGTTGACGGAGATGAGAGGGAAGTTACTTTGCCGCAACCTGTTTTGTTCAAAGTTGATAGGATGCCATGGTCGCGCCCAAAGGGAGAGATAGTTTGCAGCTGCGCTTGATGGAGTTCCATAGGCAGCAGATGAGGAGAGATGCGCCTTCCGAGGACTACACCACGCAGTACACCGGGGCGTCCTCGAGCACGTATCAGGAGGAGGGCTCATCCTCGGTAAACTACAGGGGAACCACCTCATGGTCCTGTGACGCCCCGAGATCGGGCACTATGCAGATTTCAGCATTCTCGCCAAAATCCACATAATAACCGATTCCAGGTTGCCATTTATGATAACATTACAATAGTTCACGAATAATCCACAATTACAACAGAAACATATAGATACAAGATGACTCAAACGAGCCGGGGTTACAACTGATACATTACAAAGATCCAAATAACAGCGGAAGAAACAAAACATCGTCCGTCTACGGACAAGATCCAAATTGGACTAAGAGTCCTGAAGATAACCGAGAGCGTCCAATCCCTGCCCAGGCCAAGCCGGAGGGATTCCCAAGCTAACGTCGTCAGACTTCAAACCTGTTGACTGCAAGTTGGAATTTGCAGCCACGAAAGAGATTCGTGGGTCAGTACGGTTAAGTACTGGCAAGGGGACAGAGCCCATACTCACAAGTTACCGGCGTAGCCAGTCATCACAAGATACAAATACTTTAGGATCAACGGACAGGAAGGGGTTATGGCAAATAAGCGACAGCAGGCTGCACTAACCAACTACAGAGATTCTATTACTTCCAACTATCAGAAAGGAGATAAGATCGAGTGATAGTAGCCAACTGAAAGATAACTTCAAACAAACCCATCCTGGATCTCGCCCCTTATCCGAAGAAGCAATCCGAGGATAACTCACACCGTGGTATTAAAGATGAGTCAAGTTATTGTGTGAATAACCTATTACTAGTCAAGTTATTAATCATTGGGTGAAACATGATTGATCATTAGGTTTAAGTTGTCCTGAGTACTTGTTAGCCAGTACTTTCACCAAGTAATCCATAACCGCGGAAAACACGGCTTCTCGAGAAGATTTACCCTGCAGGGGTGCACCATAGTAACCACACATGAATATCCCGCCAGATGGAATGCCTCCCACCAAGCGGGGCACTCAACACAATCCAACCCTTCTTCGCATCAAGCCCAAAGAACCTTGGGCGCACGGCTAATCGAGCCCAGAAGAAAATGGACCCTCATAGCACTCTAAGAACGTGTCCCCCTATATGCCGACTACGAAAGTTCCACCCGGGTACCAAGGGCTCGCAAGATCATGCATGCAGCAAATGGAAAACCCGAACTAATGAGGCGATTTGGACGAGATGCGAATCGGGTCAAACTGAGGGGGAGCCCATACTCCCCAAATGCGGGTAGTGCGCTCATCATGGATCAGTAGACAAGACCCTTTTCCTATTAGGGTCGACACTAGCAGGCCTCAAAACCACAAAGGGCCTCCTGCCGGTGCCTTATCATCAAATTATTATTATTACCATTAGCAATTAACAGGTTTGATTGATTCACATCGAGCCCCCAGAACATAATTAAGTAATAACAGATAGTAACGGGTAACAGACTCGAGCAAAACAACCTAAGCAAGATAGTAGGACACAGGCTCAAGCAAAGGTTATAGGAGTGGAGGTGAGGCAATATCAGGGTTAAAGGATTCATGTGATAGGTTCGTAACAGAAACAACTACTACTAAGGCTAGCAGAAAAGAATCAACGGAAAGAATCGGTAACAAGTGATGAAAGGCAGCCATATGGCATGCAAGTGAGTATACTTGCCTGAGATCCCGCAAGGTAGCAGAACTTGTCGTTGCTCACATCATCTCAACGTCCTATCCGGGAAGAAGCAACGAACCTCGAACAAACACCGGAATGCAACAATTACTACTACGGCAAAAGATCCAGCATGATCAAGATATGGATGCATGTCATGTTTAATAGATGCACCAAAGCAAACTAGTGGATATGATACACAAGTTTAAATGGATTCCATAGGCAAAGATTGCATATGGCAAACCCATGCCTTATAGTTGAATTAGTTGTTCTAACACTAAGCATCATGTGTAAGTGAGTTAGAATGATGCATGCATGATGAAGACAAGAATATAACAATATTAAATGCAATTGGAAGGATGGTTAACAAGTTAGAAAACATTATCAAGTTTGGAAATTATTGTTACTTAATGGTGTTAAGCAAGTAGTGGTTGTTATCATCAAGTAAAGTGTGCAAAACAATTAACAAATTTGATATTTGAAAAGGTTATCAAATTTTAGTTGGATTACATGTTTCACATTTTGAAATTGGACTTTGGATTAATTAATTAGGAATTAAACAATATTAAACAATTTTTAATTGAATTAAACAAGATTTAAATTGTTTAAGCAATTTTAATTATTCAAAACAGAAAACAAAAATTATATTTGATTAGCTTATTTAAAATGGTACTGAAAACATCTTTTATTTGTATGATTTGGACTTATGAATAATTAATTATTGAATTTAGCAAATACAAATGAAAAGATTTGAATTTGAATTGAAAAGCAATTTGAAAGTTTCAAAACAGAACACAAGTTGGATATTTGGAAAGATTATAAAATTTGGATCAAGTTTCATATAAAGTTTTTAGTTATTGGAAATACAGAACAGAAGATATTGATTTTTGAAGTTTATGTGCAAAATCTGTTATTTAAAAGTGATTTGGAATTTCCAGGAATTCGCTGAAACCATTTTCACCGCACTGCTGTCCACTCACTCTCACTGCCCCGTGGGCCTAGACTGCGTGGCACCGAGCAACAGCTTGCGTGGCAGATAGAGTCAATGACAGCGGGCCTCTGCGCGCCGTGGAAACAAAAGGAGGCAAAAAAGGTTGGCGCTTTCGGGGCTCGACCCGTGCACCTCGAGGGAGAAACAGAGTAGCGCTACCAGTTGCGCTGCGTGCGGTTGTTCGACAGGTAGGGCGAATGTTTCAGGTTAGGGTTCAGCTCCTTCGTTGGACTGACGAACTGACGAAGCCACGCTTCCACGGCTGACAAAAGGTGAACGCCGGCGTGGTCAACAGCACGGCGGCGCTAGATACGTGCGTGTGCTAGTGCAGAACATGCGCTGGACCAAGCGCAAGCAGAAGAGGGAGAGGGGAAGGTGACGGTGGAGCTCACCGCGGCTGTAGAAAGACGCAGAGGCGCGACGAAGCGGCCGGCGGCGACGGTGACGTAGACGGCGTCGCAGATCCGGTGCCTCACCGTGCTTCTGCAAGTGTCCAAGAGGTAGAGCAGTTGGAGGCGAGCTGGTTCCAGCAGCTGGATCGCGACGATGAGTGAGACAGTGACGGCGGCGAGCACAAATTCAGAGGAGAAGCCACGGTGGCCGGCGGCGGTGGTTGAGCATGGCGGCGTCGATTCCGTGCGCCCCCGAGCACGCGCGGGTGTCCAACAGCGAGAGGAAGGTGGGACGAGCTCGTTCCCGAGCTTAGTGGGGTAGATGCGGTGGTGGATTGGCGGTGGCGTGCAGGTATTCAGGCGGTGGCTCGCCGGTGGTTGCAGCAGAGAGTTTCAGAGGCGTACATGCGACAGAAGAGAGAGATTTCGGCGGCGGTGAGAGGGAGAAGACAAGGCCTAGGGATTAGGGCAGCGCCAGGGGGGTCTAGGCTCCTTATAGGGGGCTAGGGTTGCTCCTGGCCGTCTGCTCGGTCTACTGCCGTCGTGGCAGCACCGATTGCTTGCCGTACATGAGGGAGACGAGGGCGATTCTTCTAATCGAACCGGTACGCGCACTGGTGGGCTGGGCTGAGGGTTTTAGATGCTTAGGTGGGCTTGGGCTGCTTAGGTGCTGCTGGCGCGCGGTAGTTAGCTGCGTTTTATTAATTTCTCCTGTGTTATTTTTTTCTGAAACAGTTTTGGATTAAAACTGTTAAGGTTTTATTTAACAAAAATTTCAGAAAAATTAGGTTAGGCTAGTTAGGAATTTAGAAACCATATTCCAACTTTGGATTTCAAAAATTTATTTTTAAAATAATAGTTTGTATTTGAAATCAACATAGAGGGATTTTGATATTAATAACCTTATTTCAAAACAACACTTTTTAATAGGGTTATCCCTAAGTTTCAAAGTGATTTTTAAGAGGGCAAAAAGATAGTGGTGAACCTTAAGGTTTTCAAAGGGTACTAATTTGAAAACTTGGTTTGAATTGGAAAAGATTTGGAATAATTGCTTGAATTAATGCCTTGATTAAACCAACAATTTAATGAGTGATTTGATTTGAATTTTGGAAGTAGCCATTAGGGTTTTTAACAAGAGGGGGGAAGTTATTAACAAGCAATTGGATTAAACAATTTTCACACTATTGAAGAACAGTGAGTGGTTTAGTTTGCAAGTTTGAAATTTTAAATTGTTTTGAAAATTTCAGTTGTGATGCAAACATGGTGCAATGCAATGTGATGCATATGATGCAAGCAAACAAACAGGTAACACCACAGGTGTTACAGACGACACCACTAACAAGGGATTGCGCCCTCGCAATCCACCTGCTAACCCGGGAGGGGAAAGAAGTTCGACTATCGATTCTTCGTGCTTCCAGTTGATCTCCTCGACACCACTAACAAGGGCTTCTTGCTGGGAGTGATGACGATATTATTCCACCAGGAACCTTCCGACGATCGAACCTATTAGGTTAAGGGCTCAGAAAACGTCCACCCACGTAGGATCCTAACACTTTGAAAGATAGACAAGGGGGGAGACTGCAAAACAAATGAGATGGGAGGGGAAATAGAATAGGGATAAGGAGAAAACAAGAATCCTATCGAGATGTTTTTCCAAAATAGTTTAGCAGAAATAGTTTTTGACACTCTAGAAACAACGACCGTTAGCGAGGTTAACCTACAGGCTTTGCGGACCCGTTGCTTCGATAACCATTCGTATCGAAACAATCTCGGGAATCGGAACCAAGGCTCTGATACCATTTGTGACGCCCCGAGATCGGGCACTATGCAGATTTCAGCATTCTCGCCAAAATCCACATAATAACCGATTCCAGGTTGCCATTTATGATAACATTACAATAGTTCACGAATAATCCACAATTACAACAGAAACATATAGATACAAGATGACTCAAACGAGCCGGGGTTACAACTGATACATTACAAAGATCCAAATAACAGCGGAAGAAACAAAACATCGTCCGTCTACGGACAAGATCCAAATTGGACTAAGAGTCCTGAAGATAACCGAGAGCGTCCAATCCCTGCCCAGGCCAAGCCGGAGGGATTCCCAAGCTAACGTCGTCAGACTTCAAACCTGTTGACTGCAAGTTGGAATTTGCAGCCACGAAAGAGATTCGTGGGTCAGTACGGTTAAGTACTGGCAAGGGGACAGAGCCCATACTCACAAGTTACCGGCGTAGCCAGTCATCACAAGATACAAATACTTTAGGATCAACGGACAGGAAGGGGTTATGGCAAATAAGCGACAGCAGGCTGCACTAACCAACTACAGAGATTCTATTACTTCCAACTATCAGAAAGGAGATAAGATCGAGTGATAGTAGCCAACTGAAAGATAACTTCAAACAAACCCATCCTGGATCTCGCCCCTTATCCGAAGAAGCAATCCGAGGATAACTCACACCGTGGTATTAAAGATGAGTCAAGTTATTGTGTGAATAACCTATTACTAGTCAAGTTATTAATCATTGGGTGAAACATGATTGATCATTAGGTTTAAGTTGTCCTGAGTACTTGTTAGCCAGTACTTTCACCAAGTAATCCATAACCGCGGAAAACACGGCTTCTCGAGAAGATTTACCCTGCAGGGGTGCACCATAGTAACCACACTCATGAATATCCCGCCAGATGGAATGCCTCCCACCAAGCGGGGCACTCAACACAATCCAACCCTTCTTCGCATCAAGCCCAAAGAACCTTGGGCGCACGGCTAATCGAGCCCAGAAGAAAATGGACCCTCATAGCACTCTAAGAACGTGTCCCCCTATATGCCGACTACGAAAGTTCCACCCGGGTACCAAGGGCTCGCAAGATCATGCATGCAGCAAATGGAAAACCCGAACTAAATGAGGCGATTTGGACGAGATGCGAATCGGGTCAAACTGAGGGGGAGCCCATACTCCCCAAATGCGGGTAGTGCGCTCATCATGGATCAGTAGACAAGACCCTTTTCCTATTAGGGTCGACACTAGCAGGCCTCAAAACCACAAAGGGCCTCCTGCCGGTGCCTTATCATCAAATTATTATTATTACCATTAGCAATTAACAGGTTTGATTGATTCACATCGAGCCCCCAGAACATAATTAAGTAATAACAGATAGTAACGGGTAACAGACTCGAGCAAAACAACCTAAGCAAGATAGTAGGACACAGGCTCAAGCAAAGGTTATAGGAGTGGAGGTGAGGCAATATCAGGGTTAAAGGATTCATGTGATAGGTTCGTAACAGAAACAACTACTACTAAGGCTAGCAGAAAAGAATCAACGGAAAGAATCGGTAACAAGTGATGAAAGGCAGCCATATGGCATGCAAGTGAGTATACTTGCCTGAGATCCCGCAAGGTAGCAGAACTTGTCGTTGCTCACATCATCTCAACGTCCTATCCGGGAAGAAGCAACGAACCTCGAACAAACACCGGAATGCAACAATTACTACTACGGCAAAAGATCCAGCATGATCAAGATATGGATGCATGTCATGTTTAATAGATGCACCAAAGCAAACTAGTGGATATGATACACAAGTTTAAATGGATTCCATAGGCAAAGATTGCATATGGCAAACCCATGCCTTATAGTTGAATTAGTTGTTCTAACACTAAGCATCATGTGTAAGTGAGTTAGAATGATGCATGCATGATGAAGACAAGAATATAACAATATTAAATGCAATTGGAAGGATGGTTAACAAGTTTAGAAAACATTATCAAGTTTGGAAATTATTGTTACTTAATGGTGTTAAGCAAGTAGTGGTTGTTATCATCAAGTTAAAGTGTGCAAAACAATTAACAAATTTGATATTTGAAAAGGTTATCAAATTTTAGTTGGATTACATGTTTCACATTTTGAAATTGGACTTTGGATTAATTAATTAGGAATTAAACAATATTAAACAATTTTTAATTGAATTAAACAAGATTTAAATTGTTTAAGCAATTTTAATTATTCAAAACAGAAAACAAAAATTATATTTGATTAGCTTATTTAAAATGGTACTGAAAACATCTTTTATTTGTATGATTTGGACTTATGAATAATTAATTATTGAATTTAGCAAATACAAATGAAAAGATTTGAATTTGAATTTGAAAAGCAATTTGAAAGTTTCAAAACAGAACACAAGTTGGATATTTGGAAAGATTATAAAATTTGGATCAAGTTTCATATAAAGTTTTTAGTTATTGGAAATACAGAACAGAAGATATTGATTTTTGAAGTTTATGTGCAAAATCTGTTATTTAAAAGTGATTTGGAATTTCCAGGAATTCGCTGAAACCATTTTCACCGCACTGCTGTCCACTCACTCTCACTGCCCCGTGGGCCTAGACTGCGTGGCACCGAGCAACAGCTTGCGTGGCAGATAGAGTCAATGACAGCGGGCCTCTGCGCGCCGTGGAAACAAAAGGAGGCAAAAAAGGTTGGCGCTTTCGGGGCTCGACCCGTGCACCTCGAGGGAGAAACAGAGTAGCGCTACCAGTTGCGCTGCGTGCGGTTGTTCGACAGGTAGGGCGAATGTTTCAGGTTAGGGTTCAGCTCCTTCGTTGGACTGACGAACTGACGAAGCCACGCTTCCACGGCTGACAAAAGGTGAACGCCGGCGTGGTCAACAGCACGGCGGCGCTAGATACGTGCGTGTGCTAGTGCAGAACATGCGCTGGACCAAGCGCAAGCAGAAGAGGGAGAGGGGAAGGTGACGGTGGAGCTCACCGCGGCTGTAGAAAGACGCAGAGGCGCGACGAAGCGGCCGGCGGCGACGGTGACGTAGACGGCGTCGCAGATCCGGTGCCTCACCGTGCTTCTGCAAGTGTCCAAGAGGTAGAGCAGTTGGAGGCGAGCTGGTTCCAGCAGCTGGATCGCGACGATGAGTGAGACAGTGACGGCGGCGAGCACAAATTCAGAGGAGAAGCCACGGTGGCCGGCGGCGGTGGTTGAGCATGGCGGCGTCGATTCCGTGCGCCCCCGAGCACGCGCGGGTGTCCAACAGCGAGAGGAAGGTGGGACGAGCTCGTTCCCGAGCTTAGTGGGGTAGATGCGGTGGTGGATTGGCGGTGGCGTGCAGGTATTCAGGCGGTGGCTCGCCGGTGGTTGCAGCAGAGAGTTTCAGAGGCGTACATGCGACAGAAGAGAGAGATTTCGGCGGCGGTGAGAGGGAGAAGACAAGGCCTAGGGATTAGGGCAGCGCCAGGGGGGTCTAGGCTCCTTATAGGGGGCTAGGGTTGCTCCTGGCCGTCTGCTCGGTCTACTGCCGTCGTGGCAGCACCGATTGCTTGCCGTACATGAGGGAGACGAGGGCGATTCTTCTAATCGAACCGGTACGCGCACTGGTGGGCTGGGCTGAGGGTTTTAGATGCTTAGGTGGGCTTGGGCTGCTTAGGTGCTGCTGGCGCGCGGTAGTTAGCTGCGTTTTATTAATTTCTCCTGTGTTATTTTTTCTGAAACAGTTTTGGATTAAAACTGTTAAGGTTTTATTTAACAAAAATTTCAGAAAAATTAGGTTAGGCTAGTTAGGAATTTAGAAACCATATTCCAACTTTGGATTTCAAAAATTTATTTTTAAAATAATAGTTTGTATTTGAAATCAACATAGAGGGATTTTGATATTAATAAAACCTTATTTCAAACAACACTTTTTAATAGGGTTATCCCTAAGTTTCAAAGTGATTTTTAAGAGGGCAAAAAGATAGTGGTGAACCTTAAGGTTTTCAAAGGGTACTAATTTGAAAACTTGGTTTGAATTGGAAAAGATTTGGAATAATTGCTTGAATTAATGCCTTGATTAAACCAACAATTTAATGAGTGATTTGATTTGAATTTTGGAAGTAGCCATTAGGGTTTTTAACAAGAGGGGGGAAGTTATTAACAAGCAATTGGATTAAACAATTTTCACACTATTGAAGAACAGTGAGTGGTTTAGTTTGCAAGTTTGAAATTTTAAATTGTTTTGAAAATTTCAGTTGTGATGCAAACATGGTGCAATGCAATGTGATGCATATGATGCAAGCAAACAAACAGGTAACACCACAGGTGTTACAGGTCCTCTTGGGATTGATCTCCACTTAGGCCAAAAGCCTAAGCCTTGGGAGAGGTATAACGACATCAAACTCAGATATATATCATGTTTCTATCGATTCTTTGTGTATCCAATATTTTTGTTTTCGTTTATTTCACTTCTTTTTGTTTTTATTTTTTTGTTCTTGTTTTCCAAAACACAAAAATACCAAAAATATTTATGTTCTTTCTCTTTATTTTCTCCTTTAGTTGCTTTTGTTGGTTTGCATTCCTTTCTCGTTTCGGTTTAATATTCAAAAATCCAAAAATATTTTGCTTTGTTTGCTTGTTCCTTCTGTTCTTGTTTTAATTCGAAAACCCAGAAATATTTGTTCTTCTTCTTTGGTTTTGTAAAGTTTGTTGGAGAGTTCACCGGTCTTCCGTTTCTCCATTGGATCTTGATTATCATTCTATATTATTCAATCCACATGAGTGAAGAGCAATAATGACGATTTATGACAATTCAAGTTGTGGTGAGAGGGTGGTATGAACTCTATTTGTTTTATTTTTGTACATATACTCATCCATCTGGACATGCTTAGTTTGTTCATGTAAGGTGTACTGTTTAATTGATGCTTAGTAGTTCGTGCTCTCACATGTTTAGTTCCAACTTATTAATATAAGATAGCATGTCGTATGAATGTTTGCTTGCATTGCTTTATTCGTAGAAGGGTATGACACTGTGGTAGCTCCCTCTGATTGTTTTGCTTGAATCGACTTGGCACATGCTCACATATGGATATGACTGAAAACAAAAAAAGTCAATTAAGCCTCGATGATTTATTTTGACTCAGAGTATTTGTATCACTTTTATGCCCCTCTTAATTTTGTTTTGTCGCAAGCATGATTTTCACAGTTGTTGCTCTCTTGATTTGTCGCTCCCCGTCTATTGCTAGCCTTCACCTGTACTGAATATGAGCTCTACTCGTGCGTCCAACTCCCAAAAACCAAAGTTTTCCAAATGTGTCCACCATACCTGCCTATATGTGGTATTTAACCGCCACTCCAAGTAAATTTCTCATGTGCTATCTTGAAAACCTTCGAAAATTTATTCCTATTTTGTGCCCCTGTTTTAGCTCATGAGGACGTAAATAGAGAATCTTTATCTCACTTGTTGATTGGATTTTGCACCCTGGACTAGTGGCTTCATCCGCTTATCAAAATGATAGAAGATCCGGCAGCGGGGTGCCCAGCCCCAAATTAATACAACAAATTCTCTTCACTATTTTTACCCCTGATTTATCAGTCAAAGCATAATTGTGTAAACAAAAGAGAAATAGGTATGACCTTCTACCTGAAGGGAATATGCCCGAGAGGCAATAATAAAGTGGTTATTATCTTATTCCTTGTTTATGATAAATGTTTATTTCTCATGCTAGAATTGTATTAACCGGAAACGTTGATACATGTGTGTTTAATAAACAAACAATGGTTCCTAGTAAAGCCTCTCTTTTAACTAGCTCGTTGATTAATAGATATTAAGGTTTCCTGATCATGAACATTGGATGTTGTTAATAACGAGGTCATGTCATTAGAAGAATGATGTGATGAACACATACCCAATATCAAGATAACAATACGATCAAGTCATTTAGTTTATATTGTTATATCTTGCGTACGAAGTAACTTATTCCTTAGACCATGAGATCATGTCAATCACTGATACCGGAAGGGTGCTTTGATGTCATCAAACGTCACACCGTAACAGGGTGACTATAAAGGTGTCGTTAGGTATTCGGAAACTATTAGTTGAGGCTCATGGATCAAGAGTGGGATTTGTCCATCCAAAATGACGGAGAGATATACTCTGGTCCCTCTCGGTGATATCACATCGAAACCGCTTGCAAGCACGTGATATGATCACAAGGATGTTATATCATGGGAACGAGAAAAGAGTACTTGTCGGTAACGAGATTGAACAAGGTATGGTTGATACCAATGATCGAATCTCGGATAAGTAAAATATCGCGAGACAAAGGGAATAGTTCACGACGTTGTTGGTTCACACGATCACGAGAGTCATCGTTGAATAAATAGGAGTCATCACGGATTTCCAGATCCCTCTGTTGATTATTGATCGGAGAGGAGTATCGATCATGTCTATCTTATTCACGAATCGTAGGGTGACACACTTAAGGTTCGATGACGCGTTTGAGAGGATACGGAATATCGAAGAATATTTTGGGCAGCACCGAAATTGTTTCGGGGAAAATTGAAATAGTTCAAGGGGTTTTTTGTCGAATGGTTGTTAATAGAATTAACAAATGATTCGAGGTGCTATATGCAAATGTTTGTTAATGGAATTAACAAATATAAATAAATAAATAAAAATGTTTTATTTATTTATTAAAGAAAAACCTTTGGATTTTCTAAGTGGAAAATTAAGGGAGCATGAGTGGGTGTGAGTGGAGCTTCCACTCACATGAAGAGGGAAGAGGTGGGGGCACCCCATGGCTGGCCGCACCCCCCTCTTGGGCTGCCTTCCCCTCCCCTATAAAAGGATGGTGAGAGCTCCTCTTCTCCACACACTTGTTCCACTCCATTTCCTCTCCACCCGCTGCTCCATTCCATGGTCTCCGGCTTAGCGAAGCCCTGACCGTGGGATTCTTCACCACCACCACGCCGTCGTGCTGCTAGAGTTCCGAGGGATACTCTACTTCCACGCCCCGCTGGATCGAGGGAACGGAGGTCTTCATCAACCGTACGTGTGACTGATCACGGAGGCACCACCGGATTGCGGTGCACATCTTCTCGCTATAGGGATCGGTGTGAGTACGACTATGCCAACTACGAGATTTGATCTCGTAACGCTTTGTGTCTTCGAGGGTATGTGTTCTCAGTATGCCTCTCTTTTCCCGTTGCACTTCGTCTCCTAGATTAGATCTTGGCCTTTCGGGTGTCTCTCGCGTAGGGAATTTTTTGTTTTCTATGCAACGACCCCTTCAGTGGTATCAGAGCCGGATCTATGCGTAGATGCATTTGTACGGGTAGAACACATAGGTGTATGTTGGCGTTGATGATCATGTTATTACCTCCTTGATTATTTTATGATCTTAGTGGCATAGTGGGATGAAGCGGCCCGGACTAACCTTACATGTCCACACGTACACGAGACTTGTTCCAGAACTGACATGCAACTTGTATTGCATAAGTGGCTTGCGGGTGTCTGTTTCTCCTACTATAGTTAAGATCTAATCTACGAAGGGTTGTTAAAAATGTGTTTATCAACGTTGTGGTTGATGTTCGTAGGTATGAACGGTTCTATCCTCGAAATCCCTAAGCCACGTAAAATATGCAAAAATAAATTAGAAGCGTCTAACTAGTTTTTGCTGGGCATGTCAATTCATATGGTCAATGTTACAAATTTGATTATGAGATGATCTCTTTTGTAAATTATTGATATACCGGAAGGTATCCATATGATTGTCTTATTATTGATGGACAATCAAGATTGGGGTGCCATGGTACTTGGTACCACGCCGGTGGAATGATGGAGATCATACCATGATGCACATGATGGAGATCAAGTGCAAGGAAGACCATATCATATCACGTTATCATTACATGTGACGTCTGTGATGTTAATCCTTTTATGCATCTTGTTTTTCTTAGATAGCGACGGTAGCATTATAAGATGATCCCTCTCACTTAATATCAAGATAATAATGTATTCTTCCTTAAGTATGCACCGTTAAGAAAGTTCGTCGTTTCGAGACACCACGTGATGATCGGGTGTGATAGACTCAACGTTCGCATACAACGGGTGTTTTCAAGCCTAGCATGTACAGACATGGCCTTGAAACACACACTATACTACGGTTCTACTTGGCGAGCCTAGCATGTACAAACATGGCCTCGGAACACGTAACCGAAAGGTAAAGCATCAGTCATATGGCTGATATGATGAACATGCTGATGTTCGCCTTTGAAGCTACATCATCTCACGTGATGGTCGGTTTTGGTTTAGTGAATCTGGTTCGTGTAATCACTAAAGACGACTAAGAGGGATGTTGTTTTTTAGTGGGAGTTCATGGTTTAATTTTGAATTAACTTGAACTTATTTATCATGAACAACCAATCAAAGTGAATTTGCACAAATTGTAGTATTCATTGGCATCCACATAACTACCTTACACTTAGATTGTTGATTGAGATATAACTGTTATGATCTGGTAAAAATCATTTAAGATTGGTACCGTATTAGTGAAATTTAAAATTGAGTCCTATTGTAGATTTTTGGTATTTCCTATCTAGCTCCATATGGTTAATGAT
This sequence comes from Alopecurus myosuroides, assembly GCA_028641055.1. NCBI lineage: Eukaryota > Viridiplantae > Streptophyta > Magnoliopsida > Poales > Poaceae > Alopecurus > Alopecurus myosuroides. The sequence continues at coordinate 648,178,057 of CM054057.1, forward strand.
TGATTGATCTAAAGAGCAACCAATTCCTACATAGAATCCAGAGTCATGGTTGCTTCCATATTACTTTATCTTCAAAAGAATGTTTTGTTGATCAATGTGATTTAGGAACTGAAAAGAGTTGTTTTCAGGAACAATCAAGTGAAAGATATATTGATATCTAGAAACTTATTTGTGGCAACATGACTGAGTATAATTTAGCGTGACAATGTTTTCTTATATTATTTGAATATATGCAATGATTGAAGACGCTAGGAGTTTCAATATTCCAAGAAGTTGGGCGCTAAAAATTATCCTCTAAATTCCTTCCTTCGAGCTATAGTAGCTTAATCATAAAATTGTTATCATGGGATGGATTAAAAGTATAGGTAAAGGTGTTTACCTTACTTGGAGATTGCTAAGGTGGAATCTAGAAGAATACTATTAATATGGTGATATTAGTAGAACAATCAAATTCAAAGTATGACTCAATGGGTGATAGTATATGACTAACACGCCAAAGAAAATCAGCTAGTACGACTAGCATTGTTTGATGTTGAATGATTCTTCTATAAAGGAAAGAGAATATTAAAAATAGAATTACAAAAAGATATATGGCAGAAAAAGAAGATAACTAAAAAAGTCCAGCTCAGGAGTATATGCTTGATATACAAGTTATAGATGTATTACTAGTTAACAAAGTATTTTTGGGAATTTTGATACCACATTGGTTGGTATGAGTTGTCATACAAAGCAACGCAATGCAAGAAATACAAGGGCCTAAAAGGAACTAGTAATAGATGTGGAATCGATTATGACAAGAACATAAATAAAGTGTTATTGTGTTCATTGTCGTATCGAACCAAACATTCAAGATTTATTTTAAGAACTTAATAAGTTGTTATTTTGATCTGGTCTTTTGTGAGAACAAATGAGATTGTTCAAACTATGACCATATTCCATAATTCATGGATATGTTAATATAAATCATGTTGGTAAAGTAAACATCTATAAGACTAAATGCTAAACGTTGCAAGACGTAAAAGAGTTTCACTTAAATTCTGACACCACCATTTTAGTTCATATCGGAAAGGAAAACATGAAGGAATTCCATATTGATGGACTTCCGTAGTCATTTTATTTTGAATAAATTGACGCTTGTGAGACCTCTTCCAAAAGATGACTAGAATTCCGTTCTTAGGCCAAAGTAGAATGGACGACTAATTTAGTGGAGATTATACATATTGATGTATATAGTCCATTATGTGTAGTCATGTGTGGTGGATTAATTTTTCCTTCATAAAATTTTGTCGATGATTTGAGTAGATATGTGAGTATATCTATTTAAAGAGAACGGAGTTTGACTTTTGAATTGGTTCAATTGGTTGTTAATATGAAGTAAAAAATCATTGTAACAAGATTATCAAGTATTTATGATTGGATCATAAAGGATAAAGTTTGAGTTACAAGTTTAGCAAAACATCTGAGAAGTTGCAGAATTGTTCTACAACTTATATTACTCGAATTACCCCACATTAGTTTGGAGTGTTCGAGAGACAAAATCAAACCTTGTTTGACATGGTAAGATTAATAGAAGTGCCATTATAATTTTGTAGTTTATACATTAGTGACAACCGTTTTTCCACTGAAAAGAGCACCATCATGATCCGTTGAAATTGACAACATATAAGATATGGTTTGGGTAGTGACCCGCATTGTCATTTTCTTAAGTTTTGGTATGCATAGCATGTGTAAAATGTTCACAACCAAAATGGGATACATATATGTTTATAAGGTTATCCCAACGAATCCATTGGGTATTTCTCCTATCACCGACCAAAGACAAATGTTGTTTGTCAGAAAGAGTTGATTTCTCGAGAAAGTAGTTCTTGTGAAATAAGTGAGTGGGAGGACAGTGCAAACTCAACGAAATTAGAGAATCTTCGTTACCATGTCAAGAGTAGCGCAGCACTGGAAGTTGTTGTGACGCCCCGAGATCGGGCACTATGCAGATTTCAGCATTCCCGCCAAAATCCACATAATAACCGATTCCAGGTTGCCACTTGTGATAACATTACAACAGTTCACGAATATTCCGCAACAACAACAGAAAAGATATATACAAGAAGACTCAAACGAGCCAAGGATACAACTGATACAATACAAAGATCCAAATAACAGCGGAAGAAACAACATAGCGTCCGGCTACGGACAAGATACAAATTGGACTAAGAGTCCTGAAGATAACCGATGGCGTCCAATCCCTGCCCAGGCCAAGCCGGAGGGATTCCCAAGCTAACGTCGTCAGACTTCAAACCTGTTGACTGCAATGTGGAATATGCATCCACGAAAAGGATTCGTGGGTCAGTACGGTTAAGTACTGGCAAGTGGATAAACCATACTCACAAGATACCAGCGTAACCAATCATCACAAGATACAAATACTTTGGGTACAACGGAAAGGGAGGGGTTATTGCAAAGAAGCGGCAGCGGGCTGCACTAACTAACTACAGAGACTCGCTACAACATCCGGCTAAAAGAAAGGGATAAGATAGCGTATCAGAACCAACTACAACTACTCACCAGACAATACCCATCCAATGTTACCCCCTACTAAGGAAGCAACCCAAGAAAACTCACACGGTTGATTAGGGTGACATTCATTTTTATGGTGGGGTAATCTATATTACTAGTCAGGTTATCATCGTTAAGTGTAAGTTGTCTGAGTACTTGTTAGCCAGCACTTTCACCAAGTCATCCATAACCGCGGACAACACGGCTTCTCGAGAAGATTTAACCCTGCAGGGATGCACCAATTTGGCCGTACACGTAAGAATAACCCGCCAGACGCGGGATCAACCCACCAAGCGAGGTACTCAACACAACCCAACTCTTCTTCGCATCAAGCCCAAAGAACCCCGTGCAGTTGAGCGCACGGCTAATCAAGCCCACGAAGAAAAGGGACCCTCATAGCACTCTAAAGAACGTCTCCCTAAATGCCGACTACAAAAGTTCCACCCTGGCGCCAAGGGTTCGCACCTGCATATGCATGCGGCAAATGGAAAACCCGAACTAAATGAGGCGATTTGGACGAGATGCGAATCGAATCAGAATTGCGGGGGCGCCCATACTCGCTTCCCACATGCGGTTAGTGCGCTCATCATGGATCAATGGACAAGACCCTTTTCCTAATTAGGGTCGACACTAGCAGGCTTCAAAACCACTCCGGGCCTCCTGCCGGTGCCTTATCATCAAATTATTATTACCCAAAACATTAACATGTTGTTGATGGAATTGAAACCCAACTATCAAACTAAACAGGTGATAAGACAGACAACGAGACTTGAGCGCAAACAACACTAAGCATGCAACTACGACACGAGGGCCAACGGGGAAAACAAACAACAGTTAATAGGAAGTGGAAGCAAGGCTATATCATGGCTGCAAGGTAACATATGATAGGATCGAGACACAAGCATCGAATCATAAGGCTAGAATAAGAACAACGGAAAGAATCGGTAACAAGTGATGAAAGGCAGCCATAGGCAGCAAGTGAGTATACTTGCCTGGAATCCAGCAAGTAGAGGTACATCCGAAGAACTTGTCGTTGCTCACAAATGGTATCAGAGCATGGTTCCGATTCCCGATATTGTTTCGATACGAATGGTTATCAAAGCAACGGGTCCGCAAAGCCTGTAGGATAACCTCGCTAACGGTCGTTGTTTCTAGAGTGTCAAAAACTATTTGTGCAAAACCTGTTTTGGAAACATCTCAATAGGATTCTTGTTTTCTCCTTATCTTTATTCTACTTCTCCTTCTATCTCATTTGTTTTGGAGTCTACTCTCGTACCTATCTTTCAAAGTTTAGGATCCTACATGGGTTGGACGTTTTCTGAGCCTTTAACCTAATAGGTTCGATCATCGGAAGATTCCTGGTGGAAGGACATCGTCATCAACCCGAGCAAGAATCGCTTGTTAGTGGTGTCGAGAAGATCAACAAGATGACCGAAGACTCGATAGTTCCGACTTTTCCCCTCTCCCGTGTTTGTGAGCGGATTGCGAGGGCGCAATCCCTTGTTAGTGGTGTCGTCTGTAACGCCCGGGGTTTTGTTTTCCCGTATAGAATTGATTGTTGTTTTTGCATCGCATGGCATCCTCATACATCATCGTGCATTTAAAACTTGCAAACTAATTGAAGTTAATCAAATCTTGTTTTCTAAAACTTTCTAGTTTGTGTCGGATTGCATAAATCATTTTTTTTTAATAATGCCAAATCAATTTCTAACAAATGATAAAACAAACCTAGAATTTTTGTTTTTGTTTTGGAGCGTCAGAGAGAGCAGCCGGCCGAACTGGGCCGAAATGGCGCAGCAAGGCCCAGCCAGCCTCCCCACCCGAAACCCTAGAATTTTTGCACTCCCACCCCCTCTTCAATTGCAGCCCCCTCCTCCTCTTCTTCATTTTCGCAATCAGGTCCCTCCACCATCCCTCACAGAGCACCGCACGCACCCCACGCACGCAACGCACGCAGAGCCCATCGAACCCGCTCGATCCCCTTCTCCCCTCGCTCGCCCCCAATCCCGTCGCCCTCTCCCTCGTCTTCCCCCGCACGCCTCCTTCTGCTCCCAGGCGCATCGAGCCGCCCCGTCTCTCCCCACCTCGCCCCGCACTGGCGGCGCCGCCACCGCGGGCCTGTTGCAGCCGCCCTCCTCTGCCTCGACCCCGAGAACAACCTCCCCTCTCCGCCCCTCCTCCTCCCCTCCAATCTCACTCGCACCCCACTCCCCTTCCCTCAACCCTAAGCGATCAACGCGCCGGGCCGCCACGATAAGCCTCACGGCGGCGGTAGGTCGACCCGCCGGCGTTCGGGCCAGCCGTGGCGATGGGTCCGGCGGCGCCGCCGGAGTCGTGCCGAGGCGTCGGAGCAAGGGCCGACGGTGACGAGGGCGGCTCCGGGGCGGCAACTGAGCGGCGGGCGTCAAGGTTCCGGCGGATCTGCGTCTACTGCGGTAGCGCCAAGGGGCGGAAGGCCAGCTACCAGGACGCCGCCGTCGAGCTCGGCAAGGAGCTGGTGGAGCTTGGCATCGACCTGGTCTACGGCGGCGGCTCCATCGGCCTCATGGGCCTCGTCTCCCACGCTGTCCACGACGGAGGCCGACATGTCATTGGGATCATCCCCAAGTCACTCATGCCCAGAGAGGTGGCTATGGTACCTTGGAGGAGTTGCTTGAAGTCATCACGTGGGCACAACTAGGAATACATAAGAAGCCAGTACTATATCGCCAACGCACGAATGACCGCCGACAAGATCTCCGTTCCGTGGAAAATACGACGACTGTGCAAAGGTCGACCCCGACCCGTACCTCGACGACAAGGCCTTCATCGAAAAGTTCCACAACGACTGGGTGGACATCTACCATTGCCATGTCCGTTTCGTCGTTGCTTGTTTGTGTGGGCCGCCGCCGTGTGTGCCATGAAGACCGGAACCGCCAAGATCTCCTACCTGGATATGACAAGCACCTCGACCACGACTACTCCCTCGACGAACCGTGAACGACTACATCGCCTTCGTCATGTCCGCTTTGCGTTGGCCGCCTTCGTGCGCGTCCATGATTCTCATCGACCGGAGATGCGGCACGATCACCTCCGACCCCGAAGACGATGCGGTAGCGGCTCGGCCATGACTACTACGACTACATCGACTTCGGACGTTGAACGACTACTTCGACGACGATGATCGTGTGGTTTGAGAACGTCTACTTCCCCTACGAACGTCGACTTCCTCTACGCACCGACGACACCGGCGTTATCCGAAGACCCTCCTTCCAACGTTCGAACCCAAACCCCAATCATAACCCCTATATGCCTATTTTTCTAAATGTCATCTATATCGTGCATATTAAATCATTCATGTGTTGCATTGCATCTTGTGGGTGCGGGTAATACTTATGTCACCTAATAATTAAATATGGAATGAGTTGGGACAATTAAATATTGTTCCGGTTCCATTTAAATTGTGTAGCTCATCTATATTCTTGTCTCCCCATGTTAAACAACATTTAATATTGATGGGTAGATAAATAACTCGAACCTCCTAAATTAGATGTTGGGCTTCCGGCTCCATTTAAATTGATTTAATTGCATAAATCATAACTAATTCATTTTAACTCCAAATTTGAAAAGTAAAATATGTTTTCCAATCAAAATTCTCTAAACTTTGCAAATATCAATTTTTTTTACTGTTTTTCCTAATTAAAAGTGGTGCAATAATTCAATGCTTTAATTAAACCTTTTAAATTGCAAAATTCATAACTTGGGCAATTCAAATCCAATTCCAACATTTAAAATATGTTTTCCATCCCATTTTTTCATGAACTTTGCAAATATCAACTTTGTTTTCTGTTTTGAATAATTTAAATTGCTGAAAACAACTATTTCTTAATTAATGTATTTAAAATTGCCAATTTAATAACTTGCTCATCTAAAATCCAAATTCAACAAATGAAATATGTATTCCATCTAAAATTTTGTGTTCTTTCCAAATATAAATTTTGTTATCTGTTTTGAACATTTAAAATGGGTGAAAACAACAAATGCTTGTGTAAATCATTTAAGAAGCCAAATTTCATAACTTAATAAATAAAATTCCAAACTTGGTAAACACCTTTTCAAATTGAAGCTATTGTTGTTTTCTCTTTGTTTTCCTCATCCATGCATCATCCTAATCAACTTTCACATTAATTCATGGGATTTTCCATATGCAATCGAAATTGCCTATGGACCCATTTAAATATGATTACCATGTCAACTAGTTTATCTTGATGCATCCTTAAAATTGTCATGCATCCATATCTTGATCATGCTGGATCTTTTGCCGTAGTAGTAATTGTTGCATCCGGTGTTTGTTCGAGGTTCGTTGATTCTTCGCGGATAGGACGTTGAGATGATGTGAGCAACGACAAGTTCTTCGGATGTACCTCTACTTGCTGGATTCCAGGCAAGTATACTCACTTGCTGCCTATGGCTGCCTTTCATCACTTGTTACCGATTCTTTCCGTTGTTCTTATTCTAGCCTTATGATTCGATGCTTGTGTCTCGATCCTATCATATGTTACCTTGCAGCCATGATATAGCCTTGCTTCCACTTCCTATTAACTGTTGTTTGTTTACCCCGTTGTCCCTCGTGTCGTAGTTGCATGCTTAGTGTTGTTTGCGCTCAAGTCTCGTTGTCTGTCTTATCACCTGTTTAGTTTGATAGTTGGGTTTCAATTCCATCAACAACATGTTAATGTTTTGGGTAATAATAATTTGATGATAAGGCACCGGCAGGAGGCCCGGAGTGGTTTTGAAGCCTGCTAGTGTCGACCCTAATTAGGAAAAGGGTCTTGTCCATTGATCCATGATGAGCGCACTAACCGCATGTGGGAAGCGAGTATGGGCGCCCCACAATTCTGATTCGATTCGCATCTCGTCCAAATCGCCTCATTTAGTTCGGGTTTTCCATTTGCCGCATGCATACGCAGGTGCGAACCCTTGGCGCCAGGGTGGAACTTTTGTAGTCGGCATTTAGGGAGACACGTTCTTAGAGTGCTATGAGGGTCCCCTTTTTCGTGTGCTTGATTAGCCGTGCGCTCAACTGCATGGGGTTCTTTGGTCTTGATGCGAAGAAGAGTTGGGTTGTGTTGAGTACCTCGCTTGGTGGGTTGATCCCGCGTCTGGCGGGTTATTCTTACGTGTACGGCCAAATTGGTGCATCCCTGCAGGGTTAAATCTTCTCGAGAAGCCGTGTTGTCCGCGGTTATGGATGACTTGGTGAAAGTGCTGGCTAACAAGTACTCAGACAACTTACACTTAACGATGATAACCTGACTAGTAATATAGATTACCCCACCATAAAAATGAATGTCACCCTAATCAACCGTGTGAGTTTCCTTGGGTTGCTTCTTTAGTAGGGGTAACATTGGATGGGTATTGTCTGGTGAGTAGTTGTCGTTGGTTCTGATACGCTATCTTATCCCTTTCTTTTAGCCGGATGTTGTAGCGAGTCTCTGTAGTTAGTTAGTGCAGCCCGCTGCCGCTTCTTTGCAATAACCCCTCCCTTTCCGTTGTACCCAAAGTATTTGTATCTTGTGATGATTGGTTACGCTGGTATCTTGTGAGTATGGTTTATCCACTTGCCAGTACTTAACCGTACTGACCCACGAATCCTTTTCGTGGCTGCATATTCCACATTGCAGTCAACAGGTTTGAAGTCTGACGACGTTAGCTTGGGAATCCCTCCGGCTTGGCCTGGGCAGGGATTGGACGCCATCGGTTATCTTCAGGACTCTTAGTCCAATTTGTATCTTGTCCGTAGTCGGACACTATGTTGTTTCTTCCGCTGTCATTTGGATCTTTGTATTGTATCAGTTGTATCCTTGACTCGTTTGAGTCATCTTGTATATATCTTTTCTGTTGTTGTTGCGGAATATTCGTGAACTGTTGTAATGTTATCACAAGTGGCAACCTGGAATCGGTTAGTATGTGGATTTTTGGCGGGAATGCTGAAATCTGCATAGTGCCCAATCTCGGGGCGTCACAGTTGTTCCAGGGTTTCCTATTTTGATTAAGTAGAAGACGCTACATGTGATTGTAGATACTTCGAATGAGTTTGCGAACTGAACCTCAAAAGTCCTAAAACTTTGTACTTAGACCAACTTGTGGTTTAAGAGTAAAGAGTTGTTTTGACAACAAAAGGATTTGGACCTTATAAAGGAAGCAAATGATGGGCCCTGACTTCGTAAAATTGATTATGAGTCATTATATCCGCCATAGTATCCTTGTATGAATATCAAGTATGTGACTTGGTAGTATTTTCGATAGGCTTGATGCCTAGCGATAGCAAAAGGGTCTATATAGCGACAAAGACATGGATTTTTACATCCTTTAAAAGTTCTACTTATCGAAAAGTTGTTTTCAACGAAGTTCAAAGAGTTGACTACTACAAGATTTTGATCTTCCGTAGTGATGCTTTAGTCTTTGCGGATAGTTCAAGCAAAAGTTACATATTATGATATGGCATTTGAATAAAAAAACCAACTCTCCTCTCGAGGAAGTTTGATCAAGGATGTGTACTTGACACAGTCTGAGAGTTTTGTAAAATTCAAAAGGTTGCTCGAAAGATATGCACACTTCAATGGTTGAAGTGAGCATAACGAAGTTGAAATCTTTACCTTAATGAAGTTATCAAAAGAGTTTGATTCCATCATGAACGATAAAGATGCTTGTAGAGTTACAAGAAATTAAGTGGGAGCGCTATGACATATATCCAATACATTATGTACATGACATATGCTTGATTGGAAAATATGTATTTTAAATTAATACGGTTAAGATTTTCTTATTAATTAAAGGCTTAGAAGATATTGGGCATCGATATCTATAAGAGATGGATTGAAGCGCCTGATATGATTGAAGCCAAATTAAATAGATGAAATATTGAAGTAAGTCAATATCAAAATGACAAGAAGGAGTTCGTGTCACATGGAAAATAATTGAGCAAGATTCAAGTGTTTTGACACATGATGAGTATCATTGAAATTGATATTTCTATGTCATGTTTCCATGCTATGTACACAACCAGATGAGTCCTATGCTATAAAATGTTATAGCAGGATAATTCATATGATGATTAGACAACAGTGGGAGAGATCCTTGTGTCATTTTAGAAATGCTAAGGATATGTTTTCCTATGTAGTAATGACAAAATATTAGTTGTAATATGTTACACTAATAGCCTTGTCATTTATTCAAGTAATTTTATCTCAATTAAAATACGTGAGGAATGGTAGCACAATAGGCTAGAAGAAAGTTCCATGCTGGATTTGAAAGTGTTTCAAAATTAAAGTATTGTGACGGATACTACAACAAAGGCTAAAGTATATCGTTGTGTTGACAACTGATAATAAGCGTATTTTGTGTCAAGGAGTTCTTTATTGAACTTGGTGAATTTCCAACAATGCTGATACTATGAAGCTACATTTTCACAATGTTAGTAACATTAGTTTAAGCTGAGGAATTAAGGTATCACTGGAACTTGGTGAATTTCCAAGAATGCTATCACTATGAAGCTACATTTTCACAATGTTAGTGACATCGGTTTAAGCTGAGGAATTAAGGTTTCACTGATTCACCATATATATACAAAGCCATCTCATTAGAGAATGAGTGATGCATGTAGACGCAAATAATATGAAAATACAATAGGACCTGAATAGTTCAGATCTTTTTGATGATGTTTACCACATGCGAAGCATGGTAATAACACTGGAACGCGATATGTGTTTAGTGCATACAGACTAGATTATTGACTCTAGTGCAAGTGGGAGACTGAAGGGAATATGCCCGAGAGGCAATAATAAAGTGGTTATTATCTTATTCCTTGTTTATGATAAATTTTTATTTCTCATGCTAGAATTGTATTAACCGGAAACGTTGATACATGTGTGTTTAATAAACAAACAATGGTTCCTAGTAAAGCCTCTGTTTTAACTAGCTCGTTGATTAATAGATGATCAAGGTTTCCTCATCATGAACATTGGATGTTGTTAATAACGAGGTCATGTCATTAGAAGAATGATGTGATGAACACATACCCAATATCAAGATAACAATACGATCAAGTCATTTAGTTTATATTGTTATATCTTGCGTACGAAGTAACTTATTCCTTAGACCATGAGATCATGTCAATCACTGATACCGGAAGGGTGCTTTGATGTCATCAAACGTCACACTGTAACAGGGTGACTATAAAGGTTCCGTTAGGTATTCGGAAAGTATTAGTTTAGGCTCATGGATCAAGAGTGGGATTTGTCCATACAAAATGACAGAGAGATATACTCTGGGCCCTCTCGGTGATATCACATCGAAACCGCTTGCAAGCACGTGATATGATCACAAGGATGTTATATCATGGGAACGAGAAAAGAGTACTTGTCAGTAACGAGATTGAACAAGGTATGGTTGATACCAATGATCGAATCTCGGATAAGTAAAATATCATGAAACAAAGGGAATAGTTCACGACGTTGTTGGTTCACACGATCACGAGAGTCATCGTTGAATAAATAGGAGTCATCACGGATTTCTAGATCCCTCTATTGATTATTGATCGGAGAGGAGTCTCGATGATGTCTATCTTATTCGCGAACCGTAGGGTGACACACTTAAGGTTCGATGACGCGTTTGAGAGGATACGGAATATCGAAGAATATTTTGGGCAGCACCGAAATTGTTTCGGGGAAAATTAAAATAGTTCAAGGGATTTTTCGTCGAATGGTTGTTAATAGAATTAACAAATGATTCGAGGTGCTATATGAAAATGTTTGTTAATGGAATTAACAAATATAAATAAATAAATAAAAATATTTTATTTATTTATTAAAGAAAAACCTTTGGATTTTCTAAGTGGAAATTTAAGGGAGCATGAGTGGGTGTGAGTGGAGCTTCCACTCACATGAAGAGGGAAGAGGTGGGGGAACCCCATTGCTGGCCGCACCCCCCTCTTGGGCTGCCTCCCCCTCCCCTATAAAAGGAGGGTGAGAGCTCCTCTTCTCCACACACTTGTCTCACTCCATTTCCTCTCCACCCGCTGCTCCATTCCATGGTCTCCGGCTTGGCGAAGCCCTGACCGTGGGATTCTTCACCACCACCACGCTGTCGTGCTGCTGGAGTTCCGAGGGATCCTCTACTTCCGCGCCCCACTGGATCGAGGGAACGAAGGTCGTCATCAACCGTACGTGTGACCGATCACGGAGGCACCGCCGGATTGCGATGCACATCTTCTCGCTATCGGGATCGGTGTGAGTACGACTACGCCAACTACGAGATTTGATCTCGTAATGCTTTGTGTCTTCGAGGGTATGTGTTCTCTGTATCCCTCTCTTTTCCCGTTGCACTTCGTCTCCTAGATTAGATCTTGGCATTTCGGGTGTCCCTCGCGTAGGAAATTTTTTGTTTTCTATGCAACGACCCCTTCACTACCCATATGCGTCCTTCTATGGGAGCCTCTCTTGTGAAGTCTAGTTGGCTTGTGACGTACTGTATTGTCTTTTTACCATTCGACGACATAAGCATACACCTCTCTAAAAAATGTTTTCAATACCTCTGTTTAATAAAATAAAAAGCTCTAGCACATGAGTTAATCCCTGCTTCCCTCTGCGAAGGGTCTTTCTTTTATTTTTATGTTGAGTCTTCTTTTTCTCACTTTATGCACCTTCTTGAGAGCATGGCTGTCATTCTTAGTGTAATGTGCTTGTCCCAAACATGGTTGATTGTGGTATAACTTTGATGCTTGTATCTTTGATACCTCTAATTCAAATCTTCATTTGAACTTCGGAGTTGCCCTAGCATTTATGTTTTGCTCCATTATTAAGGACAAGCGGGTGCACTTTATCATACCCTATTATGAGCAGTGCAATCCTCCAGATTGATATACTTCATGTTGTTTATTATTAGTTTGTTCGTATCTCTCCATGGTTTGCATGACTACTAGGTGACTTTTATCTTGCATACATCTTATTATGAATTGCCTGAGCACTTGATCATATAGTTAGTATATTTACATCATATGAAACAAATGTGTTCGTAAAAGTTCTTTTATCGCACTCAGTTGTCACTGAATTGCTTGAGGACAAGCAATAAGCTAAGCTTGGGGGAGTTGACACGTCCAAAATGTATCTCCTTTTCCGAACACTTTTGCTATTGTTTGCATCTAAACTTGTGAGTTTTGGATACAACTAACATGGACTAATGTTGTTTTCAGCAGAATTACCTTGGTGTCTTGTTTTTGTGCAGAAAAATCAACTTTCGGGAAAATGCCCAGAAAAGATCCCGAAGACCTTAAAACACCCGAAGACCCCGGGATCCAGAAGGAGTCCCGGAGAGGGGCCAGGAGGGGGCCACACCACCCCTGGGCGCGACCCCCTTGTCCGCGTCGCCTGGTGGTGTGGGATCCCAGGCACCCCCCTTGGGATCCCCTTTTGACTACTTATCGCTCGTAACCCTAAAACATCAAGGGGCTTCGTCATATTCCACAGAAACACAACAGAGGGTCGTCGCCACCTCGAAACTCAATTCGAGGATCAGAAGTTCATGTTTTGGCGCCCTGTCGGGACGGGGATTCGGAGAAGATCATCTACATCATCACCGCCACCTCTTCTCCATCAACCATCCATGCTTCCCCCGTCTATGTGTGAGCAAACACCGCTGTAGGCTGAGAGGGATGGAAGTTATTGGTTGAGATCGATCATGTAATAATGCCAGATTGTTATGGTATAGTGCCTAGTATCCATTGTTAGTGTTTTCTACTGTTGTTGCAACTTGTTATGCTTAATTCTTGTCACTTTGGTCCCGAGTGCCATGATCTTAGATCTGAACATGTTATTGTTTAATGAGTATAATTATATTTCTTGATCATATATGCAAGTTATTTACACATGTCATTGTCCAGAACCCGAGGCCCCAAAGTGACAGAATCTGGGACAACCGGAGGGGATGGTTATGATGAGAGGATCACGTGTGTTCACGGAGTGTTAATGCTTTGCTCTGGTACTTTATTAAAGGGATTATTACTCTTTTGCCCCCAATTCCTTAGTCCTGCTCGTTCTTCCCCACGCTCTAAAATTTTGCTCACTTTCCCCATTCTCTTAGCTGAAACTCTCGCAAAAGTTGATAACTGGTGTTTGTCGTCCAGTCAATGAATTGACCGTCAACTTCTGAGTTTGTGCTGACAAGTGGGGCCGGGTTCTCCTTTGACCATTGCGTACCTAGTGGGACCGCAAGGAGAGTCATAAGCGAGCTTGTCTGAAGCTGAAACAGATCGACACCGCTGCATCGCGTAGCCTCGCCCCCTCCGCCGCCGCCCCATCCCCTCCGCCGCCGTTGTGCCGCGTTCGCCGCCGCCCCATCCCCTTTGCCCTGTTATCCGGCTCATCTACCCCACCTCACCATCAACCCCACCTCACCATCTCTGAAGACATGTTGATCAAGGACCCCAGAATGCCCTCAGCCGTGGAGAGGATTGGGTCGAATCAAAGGCAGATACTTCATGGATTACACCCGGTGTCGGGGGGTTACCCCCGAGTAGGGGTAAGGCAAGTGCTAAAGGCAAGGTCGAAGGGGCTATTTGACTAAGTAAGCTGGCTACCCGGTACTCGCTACCCGGTAGGCTGCTATCCGGTTGTACCCTCCAATGGCCAGAAGGAAGAATCAAGGAAGTTATGTTCCTCCGAGTAGATGAGTTGGTCCGAGTAGAGGGAGTGGTTTCCTACTCGGGCCAGAAGTCAATGGAGCCGTTCTGACAAAGGATCCCGCGTATCCTGCGTCCGTACGGCGTGCGGTTCAACTTACGGAGCGCGTGATTATCCGCGCTACGGCGTGGCTACAGTGCGATAGGCGCCTGTCTAGGCCTGTCACTGGCAGAGGGGACAGGACAGGGCTAGGGGCCTACCCTATCTCACTGACAAGGGTGGACAGGTCCCATCTCCGAACGGCGCGACGACTTATGGTGCACGCGTCAGCGGGAAGCCGGAAGCGTGCTCTGTTCTGCAGTGCTCATGTCCTATCAACTGTACCTTTTAGTCTTATTCTATTCGGCTGGGCACCAGTATATAAGGTGCCCTGCCCCCTCCTGTGCGAGGGTCGACACTCTGGATTGCTTCATTACACACCAAGAGAAATAGAGAGAAGAGTGGCTACTCGGCTAAAGGCCTGTACTGTACTGTGGCTACTCGGTAAACACCCATATAAAGAGAGAGGCAGGAGTAGGGGTGTTACCTCCACACGAGGGCCCTGAACCAGGGTAAGATCTTGTTGTTTGCAGTGCTTGTGACTTCTCACACGCGGCTACTCGCCGTGTGATCCCTCCCCGAGCACCTCCAGCGTCCATCGGCCCCAACATTAGCCATCCTATGGCATCTGCCGTGATACCACCACGACAGTTGGCGCCCACCGTGGGGCAGACAGCGGTGCTGGCTGGAGTCCATGTTCGGACGGGACTCATTTCTGCTATTGGGGAGCGTGTGGTCTGTGGCCTTGTCCACAGATTCGGCTCCTTCGACTTCGTCACCGACAATGCCAGAGATTTCGGCGGGAGGCCCATGCCGGCAGGCGGCTCGGTGCTCTCCTTCGGCTCGCACCTCGTCTACGTCGCCACCGCCATCATCCGCGAGTTCCCAGAGGAGGTGCTGGCGCGGAGGATCCTCCTGCTGTGCTGGCTGCCCGCGGAAGGCCGACTGGCTGCTCTGCAGACAGCGTGGAGGTGATGGTGACAGGCCCGGCTACCGATGCTGGGAAGGGCGCGGCTGCTGCCGCGGGAGTCATCGAGGAACCTGCTGGCCCGAGTGCTGGCCACAGGGTCCACAAGCCCTACGAGAAGGACTCCAACATCCCTCTTTCCACTACACCGACGATCCCAGCATCCGCCGTGCGGATGGGCATGCCGCCTCCCACCGAGCTCGAGCTTTTGACCATGAGGGCGCAGCTCGACCGACAGCGTCAGGAGCTGCTCGCCGAGCACCTGGAGTTGGAGAAGGTTAGGCGTGAGCTTAGCCTAGACCAGAACGAGTACAACCAGGCCCATGGCTTTACTCCTATTGTTAGAAAGTCTAGCAAAGTAGGAGCTACTCGTCGCAACTTAGGCGCTGAGATGGCAGTAGTTGGTGAGGCTCCTAGTCAGTCTGCCACCGTAAACACCACTACTAGGCCCAGATACAGCACCCCCGCCAAAACACTTAGAGCTGCAGAGGCTGTAGCTGCTGAGTTGCCAAACCTTGCCGGCGACGCGCGCGCTAGGCAGCAGGAGAGGCTCAATGAGCTAGTGCTAGAAGCTGCTAGGCAGAATGAGGAGTTCCGGAAAGCCAATCCGGGTGCTGGTGCTTCTCAGATTGTGCACTCGCGTGTAGCGGGATCTCATGACCAGGCGTCATCGCCGCTTCCCAACCGCGAGAGGGGCAAAGTGTGCAATCTGGGAAGAGTAGACAGATGCAGGTGTACGACCCGGCTCTCGCCGCGAAACAGCGCGCTGTGCCGCGAGAGTCAGGTCAGAAACACAACTCTGCAGGAGCAGGCTATCAAGCCCATAAAGCTCATAGCAAGGGGCAAGGCGGAATCAACGCGGGGCCTTCTTGGCGTCCTGCTCCTCAGCCTACTCGGCAGAGGACGCAGCAGCCTGCTGCAGCACAGCCGCGTGCGGCTGCGCCAGCAGCCAACCAGGTGGTGCAACCTGCTGTTGTGCAGGAGAACAGATATGATGATGGTACTCGGCGATGGGGCTAGCCGGCTATGCTGACCCAAGGAATGTTGCTGATCGTCTGGGTAACCGCATGTTGGAGCCCAGCGATGCGAGGTTCAAGCTGGACCGGATTAATCTATCCGCGCAACTCGAGAACAAGGGGCCGCCTGGCCCAGAATGCTTTGGCCCTCGCATCATGAACGAGCCGTCAGTGAACCACTTCCAGCTGGCCAGGGGAACCAAGTGCTACAATGGCAGCACCAAGCCAGAGGATTAGTTGAGTGACTATGTCACGGCCGTGCACATTGCAGGCGGCAACCGAAGATGGGCTGTGCGGTATGTTCCGCAGATGCTAGAGGGTCCAGCTCGGACTTGGCTCAACAACCTGCCCAAGGACAGTATCAATTGCTGGCTGGACTTCTCGGAGGCCTTCATCAGCAACTTCACCAGCACCTACAAGAGGCCGAATAGGCCGCAGCAGTTGTCCGCTTGCAAGCAGCGGGAAGATGAGACCGACCGCGAGTATCTTACTCGGTGGAGCACCTTGAGGAACACCTGTGAAGGTGTGAATGAGGCCCAGGCCATTACTTGGTTTGCGCAGGGCTGCAGGCATGGCAGCATGTTATGGCAGAAGCTGCAGCGCGAGATGCCGAGTACTCTTGCTGAGACCATCAAGATCGCGGACATGTATGCACTGGGCAACCCAACTCAGCCCCTGATGGACTCCCCTGAGCCGAGAAGGAACTACAACAACAACAAGCGCAATGATTTCCGCAACAAGAGCAGAGGTGACCGGATTGATACTCGATATGATCCCGAGGAAGTGAATGTTGTGACTACGGCTGCTGGGAGTAGCCAAAGGCAAAAAACTGCTGGAGCCCAGTACGGGCAAAACCAGAACCAGGGCCAAGGCATCAAGAAGCCGTACAGTGCTCCCCAGCAGGGTAGCGGCAACTCGGATCTGGCTCCGAACTTTGTCTTTGGGAGCATGAGGGATGGGCCGTGCAGCTTCCATACTCGGCATCCTGCCAGGCCAGCCAACCACACTACTCGGCAATGCAGCTGGTGGGAACAGATCAAGAATGAGGGCCTGCCCCCTCCTCCTCCTCTGCCAGCTGCAAATGCCGATGTGCAGCCTTCTCGGGCACATGCTCCCAGGCCTGCAGCGTTCCCGAGAAGAGAGAATGTGAACCAGGTGGCTTTAGGAGCCAACCGCTACTTCAACAACGACGGCTACCGCAATTACAACAACAAGGACCGCAACCGCAACTTCTACACCCGCAACAACAACAGGAACAACAACAACAACAACAACCAAGGTAACAACAACGGCAACAATGATGGTGGAGACCGCATTCAGTACCAGGAACACCACGAGAGCTATATGATCTTCACCTCCGAGCCCGCCGACAAGCAGTCTCTGCACAGGCGTGCGATGGAGGTCAATGATGTGATTCCTATTGTGCCCCACTACCTGCACTGGTGCAAGCAAGAGGTCACATGGTCCAGAGCTGATCATCCTAGGGTGATGCCCAACCCGGGTAGCTATGCTTTGGTGGTGGATCCCACCTTCTTGGGTACTCAGAAGAACATCAGGTTCAGCAAGGTCCTGATTGACAACGGCAGCAACATCAACATTGTGTACAGAGACACACTTGAGAAGCTCGGGATGGCCGAGAACATGCTGCTGCCCAGCAGGACCACTTTCCATGGCATTTTGCCGGGAGTGTCTTGCTCTCCAATCGTCCGCGTCTGGATAGACGTCCTATTCGGCACCAGGGAGAACTGCCGCACTGAGAGCTTGGCATTCGAGGTGGTTGATCACTAGAGCCCATACCATGCCCTACTCGGTAGGCCTGCTCTCAGCAAGTTCATGGCTTCAACCCATGCTGCATACTTGAAGATGAAGATCCCTGGTCCCAATGGAGTGATCACCATCTCGGGTGATTACAAGAGGTCCATGGAGTGTGCCTCTGTTGGTTCCCAGCTAGCGGAATCCATGGTCATTGCTGCCGAGAAGAAGAAGATGTACGAGGTAGTGGCTATGGCGCAAGCAGCGCAAGGTGGTGCGCCTGGCATGCCGAGTTCCCAGTACGGGACTGCGTTCCAGGCGTCCCAGGAGACAAAGAAGGTCCAGGTTGATCCTGAGTTCCCAGACCGTGTTGCCATCATTGGCACCGGGTTGGGAGAGAAATAGGAAAGCGAGCTCATCCACTTCCTCCGTGAGAATCGGGATGTCTTTGCCTGGTCCAATGAGGATTTGTCGGGTGTCCCGAGGGAGTTGGTTGAGCACTCGCTACATGTGCGGCATGATGCCAAGCCAGTGAAGCAGGCGATGCGCCGCTTTGGCGATGAGAGGAGGAAAGTTATCAGTGATCAGATCACCAAGTTGCTGATAAGCAACTTTATCATGGAGGTTTTGCGTCCGGACTGGCTAGCCAACCCGGTTATGGTTGAGAAGAGTAAGGAGGACCCCAAGGCGGATACCGCATGGCGCATGTGCGTGGACTACACCGACCTGAACAAGGGCTGCCCCAAGGATCCCTTTCCGCTACCCCGCATAGATCAGGTGATCGATTCCACTGCTGGTTGTGAGCTTTTGTCTTCCACAGATGCCTACTCTGGTTTTCATCAGATAGCTCTCAACCCTGCTGATCAAATAAAGACTGCCTTTATTACCCCGTACGGGGCTTATTGCTATCGTGTCATGTGCTTTGGGTTGCGGAATGCTGGGGCTACCTATCAGAGATGCATGCAGAAATGCTTGCATGATCAAATTGGCAAAAATGTGCAGGTGTACGTAGATGACATTGTCATCAAAATGAATAAAACACATACTCTGCTTAATGACATTGAGGAAACATTTGCCAACTTGCGCAAGTACAAGATGAAGTTGAATCCGACTAAATGCACCTTTGGCATCCCGGCTGGCAAGCTACTCGGCTTCTTGGTGTCCAGTCGGGGCATTGAGGCCAATCCTTCAAAGATAAAAGCTATAGAGAGCATGTCTTTTCCGAGATCACTGAAGGATGTGCATAAATTCACTGGTTGCTTGGCTTCTCTGAGCCGCTTCCTGGGCAGAATGGGCGAGAAGGCCTTGCCTCTGTATCAATTGATGAAGAAGAGCGACAAGTTTGTCTGGACACCACAAGCTGATGTAGCATTCAAGGAGTTGAAAGCCATGCTGGGTAGCGCTCCCATCTTGGCTAGTCCGCTACCAAAGGAGCCAATGCTGTTGTACATTGCTGCGAACAACCGAGTGGTCAGTGTTGTGATTGTGGTGGAGAGAGAAGAGGAAGGCAAGACTGTGCAGCGGCCAGTATACTATCTCAGTGAGGTGTTGTCCAGCTCCAAGCAGAACTACCCGCATTACCAGAAGATGACTTACGGCGTGTACCTGGGCGCCAAGAAGCTGAAGCACTATTTCCAAGAGCATCCCATCACCGTGGTGAGCTCTGCTCCCATCTCGGACATCATGGGCAACAAGGAGGCAAGTGGCAGAGTAGCCAAGTGGGCGATTGAGCTAGCCGCGTACGCTCCTGCGTATGCGAGAAGAGAAGCCATCAAGTCGCAGATCCTAGCAGATTTCCTGGTGGATTGGGCTGAGGTGCAATATGAGCCTCCTACTCCGGTAGCCAACTACTAGAAGATGCATTTTGATGGCTCCAAGGTGAAGGAAGGCCTGGGTGCTGGCGTGGTGCTCACGTCACCCAAGCGAGATCAACTCAAGTATGTGTTACAGATCCACTTCAAGGCATCCAACAATGTAGCAGAGTACGAGGCCGTGGTACACGGCTTGAAGGTAGCCAAGGAGGTTGGCGTGCCGCGCATCGTATGCTATGACGACTCGGATCTGGTTGTGCAGCAAGTATCAGGCACATGGGATGCTCTAGATGCCAACATGGCGTCATATCGGTTTTTGGTGCAAACCATGACTGGGTTCTTTGAAGGGTGCGAGTTCAAGCACATACACCGAGCAGAGAATGAGGCAGCTGATGAGCTGTCCAAGTTGGGGTCTTCTCGGCAGTACATCCCGGCTGGCATTGCCTTGGAGCATTTGAGAAAGCCATCTATCAAGCCATCCCCCGACTCGGAATCCATATTCGTGCCTTCTCTGCCCGGCGAGGAAGCTGTTCCCATGGAGATTGACTGGGAGGTTGCAAAAGAGAACCCGGGGACTGCCGTCTCCATCCCGGGGACTGGCGCCTGCAACCCGGGGACTGTCCCTTCTTACTCGGGGACTGCCCCTTCCAACTCGGGGACTGTCGCATTCATTGAGGGGGTCCTTGCCGAGTGCTCGGGACTCGGGGACTCGTCCCCAACTCAGAAGAAGAAGAAGTGGTGGCTGATCCAATGGAACTGGACGAACCCGTGTTTCCCATCCGGGGGACACCGAGTTGGTCTTTGCCCATATTATCCTTTCTAAAGGACGACACCTTGCCGAGTGATGAGGTTACATCGAGGAAAATTCAGAGAAGTTCCAAGGGCTATACAATCTTCAGAGATGTGCTGCATAAAAGGAGTCCTACTGGTGTGCTGCAGCGCTGTGTAGAGCCAGAAGAAGGGGAAGAAATTCTGGTGGAGATACATCAAGGGGAATGCGGGCATCATGCCTCTTCTCGGGCTCTGTTCAACAAGGCTTTTCGGCATGGCTTCTTTTGGCTCACTGCCTTAAAGCAAGCTGAAGATATTGTGAGAAAGTGCAACGGCTGCCAAAGATTTGCAAGTAAGATTCATATGCCAGCTTCCGAGTTGAAGACCATTCCCATTACTTGGCCATTTGCTGTTTGGTGCTTGGATATGGTGGGTCCTTTCAAGCCAGCTAGAGGCAACATGACTCACATCTTGGTCATGGTTGACAAGTTCACCAAGTGGATTGAGGTGAAGCCTATTCGGAAGTGTGATGGAGCCACTGCGATGAGTTTTCTGAAGGATGTGATCCTGAGATATGTCTACCCACATAGCATTATCACGGATAATGGTACAAACTTTGCTGAGGGTGTGTTTGCGAGGTTCTGCAGAGATAAGCATATTCGGCTAGATGTTGCATCTGTTGCGCATCCCGCCTCCAATGGGCAAGTTGAGAGAGCAAATGGCATGGTGCTACCAGGCATAAAGCCAAGGCTGATTGAGCCACTGCTGAAAACACCTGGGTGTTGGCTAGACGAGTTGCCAGCGGTGTTGTGGAGTCTAAGGACTACCCCTAACCGGTCAACCGGCTACACGCCATTCTTCCTGGTTTATGGAGCTGAGACCGTGTTGCCCACTGACCTAGAGCATGACTCGCCCCGTGTAACGCTCTACACGGAGGCAGAGGCTAGAGAAGCTCGAGAAAATGACGTTGACCTGCTAGAAGAAGAAATAGAGCTAACTCTGTCACGTTCAGCTGTCTACCAGCAAAATTTGAGGCGTTATCATAGCCGGAAAGTGAACCCAAGGGTTTTCCGAGAAGGAGACATGGTGCTTAGGCTCGTGCAGCGCACGGCCGGGAGGCACAAGCTTTCCCCTCAGTGGGAAGGGCCTTTCATTGTGAGCAAGGCTTTGCACAATGATGCCTACTATCTAATTGACGCACAGCCACCCCAGAAGAACAGGCCGGATAGGGCTGGAGAGGAATCCAAGCACCCTTGGAATGTAGCTCTACTCCGACGTTTTCACTCATGAGCAAACTGTGTATGTATCTTCTTATCCGAGTTAAACTCCTATTCGGCAATCTGAAATTGTACTCGGGGACTGCCCTCGTCCAAATTGTTCCTTGTGTTTACTCTGTTTTACTTTGTCTATTCGGTTGAACCACTTAGAATTTCAAACGCATACAAAGTAGTGTGTTTAAACTCACCGGACACTCTGCGACTCTGCTGCTGTCCGCAACCCGGCTTCATGGAAAGCCAGAGAACAAGCCAAAGGGTCAGTGAACTCTTGAAAAATTGCAAAGGAAAGGAAGCGTGTGGCAACCGAATAGAGTGTTTTTTACTGTTTTTCTTTTCGGCTAAGTGGTGGGCATCGTTACTATGATGTTTCTAAGTGGCTAAGTATTTGAAACTCCAACTTTGAACTCTTGTGACTCGACTACCAAAAAATCAACGAGTTGCAGGTAAGAGCTGAGATAAAAAGGAAGAGCGGATAAAAAATGCAACTCGGGGACTTGCATATTAACGCAGCCCGGCATTGAGCCAGAGTTGCTAAGAACTACAACTAAGATAAAATTGAGTAGCAATAAAGACTTAATAGTTTGATACATTTGCACCCGGCATCCCGAGGATCTGATAAAAGTTCTAGAGGATAAGTTTTTCAGGAGTCACTCCTTGGCAGCATCAGTTTTGTCCGCGGCATTGTCATCAGCGTCAGCCTTCTCGGCATCAACATCTGCCTTGGCGCTGTCGGCATCCGCTTCAGTGTTGGCGTTGGCGGCTGGCTCGGAGGTTGCAGTGGCAACCGAGATGGGATCCGTGGCCGAGGTGGACGCAGCAGATTGGAAGCTGGGCATCGAGAAGACGCCAGTTGCGCCCAGCTCGGGAGCCGCCTGGTTGATCACCATCTCGGTGGTGATGGTGGCCTCCTTGGCGCCAGGCTGCGGCTTCTCGGCTTCATCGTCAACCTTGCCCTTCCCCTTCTCGGCGGATCCATCGGTGCCTTCTTCCTCAAATACGCTCAGGCCCTCCGACTCGGCGTCACCTTCATCATCGCCCAAACCTTGTCCACGAAGGCTACCCGGTACAGGACCGCGGTCAGGCCTTCTGACTGGATCTCGTCCTCGTCAACCTCACGCGAGTGGAACTCAAGGCCTGGCTTTTCTTCCTTGCCCTTGGAATTGACGTCCACAGCCTTGGCCTGGCCTCCCTTCAGAGCAGAAAGCTTCTTCTCGCCCTTGGACAGCGAGATTTCATATTGCTTGGACGCCTCAAGAAAGTATTGCGACCAGCTGGCTTGGACGCGGACGGCATCTCCGCCACTCGACCCTTCGCCAGGGCCAGCAGTTCCAGGAGCAGCCATCTTGCTGCTAGAGGTTGGCCGCCAATGGTTAGCTGTTTGCTCTTCGCGGCAGGCTTCCCGGCTGGCACAAGTGGTGGCTTGGGTGGTGGCATCAGGTCTCCACCCTGTGCAGCCTTGCGTGCTGGATTCTTCCGGGTAGGCGCTGCTTCAGGCTTGCTGGTCTTCTTGGGGCTGGGCGCAAGGTCCGTCCGAGAAGCGGACGGAGGCACTTGGCGTGAAGCAGATGGAGGTTGTTGCTCAGAAGTGGTCTTGGAGGTACTCTGTTTTGGTGGAGGGCTTGGCGCAGTTGGTGGAGTTGCCTGCTTGGTAGGCGGCACAGGGGCCGGCTACCCTGCGCAGCGTCTGGCTGCGCTTGGCTCTAGAGGACTGGCTCCACCACTGTCTTCTCAACCCGCTGCTCGGCAGCGGGATTAGGGGTTGCGTCTACTGTTTCTTCTACCCGCGGCTTGTCCGCGGGGTCATCTTGAGCTGCAGTTTGTTCGTTCTGCTGCTGCTCGGTGGCGGTGTCTTGCCGCTCCAAGGCGGCGCTGTCGTGTTGCTGGAGGTCTTCTTCGTTGTGTTCCCCAGCTGTCGTAGCTGGGGGAGATGGCGGCGTCTCGTCGTGAGTAGCATCCTGCTGCTGCTCGGTGGTGTCATCTTGGTCACCAGCGCCCGTGTTCTCGGCGCCGGTGTCTTCTTCCTCTTCCAGCTTCACCGGAGAGGACGCACGCGTCCCGTCCCGCTGCACTGGCTCATCCTCATCCTCGGAGAGCTCAACGAGCTTCTCGAGGTCCATAACAGCTTTCCTCTTGGAGCTAGTGGGAGCTGCTGCAGCGTCAACGTCCAGAGGGGCGCTGGAAGAGGGAAGGGTTCAGAAAAGGAGAAGGAGAAAAGCATGAAGAGAAATAGCAACAAAGTGGTACTCGGATGGAGTGACTTACCCTTTGGTGGTGGGAGGTTTCCTTCTGGCAGTGGTGGTCTTCTTCTTCTCGGTCTTCTTGGGCTTCTTGGCAGCAGGTTCTTGAGCACCACTGCCCGTCCTCTTCCGAGTGGTGGGAGCTGCCACAGAGAGAGGCTGGACATCGATGGGCTCCTCGTCCTCCTTGTCAGCTCAAGATCCTCTGCAGGGTAGAAGAGTAAAAAGAATTGAGAAACAGAAAAGGAAGTCGGATTGCGCTACTCGCGGTCAGAGAGGTGAACTTGGTCACCTTCATCATCCTCGGACCAGTCCCGGATAGACGCGTCAACTTGGTGCTTACCAGGCTGGTGGGCGTGAGGGAAGCAGAGGGTGTCCTGGGTGTCGTAGGCGGTCTCGTTATCCTCTTCTCAGTCATCTGACCAATTGCCCTCAAAGACCTCGACATCTTCCTCTGCCTGGCGATCAATGTGCTGGAAAGGCAAACAGATGGCACGAGTAAGTTGAGTTCTAACCTAAGGAGTTCTACCCGGTATAGCATGCAAGCACAAAGCATATAAGGCTAAGGGGTTCTACTCGGCGTGGCATGCAAGTACAAAGCATATAGAACTAAGGAGTTCTACCCGGCATAGCATGCAAACACAAAGCATACAAGGCTAAGGGGTTCTATTCAGAACAGTGTGCAAACACAAAGCATATTCAGCTAAGGTTTTCTACTCGACACGGCGTGCAAACACAAAGCACATAAAGCCAACAGGATGTTTGTGATGTTCTACTCGGTGCAGCATGCAAAAACTAAGCATACTAAGCTAGAAAGCCACCTACTCGGTATCAGAGTGCAGGGGTAAAGCATAGAAGACTAACCTGTTCGATTCGCTTGGAGCGGCTATACGGCTCAAAGCCATACAGCCAGGTGTCGGAGAGTTTGGTCTGCATGATGGATCTTGCCCAGATGGCCACATCGGCTTTGCTGAGCTCGAAGGTGGTGGTCCTTGTGCAGTCCCGGCTTCCTCCCATGTAGCACATTTTGTGGGAGCGACGCTGGAGCGGGAGCACGCGGCGCAAGATCCATCACGCGATGGGATCATCGCGGCAGAACCCCTCATCCTTCAACTCGGCAAGGCGCTTCTCGATTTGAACAACATCCTCGATGTTGCTCTTCGGGTTGTAGCCCCAATTCTGCTGAGTCGGCCTTGCATTCTTCCACTGCGGGAGCCCTATCCGGTCCTGGATTGGCTTCCCTTCTTCGGTGGCGATGTTCTTGACATAGAGAAAGCTACTGCCACTTGCGTACAGTCTCTAGCCCCTTGACGCATGGGTGGTGGCCGGTTGTGCGTTGCAGCATCATGGCGCAGCCCGTCTGCGTCATCGCGCGGGCGCTCTCCGTATGTCCTGGGTTGGGGATGCTTTGCTTCCGGAAGAAGAAGTAGCGTGCCCAACTGTGGATAGTTGGGTACACGCCAAGAAAGGCTTCGCAGACCACCGCGTGAAAGGAGAGCATGACCATGGCGTTGGGGGGAAGGTGATG
Organism: Alopecurus myosuroides; assembly: GCA_028641055.1. Lineage (NCBI taxonomy): Eukaryota > Viridiplantae > Streptophyta > Magnoliopsida > Poales > Poaceae > Alopecurus > Alopecurus myosuroides. Next base: position 648,203,722 of record CM054057.1, read on the forward strand.
TGGCTGGAGTCCAAAGTTCTTGAGGAACTCGGAGAAGAAGTCGGAGATGGGGAGGCCGAATCCGCGCTTGAAGTGCGCGAGGAAGACGACGAATTCGTCCTTCTCTGGCGTGGGGATGATCTCGCTCCCCGGCTTCCTGCACCTCACGCCGGGAGGGACACGGTGGGTGTTGACTAGCCATTGGCAGTCCTCCGCCGTGACCTCAGAGCCTTCCCAGCCGGCGCGGGCGGCGGCATCATCTTCTCCGCGAGCCATGGAGGCGGAAAGGTGCGTGGGAGATTGGAATGAAGATTGAGTGGAGGAATCGCTCTCGGTCTCTCTGGCGGCACGTGGAGCAGCGGCGCAGCAGGGATTTGCGGTGGCGGTGTGCTCAATGGCGGCGGAGAGACGAGGGGGCGCGGGATTGGAGTGAGCAGGAAAGAGAAGAAGAAGGCATCAAGGGGGTATTTATCTCTCCCCTCGAGTTGCCGTTACCAGCGGAATATTCGCGGATTGATCGTGCACTGAGATCGTGCGGCTTGGGCTGCGCGCCGGTTAGAAACGCACACAACGCATATTGCACGCGTAACGGGCGCAGTTAATCCCACGTCGAGATCGTGGGCGATTTAGTGCAGTTGAAGTGACTTAACAGGCCGGTGGGCCGGGGGTGCAGTTATTGGCGCGTGGCCTGCTGTACTCCAGGCACCGAGGCGTCGGGGGCACAGGGGTGTGACACGTGCCCCGTTGCGACACGCAGAGGTGGATTCACACCGTTTAAGCGGGATTGTGTTTCGAGATTTTGCCTAAGTCATTTTACTCGGCATCACAGAGGAGAAATACTGCTATTCGGAGAAGCGGAGATACAAGCAAGAATGAAAGGGCCGCGTGAAAGGGCTACTCGGCTCATTTCAGTTATGAAGAGAAAGGTTGTTTTAAGCTGGCAGGGCCCAGTGAACAAGTTCGCGGGACTCTACCAGCTTCGGGGACTAATGTCGGGGGGTTACCCCCGAGTAGGGGTAAGGCAGGTGCTAAAGGCAAGGTCGAAGGGGCTATTTGACTAAATAAGCTGGCTACCCGGTACTCGCTACCCGGTAGGCTGCTATCCGGTCGTACCCTCCAATGGCTAGAAGGAAGAATCAAGGAAGTTATGTTCCTCCGAGTAGAGGAGTTGGTCCGAGTAGAGGGAGTGGTTTCCTACTCGGGCCAGAAGTCAATGGAGCCGTTCTGACAAAGGATCCCGCGTATCCTGCGTCCGTACGGCGTGCGGTTCAACTTACGGAGCGCGTGATTATCCGTGCTACGGCGTGGCTACAGTGCGGTAGGTGCCTGTCTAGTCCTGTCACTGACAGAGGGGACATGACAGGGCTAGGGGCCTACCCTATCTCACTGACAAGGGTGGACAGGTCCCATCTCCGAACGGCGCGACGACTTACGGTGCACGCGTCAGCGGGAAGCCGGAAGCGTGCTCTGTTCTGCAGTGCTCCTGTCCTATCAGCTATACCTTTTAGTCTTATTCTATTCGGCTGTGCACCAGTATATAAGGTGCCCTGCCCCCTCCTGTGCGAGGGTCGACACTCTGGATTGCTTCATTACACACCAAGAGAACTAGAGAGAAGAGTGGCTACTCGGCTGAAGGCCTGTACTGTACTGTGGCTACTCGGTAAACACCCATATAAAGAGAGAGGCAGGAGTACGGGTGTTACCTCCACACGAGGGCCCTGAACCTGGGTAAGATCTTGTTGTTTGCAGTGCTTGTGACTTCTCACACGCGGCTACTCGCCGTGTGATCCCTCCCCGAGCACCTCCAGCGTCCATCGGCCCCAACATTAGCCATTCTATGGCATTTGCCGTGATACCACCACGACACCCGGGTAAGCAATGTTTCCCCTTGAATTGGTGTTCTAGCTTGTAAGTAAGGTCGAATTTGACATTTTTTAGCTTAAATCGTTCCAATTTCTCTCCTATGTTCTGTGCCTAACCGCAGCCGTATGTTTGAACTAAATAGGATTGATCCTGCGCTGGCTTTCCGGCTGGCGGTTAGAATGGAAACTAGTGTGTTGCGTGGTACTAAACCGCATTTTCTTCATTCGTTTTCTATCCGGTTGTGATAGAAACAAACATTTGCTTCAGATATCTTCACACTACCCTCCGTTCAGCCTATCCGTGGAGCGATGCTGATGCTGTTGAATTGAGTTACTTCAGCAGTACCGAGCAAAGATTTCTCCCACTAACTTGCGACGAGCATCTCGGGTTGTTTTTTACTACGAATGCTGGCAGCCATTTCGGTAAACTTCATATCGACGTGCTTCAGACACGCGCATAACCATTCAAGGGGAAGGGTGTTCGGCAATCATGTGTCTCTGCTAATAGCCAGCACCCCGGGACTCCTTGTAGGTCGAGACCAAATAAAGCGAGTGGTTCGTGGAGCCACAACATGTCTGTTGCTGAATCTGCTGCCGGTAGTGTTGCTGCTTCTCCTGTACCTTCTATGGTCGTTGTAGAAGAAGATGCAGAACCTGACGAGGAAGTGCCTCGAAATGACGATGAAGATGAGATGATGTACCCTGAACAGCTAGATAGAGCCAGTCAGCAACTAGTGGATGATGAATATCCGGAGGAGCCCATGAGCCGAGCTAGGTTTGATGACACTGACAATGAAGATGATGCGGAGAACAATGACATCTTAATTTTGGATGAATATGATGGTGACGACGTGCCAACAATTGAGTGCAACAGGGAGAATCCTGAGCTTACTGAAGGCACCATATTCCAATCGATGGTGGACTGTCGGAATGCAGTAACTACATATTGCATTCTTACTGAAAATCCGTATAAGATTAAAAGGAGTGAGCCAAGAAGGTTCATAGTTTATTGTCCATATGATAGGTGTATGTGGAGGTTGCATGCATCTCGTATGCTAAAGAGCAAAATGATGCAGGTACTCCAAGTTGATTGATTATTTTATTTCAGATCATTGAGTAATGTTTCTTATCCATTATTTTTTTACCCTTTCTTTTGTTTCAGATAAAGAAAAACCCACACAAGCACACATGTCCACCTGGAGGGGGAGGGGGGAAGGAAAAATCCAAACTAGCAAAAACTCGATGGGTGGCAGATGCAATATTGGATTGGCTGAGAGAAAAACCTGGTCTTGGTCCAACAGCACTCCAGTGGAAGCTTTTTGAGAAGTATAAGATTGTAATTCCTTACATGAGGATTTTCAAAGCTAAAGAAATGACTCTTGAAAGGATTAATGGTCAATGGAATGAAAGTTTTCCGTTGCTTTACACCTTATGGCTGAAGTGGAGATGGCTAGTCCAGGTAGTGTTGTAGAAATTGACAAGCATACAGTTCCATTCAAAATAAAAGGGAAGACATTTGAGAAGGAGTGCTTCATAAAGGCTTTTATATGTTTCAAGGCTTGTTGGCAGGGGTTTCTTGATGGCTGAAGGCCTTATTTGGCTGTAGATGCTACCCATTTGACTGGAAGATGGAGAGGATAGCTAGTAGCAGCTTTTGCAGTTGATGGACACAGCTGGCTATTCCCTGTTGCATTTGGTGTTTTGGAGGCATAGTACGAGGAAAGTTGGGTCTGGTTTCTGCAGCAGTTGCGGCAACATTATAGGCACACCCCTAGGTTTAGCTATACATACAGATGCTTGCAAAGGTCTAGAGAGTGCAATAGAAATTGTATTCCCTGGGGTGGAGCATAGGGAATGTATGTGACACCTAGCGCAAAATTTTAAAAATAAGTTCAAAGGAAATTTTTTGATGAGAACTTATGGCCAACATCATACACATGCAGCGAAAGGAAGCATGATCACCATTTGAGAGTGTTGAATGCTCAAAAACATCCAAAGGTGGAGGAGAATATGGATGCACATCATGGAAAGGTGTGCTCAAGAAGAAAATTCAACACCATATGCAAAGTAGACTATGTGACCAGTAATCTTGCAGAATGCTTCAATACAAAGTTCAAGTCAGTGAAGGGTTATTTGGTTTGGCAAGCATTTGGCAAGATGAGGCAGATGATCATGATAAAGATGGTCTTTGCAAAATAATTGCTGAAACACAATATGTTGGCCATGTTATACTCCCATCAGTGATTAAGGCATTGCATCACAAGGCAAGAGGACTAAAGATGAGATGCATTTGATCATTGACATACGAGGCTGAGGTAGCGTACACTGACAGTAAAAATAGGGAATGGAGGTATCTAGTGAACCTAGCCACTAGGGAATGCATTTGTAGGCAATGGCAGATTCGTGAGAAGCCATGCATACATGCTCTACATCGGATGACTCTGATTGGGGGTGAAGATGGTGAAGTTGATCAGTATTGCTCTGAGTATTTCTCTATGGCTAAATTTAAGGCTGCTCATGCTCACAATGTGCCTGCACTCGTGGGAAAAGACCAATGGAACATAGTAGATCTAGGGTTCAAACTCCACTCTCCTTTACTGACTAGACCACCAGGAAGACCAAGAAAAAACAGGTACATAGAAGGTGAAGAGGGTCGTGTACCAAAAAAGAGGGCGTGCAAAAAATGTGGAATTCTGGGGCACATTGCTAGGCTTTGTTCCAATCCAGTGGATGCATCATTTGGAGAAGAGGACCGATGGACAGCAGCAAATGAAGAGGAGAATGCATCAGCAATGGAGATTGAAGATGGAGGGGGCCATGCAGCAGCAATTGAGTCTGAAGATGCACTCCTCGTTGAAGCATCACCTTGGTATGTGTGTGCATTCCCTGTTTTTTATGCATTTTGTTCTCTTTTCTCCATATGTCTTATAATTTTATTTCTCAACACTAGGATAAATGGAGGCATAGGGAAGAAAAGGTGTACAGAGAAAGCTATAAGAGAAGAAGAGGATAGAGCCCAAGAAAATCAAGTTCAGTCATCATCGGATGGCTTAGAATTTGAATCCATGGCTCTTGATGGTTTTGAAGCTATAAGAGAAGAAGAGGATAGAGTAATTGTACCAGTTGTTCCTTTAAGGATTACTGAACAGCAGATGACCGTCAACTTGTCGTCGAGTGCTCGACGAGTGGAATTACCCCGTCACCACCTCCATGGCCACAACCCCAAGGGAATATCAGAAGGAACAAGATGATTCCAAAGAGTACTCCAGCTAGGGAAACCCGGAGCAAGACGGTGAAGCCATCTGCTCACACAAGGAGCAGGTCGAAGATTTGAATTTGAACTATGAATTTGAATTTGATGGATTTGTAGTTAGGTGTTTGTGTTGTCAACTTTAGATCTTGTGATAACTTATAATTCTTAATAATAATGTTCGTGCTTTGGTATCATATGTGAGGAAGACTGCATATTTGAAACAAAGGTTGAATTTCAAGCAATATTTGAATTTGGAACAAAATTATAATTTGAGCCAAAGTTGAAGTTGTAAAAAATTTCAAGTATGTTGCTCTTTAGTACCTGTTTGAGCTAAAGTTGAATTTTCACCAACATTTGAACCCCAATATTTGAAGATGATCAATCCGAAGGAGAAACCCCATTTGTAATCAAGTTTTTTTTCGATCTTCTCTAAGTGAACCAATATTTTTTAGGTGACACTTATTCCATCTAAATAGTGTCCAGTCAAAGTCTTGCAATTTATTGAATTGTTTTCCATATTATCTATATATATTTTTTAAAATTCCTTTTAATTGAAAACCACCAAAACACACGTTTGAGATATGAAAATGTAAAAGTAAGTTCAGAACCGTCTTATTCACTCCAAGGGGAAGCATTGGTGATGTTTTCGATTTATTTGAATTTTTTCAAAACCAAAACCCGCCTTCACTCTCCATCAAACTCTGAACAGGTCTATACACGGTTGCTCATTTGTGAGAAGCTTTTTTCATGAAAATGTCTTGACACCTAGTTTATATTTTTTTTCTCATAACCATGTCACATATGACGGCTATGTGAGCTTGTCGTGCATTTTTTTTTTGAATTAGTTATGGTCATTTGAACCTGATTTTGATGGCTCGCTTGTGAAAATGATTTTTCTCGAAAATGTTCCTGTAGCATGTTTATATTTTTTTCTAGTAACTATATCTTATAAGCTGACAAAACTACGCTTTGTTTCCATTTTTGATTTTTTTTTTTAATTAGTTATGGTCGTTTGAAGTTCTGTCATACCCTAATAACCCCAAAACCCCGATAACCTCGTAACCCCAGAACCCTAGCACCGAACGTCAGCCATCCGATCATACCCTACCGCCAATGCCAGCCGTAAGATCTGACCATCTAGAAGGAATTCTGGGGATAGACCCGCGCGCCATCTCCGTGCTGTTGGATGGCGTAGACGGTTGAGATCCGAGTTCAGTCTTCTAGAAGGGCGGGCGATCCGCAGGAGGCTGGTTCTAAATCTTGATTGGCCGCGACATTGTATTCCACTGACACATCAACAGAGACACAAATCAGCCCGTGCCGTCCTCCACCCATCGACATAGTCACACAGCAGCCTGTGCTAGCCTCCCCTTTGGATCTCGGCGACAGAGCGGTTCTTCTTCCTCTCCGGCGAAATGTCAACCTCCACTTTATCCTCCCGACCCTCGTGGCCTACGTATGGTCTAGTGCCGATGCAGCGGTGTCCGGACTGCCCACGCACCGCGCCACTGCAGCGGTGGACTTTGAAGGAGGAGAAAATGGCAACTTTGGGCGCGAGTTCGTCAGATGCGAGAGCAGGACGAGGGGGCAGGTAGATTTTGGTTCCTCTTGCATCCTTTAGCTCTGAATTTTTCTTTTCCAGATCTAGGTTCTCTTCTTGCATCCACGGAGTTGGGATTTATGCTTCATTATTTTATTTTCAGATCGTGAAAAAATGCAATCATTTTGAGTGGATGGATGAGTATGTGGAGAGGCTTCAAAAGGAGGGCTTGATTGATTTAAAGGGGGCTCCAACCCTCGAGCTCAATCTGCCTCCATCCGTGAAAAACATGGGGAATGCAGAGTTGAAGGGTGCTCCGACAGTGGGGGATGCAGATCTGAAGGGTGAATTGAAGAAGATGGACAAGAACTTGATGCAGATGATTCAAGTGATGCAGCAAGCAAATATGATAGCTTTAGGCTTTTATTTTTGCATTGTAGCTGTAGGATTTGTTTACGTGCTGGTCAACCCTCGTTAGAGATGTTGTGTACTGTTAAATGTATATTAAGTCCATGTCATGAAACCTTTATGCGATGGATTTCAATGCGCATCTCTTGAGATCATCTAAGTTTGTTTGTTACTGTACCTAGTTTTTTAGTTGACCAGATGACAGTTAGCACTACTTGCGCAGCACAAATACCTCTAGATCATCTCTTCTTTAGAGGAACACTCTCTTCAGTTTAGTTTAACTTCAGTTTGGTTACACCGAGTTCTAGGAAAAATCCACAAACACCGAGTTTGATATCTAACCTTATTTAGTTCACATATATGTTTTGATTTTCTGTCCTTATCTCAGCATACACAGAACTAGTTTATAACTTTGTCTTACTTACTTTTTCGTTTGGGTTCTTTTCTTTTTCACAAACTAGTGTAACTACTAGTTCAAATATAGGAAAGAAAAGATAAAAAAGGTTGTGTCTACTCTAAAAGGTTGCGTTTGATGACTCCCAAGTGCAGGAGACCAATTGTAGTACCTTTCGATAAGTATTTGAGTGTCGAACCCACGAGGAGCTGAAGGTAAGCTATCTATTCTCTAAAGCCCTATAACCCTCTTATATGGCTGTTTATGCAAAGCAATAAGTTTGACTAAAAGGAACTAACTAATTAAAAGCAAGTGACGTGGAGTGTGGTTTGTCTAGTAACTAGTGAAGCAAGTTTAAAATGCAAGTAATCCTAAAGCAAGTTTCTAAAGCAAGTTTCTAAAGTAACAAGCAGCAAATATCTCAAGTATCTCAAGGGAGCAAGTGTTCTAGCAATAGGTGTTTCGTTCGTGTGGTTGTCACAATTAGTGAAGCACATGTTTTAGTCTTAGTTGTTTCTTCTAGGAAGGAGCCATGAATAGGTATAGTCAAGTAAATGATCTACAACCCCTTATGATGGATCATGTGGCCAAGTAAATGACTGCACAAGATTGATTAAGACATAAAGTCCGACCATAACCTTACGTTCTAAGGTCCCCTATATATATCCCCCAATAACTTAACTTTGTGGCTCGGTCTCAGGTTACTGTCACTCCCAAGTCACCACCACTCCATTATGCTACCGGTGATCACCTTACATGCATTCCCCAACATATGCGTGCACTCATATGTTGTACATAAAGACAATCATAGAAGATAACAAACTTGTATGCAACCAATCAACGAACTATTTCACCATTGCCAAGAACAATTCACTACTCAAACATAGAAGGGGAGACACAATACATCAAGGGAATATAGTATTGCATCATACATCGTGTTTGCCAAGAGATTACAGTGGAGAGATGGAGCTGATCTTGCTGTAGATGTTGATGATGAACACGCCGGAGGGGGGTGGAGCCCTCCGGGGGTGATCCCGGCGGCGTTTCCCCCCTCCGATCTTCTCCGGCGGCAGCCTTCTGTCTCCCTGTTTTGTGGTTTCGTCTCTCGGCGCCGCCTCTTTCTCGAAAAGCCCAGGGGACCCTTTATATAGTCGTTTTTAGGTCACGAGACACTCGGGAGAAGAAAAATCGACGGCATCGGAGCCACGGGGGCAAAAAGGGGGCCCCACACGCGACCAAATTCCTTGGCCGCGTGGAGGGTCCTCTTTTCCACCTGGTTGACCTTTTGGCCCTCTACTTTGGCCCATGGTCTTCGTCTCGAAAATTCTGAACCGTGCTCTTTGGCCTTGCCCTTTTTGGAGTCCCGAAGCTCCCGGAAAGTCTGAAACACTAAAAAGTACGTTTTCTGGAAAAACATGGTTAGAACCAAAAGAAGCGGGATTGTTCAGAAAATCCCCCAAATCATTATAAAACATGAATATAAGTTGCTAATATGTAGTAAAAACAAGTAATAACATGCAAAGTTCATGTATGCATTTTACATGCATCAACATCCCCAAGCTTAACCCATGCTCGTCCTCGAGTATGAAGGTGATAAAACTAACATGGACTTTGCATATTGAAACAATCATGGGATATCAAGGAGGATTATTCATGCTACATATAATCAAATGATTAATACTAGAAATGAGTAGCAATATACAATTCATGTTGTAAGAAATATCAAATATGCAAGCAAATATGCTTCATGAAAGTTCACAAAGTGTATAATGAAATAAAAGCACTATGGACCAAATGCATACACAAAATGAAAAATAAAATCCTATATTGGTCAAAATAGCATAATGGAAAATAGAAAATATGGTGGACACTTTGGAGAAAATTGAGTAGAGGTAAAACATGATCAAGTCTTATTTAGCCTCTAAATTATTCAACTAAAATTACTAATTGAAATATGGTATCCATTGATCTAGGACTCTCATTGCCCCTTTATCACTAGCATCTTAAATGGTGAATGTTGAAGTAATGTGAATGACAAGGTGGTTGAAAGCCTCATGCCCCGTGAGTGTGAAAACCTACTCCATGATTACTCAACTTAAGATTCCTAATAAGCTTTGTACAATCATAATAAGTATTAATGACATCATAGAGAACCGCAAAGAGGTACCTCTTGCCCCATGACATGGAAACAAGCCCATGTCACAATGACAAGACAAACAAACGGAGTAGACTCATCATCCTTTTTATTTTCATTCACTATTATGCATAGCTTCTTATTTTATTGTAGGATGTGTTGTAGAGTCACTCAAGCTGTAAGTAAATTTCCACCATGATAAAGCATGGCTTGGGTTAGCGGCCCAATGCGTTTCTCTAGTCATATAGATACTTACTCATCAAAACTTACTATTCCTCTATTTCATTTCGGCATGGAGGAGTCCAAAAACAAAAGTACATGATATCAACCAAATGTAAATTTTTGTGCAATGTTGAAAGCTTTCCGGTGATACACGTTTATAGCTAGCTCCCAACCACACACTTGTTAAACGCAAAACTTGTGGCTCCCATTATTGGGTCATGTTTATTAGATGCATAAAAAGTAAAGTGTGCCTTCAAAAGTTCGTGAGAGTCCTATCCCAAGTTCAACCCATGGCAATTAATAAAGTGAATATCTTAATTTAGAACATAAATAACACAATAACATGGTGAACATACTCGGAATAGCAATGAAGCTAATGGGAAGATATGGTGGACTCACTGGAAATACTTGGCTAAGGAGTGTTGGAAACAAGTTTTTACTTGTTGGAATTTTTAAATTTTTGGCTAGCAAGAGGGAGATAGTTGACCAGCTATTATGCATGCATATGTACATAGAACTACTCATTTTATGACAAACTAAATAAACCAGCAATTAACATCAAGGACATGAATAAGATATAGCTCAAGACAACATTATTGCAAATTTCTACACATAAAAAGCCTATAAATCATGCAAACATATGTAGCTCTTCAAATCAACCATGGAATCGCTATTCCAAGTCATAATAATAGCATCCAATACATTACAACCCCAAACTCCAGTACCTCAATCTCATATAAAATGATGGGTGTGGTCTTATCAAAACAAAAATAAAAACAAAAACTAGACGCTTCAAGTCTCTACGATAAATGCTTTGCTTAGAAAAACAGAAAGTAGACGTGTGCTAACCAAAAGAGTGTAGCTCCAGTGGGGTGTTCATCACATCCCCAAGATTATGGCTTTCACCATTCTTGGATGTCTTGAGGCGCAGCTCCTCTATTCCCTGTGAAAAAACTTCACAAAACATGTTTCTCCCATTCTTTTTATGTGGGGTGAGATTAGTAAGGACAAACAAATCACATGCTTGTTGTGCAAAATTCCAAATCAAATGCTCCAGTAGATATACAATAATGTTCATTATGTTGTATATTCACTCTCTTGCTTGAAAGAATCATGGAAATTCGATTCCCAAGCCCAAATAGTGCATAAAACAAAAGAAGGCAGAATCTGTCCAGAAAAGCAACAGCAGCAAAACGAACGTTTTTCCCTAAGCTAGACTCGTCACAAAATTAAGCCAATTTTTGTGCTTATAGAGGACAAAAAGTTGCAGAACATACTAAAAAATTATCTCAATCTGACATACCAATAAAAAACGTAAAATCATACGGTGAGCAGACTCGTGCTGAAACAGAAATTTCATGCACTAGGATAGCAACTTATAAGTCCAAATGGGTTTGACTTGACTCTTTATTGAAAACTCCAGAATTAAAACAACAAAAACTAATCTCTTGAGACAGAAAGAGGACACTAGGAAAATCCAAACAAAAACAACCGGGTTGCCTCCTGTAAAGCGCTTTCTTTATAGCCATATAGCTAGGCTTTACTTACTTAACATCATGATGGTTGGAGTGAGGTGGCTCGGCATCCCGATGCTTGGATTCTTGTACTTATTTGATACATGTAGGGTGAGACCAGGGGTACATCCCCAAGCTTGATTGGTTGTCCCTCTTGATCTTTGTTCATCTCACTCAACTCTTCCTCCTGAAAAATTCTTCTTACACAAATCTCAACATAAAACTTGATTAGAGGGGTTAGTGCCTCCATAAATAAAATCCACATAGGTACAGCAAAGACACATCATGAGTTGATTCTAAATATTAACTATTGTTACTACAGTTGTGCATTGCTCCTTGATCAAAAGAACCACACAAAACACAAGTAATGAGAGCAATGCAAAATAAAGACATAATCTGCAAAAAACTGAACAACCCGTAAAGAGTGAATTTTTAGAGGCACTTAAGTTGCTCAAATCAGAAAACTTAAAACTAATGAAATATGTAGTCACTAGCAAAAGTGCCCGTGCGTTGCAACGGGAGAGAAGGAGACACACAAACTAAAATCTCACTCTTACAGCCACCTCTTAGACGTTGGTTTACACAAGAGATTAAAAAAATGCAATTTTTCTATAAAATCCTTTTCAGCAATGATTTCTCCACAAATGGTTCTAAACACACATTCATAAAATAGTGTATAATTTTATCGCGCTTTAATGTTATTGCCCTAACCTTTTACACTGTTTATAACAAAATTACACTGTCCATGTAACAAAAATAAATCTGGAAGCTCATGGGCTGCTCCATGTCGTATCAATTTTTAGCTTGACTCAAGATCACCACTTAAGTTTTGCAATTCGGTAGCACATCGCCAGGAAAAGATCTTCAATTTTTTTACTTTCTTCTTACAATGGCTCAGGTTCAGTCGGAGCTGGAACAATTTCACCGTGACTTCTGCATCTGAAATGTTTCACGGGATCATATTACACTGGTCTAGAGCCCAGCACTACCATCGTCTTATTCAAGGACCTAGGCTGCTTCACAAAAGGGCCTGAAGTGTGTGAAAAACCTAGAATCAGATCCCCTTTTTCGCGACGATAGAAAAGTACTCTACATATTTTTCTTACAAATAATTTTAACCAACCGTCTTTATTTTCTAAAATAAAAAATGTTAGCTCAAATCTAGGAATAGCAGTATATTGTCCATAAAAGGATTTTTTGTGTGAGATCAGATGAGGTATTTAGTGCAGTATGAAAAATAAAGCTATAAGAATGAAGCAGTAAGAGGAGATATATCATTGGAAGCGAGCACACTCCCATGGAAAGACCTCACATACTGCCACTAAAGGAAGGTGTTGGTTGATTGCATGAACCAAATTATCTTGCGGATTAAATCACCATGCCTGTCTTCCTCTCATTGTATTAAAACATTTCAGATGTGAATGTCAAAAGGAATCGCTTCACATGTAGTATCAACAGTACAATACGCAAACATTACATTGTTCCATGTCAAAACGGTGGAAGCCAGCAGCCTTACCAGGACCACATCAGCGATGGTGCCAACTACCACCGCGGCAGCGGTGCACATGGCATAGTGGTGCCAAGCGACGATCCTATCACCCGCCACCTTCACAGAGCTTCTCATCATGGTTATAAGCATATGAAAAATCATTACAAAAATGAGCACTGCTCTTCTTGTATGCATCTGAAAATCTCAGTCCCGAATTACCAAAAAGAAGAGTGAAGCATTCCTACAATTGCTAAGCTACATTACTGCTACCCTTTTCTTACCTTCATGCTTCATTGGTACTGAATTGAACTGACCTAGTACTGCTATTACCTATACAACTTAACCATCAAGCTAGAACAACCCATGTAGTTAAGCCATGCCGTGGGAAATTTATGATAAAATCGATGAACCACGAGAGCTAAACACTAACCAAGGGAGGGAAAAATAATATGATGTACAGTCATGTGCAGACGTTCTGTCGAGCAGGTTGTATGCCGCTGAGTTCTAACTAAACAGCTCTACTTGGAACAGGGGTTGCATACTGAACAAAACATAGGCGTTGACCATTGTTAGCTGCTTGCAGTTCATGACTTAATCACGAGCCAAATGAAGCCAAAAATTTACCTCCACAATCATGAGCAATCTTGAGCATTTTCTCAAATTGCATCTGTGAAGATAATTCCAACAGTCGAGTCACCAACTCACCATCACAACAATTACATTGAATAACATAGCATGCTGTAAAACATACCAGGGAAGAGTCTCAGCAGCAGTTACAATCACATGAGCTCATCATCTGTCAAGCAGACGAGTTAGTCAAGCGGACGGGTTAGGCGCCGTCGCGCCGGGTCGGCGGACAAGAGGAGCTGCGGCATAGACGCATTGAGAGACGGTCGAGCTGGGCTAGAGGAGTAGCCGAGAGCCGGGGTCAGAGAAGCAGCAGCACAAAGAAGAAAAATTGCAGCAAGACATGATTGGAAAAGAAGAATTTTGGCACGCACAATGAAAGTAATGAAGTCATGCATTGTTTTGCAGATGATATGCCCAGTTCTTCTCATTCTCCCTACTAAGAAATTTTTCCCACCATATAATATATGGAATTATTCCACATACCGAAAGTGAATGAACAAAATATGCATTATTCATATTTGAAGGAAGATTATCACCCTGCATATTATTTCATATGAACCAGAAACCATCTCAAAGTGAAGTAGAAACTCCACCAAGCTTTCATCCAGCTCCTCTGTTTATGCCGTGGAGGAAATCCTGCAAAGCTGAAACATGATAATATTCAGCAACTGAAAACACGGTGTGCTACAATAATGAACGAATAAATAACAGAGAAGATTTAGTAAAAGGATGCTACATCAGTGCATCCTCCTAGCAGTCCAACAATAAGTAGCATCTCGTGAGCAAAGATTGGAGAATGAATTGGCCCTACAGTTAGCTGCGTCTAGCCGTGTTGATCAGCTCCAAGAGAAGACGTTTGCAATTTTAGTTCCATCATAGGAGACAACACTAACCATGATTTTCCTTGAGGGTTTTGATCGAACAGATGAAGCACATGAAACCTACTTGCTCCGTGACCTCACTGGAGATGCCCATCTACTGCGCCCATCTTCGAGAATAGCATGCCGTGGAACACGAGGTGCCTTCTCATACACTGCCATCATGAGTAGAATAACTCCTTCGCTCGTGATGGACCCAACTGGTGTGTCAGCGAGAATACAAATAGGAGATCGAGCTGTCATTGGAGGAGAAGTGCCCCTGCTGATACACGACACCCTGTTTGGGCGACGCTGACGAAGTCCGGCCAAAGGCGCTTTGATCTGGGCGGCGAGGGGAGTAGCCGGCCGGACGATGCTAGAGAAGGTAGTTGGGTACAACAGCACTGGGAGGGTAGCCGGGTGCGGCCGCGCTGGTAGCTGGCAGCAGTGGTGTTGCAGCGAACCTTTCCCGTGGGAATCACATCTCCCAGGTCGCCAGAACCCCTAGGGCAGTCAGTGCTATGTTCAGACCATGCTAGACATTGCACCGAGCAGCTTGTGTGCATGCCCCCAGCATTGAACAACAATCCTTGTGCATGCGGGCTCCGCAGGGAGGCAATGTGCAGGAAACAGGAGGGTCACTACACAAAATCTGAATCATTTCAGCATCTGATAAGAAGATCTAAGCTACAAAAAAATCACTACGGAACATGTAAGCAATGTGCAGGAAACAGGAGGGTGACCTCCAGCCCTCTCCCCGCAGCAGGCTCCAAGCGGCCGAGCCCCCTCCCATGACCAGCGTGGCTAGCCTGTGTTCATCTGCGGTGTGGAGGCCGCGCCTCCGCGACGAGCACCCATAGCTGCGGCACACGGTTGACGGATGGATGGATAGCTGAGATGTGTCCGTCCCACACGACGGCGCTTGAGAGAGATTCAGACACGGGAGGAGGCACGGGGGAGTTGAGAGGGCGGAGCAGCAACCTTTCCCCAATGGCGCAAGCGCGGAAGGACAGGGGGTGCAGGATGTCGGCCCTCTTGCCGGAGCCGGCGCTAGCGAGCTCGTGGTGGCCGGATCCCGATGGCAGCCGGGTCGGGGAGCTCGTCCCTTCCCCAATACATGGATGGTCCAGACATTGGTGTGGCCTGGTGTGTCCAGTGATGTAAGGAGGCAACCCTTTTGCCGGAGCCGGCGTTGGTGAACCCATGGTGATGTCGGCCTCCGCCTCCTCGGCGGCCGTTTTGGACGGAGTCTGAGATCTCGGTACACATGACTGGGTTTGACTCGATGCGGGTCAAGCAGGAGGCGTGCGTCACGGCAGAACAGACAAAGCGAACCGTTATTTTGACTTATCGGTGGCAATGCAGTAATATGGGATTTAGTGGAAGGGCAAAAACGTAAAATCGTGTTGGACGAAAATTTTGGCAGAAACACTAATGCTTTTATTATTAGGTATAGATATAGATAGATAACTAAATATTTCTGTTGTAAATTACGAGGTCAAAATTCTACTTCTGTGATTTTAAACATTTTTCGCAGTGAAGTTCAGGAATCTGTTTTCTTGACAGCTAATTACTATTGTTTAATCATATCTCTCATATAAGATTATTCTTGCCATTTAAGATGAGAAATAAGACAGAAATATGATATTACAGTAGTGAACTAATATTGTTATTGTTTTTAGCTTTGGAAAAAGTTTTAATGATAGAGACTTTGCAATGGTTTCATTGGCATGAACAACACATGTTCAAGGTCGACCCCAACTTCTCCATTACTCATCCTTCTCATTTACTTTCCCAAATTTTTTTATAAAATGAAAATCTTAAACTTAATGATACATAACAGTAGGTAAAGGCATTTTACATGTTGTAAAGACATAAATGTGTGCTCAAACCGAATAGGAAATTAAAGCATAAGGAACACACCAAAAAATATTAAACAATTTATTTTTAAGTCTAACCCATTTCCTATGCATTGGCATTTTGTAATGAAACAAATAAAAGAAGAACATAATAGCAAGCATAGAAAGGTAGATCAAGTGCAATTTCAATACTTTCAGCATAAAGAGGGGAAACTTAATATTGTTGAAATATGTGTAACCATGTTTCCCTCTCTCATAATAATTTTCAGTAGCATCATGAATATATTCAACAATATGAATATCACATAAAACATTCTTATCATGAGCCACATGCATAAAAGAATCACTACTCTCCACATAAGTAAAATCCTCATTAGTGATAGTGGGAGTTAAACATTCATAATTTTCATTGCAATCATCATATATAGGAGGCATAGTATCATCAAAGTGAATTTTCTCCTCCAAGCTTGGGGAACTAGAAATATCATGCTCATCAAAACCAACTTCCCCAAGCTTAAAACTTTCCATAGAATCAGCAAGTATATCATTTTTATCCTCAATAGTAGGGGGACTAAAAATATCATATTCATCAAGACAAACTTCCCCAAGCTCAAGGTTTTCCTTAGCAATAAAGGTGTTCAAGGAATTAGTACTACCACAAATATGATTGTTGTGCAAATAATTTTTCAATTTCTCCTCAAACACTTCATGTCCTAATTCAAGATAGATATTATACAGTTCTAAAATTGTTTGGTTGTTTTCCATTTTATAATTTTTTTTTGTGTTTTAGTTTTATATGTTAGTATGCAATGCAAACAAGAATAAAAGCTTAGCACAACGCTCCCCGGCAACGGCGCCAGAAAAGTGCTTGATGACTCCCAAGTGCAGGAGATCAATTGTAGTACCTTTCGATAAGTATTTGAGTGTCGAACCCACGAGGAGCTGAAGGTAAGCTATCTATTCTCTAAAGCCCTATAACCATCTTATATGGCTGTTTATGCAAAGCAATAAGTTTGACTAAAAGGAACTAACTAATTAAAAGCAAGTGACGTGGAGTGTGGTTTGTCTAGTAACTAGTGAAGCAAGTTTCTAAAGCAAGTTTCTAAAGTAGCAAGCAGCAAATATCTCAAGTATCTCAAGGGAGCAAGTGTTCTAGCAATAGGTGTTTCGTTCGTCTGGTTGTCACAATTAGTGAAGCACATGTTTTAGTCTTAGTTGTTTCTTCTAGGAAGGAGCCATGAATAGGTATAGTCAAGTAAATGATCTACAACCCCTTATGATGGATCATGTGGCAAAGTAAATGACTGCACAAGATTGATTAAGACATAAAGTCCCACCATAGCCTTACGTTCTAAGGTCCCCTATATATCTCCCCCAATAACTTAACTTTGTGGCTCGGTCTCAGGTTACTGTCACTCCCAAGTCACCGCCACTCCATTATGCTACCGGTGATCACCTTACATGCATTCCCCAACATATGCGTGCACTCATATATTGTACATAAAGACAATCATAGAAGATAACAAACTTGTATGCAACCAATCAACGAACTATTTCACCATTGCCAAGAACAATTCACTACTCAAACATAGACAGGGAGACACAATACATCAAGGGAATATAGTATTGCATCATACATCGTGTTTGCCAAGAGATTACAGTGGAGAGATGGAGCTCATCTTGCTGTAGATGTTGATGATGAACACGCCGGAGGGGGGTGGAGCCCTCCGGGGGGTGATCCCGGCGGCGTTTCCCCCTCCGATCTTCTCCGGCGGCAGCCTTCTGTCTCTATGTTTCGTGGTTTCGTCTCTCGGTGCCGCCTCTTTCTCGAAAAGGCCAGGGGACCCTTTATATAGTCGTTTTTAGGTCACGAGACACTCGGGAGAAGAAAGATCGACTGCATCGGAGCCACGGGGGCAAAAAGGGGGCCCCACACGCGGCCAAGGAATCTGGCCGCGTGGAGGGTCCTCTTTTCCACCTGGTTGGCGTTTTGGCCCTCTACTTTGGCCCATGGTCTTCGTCTCGAAAATTCTGAACCGTGCTCTTTGGCCTTGCCCTTTTTGGAGTCCCGAAGCTCCCGGAAAGTCTGAAACACTAAAAAGTACGTTTTCTGGAAAAACAGGGTTAGAACCAAAAGAAGGGGGATTGTTCAGAAAATCCCCTAAATTATTATAAAACATGAATATAAGTTGCTAATATGTAGGAAAAACAAGTAATAACATGCAAAGTTCATGTATGCATTTTACATGCATCAGCGTTGTATGTTCTCTTAGTCGTGCCTTAATTAACTTAGGGAAAACCACTTGGAAATAATATAAATACAGATAAAAAAAGAACACACCACGCACGGCCAACGATAAATAACTTAGATATGGGATTCTTAGATCCCTACATAGTACGGTACATAGTACGGGGAACACATGATATACGGTCCATAACATGGTACGCTAGCTAGGGCCGGCAACACTACGGGCGCGCAACACCAACACCGTCTGGACTTCACCGTCGTCGTCTTCACTCCTCGTTGCTGCCGTACTCGTCGTCTTAACTGCTCCTCGACGCCGTCATCTCCGAGATAGTAGGGAAGGGTGTGCATGTGGTTTTCCTCGGGGAAGATGCTCTCGAAGTTGGTGTACATGTTATAGGTCGTGAATGCGATGAACTCGCATCCACACCAGAACAGGCGGCCGAGCAGGTACTACTCATCAAACATGTTTGTGAAGTAGGCGACAAGGCCTACCACTTGAGCATTGGTGTGGGCGCGCTGTTCCTCCAGACGGAACATGACTGGCGACCCCACCGGGAGGTGGTTAAAGCCCGCACGGAGGAAGAGACGGTCCAACTCCATATTGTTCCTCCATCGTGAGAATGCCCAGACGCGCAGCGCGGTCTCAACGACCCTACCGGGGCGTAGCGTACCTCCGGCACGCTGGGTGGGAAGCGAAAGGTGGGTACGTTGAACTGCATCTTCATGTACGTCGAGTCGTCGGTTGTGCTTTCGCTCTGGTTGGAGAGAACAGAATTGGGAGGAGGCGGAGATTGAAGATGTGGAGGAGTAGGTTATGAGACGTTGTTTAAGTAGCCAAGGGAGAGGAGGGGGTGGATGGAACCGCAGTTATTTCACACTGCATCGAGGCGTCGTGGTTGTACTTTTTTTTCACACTGCTTCGAGGCGTTGCCGTTTTTTCACACCACATCGAAGCGTCATGGTTGTACTGTGGAGAGGAGGGGGTGGAGGAACCGTCATTTTTTCATCACTCAGTCCGGCCGTGCCCCGATGCGTGGCTTGACGCATGAAACGATGCGACAAATTAATCGAGCGTGCGACTGAATCAAGCTGCGTGCTTGGCTAGGTGGCGACGGAATCACATCCTCGTGCGTGGCTAGGTGGCTAGGTGGTTGCGTGCATGGCAGCGTTGCCACTGAATCGCAGCCGTGCATGGCTAGGTGGCGGCTGAATCGCAACCTTTTAATCATATAAACTAGTCAACACTGCGCGCATCAATGCCAATGTCGGGCGCATGCATAGCAGTCTGAAACGATGTCATGCATAAAAGGCTGACCGCGCGCGTGGGGTATGCTAGCAGGCTGAATTTAATTATCAACAAACTTGGCCCGTTCTACGATGTACAAAGCATACAACGGCCCAACGGACAATGCCACAGAACACAGCCGCACTTGTCCCACTTGTCAGGTCCAATGAGCGACACAGTCCCACACGGCCCCACTAGTCAGAGTTAACGGAGGACACGGCAACGTCAGGTGTGAGCATTCGTGAGAGTTTCACCTAAGGAGATGGGGAAAAGTGAGTAAAAATTTCAACCGTGGGGAAAAGTGAGCAAGACTAAGGAATCGAGGGCACAGGAGTAATAATCATTACCAGTGGTTTCCCTTGAGGCCCTGCTGCAAACGGGTTGGTAGGACAAAAGATGTTGTGCAAGTTTCTCATTGCGAGCATGTATGAATATATTGGAACACATGCCTATGGTTTGCCAAGAACTTGGATGCTTTATTATTATTATTATCTGCAATGCCCATGTTTAGATTATTACATGAACTATCTTATCCATGAAACGCCCGTTCATCCATTCCCTATGCCTATGGTACTTTTCATCCTGCCGTTTTCCGCAATTGCTACTGTTGTTACTATTTTACTACTGTTGTTGCTATAAAACTGTTATCACTGAAAAATTGTTGCGAGCAAGTCTACTTTTAGGTGCAGCTGAATTGATAACTCAGTTGTTAAGGCATATAAATATTCTTTGGCTCCCCTTGTGTCGAATCAATAAATTTGGGTTTTACTTCCCTCGAAGACTGTTGCGATCCCCTATACTTGTGGGTCATCAACTACGACCGCGAGTTCCAAGAAAAGAAGGACGACTGGGATCGTGTGAGCTCCGATGCCGAGTGATCAAGCTCCGACGATGGCGCGACCACACCCTAGGGGCTCTGGTGAGACCGATTTTGGTCTGGGTTAGGGTTAGGGTGTTGCCATTTACCGTTTTGCTAAGTTTAATTTTTGCCACTCGAGCGAAGATGAAAAGGAGGCATGAACCCACTATCTAGCATATAAAACCTCTCTTGGAGGTCCATACAATAACTTGGCCAAGGCAATCATACACATCGAAGAGCATTGCAAGACAAGATTAAAACACTCTAAAGATATCAGTGAAGCACTCAAAAAGACATAAACACAGTAATCATAATTTCAATGGTTCATCGGATCCCAGCAAACATCACATGTAGCAATTAAATAATGGTGATCTTGGTCCTGTTAGCGAGTCCGCAAGATCTAAACATGGAGGCACAAGGAGGACAAAACACCATCTAGCTACTGCTACGGACCCGTAGTTTTGAGATGAACTACTCACACATCTGTCTGCGGGCAATCATGGCGATGTAGAAGCCTCCGGTGACAACCCCCTCTCCTGCAGGGTGCTGCAGCAAGACTCCTAAAGCCCTACCTTACACTTTCAACATGACGATGCCTCTATACCTGTTTCATGGAAAATTACTCCGTCCACAACATTTTTAGGGTTAATGTGATTTTATAGGCGAAGATGCGTTGTGAGGCGGTGCTCGAGGTGGTGGGGCGCCACCAGGCACGACCTGTGCAGCCTAGGGTGGACCCTCGCCTAAGTTTCACCTGGCCACCCCCTGGCCCCTCTCCGACTCTCTTTTGGACTCTGTCTACGTTCCGGACAAAAAAATATCCCTTAAATTTTCATGACATTTGGCGAATATTTTCATGAGAGCTTTTCTAAAATACAAAAGCAGCAGAAAATAGAAACTGGCTCTGGGCATCTTTTTAATACGTTAGTCCATAAAATCATCCGGAAAATGAAGTAAAACATGTAAAAATATGCTATAACATAAAGAGAACAAGCATGGAACATTAAAAAGTATAGATACATTTGAGACATATCGGCATCCCCTCGTCCTTAAGTACGTAAGTGATAAGAAAGTGATTTTTGATCGGACATGTTACTAACACAATCTTGATCAAATAGTAATATAAAGCATGCAAACTAGGATCAAATGAACAAAAACTAAAATTTATAGTTGACTCAAAATGAGTAATGTCTAAACTCTTTGGACCATGAAAGTAAGATCTATTAATGAATCGATACTAAAAGACCATCATACGTGCAAGGTATATTAAAGATGATTTAAGCATCAAGCACGTTAATAAAATCATTCAAAGCATCAAACACCAAAAGCATTTTTTTCCAAGATCAAGCCAAGTGATACCAAAAATTAGAAGATCATCGTATTATTTGCGCACTTTAAAATACTTAGAGTTTATCATTAGTTCCTGGCACTAGAATGTTAAGGCTAACAGAACATTAAGGGTCGTTTGGATGGTCAATGGAAGAAAGTCTCACACAGATGGAAGTGATCATTAGACAAGAGGAAGTCTTATAATCGAAGTTATGGAAGGAGTAGTGATTTCCACAGAACGGATGCACATAGATCTATAAGAGTATGAAAGGTCTCCAATAGAACTATCAGGGGTGCAACCAACTTTCCTAATCACGAAGACCTAGAGCAATTTTGAGCAGGCTCGTCATTTGAGTATACAAGCCAAGTTCTATAATGTAAGGATCCCCACATAGTTGCAAGTAATAATAAGAATCACCGCAAAAAATTAATAATATGAAAACTCTCTCTAAACTGAAGTATAGGTCCTAAAAATAAGCCCAAGTGTGGAATAAAGGATAGTAATCTTGCCTCCTCTCTCTCTCTTTTTGGTGGCCTTTGTGCCTCTTTTATATTTTCTCTTATTTGTCATCTTTGGGATCTTTTTTTGTGGCCACTTTGTACTCTTTTTTGGTGGTCTCTTTGGATACTTCTAAATACTCACCGGTTGGGGCAACATTCTTTTTTACAATGAATCATCACACTTTTAGTACTTAGAACTCATAATTAAATCTCTACAATATGTATCAAACTAAATATAACAATGAAGCACGTCATCAAGTAACATAATGTAGATGGATGTTGGATGGAATTATATCTCGAAACGGTTATGGAACGGGAAAATTTTGTTTTTGCCACTTTAAATTTTGACATTTCTCTTTTGCTCTTTTGAGGGGAAAAACCAAAAGAAAAAAAACCAATAGTAAAGGGCGAAAGCAATTTTTCTTTCACCATTTTCATTTTTTTTTTGCTCCATGGAGGGCAAAACTGATGCATTGCGAGGAACTAAAAGGGAAAAGGAAAAATGTCAAAATTTAGAATGTTGAAGGCAAAATGAGAAAAAACTAGTGTGGCAAAACCAAAAATTTCCCCTATAGAAATGTCGTGGTAGGTAGGTATGGTGGATGTTTTGAGAAAAATATATGGGCTTATGTGTAGAAGAACATGATGAAGCCCTCCCATGGAGTTTGGATGTACTAGCGAAGTATGCTCCTACTCTCAATGTGAGAAAGGGAAATGCATAACAACAAAGAGGCTAGCAAATATGGTTAGTGGAAGTGCCGGCAAATTGCAACTTAATTTGAATAAAAAGAATTCACAAGTCTAAAGATTAGAACTAGCCCGACCGTAGCGCCTAACAAAAACTACCATCGTTGCCATCCACGATGAAAATCAAATAAAACCATGCTATCAAGGCACAATTTCAAGATTTTAGACCAACCACTAGAGTTTTTTACTTTACTAGACCAACAAGTTTAACCATTAAGCATATTAATACCTCAAAACTCTAGAAATTATTCAAGTGAAACAATATAATGGTCTACAAGATTGTGCAGTTTCTTCTCATACCACTACCACATGCATGACAATGTTTTGTCCAATCAATCGTTGAGAAACTTGAAATAACTCTCTAAACAAATATTAAATAATGACAAGAGAGCTAACCATATCTAAATATAGCAACCAATAAAACCCTAAATAAATAAGCAATAAAAACAAGGGCTAATAACAGCATTAGGAAAAATTGAACACTCACAAAGCAACACGAGTGTAAACTAGAGTGTTCTAGACAATAATAATGGAGTGTGTTTATCTCTAACAAATAATGCTTGGATACAACCAATTTATGATAATGGAGTGTTTTTATTTCCCACAACGGCGTCTTTGAATCTAATGGATCCCTCATCTATATTAATGATAGCCTTCACAAGCTTGAGAATAACCATCACAAGTATTACACATCCATCCCATATGCAATCAATGATACCACAATCAATAGGTATGATCTTGTCATTTATTTTGATGGGGAAATATTTAATTAAAAATAAAGGAGTTTTGATTGACCCATCAGAGATACACAATTTGGTTTCATAAAAGGATAATTTTCCTAACCCAAGATTATCGAATATAGCTGTAGGTAAAATTGACACTCCCAAACCAATTTCTATATGAGCTTTAAATCTTGTGTTCTTTATCATAATTTTAATAGTTGGTTCGAAAGATTTATCATTAGGTCCAAAAGCTCCTTTATTAATGGATTTATCTAGTATTGCACTTTTCATATCATAAAGTTGCTTCTCAAATTCATATAGACAAGTATCTATAGTTGCAGCTCTTTTACCAAGGTTTTCCATAGGAGTTTCTTTAAGCTTCTTAGAGGGAGGCGTATTCATAAAATTTATCAAAGTTTCATAAGCCTCATCAACATCATGGGTCAAAAAATCTCCTCCAACTAGAGTATCAAGAACAAGCCTATAACAAAGAAAGATTCCCAAGTAAAAACTCCTAAGAAGTATTCCAATTTTTTTATCTAGGTTCAATCTTCTCACGGGAATAAAAAATTCTTGACCAAGCATAATTAAAATTTTCCCCACCTTTTTGATTGAAGATGAATACCTAGGACTCGTGTGACATAAGAAAGGTATCAAGGCTAGTCATACTAACCAAACAAGGACAACGCAAACTAACAAAGCAAGTAAAGGACTAGAAACTAAATAACTATTTTTTTGGATTTTTGATGAAAGAAAAAAAAATAAAGAAAAGTAAACTAAGAAAGAACAAAACAAAATAGGGAAGTGTGTAACTCCCCTAGTTGAAACCTTGAAGTCCCCGTCAACGGCGCGTAGAAAAGTGCTTGATGGCATGTACTACTGTGGATGACTTTGAATCCCCCGCTAGTACCAGAAATTCTTTGATGCAAATGTTGATGGTGCGTTGGGAACCCCAAGAGGAAGGTGCGATGAGTGCAGCGGTAAGAATTTCCCTCAGTTAAGAACCAAGGTTATCAATCCAGTATGAGAAAGAGGATTTTTGGAAGGTTGATGCCGCCGATGGTGGTGATGGCGTCTCACCGGTGTCAGCAACAACGTGGAACCTGCACACAACACAAACAAAATACTTTGCCCCAACGGTACAGTGGGGTTGTCAATCTCACCGGTCTTGCTGAAAACAAAGATTAGACGTATAGTGTGGAAAATAGTGTATGTTTGCAGTAAGTAAACAAAAACAGGGAATTTTATTGGTTTGTTTAACAGTGTAGGAAAATGGACCGGGGTTAATAGGTTCAGTAGTGGTGTCTCTCCATAAAATATAGCATGTTGGGTGAACAAATTACAGCTAGGCAATTGACAAATAGAGGTTGCACCGTAGTGCACATTCATGACATGATGACTACTATGATATTTAGTGCGGGCATTACAACAAAATACATAGACCGTAATCCAACTGCATTTATGACTAATAATCCACCCTCAGGTTATCATCTGAACCCCCTTAGGTATTAATTTGCAAGCAACAGAAAATCGCATTAAGCAATGTGTGTAATGTAAGCAATGATTCAGCACGTGGGCACTCACACCGATGTTTTCTCCCTAGTGGCAACATCACATCCTCCCCCGTCACGTTTCTGTCGCTCGAGCACAGGCGAAAAGGAGGCATGAATCCACTATCGAGCATAAATACTCCCTCTTGGAGTCACTAGCAACTACTTGGCCAGAGCAACCACTAGCAACGGAAAGCATGAAAGATCACAAATAACATATGCAATAAAGACTATAATCAACTTGGCATAAGTTCAATATTCATCAGATCCCAGCAAACACAGCACATAGAATTACATAAGAATAATCTCGATCATGTTAGGCAGCTCACGAGATCTAAACATTGAGGCATCAGAGGAGAAGACAACCATCTAGCTACTGCTATGGACCCGTAGTCCAAGGATGAACTACTCACGCATCACTCCGGAGGCAGGCATGGTGATGAAGAGGCTGCTGGTGATGATCTCCTCTCCGGCAGGGTGCCGGGAGACAGCTTCAGAACTCCCCTGATCTAGGGTTGACGACGACAGCGGCTGCGGAACTTTTCGGGGATTTCTTATCAGGTTCTTAGGGTTTTCCTTCGTAGGGTATTAAATAGGCGAAAGGGAAAAGGTGGTGGAGCCCTGGGGGCCTCACACCACCCTGCGGCGCGGCCAAGGGGGGAGGGTGGGCCCCCTGAGGCCCCTCTTCGGGTCTCTTCAGGACTCCGTGGAACCTTCGGGAATTCTAAGACTTCTAGGCTTCGGATTTTCTAATTCCGAGAATATTTCCAGAACACCTTTTCTGAAACTAAAAACAGCAGAAAACAGGGAACTGGCTCTGTGGCATCTTGTAAATAGGCTAGTCCGGAAAATCGATAAAAATGACATAAAGAAGGGAGAAAACATGTAGCAATTGGCATAATATCATCATGGAACATCAGAAATTATAGATACGTTGGAGACATATCAAGCATCCCCAAGCTTAGTTCCTAGTCGTCCTCGAGTAGGTAAACGATAAACAAAATAATTTCTGGGGTGACATGCTACCACGCAATCTTGATCATAAAAATGTAAAAGCATATGTAAGCTGAGATCATAGAACTTGTAACACAAACATGATAAATAGAACTTAATAATAAAGCATAGCAATCACTTTGCATCATGAGAAGTATCTCAAATAAAAGGTCATGAATAACAATGCAAAGAAAGATATACATTTGTTTCAAGTATAGAGAAAGCATGGCAAAGTGGTATTTCGCTAGTCCTTAAGAGTGGGGAAAAACATAAATGCCAGGACACCTTCAAAGTTCATGAGGAAGACTAGAAAAAATAATTTGAGAACAAACAATAACACATCATGAATCAATTAATAATGTTTCTGGCACAAATGCACATAAAACTCAGAATGGCAAAAATGCTCTCTCAACTGTGCATAAAGTTAGAAGATGGAGACTCAACATAAAAGTAAAAGAAAGGCCCTTCGTAGAGGGAAGCAGGGATCACTCATGTGCTAGAGCTTTTTATTTTATTAAACAGATGTATTAAAAGTTTGACACTGAGTGTCTATATTTTGGGAGATGTATGCTAATGTCAACAAAAGGTAAACAGAAAATATAGTACGTCACAAGCCAACTAGATTTCACAAGAGCGGCTCCCATATGAAGGACGCAGATGGTATAGAAGGCCATCCCTCTTACTCTTTTGTTTACACAATTATGCTTTGACTGATAAATCAGGGGAAAAATAGTGAAGAGATTTTGTGTGTATTAATTTGGGGCTGGGCACCCCGCTGCCAGCTCTTCTATAAATTGGATAAGAAGATGAAGCCACTAGTCCAGGGTGTGAAATCCAATCAACAAGTGAGATAAAGATTCTCTATTTACGTCCTCATGACCAAAAACAGGAACACAAAGCATGAGTAATTTTTGAAGGTTTTAAAGGTAACACATGAACAATTTACTTGGAGTGGCAGTTAAATACCACATGTAGGTAGGTATGGTGGACACAATGGGAAAACTTGGTTTTAGGGAGTTGGATGCACGAGTAGAATTCCATACTCAGTACAGGTGGAGGCTAGGAAAAGACTGGGAGCGACAAATCAAGAGAGCATAAAAGCCATAATCATGCATAGCGACATAAACATCATTAATCAAAGCATAAGCGGTATCACAAGTTCAAAAACTAAATGATCATATCGGCTATTAGTGACTGGTTCATAGTCATAAACATGGTGTGAGCATGCGCCAAGTCAACCAAATAAAACATTCGAAAGAGAATACCATAAATTTATGCTTTAGTATGACAAGAACAACTCATGAATCTCTCAATGGCATATTAAACACTCTCAGCTATTTGAGGCTAATCATGCTACTCAATAACCACAAGGCTTTAAAACTAAAATAAAATCTATCATGATCTGAAAAAGTTCTAGCCACGGTCTATACAAGCTTCTACTTGCACCATTAAAAATTCTACTTCAAGCAGCAGTTTCTTCTCCAAACAAGCACCATACAAGATATGTTTTAAGAAAAATAATCTTCATGATACATCAAGAAAACATGAGAGCACTAACATAACACTACTAAAACTAACAGCTCTTAGATAAGAGATGCATGCAAAACAGGAGCTAAATAAATGAAGCGGCTAGACAAAGATTAAGAATACAAAGTATTCCCATGAAAAAGCGGAGCGTGTCACTCTCCAATAAAAAATGCTCGGGTCCAACCAAGATTATTGCAAAAATAAAAACAAACTGAACGCAAAAATAAAATACGCTCCAAGTAAAGCACATAAGATGTGACTGAATAAAAATATAGTTTCACTTGAAGTGACCTGATAATTTGTCGATGAAGAAGGGGATGCCTTGGGCATCCCCAAGCTTAGACGCTTGAGTCTTCTTGGAATTTGATGGGATGTACCACCGGAGAATCCCCAATCTTAGGCTTTTCACTCTTCTTGATCACATCATATCATCCTCTTCTCTTGACCCTTGAAAACTTCCTTCACACCAAACTTCTCACAATCTTCATTAGCAACGTTGGTGCAATCGAAATAATAAATTCACATGGTTCAGTTTCAACACATGCCTAACACTCATAAACATATTAGCTACTGTCACAACTTCTTTTAAAACTCTTTTTCTCAAAAGAATAACAAAAGAAAGAGATTAAGATGCAAATGCAATTATTGGCAGAAATCTGTCAATACAGGACAGCAGGTAATGATGATTTTTTTCGAACATCTTATGTTGCTCAAATAAAAAAGTGTTCAACTAAGAAAAGTTGAGTATATAGCCCAGGATTACGCACAAAAAAATTCAGGTCATTTTGAATTTTCTGTGAATTTACACGAATTTAACAGTGGACAGCAGAAGTATGTTTCATCCGCAGAAATCCGAAATATAGTCTCAACTTTCCACCAGAGGCTTTACTTGGCTCAACAAAGACACAAAATAAAAGATACAGAGGGGTTGCTAAGGAAATAGGAAACACCCAGGTGCAAAGAAAACAAAATAAAATGATGAAAAACGGGTTGAAAACGGAGAAATAAAACGGGTTGTCTCCCGATAGCACTTTTTTTTAATGCCTTTCAGCTAGGCATAAAAAGAAACTCAAGTATTTTCAAGTGAAGAAGCATCAACATCATAACTTGCTCTAATAATAGAGTCAAAAGTTAGCTTCATTCTCTTTCTAGGAAAGTGTTCCATAACTTTCTTGAGTGGGAATTGATATTTAATACTCCCCTCTTTCATATCAATAATAGCACCAATAGTTCTAAGAAAAGGTCTTCCCAAAACAATAGGACAAGAAGCATTGAATTCAATGTTCATAACAACAAAATCTACAGGTACAAGGTTATTGTTAACCATAATAAGAACATCATCAATTCTACCAAAAGGTTTCTTCTTAGCATTATCAGCAAGATGAACATCCAAATAACAGTGTTCGAGCGGTGGTAGATCAAGCATATCATAAAGCTTTTTAGGCATAACAGAGATACTAGAACCAAGATCACACAAAGCATTGCAATCAAAATCATTTAATTTTATCTTAATGATGGGCTCCCAACCATCATCTAATTTCCTAGGGATAGATGTTTCAAGTTTCAGCTTTTCTTCTCTAACTTTCATGAGAGCATTGGTAATATGTTCAGTAAAGGCCATATTCATGGCACTAGCATTGGGAATTCTAGCAAGATTTTGTGGGAACATAATAACTGAAGAAATGTTGCAATCATCAAAATAAAAATTATTATCATCAAAAGTAATGGGACCATTATCTCCCACATCTCTAAAAATTTCGGCACTTTTGATAGTAGGAGATTTTGTTAACACCAACTACTTTACCATTGATAGTAGGAGATTTACTAGCACTTGGATCTTCAGTTTTACTAGTGGTGGTGATAGTGCAAACTCTAGCAATATTATTCTTTCTAGCCAATTCATCTTCTCTTTCCCACCTAGCACGTAATTCAGCCATCAACCTACCATTATTATCAATTCGAACTTGGATGGCATTCAAAGTTTTACTTTCTTTAACATCATGTGGCAAAACCTTCAGTTTTAGAAAATCAACATCAATAGCTAGGCTATCTACTTTAGAGGCAAGAACATCTATTTTACCAAGCTTTTCCTCAACAGATTTATTAAAAGCAGTTTGTGTGCTAATAAATTATCTAAGCATGTTTTCAAGATCAGAGGTAGAGCTTTTATTATTATTGTAGGAATTGCCATAAGAATTACCATAACCATTATTAGGAGGATAGGGCATATAATTGTGTCCACCAAAATTATTTCTATAAGCATTGTTGTTAAAATTATTATTTCTAATAAAGTCGCATCAACATGCTCTTCTTGAGCATCCAAAGAGGCTAAAGGAACATTATTTGGATCAACTTGAGCTTTACCATTAACAAGCATAGACATAATAGCATCAATCCTTTCACTCAAAGAGGAGGTTTCCTCAACAGAATTTACCTTCTTACCTTGTGGAGCTCTCTCAGTGTGCCACTCTGAATAATTTATCATCATATCATCAAGAAGCTTTGTTGCATTGCCCAAAGTGATGGACATAAAGGTACCTCCAGCAGCTGAATCCAATAGGTTCCTTAAGGAGAAATTCAATCCTGCATAAAAGTTTTGTATAATCATCCAAGTAGTCAGTCCATGAGTGGGACAATTCTTCACCATAGTTTTCATTCTTTCCCAAGATTTAGCAACATGTTCATTATAAAATTGTTTAAAATTCATTATGTCACTTCTCAGGGATATAATCTTAGCAGGAGGATAATATTTTCCAATGAAAACATATTTACACTTAGTCCATGAATCAATACTTATTCTAGGCAAAGATAGCAACCATTCTTTAGCTCTTCATCTCAAAGCGAAAGGAAATAATTTCAGTTTAATAATATCTCCATCCACATCTTTATATTTTTGCATCTCACATAGTTCAACAAAATTATTAAGGTGAGCAGCAGCATCATCAGTACTAACACTAGAAAAATGCTCTTTCATAACAAGATTTAATAAAGCGGGTTTAATTTCATAGAAAGCAGCAGTAGGAGCAGGTGGAGAAATAGGTGTGCAAATAAAATCATTGATGTTTGTGCTAGTGAAGTCACACAACTTAGTAATCTCAGAGGAACTCATTTTAGCAAAATAAAAGCAAGCAAATAAATAACGTCTATAAAGTAAACTAATTTTGTGTGTGTTTTTGATATAAAGAAGCAAAACAAGAAAAAAATAAAAACAAGACAATAAACAAAATAAAGAGGTTGAGAGTGAGAGACTCCCCTTTTTAGAAGACTTCTTCCTCCCCGATAGTGACGCCAGAAATTCTTGCTACTGTGGATGGCTTTGAATCCCCGGCAAGTGCCAGAAATTCTTTGATGCAAACGTTGATGGTGCGTTGGGAACCCCAAGAGGAAGGTGTGATGATTGCAGAGGTAAGAATTTCCCTCAGTTAAGAACCAAGGTTATCAATCCAGTAGGAGAAAGAGGATCTTCGGAAGGTTGATGCCACTAACGGTGGTGATGGCATCTCACTGGTGTCAGCAACAACGTGGAACCTGCACACAACACAACCAAAATACTTTGTCCCAACGGTACATTGAGGTTGTCAATCTCACCGGTCTTGCTGAGAAAATAGTGTATGCTTGCAGTAAGTAAAGTAAACAGGGAATTGTAATGGTTTGTTTAACAGTGTAGGAAAATGGACCGGGTTCATAGGTTCACTAGTGGTGTCTCTCCATAAAAGATAGCATGATGGGTGAACAAATTACAGCTAGGCAATTGACAAATAGAGGTTGCACCGTAGTGCACATTCATGACATCGTGACTACTACGATATTTAGTGCGGGCATTACAACAATATACATAGACCGTAATCCAACTGCATCTATGACTAATAATCCACCCCCAGGTTATCATCCGAACCCCCTTAGGTATTAAGTTGCAAGCAACAGATAATCGCATTAAGCAATGTGTGTAATGTAAGCAATGATTGTGCACGCGGGCACTCACACCGCTGTTTTCTCCCTAGTGGCAACAACACATCCTCCCCCGTCACATTTCAGTCACTCGAGCATAGGCGAAAAGGAGGCATGAACCCACTATCGAGCATAAATATTCCCTCTTGGAGTCACTAGCAACCACTAGCAACGGAAAGCATGCAAGATCACAAATAACATATGCAATAAAGACTATAATCAACTTGGCATAAGTTCAATATTCATCGGATCTCAGCAAACACAGCACATAGAATTACATAAGAACAATCTCGATCATGTTAGTCAGGTCACGAGATCTAAACATTGAGGCATAGGAGAAGAAGACAACCATCTAGCTACTGCTATGGACCCGTAGTCCAAGGATGAACTACTCACGCATCACTCCGGAGGCGGGCATGGTGATGAAGAGGCCTCCGGTGATGATCTCCTCTCCGGCAGGGTGCCGGGAGACAGCTTCAGAACCCTCCTGATCTAGGATTGACGACGACAGCGGTTGCGGAACTTTTCGGGGATTTTTCATCAGGTGCTTAGGGTTTTCCTTCGTAGGGGATTAAATAGGCGAAAGGGCAAAGGCGGTGGATCCCTGGGGGCCTCACACGACCCTGCGGCGCGACCAAGGGAGGGAGGGTGGGCCCCCTGAGGCCCCTCTCCGGGTCTCTTCGGGACTCCGTGGAACCTTCGGGAATTCTAAGACTTCCAGGCTTCGGATTTTCTAATTCCGAGAATATTTCCAGAACAACTTTTCTGAAACTAAAAATAGCAGAAAACAGGGAACTGGCTCTATGGCATCTTGTCAATAGGCTAGTCCGGAAAATCGATAAAAATGACATAAACAAGGGAGAAAACATGTAGCAATTGGCATAATATCATCATGGAACATCAGAAATTATAGATACGTTGGAGACGTATCAACATGGAAACACACCCGTTGGAAAATCCCAAGAGGAAGGAATGATGTAGTCCAACAACAATTTCCCCCCAATTAAGGAACCATGGTGATTAATCCAGTGGGACTTCAAAGTCTCTCGGTAGGTTGCTTGTTGTGTGGCGCTTCAAAAAGTGTGGACCTGCACACAAACACAAACCCTCTCTTGCTCCAACTTTCCGAAAAGGTTGTAAATCTTCCCGTCTTGCTGAAAACTAGATAATTAATTGTCTCAAATGGTTGGAGAATATTAAATGAAAATGGAACAACGATCAAATGATGATGAAAGCAAGTAAACAAGGTTGTAAAAAATGAGTAAAATAGGACATGCGGCCATACTTTCACTAGTGGTGTCTCTCCTAAGAACAATAAATATGTTGGGTAAACAAATTACAACTGGGCAATTGACAAATCATAAGCATATGCCAATACTATTATGAGAAAATATAGTTCACGGGTTCTAACATTGTAGGTATCACGAGGTAAATAGACCGTCATCTAACATCATCTATTTCTGAAAGTCCACCTTGAGACTGAAATCCATCAAATCTCGCTGATATTAAGTTGCGGCAGCGATGTGATTGCTTGTGTGCAACAGACAAATACAATAAGAACAATACGGCAATAATTCTCATTCCTAGACAAGAACACCATTGTTTTCTCCCTAGTGGCAACAGAACATCCTCCTCCTTACACGTTTCTGTCACTCGAGCGCAGATGAAAAGGTGGCATGAACCCACTATCTAGCATATAAACTCTCTCTTGGAGGTGCATACAATAATTTGGACAAGGCAATCATACACACCAGAGAGAATTGAAAAACAAGATTAAAACACTCAAAAGATATAAGTGAAGCCCTTAAAAAGATATGAGCAAAGTAATCATAACTCAATGGTTCATTGGATCCCAGCAAATACAACATGTAGCAATTACATAGCAGCGATCTTGATCATGTTAGAAAGCTCACAAGAACTAAACAGGGAGGCACAAGGAGGAAACAACACCATCTAGCTACTGCTATGGACCCGTAGTCCCGATATGAACTACTCACGCATCTGTCCGGAGGCAATCATGGCGATGTAGAGGCCTCCGGCGATGATCCCCCTCTCCGGCAGATTGCCGGAGCATCACTTCGGAAGACCTAGATTGGACTTTCGAAGTGACGATGCCTCTGTATCTGTTTCATGGAAAATTTATCCGTCCCCGACATTTTTAGAGTTAATGTGATTTCATAGGCGAAGAGGCGGTGGTCGAGGTGGGCCACCAGGCGATTCCTAGGGTGGGTCCGCGCCTCGAGGTCACCTGGCCACCACATGGCCCCTCTCCGGCTCTCCTTTGGACTCCATCTTCGTTCCGGAAAAAAATCCCGTAAATTTTTAGGACATTTGGCGAATATTTTTTTCAGAGCGTTTCTTCCGAAGGGCCCCACCTATCGGCGCCAAAAAAAAAACGTCGCAGAGGTGCTACAAAGGGAGCTGGAGAAAAACACAGGTAGGACGTGGGAGACTTGACGAAGGAACCAATAAACAATTAGATAGTGAAGATGTCTTTTCTTTAATTTGTACTTCATGTGGGCTTTGTCTCTCTTTTCGTACTCCTTCCGTCTCAAATTAACTGTCATAAAGATAGACAAAAGTGGATGTATCTAGATGGAGAGAGTACTTATACTCTTTTTTTATACCAAAATCTATGGACCTTCATACTTAAAATATACTTGTATCCTGGAAGAACGTAGAGGTGCGCCGAGCTTCTTGTACGTCGGAAGAATTTGGAGGTGCGCCAGAGTATATTCTTGTATTTCTACCCACGAAATAATATCATTTTTTTTTGAGATCCAGCGGGAAAAAAAATTAAAGCCAGAAAGTGTACACATATCTTTCCTTTTTTTTCGCGGGGCACTTGCCAGTGTGACGCGTGCTGGCGCGGGATACAGGCTTCGCCTACCGCACGGGCTATTTTCGGGATGGAAACTAACCCTTTTTTTAGGCGAAACTTGCTTCTATTAATTGAATAAGAATGTTCAGGGGTACATTGTCTCTGTCGTGTGGAGTCCCCAACCAGACGTGGCGACCCGACTCCAGAGACGAAGAGAACTTAGCAAGATTGTGAGCTTCAACATTGCTCACTCTCGGCTCAAAAACATATCTACATTCTCTGAACAATTGAGATCGAGCTTTGATCTCCAAAATAATTTGGCTATAGCTTCCGTGGGATCCATTCTGAATGTCATCAATAACCAGCTTGCAATATGATGCAATGATCACCCTCTGAACAAGAAGATCTGCTGCTAGGCTTAGAGTTTCACGACAAGAGAGGGCCTCCGTTGTTGCGGGATCAGTGATACCCGACACCACCAAAGAAGACGATCCTAGATAATTCCCATGCATATCACGGCAAAAAGCTGAAGCAGCTGCTTGCCCTCATGTCCTCCTAAAGGCTCCATCGACATTTATCTTCGCGAAATCTGACGGCGGGGCCACCCACGATGGCTGGCCCCTAGCGGGGTTCCGCGATGTTGCAGAGGGTTGCCGGGGCGCCAATACTTTCAGATCTTCAATATAGGACTCTATGAATGAATGTGTTGACATGGGGCTTTGGAAAACGTCCTCATGGATGGCTTTCCTCCTCGCACTCCAAATAGCCCATAATGTGACAATCATCCTGGTGAAATTAGACTCAGAAAGAGTCTCGTTCATGGCAAATAACCATGTTTTTTTCTTTCGGATCGCGGTTGCAGCTAATGTGCTCCACTACATCATCCCTTGTTAAGGCCCATACGCACCGGGACATGGTGCAATCAAGCAAACAATGCTGCCAAGAATCTTCAACACCACATAAAGAGCATCGATTGGTCGGTGACATGTTGCGATGATGGAGGAGATCCGATGAAGGCAGGGACTGACATGCAAGTCTCCAAACGAAGACCTTCAACTTTGATGGGACCTTGAGTTTCCAAAGTGACTTCCAAGCCCTCTTCTCAGATTCAATGTTACAGGAGCCAACCTCACGGTCAATCCACCCCTCTCTCGTCAACTTTGTGGACGCTAACATCCTGTAAGCCGATCTGGCCGAGAAATCTCCCTTCCTCTCATAATGCCACGCCCATACATCCCTAGCTGCCGCCGTGCACAATGGAATCGATAAAATGACCTCGGCGTCCATTGGTAGAAATATATATATATCACCTTCTCCTCTTTCCAAACTCTGTTTGAGTGATCAATAAGTTCTGAAACCAACTGTGGAGACTCGGTAATCCTTGACATAATGGAACGGAGCATCGAATCACGAGGGAGCCAGTTGTGGTTCCAAATGTATATAGTAGTTCCATTTCCAACCCTCCGAATGATCCCTTGTGCCAGAACATCTCTTCCATCGATGATGGCCCTCCACACTTGGGAAGGATGGCTTCCGAGTGTAGCATCCAAAACGGTACCATTAGGAAAATAGACAGCCGATAGAATCCTCGCACTCAAGGAATCAGGAACTTGGAGTAGCCTCCAAGCCTGTTTTGCAAGAAGGGCCAGATTAAAAATTTCTAAATCCCGGAACCCTAAACCACCCAACGATTTAGGTCTTGTCAAAACTTCCCAGGACACCCAATGAGGCTTCCTCTTTCCCTCTTTGCTTCCCCACCAGAATTTGCGAATCATGGAGTGAATATGTTCAATAATTCCTTGCGGTAGACGAAAGCATCCCATGGAGAACACCGGGATAGACTGAGCAACTTCTTTGATTAAAACTTCTTTGCCACCCGCAGAAAGAATCTTCTCAAGCCAACCCTTGATTTTGCTCCAAACGCGGTCTTTTAGACATTTGGAAGTGTCGTTCCTAGAGGTACCGACATCAGAGGGCATCCCTAGACATTAGAGTTTCATTGCGCACATTCAATATATTTTTAACTTGCTCTCGTGATTGCTGAGTACACCCTTTATTGAAAAAGATGGACGACTTTTTTAGCGTTGACACGTAGTCCTGAAGCACGACAATAAGTATCCAACAGTTGTGAAACCTCCTCCGCTCCATGAACACTCGCCCTGAAGAACAGCAGCCTGTCATCCGCAAATAAAAGATGGTTCACATGTGGTGCCGACGGCGCCACCTTGATCCCCTCCAGATGTGATGACCGAAAGGCCCTCTGCTGCTATCAAGAAGAGATAGGGTGATATTGGATCTCCCTGTCGGATTCCCCTTGTGGGGATAAAATCCTCCAATCTGTTACCATTGAACATAACTGAGAACGACACAGTCCTCACCATACCCATAATTATAGAAGTCCACTCAGGATCAAAACCAAGTTTCAGCATGATGGCCTGTAGATAGTCCCACTCAAGTCTGTCATATGCCTTCATCATGTCCAGCTTTAGCGCACAATGGCTATTTATTTTAGCTTTGCCCCTTTTCATAAAATGAAGATACTCGTATGCAGAGATAATGTTATATGTGATAAGTCTCCCGGAAATAAAGGCTGATTGTTCCTCGGAGATAATGCTAGGGAGTACAGACTTAAGACGATTTGAAATCACCTTGGATGTGATTTTATAAAGGACATTGCAAAGACTAATAGGCCGAAATTGGGACAAAAGTGTCAGATTAGTTACCTTGGGGATTAGCACCAAGATGGTTTCATTAATGCATTGAGCACTCTCCTCCCCTTTAACAATTTTCAGTATAGCTTTTGTGACATCCGAACCACATACCTCCCAATGGCGCCGAAAAAAATGAGCCGGAGAGCCATCGGGCCTCGGGGCCTTAGTGGGGAACATTTGAAAGAGAGCTCTCTTAACTTCCTCGCCCGTGTAGTCTGCAATGAGTGCGGCATTCATCTCAGCCGTCACCCTCGCTGGCACATGATCTAAGACATGATGCATGTCTTGTACTCCCTCAGAAGTATATAGTGTTTTATAAAAATCGCTCATGAGTGTCTCCATCTCGCGTGTTTCCACCACCGCAACACCCGTGCTGTTTATCAAGGATTTTACCAGATTTTTTCCGGCGCCTCATACTAGCACGTTGATGGAAGAATTTTGAATTTTTATCCCCCGAAGACAGCCACTCGACCCTCGACCGCTGTCGCCACATAATTTCCTCTCGGTGATTAATTTGAACAAGGCGTTCCGGTGTTTTAATCTCAGCGTGAGAAGGGCCAGCCCTGCCCGGCAAAGCCCTCATGCGTTCGAGGTCGCTGTTGAGTTCTTTGATCTCCTTCCGAACAGAACCAAAAGTGTCCCTATTCCACCTCTACAGGGTGGAGGATAGAGCTGAAAGCTTTTCCTTCACAACGATGACAGACACATCACCACTAGCCGAGGTCCAGGTCCCTCCCACAGTCTCTTTAAACTCCGGATGAGTCTCCCACATAACCTCAAATTTGAAGGGTGTTTTGATCCGCCTTCTAGAAACCGCCACATCGTTCAGCTCCAGGTGAATCGGACAATGGTCCGAAGTTGCTGCCGTATGGTGAGTTAATGACGCATGGGGAAACGGTGCGCCCCACTCAGCCGAGCCAAGCGCTGTCCAGTCTAACGCGCGTGTAGGTTCCTCACCCTTTTCTCAAAAGTCCAAAAATTCCCTTTAAAACCAAGATCGATGAGTCCACATATGTCCACTACATCCCTGAAGCCTTGTACGTGATTGGCAGCCCGCTGGCCAACACCTTCGAACTCACTATATCTTAGGACATCATTGAAATCTCCGATATAAAGCCACGGAACAGAGCTAGCGGCACAAATATCCTTCATCAAGGCCGGCCACGTACGAGCGTGTGGTGGCACGGCAGAAGGCCGTCTGAATCTGCGACCTCCTTGTAGTTCGGCCCTACAACAAGCCAGCAACACTATGGGCTGCCCAAAGGGCCGGGCTGACAACTGTGAGGAGGAGAATCGAAGGCTTCTATTGGATCAGGAAGTATTCAAATATGAAATAAAGACATGACGTGGCATTCCAAATCCAACAAATAATTGTACCGTTGCCTTCAAGGAAAAAAAATCCACCGTTCCTTCAAAGTTGCAAGGAAATGTATAGGGTTGAGTTCCTTCTATTTGAGCTCAAATAAAAAAGTTCCTTTGATTTTGTTGGAACTCCTGCGTGTCTTCCGTGGATTTACTGTACACCCTCTGTTGAACAATACTTGACTTCCTTTTGTCCAAATATGAATGTATCTATATACTAAAACATGTGTAGATACATTTATATTTGAACAAAAGAATATCAAAAATTGTTGAACGGATGGAGTACTATTTTTGACACGTGATTAGGCGGAGGAGAAGAAATATGGTGTGAAAAATATACAGCCTTCTTGGGCTTTAGGCGTGTCTACTTTCATAATGTTTTTTAAGGGCTTCAGCGGTGTCTACTCTCAGCATTACTTATACTTTCTACTTATATTTTCCCGACGTTCATATCATAACTTTTAAACAGTAGTACAGCCAACTTAGAATCGGTTGCACGTGTCACAAACTGATACCATGAAAACCGAACTCGAGTAAATAGGAAATCAGACGATAAAGGGCGGGAGCGTGCATCAGTGGGCTCAATTGTTAGTCAATACTAACAATGGAAAAAAAACTCTGGTTATGAATTAAGATACTCTCTCCATGCACAATTACGTCGCGTACTAGGTTTAGTCAAAGTAAAACTTTATAAAATCTAGCCAAATATATATAAAACATATCATCATCTATAATATAAATTTAATATTATTAGAATTATTATAAAATATATTTTCATATTATATGCATATGATATCATAGATGTTTCTATTATTTATATGTATTTGGTCAAAGTTTCAGAAGTTTTTTTTTTTTTGCAGTGAAAGTTTCAGAAGTTTAACTTTGAAAAATACTGCAAAGTAAATGAAAACAGACGAAAGTGTATAGTAGCATGTCTATTTTTGGTACGTTGCAAACAGAGAGTTGACAGTTTTCAGTTGCATCTGACAACTTTGGCCTTTGTAGCTGAGAGCAGAGAATCTTCGATATGAAAACTCTTGTGCCAGTTGCCACTGTATTCATACGGTATCCAATCCAAGATAGTAAAAAGGTGCTCGCGTTCTTTGCCAAGCCAGGCGCCACGAATAGATGGCGCAGAAGATTCTTGGCAGCCAGTCAAATCAAGGTAAAGTAGAATCCTGTCCCGGCAGAAATGCATCAGCTGTTCAGCTAAAAAGCCTGCACCAACCGACTGAAGAGAAAAAGAGCCTGCGCCAACAAGGGCGATAGGGGTTTCCTTTCCAAAATCAGCCATTTGGGGAATGTCACATACACTGGCAAGACCACCAGGTCCAAGTCAAATCTTCGGTACACTATATCCTAGTTTGCCATTTCTAGTCAGCACAGGAAGAATTTTTCCAACAACTACAAGTCAATGTATTTTTTTTCCTAATTAAAGTACTTCTATGTTCCAAGCAGGATACTAACATGGCCGATTATCTGAATTCTGGAGTAGAACCTACCACAAGTACTAGTAGCAAGTTATGATATCCAAAAGGAACAGTTGCATCCAACTTACATATTTCCATGAAGTTAGAACAGCCAGATATGACTTCCTCGAGTTCACATCAAAATCTTGCCTTGAACACTAAATTACAACAGGCAAGTGAAGCAAGCGTGAGAGAAAGGAGAATTAGTATCTTGCACTGATTTGACGAGAATGTGAGTCAAGCACAAGGATAAGCACACACGTCTGTTATTCCTCGGAATGTGACATCTAAAACCACATGCACTTGCAAGTCTGCGCTAGACAAACATGTCTACATTCCCATCCCAATTATTCAACAGAACTTGCTTCAAGCCTACAACATATGATCCAGTGAAGCAATGGCTCTCAATCGAATGCTTGGAAGAAACAGCAAAAATGCCAAACACTTGCTATAACGAGTAGTCTGAAAGAAGAAACACCTTGCTATAACACGAGTAGCCTGAAAGACGAAACACCCCAAAATGATTCAACATTTGAGTTAGAACTTTCAAATAATACTGTCCATCAAAGTTACAACTGCAATGAAGGCGTACCCGTTGATAATTTGGCCACTTGTGACCAAGCAATACATTCAGCTCATATGCACAATGTTTGGATAAGAAAACAGTACCTATGTGAAATGCAGACCTCTTATGTATTTCAGATAATGTTATTCACCATACTTCAACACTTGCAATGCAGAGATTGGCAATCAGCTAGTGACTGCATGTGTATAAATATTTTCTCTTCTTTTCATCCGTTACCTCCCCAATTAATCAAAAACAACAACAGCAAGATCACTCGCAATACCACAGAGAAAGATAAGGAAAAACTCAGATTTCCTTGCTCGCAGCTTACATGACTGAATTATTCACATATCGAATCAAAGTGGTAAGAAAAACAAGAAGAACAAAAAAAGAGGCAAGAATTATCCATTTCTAGCGAGAGAGAGAAGGCCACCAGATCATCGGAAGAAGGACCAGAGCAGAGCGGAGCGGGGCAGAGCAGCGCTGTTCTCGATCTTTTTTCTAGTTCCCCCTCCCAATCCTTGCTATTCTCGTGAAAAGCTAGAGGCGGAGCAGCGTATCGTAGCGGCAACTCATCTGATCGGCCTCGGTGGCCGCGTCGGCCCCCTCCTGCGGGGGCGGCATGTTCAGATCGAACGGCAGCGGGGAGCGGGAGGCCGCGGCGTCGTCGTCGCCGCCGTCC
This sequence comes from Alopecurus myosuroides, assembly GCA_028641055.1. NCBI lineage: Eukaryota > Viridiplantae > Streptophyta > Magnoliopsida > Poales > Poaceae > Alopecurus > Alopecurus myosuroides. Next base: position 648,245,182 of record CM054057.1, read on the forward strand.
TCGCCGCAGAGGACGGAGGACGAGGAGCCGCAGTAGCTGCGGCAGTCCTCCTCATCGGTTGTTTCCGGAGTCGGGGCGGCGCTGCGTGCCAAGGCGGGGGCACGCGGGACGCCGCCGCTCCAGGACTCGACGGTGCTGCTGTGGCTAGACGTGGCGGGCGTGGCCGCCGCGACGGCGGCGGGGGGCCTTGGTGGCGGCGGCGTGGAGGAGGGGAAGTTCGTGCGTGCGGTGGGCCCACGGAGGGATCGGGCGGCGGCGTCGTAGGCGCGGGCGGCGTCCTCGGCTGAGTCGAAGGTGCCGAGCCAGATCGGCGTCTTCTTGGCCGGGTCCCGGATCTCGGCGGCGTAGCGTCCCGATGGGCGCTTCCGGACGCCCCGGTACCGGATCTCCGGCGACGGCGACGTCTGCGGCTGCGGCTGGGGCGGCCTGGCCTTGCGCATCGCGGCCGGCGCGGCGCGGACCTCCTCCCGTGTCTGGGCTGGCTTAGGGTTTGGTCAGTGGCGTGTTTTCCCCTGTGGTTTTTTGTTTGGGTTTCCCCTGGCCCTGCCTGGGTGGGAGAGAGGCGCTGCTTTGGTTTCTCCTCCTCTTCCCCTACCCGCCGCGTTGCGCACGCTCGGTGGTGGTGGTGGCCGCTCGCGACCCTGCTCCACCACCACAATTCTTCTCTCCTTCGGTTTCGTGTATTTTTTATTATTAAAATCTAAGGTCCTGGATTTTGGGTCGGCTTGATATGCTTGGCGCCGGTCGCAGCCCTTCGCTTATTTCTACCGCAACGGCAACCGGCGGTTGATTAGGACCCCGGCGAGGAATATCCTGATGATTGTGAAAATAAATTTTCGAAGCACGATTAGATGTATCGGACATTGTATAGACTGTAAAACAAACCATGTTTTGTGTATCGGAAATGTATTCGGAAGTGGATGTACAAACCAGCCACCGAGGTTCAACTCCTCGCGGACCCAGACTTGGGTTCTTATTATTTGAATTGAATAAAAATAAACCGTTGTAGGGGCTTTCCCGACCGCAATCCTTTCAAAAAAAAGTCACTTTAGTCGGTGCGCAGTTTGCAATAGCATTTCCAGGGGTTCTAAAATGTAACACGCGATTGGCAACACTTTACTAGACACTCTAAAATAGAATTGTGACGGTACAAACATCAAACAACATAAATATAGAAATAAAGAAGATCAAATATACTTTAAAAAACAACAATAAATAGTATAATTATTATTAGAACATAAACAAGTAGTTCATCAACAATACAACATATAGTTTATCAAGTAGCTCTCAAACAGAATATAAACATACAAACTAGTGATTTTGTTGGCCATTCTATGTCCACCGCTTCTCGATGTGATCTTCTTGAACCTCATCATGCACATCGGTTTGTCGAATGGAATGATAGAAGGCAAAAAAAAAAGACAACCTCCTCTTCTCTCCTTTGCACTTAGACGAGTTGTTCCATCAACTCAAAGAAGGAGTGGTCTAAATCTTACCCACGGTCATCATCGATGATCAGATCACACAAACGTTCATGATATACCAAAAGATCTATTGATCCCAAAATCTAGCCGATCCTCTCACAATAGCAAATTGGGCTTGCAGAATCCCATCTCTCCACGTCTTTTATAGCCGATGCTTTTGTGTTATGAAAACCATTTTTTTTCTTACCTTGTGGTTTGTGTACCGACTTCATAAATGTTTGCCACCTTAGGTAGATTTCCTCGACAAGGTAGTAGTCGTAGTTGTATGTGCGGTTGTTTGCTACAAACTCCGCCGGTGAAATTTCACCCATTGCAATTTGTGTCATGAGTGGTGACCGTTGAAGAACATTGATGCCATTATAAGATCTAGCCATTCAAAAAGAAGCATGCCAAATCTAAGTCTCAAGTCGGCCATGGGCAAAAGGATTATAGTGGAATCCTTTCTCTGCACCTTAAATTTTCCATGCCAATGTCGCGGGATAATTGTTTCAACTCTATCATGCAATTGAGCCAAGCATACTTGAAAACCCATGAGCTTTGTTGAACTCCACATTCTAGTCGTGTCTTGAGCATGGGGCATCTCAAGTATTACTCACCGAACACTTACACAATTGCTACTATGAAGCACTTGACACACTTGATGGCTTGACTCTCACTCACTGTCAAGTGATCATCAACTAGACCCGTCGGAATATTGTATGCCAAAATACGCAAGGCGGCTGTCAGCTTTTGGAAGGTGTGATGCTGACGTGATCACACGCTCGTTGGGAGATCCCAAGCGGAAGGTATGATGTAGTCCAGCGGAAATTTCCCTCAATTAAGGAACCGGGGCTATCGAACCAGTAGGACTTCGTAGTCTTGGAGAAGGTTGCTTGTTGTCTGGCGCGTCAACAAGCGTGGAATATGCACACAAACACAAATTCTCTCTTGTCCCCAACTTTCTGAGAAGGTTGTCAATCTTTCGGTCTTGCCGAAAACTAGATAATTAAACGTATAGAGTCTTGAAAAGTAATAAAAGTAAAAAACAGAACAACAAGGAAACAATGATGAAAGTGCTTAAAAGAAGGTTGTAATTATAAGGAAAATAGGACCAGGGGCCATAGGTTCACTAGTGGTGTCTCTCCAAAGAAAACAAACATGTTGCATGAACAAATTACAGCTGGGCAATTGACAAATCCTCAACGTATAACAATACTATTATGACGAGATATAGTTCACGGGTTTTAACATTGTAGGCATTACGTCAAGGCATATGGAACGATGTCCAGCATGCATCCATATCTAAAAGTCCACCTCAAGAAAGCTATCCAGCAAATCTCTCTGGTATTAAGTTGAAACAACAAAGTGATTGCTTTGTGTGCAAAGACAGATGCATTAAGAACAATATGTATTGTAAGCAGTAGTCCTCGTCCGTAGACAAGAGCACTGTTGTTTTCTCCCTAGTAGAAACAGCACATCCCCCATCTATCACGTTTCTGTCACTCGAGCACAGATGTAAGGGAGGCATGAACCCACTATCTCACATATAAACCATTTCTTGGAGGTGAAAACAACAACGTGGACAAGGTAATCATAAACACCGGAGAGCATTGCAAGACAAGATGAAAACTCTATATGAATATAATTGAAGCATCTCAGATTGACATGAACAAAATAATCATAATCTCATGGTTCATCGGATCTCAGCAAACACAACATGCATAATTAAATAACGTTGGTCTCGATCATGTGAGGCAGCTCAAGAGACTCTAAACATGGAGGCATAGGGGAGAGAAAAAACATCTAGCTACTGCTATGGACCCGTAGTCCCAAGACGAACTACTCACGCATCTGTCCAGATGCGATATGGCGATGTAAAGGCCTCCGATGACGATTCGCCTTTCCGGCAGAGTGCTGGAACAAGGCTGCAGAAGCCCTAGATTGGACTTTCGAGGTGACAACGCCTCTCTGTATGTTTCATGGAAAATAACTCCGTCCCTGATATTTTTAGGGTTAAAGACAATTTGTAGGCAAAGAGGCGACAAGAGGCGGTGGCCAGGGTGCCTAGGGGCCCACCAGGCGCGGCCCTGGCACCCCGCTGGGGGCCCCTGACCCCCCATCCGGCTCTTCTTTGAACTTCGTCTTTATTCTAGGTTAAAAACAATCTCCGTGAATTTGCAGCCATTTCCGAGAATATTTCTATATCAACTTTTCTGAAATAAAAAAACAGCAGAAAACAACAACTGGCATGGGGCATCTCGTTAATAGGTTGGTCAATGAGAACATCCGGAAAACGAAGGTAAACGATAGAAAACATGTGGAAAACAAAAGGTATTGGGTAGAAAACAAGCATGGAGCATCAAAAAATATAGATATGTTTGCAACGTATCAAAGTGCTAGGCCCAAGTTCTCCCACGACATTCCTCCTTTGCTCAAAACACATGTCATGCTCCATGACACACTCAGCGAACTTCCTGAACAACTTGATACTCATCCTAAAACGGCGACGAAAATAGCGCTCTAGGTATATGGGATTCTCCACGGAGTAGCTCTACATCAACTTGGTGTGGCCTTCGATCCTTTCCCTTCATAACTTTTCTCGGCCGATAACTAAACCACCATGCTTCGGCCTTTTATTCGGTTACCTAGCCAAAAGCATGGCTATGTCCTCTTCTTTTTTAAGGTCTCGTTCTTCATTGTGTGGATCATAGGACAAACTCATCTACAAACATATATTTGAACTTACTCGAAGTATCGACACCTATCACGAAGTAAAAAAAACACGAATCGGCAGGGATTGTTACCATGCGAAAAATTTATCAAACACCTTCGGTGTGCCGATAGTGTTGGCAGTTGTTCGGCACCGGGCGCGCAAGCGGGACAGCACTCCCGCGCCAAATCGGCGCTCACCGGAGCCCGTATCGACGCATCTAGGCTGCAATGGTGGCCGAAAACTGCAGGAGCGGGAGCGTACGGTAGAGCGATTAACTGCTGCGGCGCCTCCCGGAGGGCCATCCGAATAAACGGCGGCGGCAGAGATACGGCAACGGAGCGGCGGTGGCAGGGATTGGGAGCGGCTGGACAGCAGGAGAAGGTGGAGAGATGGAGGGGACAATGGTGGGCGCGCATGACATTTCAGATCGAGAGTTGGACTTTCTCGCGTGGGCTGGAGTTTTGCACCATGCTGGGGTTGGCGCACAATATTTGCAGCGTGTAGTGCAACTTTTTCACGAGCATTGATTTTTCTTTACCGCGTACTACTTTCTTTGCGTCTGCAGGAGCGCTGCACCTAACCTTCCGCTCGCTTAATTGGCGACTTTTCTAGCGCGGACATGCCTGTTGGAGATGCTCTTAGCTAGAGGTCGTTTGGTCGCCATTATTGCGAGAAATAATCATAGAAATTAATTGAGATTTTATACCTAAGAGAAATAATCATAGAATTAATTAGATTTATATTTAATGGAATCGTCGGAATCAATTGTTTTTGTCATGTTATTTCATGTCTCTAACCCAGTCAATGAATTGATGGCATCAAGTCTTTTCGTTTTATCTATGCCAAATAAAATGAAACGATGGCAGGTCGGTCCTGAGATTTTGGGGGCCGGGGTGAAACTATAATTCGGGCCCCTTAATACAAGTATTAATGTTATAATACTCCATCCGTCTCAAAATAATTGTCTCAAAATTGGACAAAAATGGATGTATCTTGCACTAGAATATGTCTAGATACATCCACTTTTGTCTAAGTTTGAGACAATTATTTTGATACGGAGGGAGTACGTAAAGTACAACAAAAACAATATTGATATCAAACATATTATACATATTGTGTTAATATTGACTTAAACATAATTAGATTCAATCTCTCATGTTAATATATTTGTATCACTCTTATCATTAATCACACCGACTCCACGGGAATCATGTGAGAACGGTGGTTGGTGACTCGGCCTTTCACCTCTCGATGTTGGCGCGTGAGGGCCGACAACGGGTCACCTCTAGATTTGTTCTATAGAACAAGATAATGGCTTCACATGCAAAACACAACCCAAGAGATGAAGAACTGGATTCATACATATTCCCAATCGCTGAAATAAATTTGTATTTTTTGTTCGATAGAGTCCTTGTCATCAATGTTGGGCTATCATATGGCGCCAACATTCCATATATATTCCTCGTTTTGTGTGCACCCAAACCTGCCATGATGGCCAAGCTTATCGCATTATGTTTTTGTTACGATATATCACATTAGGATTTTATGTGTGTGATACATTTCAAACATATCTATAATTTTTTATGCTCCATGCTTGTTTTCTACATGTTTTCCCTATATTTTCTATAATTTAACAAGATGCCCAGTGCCAGTTTATGTCTGTTTTTTCTTTGAATTGCAGAAAAGGGCTAAAATTCAAAGTGCTTGGAATAACCTAGAAATTTTTGACAATTTTTATTCACCAGAAGACTCCAGAAGCCACGAGGGAACCCAAAGGGGACCCAGAGGGCTTTTAGGGGGTGCCAGCCGCGGCCACCCCTACCCGCACCTGGTGGGCCCTTGGGTGCCCCGACCACCGACTCGCGTCGCCTCTTCGCCCATAAATTTAGTCTTGATATAAAACAGAAGACCCCCGGAGGATTTTTTTTCCAGAAAAGCATCCGAACTCTGCCGCCATCAAAAACCCTAATTCAGGGGACAGAAGTTCCTGTTCTGGCACCCTGCCGGGATGGAAAAGTGCCCCCGTTGCCATCTCCATCGACCGTTCTTCCTCTGTGATGCTTGATACGTCATAAACGTATCCTTAATTTCTGATGTTCCATGTTGTTTTATTATTGTTTCCCACATGTTTTCTATACACTTTATGCCATTTTTATCGATTTTCTGGGCTAACCTATTGACAAGATGCCACAGAGCCAATCCCTGATTTCAGTTGTTTTTAGTTTCAAAAAGTTATTCTAGAAATATTCTCGGAATTGGAAAATTCGAAACCCGGAAGTCTTAGAATTCCCGAAGGTTCCATGGAGCCCCGAAGAGACCCGAAGGGGGGCCTCAGGGGTCCCACACCATAGGCCCCCCCTTGGCCGCGCCAGGGGGTGGTGTGGGGCCCCCAGGCCTCCACCGCCTTTGCCCTTTCGCCTATTTAATCACCCGAGACGTAAACCCTAGATATATTCCATTTCGTCCCGAAAAACACCCGAGGCCGCCGTCATCGTCATCCCGAGATCGGAAGGGTTCTGGAGCTCTCCCCGGCACCCTGCCGGGACGGGAATTCATCACCGGAGGGGTCTACACGACCATGCCCTCCTCCAAAGTGATGCGTGAGTAGTTCATCCCTAGACTACGGGTCCATAGCAGTAGCTAGATGGTTGTTCTCTCCACTTTGTACCTCATGTTTAGATCTTGTGAGCTGCCTAACATGATCAACATCATCTTTATGTAATGCTACATGTTGTGTTTGCTGGGATCTGATGAATGTTGAATGCTATGTCTTTTGATTATCAATCTATCATGTTATCTTCATGCATATGTTATTTATGATCTTGCATGTTCTCCGTTATTAGTAGATGCTCTTGCCAAGTAGATGCTAGTAACTCCAATAGGGAGTATTTATGCTCGATAGTGGGTTCATGCCTCCTTTGCATCTGTGCTCGAGTGATAGAAACGTGACGGATGGAGGATGTGCTATTTCCATTAGGGAGAAAACAACGGTGTTTACCTTGTTTACATTACACACTTTGCTTACGGCGATAATCTGTTGCCTGCAACTTAATACCCAACATTTGTTCGGATGATATTCGGATGGTGGATTAGTAGACATAGATGTAGTTGGATGACGGTCTATGTATTTTGTTGTAATGCCCGCGTGAATCACATAGTAATCTTTATGTCTTGCATATGCACTACGGTGCAGCCTTCATTTCTGTCAATTGCCCAGCTATAATATGTTCACCACACATGTTATTTATCTTTCACGAAGAGACACCAATAGTGAACTGTGGACCCCGGCCCTTTCTCCTCATACTGATAAAACACCTAATTCTTTCATACTGCTTTCATACTGTTTTCCACACCATATGTTTAACTTCTTTGTGTTCAGCAAAATCAGTGAGATTGAAAACCTCACTGCTTCGTTGGGGCAAAGTAATTTGGTTGTTTTGTGTAGGTTCCACGTTGTTTCTGAACCGGTAGCGCGCCCTGCCATCTTAGCTGCTTCAACCTTCTGAAGTTACTCCTTCCTCCTACTGGTCGATTAAACCTTGGTTTTTTTTCTGAGGGAAAACTGCTGCTGTGCTCATCATACCTTCCTCTTGGGGTTTCCCAACGAGTGAAAGACCTGCACCATCAAGCTATTTTCTGGCGCCGTTGCTGGGGAGGAAGAGAATTTCTGCAAGGGGAGTCTCTCACTTCTAATCTCTTTACTTTTCTTTTGTTTTGTTTGTTTATTTTATTTTGTCTTGTTTTCTTCTCGTTGTCAAAAACACACACAAAATTAGTTCTTATTCTAGTTGTTACTTTTGCTACTTCGTTGTTATTTTTCATCATGTTGTTCCCTAAGTTTACCCTAAAAGATTTGCCGGTAGGAATTGGTTCTATACTTGGAAAGGACTTTTCTTTGATCATGTTAGTAAGCATGATAACTTTGAGGAAAAATCAATAGTAGAACTTGCTCCCAACTATGAGACTGCTGCAACTTCTTTAGTTCACATGTTAGAAGCTAGATTTGTTAACCTCCATTCCATATTACAACATATGTTCCTCAACTTGAAGAACATTGAAGATGTTGAGAAAAGAAACTTTATCTTGGAAACCATGCTTAAAGAATTTGGAGATATTGCTATAGAAGCTAGAAAAGTCTTTGATCGTTTCAATATGCTTGGCTCATGTGTAGATATTGTTGGTGCTCTAGAAAAAGCTTAATCCAATGATGAAAAGGAGGATAAAATACCAATTCCCTTTAAATTGATAGCACTGCATGAAGCCTAAGAAAAGAATTTTGATTGGATTGTTTCTGAGAATTTATTTGATGAAGATAGTAAGCCTAAAAGTTCTAAGAGAGGAGCCTCTAAAAATCACTTAGATAAAATACATTGTATTATTAAGGAATTGCAAAATCTTGATTTGAATTCCCCTCCATTTGAAAATACTTGATTCCACTTTTCTGGGCCTAGCTAAAAGGTGTTAAAGAAAAGCACTTATTGGGAGATAACCCATGTTTTTTTTGCTTTTAATTTTCTCTGTTTTCTTTGAGTCAAGGGCTTGTATACTTATGTAGAAACTCCTTTGTATCTTTATTTTCATGTTTTAGTAGTGCCAAGTAAGGTTTCTGACGAGAATTGGAGTTGGTTTTCGGATTTCTGCGCAGGAAACAGATTTCTGCTGTCCACCGTAAAAAAAAGGTATAAAATCCAGGAAGACCAGAATGATCTGAAATTTTTTGTGCTTATTCCTCGGCTAATTTTGCAGCTTTTTCGTTCTTTAAGTTTTTCGATCTCAGCAACGTAATTGCCTAGAAAAAATTCATCTTTACATACTATTCTGGTTTTGACAGATTCTGCCATTTTTCTGGCATTTACTCTTTTGCGATGTCAAGACATCAGCGGCTGCAGCTAATGTTTAAAAGTATCAATATCACTTGTACCAGACAGAACCAATGGATTTTTAATTGTTGCACTGACCCTCTAATGCGAATTATTGCGTGAGTGTGGTGTGAAGGAAGTTTTCAAAGGTAAAGAGAAGAGGTGATATATGTGATCAAGAAGAGTGCAAGGTAAAAGCTTGGGGATGCCCCTGTGGTTCATCCAAGCATATTTTTAGAAGACTCAAGCATCTAATCTTGGGTATTCCCAATGCATCCCCTTCTTCATCAACTATCTATCAGGTCACTTCTCGTGAAACTATATTTTTATTCGGCCACATCATATGAAGTTTACTTGAAGCGTCTGTTTGTTTTTATTTTGTTTTCCTTTGTTTTATTTTGTTTCCCTTGTTGCAATAATATAGTTGTATCCTAGAATTATTTGTTTGGGAGAGAGACATGCTCCGCTTTTTTGTTTGAATACTTGTTATGCTAGTATTCTTAGTTTTTCTTCTAGTTGCTGCAAAAAATTCCTGTTTAGCTCTCGTTTTCATTGCATCTCTTGTTCAGAGCTGCTAGATTTAGTAGTGTTATGTGAGTACTCTCATGTTTTATTTATGTAGAATTTAGAGAGTTTTTGTTAAAGCATGTTTTGTATGGTGCTTGCTGGGAAAAGAAATTGCTGCTTGAGGTAGAATTTTTAACGGTGCAAGTAGAAGCTTATATAGACTGTGGCTAGAATTTTTCATATCATGCTAGATGTTATTTTAGTTTTAAAGCCTTGTGGTTATTGAGTAGAATTATTATCCTCAAATAGCTGAGAGTGTTTAATGTGCCATTGAAAGAATCATGAGTTGTTCTTGTCATATTTAAGCATAAATTTGTGGTGTTCTCCTTTGAATGTTTTATTTGGTTGACTTGGCGCATGCTCACACCATGTTTATGACTATTAACCATTCACGGATAGCCTCCATGATCATTTAGTTTTTGAACTTGTGGTACCACTTATTCTTTGATTAATGATGTTTATGTCGCTATGCATGATTATGACTCGTATGCTCTCTTGATTTGGCGCTCCCAGTCTTTTGCTAGAATCCACCATTACTGAGTATGAGCTCTTCTCGTGCATCCAACTCCCAAAAATCAAAGTTTTCCCATTGTGTCCACCATACCTATCTACATGTGGTAATTAACCGCCACTCCAAAGTAAATTGCTCATGTGCTACCTTTAAAACTTTCAGAATTACTCATGTTTTGTGCCTCTGTTTTAGCTCATGAGGACGTAAATAGAGAATCTTTATCTCACTTGTTGATTGTACTTTCACACCCTGGACTAGTGGCTTCATTCGCTTATCCAATGATAGAAGAGCTGGCAGCGGGGTGCCCAGCCCCAAATTAATAACATAAATTCTCTTCACTGTTCCCCCCCTGATTTATCAGTCAAAGCATAATTGTGTAAACAAAGGAGAATAGGGATGACCTTCAACCCAGATGCGTCCTTCTATGGGAGACGCTCTTGTGAGTCTAGTTGGCTTGTGACATACTGTATTTTTTGTTTACCTATCGTTGACATAAGCATACACCTCTCTTAAAATATAGACACTCCTCCACGGTATGTGATTGTTGGAAGGCACCCGAGGATTCGGTTAGCCATGGTTTGTGAAAGATGGTTGGGAGGAGTGTAAGTTTTTTCATACCTCTATTTAATAAAATAAAATCTCTAGCACATGAGTGATCCATGCTTCCCTCTGCGAAGGGACTTTATTTTAATTTTATGTTGAGTCTCCATCTTCTAACTTTATGCACAGTTCAGAGAGCATATTTGCCATTCTGAGTTTTATGTGCATTTGTCCCAGAAACATTATAAATTGATTCATGATGTGTTATTGCTTATTCTCTAATTATTTGTTCTAGTCTTCCTCATGAACTTTGAAGGTGTCCTGGCATTTATGTTTTGCCCCACTCTTAAGGACTAGCGAAATATCACTTTGACATGTTCTCTCTATACTTGAAACAAACGTATATCTTTCATTGCATTGTTATTCATGATGTTTTATATGAGTTACTTCTCATGATGGTAGGTGATTGCTATGCTTTATTATTAAAGTTCTATCTATCATGGTTGTGTTAAAGTTCTATGATCTCACCTTACTTATGCTTTTACATTATTGATGATCAAGTTTATGTTGGTAGCATGTCACCTCAGAAATTATTGTGTTTTTATCATTTACCTACTCGAGGACGAGTAGGAACTAAGCTTGGGGATGTTGATACGTCATAAACGTATCCTTAATTTCTGATGTTCCATGTTGTTTTCTTATTGTTTCCCACATGTTTTGTATACACTTTATGCCATTTTTATCGATTTTCCGGACTAACCTATTGACAAGATGTCATAGAGCCAGTTCCCTATTTTCTGCTCTTTTTAGTTTCAGAAAAAATGTTCTAGAAATATTCTCGAAATTGGAAAATTTGAAGCCCGGAAGTATTAGAATTCCCGAAGGTTCCATGGAGTCCTGAAGAGACCCGGAGGGGGGCCTCAGGGGGCCCACACCATAGGGCGCCCCCTGGCCGCGCCAGGGGGTGGTGTGGGGCCCCCAGGCCTCCACCGCCTTTGCCCTTTCTCCTATGTAATCCCCCCGAGACGTAAACCCTAGATATATTCCACTTCGTCCTGAAAAATACTCGAGGCCACCGTCATCGTCATCCCGAGATCAGGAGGGTTCTGGAGCTCACCCCGGCACCCTGCCGAGAGGGGAATTCATCACTGGAGGGGTCTACACCACCATGCCCTCCTCCGAAGTGATGCGTGAGTAGTTCATCTCCTGGACTACGGGTCCATAGCAGTAGCTAGATGGTTGTTCTCTCCACTTTGTACCTCATGTTTAGATCTTGTGAGCTCCCAACATGATCAAGATCATCTTTATGTAATGCTACATGTTGTGTTTGCTGGGAATCTGATGAATGTTGAATGCTATGTATTCTGATTATCAATATATCGTGTTATCTAAATGCATATGTTATTTATGATCTTGCATGCTCTCCGTTATTAGTAGATGCTCTGGCCAAGTAGATGCTAGTAACTCCAAGAGGGAGTATTTATGCTCGATAGTGGGTTCATGCCTCCTTTGCATCTGTGCTCGAGTGACAGAAACATGACGGATGGAGGATGTGTTGTTGCCATTAGGGAGAAAACAATGGTGTTTACATAGTTTAAATTGTTTACATTACCCACTTTGCTTACGGCGAGAATCTGTTGCTTGCAACTTAATACACAACGTTTGTTTGTATGATATTCGGAGGGTGGATTATTAGACATAGATGCAAATGGATGACGGTCTATGTATTTTGTTGTAATGCCCGCATGAATCACATAGTAATATTTATGTCTTGCATATGCACTACGGTGCAACCTTCATTTCTATCAATTGCCCAGCTGTAATTTGTTCACCACACATGTTATTTACTTTCACGAAGAGACACCACTAGTGAACAGTGGACCCCGGTCCTTTTTCCTTATACTGATAAAACACCTACTGCTTTCATACTGCTGCTACTGCTTTCATACCGTTTTCCTACTGTTTTCCACACCATACGTTTAACCTCTTTGTGTTCAGCAAAACCGGTGATATTGACAACCTCACTGCTTCTTTGGGGCAAAGTAATTTGATTGTGTTGTGTAGGTTCCACATTGTTTCTTAACCGGTAGTGCGCCCTGCCATATCAGCTTCTTCAACCTTCTGAAGTTACTCCTTCCTCCTACTGGTCGATTAAACCTTGGTTTCTTTCTGAGGGAAAACTTCTGTGCTCATCTACATGAGACCGTGCTTCGTGAGTGGTTCCCGCGTGCACTATGAGTTCATAGCAGTAGCTAGTTGGTACTCTCTCTCCCCCTTGTTGATCAATACCACGGTCTCATGTTATGCCTCACATGACTGAGATCCATCTGATGTGATGTTATTTGTTGTGTTTTCTGGGATCCGATGAACGATGGAATTTTGATTATTTTGTTCATGTCATTATATGAGAATCTTCACTTATATCCTTAGAGTGTTTTAATGTGTTCTTGCATGCTCTCTGATGTGTATGATTATCTTGATCACGTGGTTGTATGAATCTCCAAGAGGGAGTATTTATGCTAGATAGTGGGTTCATGCCTCCTTGTTGCCTGCGCTTGAGTGACAGAAACATGCATAGGGGAGGATGTCATGTTGCCACCAGGGAGAAAACAACGGTGCTCTTGTCTATGGATGAGAACCATTGCTCACATCACGTATTGTTCTTAATGCAATTGTATGTTGCACACAAAGCAATCACTTCGTTCATGTAACTTAATACCAGAAATATTTGCTGGAAAGCTTTCTTGATGTGGACTATTAGATATAGATGCATGCTGGATAGCGGTCTCTATGCCTTGACGTAACCTACCATGTTAAAATCCATGAACTATATATCGTCATAATAGCATTGTTATGCCCCCATGATTTGTCAATTGCCTAGCTGTAATTTGTTTACCGAACACTTGTTCTATTGTTTGGAGAGTTACCACTAGTGAACCTATGAACCCAGTCCATCTTTTACTATTATTGCTATTGTTTTTTCCATTATTTTACTACTTGCTTCCTTGTTGATCCGTTTATTTCAGATTACAAATATCACTAGTTTAACTCCATTTTCCACAACATTAACTATTTTTTTGTTGAACCAGTGCATCTCTACAATTTCCATTGTATTAGGTGTGTTGAGGACGAAAGAGAAACATCACAACACCACTCCATCCATTTTTTATTGCACCTTGTGTTACTAATATCATTTGCTAAGTGCTTCTCACGTGTGGCTGAATTGACAACCGAGCTACTAAGGCTTATAGGTATTCTTTGGTGACCCTTGTGTCGAATCAATAAATTGGGTTACACTTACCCTCTAACACTGTTGCGACCCCCTACACTTGTGGGTCATCAAGAATATTTTCTAGCGTCGTTGCCGGGGAGCATAGCTTTATCTATAAGTTCACTTCGGAAGTACACTCTTGATTTTTATCTGCTTTATTATTCTTGCTATCAATGGTTGATTTGTTTGAAACTAGATCTTATTGGCAAGGTGGGTTCACGGAATATCAACAAAAATATTATAAGGAAAACCGCTTGTCTGAAAAAGGGAAACGCTTATGGATACAGATAAATAAATTGAATTCTTATGCTAGAAACTTGTGCTCTATATATGATATATCTTATTATTGTGATAAAACTTGTTTCTTTATGGATGTTAATCACTTTCCTTTCCATTGTGCTTGTAATACAAATAAAACTATATCCTCTTATGCCTTCGGAAATTCTGACTTTTATGATGTGGAACAAATTGAAGAATTTATTGCTTGGATGGGTGCTATTGAAATTGATTCTTTGCTTAAAAATAAAAATGATGCTTCTTACAAATCTGAAATTTGTGCTATACTTGAATATTTCCTTGATAATTATGAGTACAATGGCTATATTATTAGATATCTTGATAGATTCTCTCCTCCAAACGAAGAGACTAATGCCTTGCAGGAGCCTATGTAAGAAGAAATTGCTGAAACTGGAATGTGATTGCCCATCTCTACCTTCTAATGAGAGTAACTCTTTAACTCATACATTATTTGATTCCCTCCCTTCTTTACAAAATAGGATGATTGCTATATTGATGAATGTGATGATCCTGTTGATTCTTTTGAAATATCCCTTTTTGATGAAATTGTCACTTGCTATACTTGTGACCTTGATGCTTCTATGAATGAAACTTGTGAAAACGATGTTGCTACTATTATTTATGAAAATCCATACTACTTTGATAAATCTTATGATAATCCTCTATTTATTCCTACTATTGATATGCATGATAATGAGGAAGTTTGTTTGGAAAATTTATATGATACTGCTCTAAATGATGGTCCTATGTTACTTGATGTTATAAATTATCATGCTATTGAAAATGGGATTGGAGAGGTCTTGAGTTTAGCTAGAAGGAGTCCCATACCTTTGGATAGTGATCAATCATATTGTTATAATATTGCTAAAAGTGTGTTGGAAGAGATCATGATTTTAAATTTTGATCCCACTATTTTGGAGCTTGATATGAATTATGTGCTTTTATATCAAGACAAACATGCTTTGTGTGATAGCTTTATTCTGGATTTTGTTCATGAAGCTACTTAAAATTATTATGAGAGAGTAAAATATGCTTGTAGGAATTTTCATGTTACTAAAATACCTCTCTTTATGTTGAAACTTTTGAAGTAGTTCTTGTTTTTTCCTCCTAAGCTAGTTTCTTTGTGCTTCTTTAATTTATTTCTTTACAATATTCCTATGCATAGGAAGTGGGTTAGACTTAAATGTGTTTCATATTTTCTTCTTGATGCTCTCTTTTGCTTCAATTCATATTTCTTATATGAGCATTTTTTTAATTACTTGGCCTATGGCTATAAAGAAAGAGCTCTAGGGAGACAACCCTTGTTGTCTTTGCTTTCAGTTTTAAGTTTGTTTTGCTTTCAGTTTTAAGTTGTTTTCTATCTCCTTTAACGGTAGGGAACATTAATTACAAAAAATTAGTTGTACTTGTTATCTAAAACTTTCAAAAAAAAGTGATTAAAAAGGTCAGTGTTGATGAAATAGGGGTCGACTGTTCATGCCTATGAAAATAATGTAAATATTCTCAGCTAAAAATATGAGTTTGTGGTGTTTCCTCCATTGTATCATAAAAAGAAATTCCCTTGGGATAATGCCTAGCTAAAGGGCGTTAAAGAACAGCGCTTGTGGGAGACAACCCATTTTTTCCCTTTGTTTTCTTTTGTTATTTTTAGTCGTCGGAGTTTCTACCTCTGTAACAACCGCTCCTTATTATTTTTATTTTTTTGTGCCCAGAGTAACTTTTAATAGAGAGGTAGTGCGATTTGGGGATATTACTGTTCTGAAACAGATTTCTGGGCTGACACAAAAAAATATTATTTCTCTCATGAAGAACGTAGGATTGGTTTGAAAAAAAAATATAGATGCCCCATGTTGTTATCTAACTTTCATTAGTTTCCCACTATTTGATTTGATCAACAGAAGATTTTCAAAAAATATCATCTTTACCGATAGTTTTGTTTTGACATATTTCTGCCAATATTTGCATGTGCGTCTTAATCTCTTTCTTTTGGTGTTCTTTTGAGGGAAAAAGTTTTAAAAGAAGTTGTGAGTAGCTAATGTTTTAAATTGAGTGCTAGAATTGTGTTGAAACTGAACCAAGTGGATTTATTATTTTGATGCACTCACGTTGATAATGAAGATTGTGAGAAGTTTTAGGTGGAAGAAGTTTTCAAGTGTAGGGAGAGAAGTATGATATGAGGAGACGAAGGATGGAAAAAATATCAAGCTTGGGGATGCACATTTCACCCCAAGACATATCCAAGAATTACAAGCTTCAAAGCTTGGGGGTGCCCAAGGAATCCTCTTCTTCATCAACATAAATATCAGGCTTCTTTGAAAACACTGTATTTTGATTGCTTCACATGATATGTGTTATTCTTGGAGAGTCATTTTATTATTATTACAATTTTGTATTGTTTTCTTGCTGTAATAAATTGTTGTATCCTAGAATTTTGGTTTGGAGAGAGACACGCTCTATTTTCATTTCGTAGAACACTCTAGTTTTCACCCTTATTGTTCTGCGAGTGTTCAATTTGTACGACTATTGTGTTTAGCTCTGATACGTCATAAACGTATCCTTAATTTCTGATGTTCCATGTTGTTTTCATACCATATGCTACATGTTTTCTTTACACTTTATGTCATTTTTATCGATTTCCTGGGACTAATCTATTGACAAGATGCCACAGAGCCAGTTCTTGTTTTCTGCTGTTTTTAGTTTGAGAAAAGTTGTTTTGGAAATATTCTCGGAATTGGAAAATTCGAAGCCCAGAAGTCTTAGAATTCCCGGAGGATCCACGGAGTCCTGAAGAAACCCGGAGGGGGCACAGGGGCCCCACACCATAGGGCGGCGCGCCCCCAGGCCGCGTCACCAGGTGGTGTGCCCCCTGGCCACCCACTGACATCGCCCTTTTGCCTATATATCCCCCCAAGGCATAAACCCTAAAGAGATCCCACTTTTCCACGAAAAACACCCGAAGCCGCCGTCATCGTCAACCCGAGTTCGGGAGGGTTCTGGAGTTCTCCCCGGCACCCTGCCGGGAGGGGAAATCATCACCGAAGGGCTCTACACCACCATGCCCGCCTCTGGAAATATGTGTGAGTAGTTCATCTTTGGACAATGGGTCCATAGAAGTATCTAGATGGTTGTTCTCTCCTGTTTATGCCTCATGTTTAGATCTTGTGAGCTGCCCTACATGATCAAGATCATCTTATTGTAATGCTACATGTTGTGTTTGCTGGGATCTGATGATTATTGAATGCTATGTCTCTTGATTATCAATCTATTATGTTATCTTCATGTGTATGTTATTTATGATCTTGCATGCTCTCCGTTGTTAGTAGATGCTCTGTCCAAGTAGATGCTAGTGACTCCAAGAGGGAGTATTTATGCTCGATAGTGGGTTCATGCCTCCTTTGCATCTGTGCTCGAGCGACAGAAACGTGACGGATGGAGGATGTGATGTTGCCATTAGGGAGAAAACCACGATGTTTACATTACACACTTTGCTTAATGCGATTATCTGTTGCTTGCAACTGAATACCCAAAGATTGTTCAGATGATATTCTGAGGGTGGATTATTAGTCATAGATGAAGTTGGATAACGGTCTATGAGTCTTATTGTAATGCACGCATGAATCACATAGTAATCATCATGTCATGCATGTTTCAATATCTATCAATTGCCCAGATTCAATTTGTTTACCACACATGTTATTTATCTTTTATGGAGAGACACCACTAGTGAACTGTGGACCTTGGTCCATTTTCTCATATTGATAGTACAACCACTGCAATTACTGTTTTCACATTGTTTCCACTTTCACACTGCTACTATTGTTTTTGCATTGTTCTCCTATTGTTTTCCACACCATACATTTAACCTCTTTGTTATCAGCGAAACCGGTAAGATTGACAACCTCACTGCTTCGTTGGGGCAAAGTGAATTGATTGTGTTGTGTAGGTTCCACGTTGTTGCTGAACCGGTAGTGCGCCCTATCACATCAACTGCATAAATCTTCAGAAGTTGCTTGTCCTCCTATTGGTCGATTCAACCTTGGTTTCTTTTCTGAGGGAAAACTTTCCGCTGCACTCTTCACAACCTTTCTCTCGGGGTTTGATACGTCATAAACGTATTCTTAATTTCTGATTGTCCGTGTTGTTTTCATATTGTTTCCCACATATTTTCTATACACTTTATGTCATTTTTATCGATTTTCCGGACTAACCTGTGGACAAGATGCCACAGAGCCAGTTCCCTGTTTTTTGTTATTTTTAGTTTTAGAAAAGTTGCTCTCCAAATATTCTCGGAATTGGAAAATTCGAAGCCTGGAAGTCTTAGAAACCCCGGAGGTTCCACAGAGTCCTGAAGAGACCCGGAGGGGGGCCTCAGGGGGGACACACCATAGGGTGGCGCGGCCCCCCATGGCCGCGCTAGGGGTGGTATGGGCCCCTGAGCCTCCACCGCCTCTGCCCTTTCGCCTATATAACCCCCCCAGAGACGTAAAGCCTAAAGATATACCACTTTTACCCGAGAAACACCCGAGGCCGTGATGCGTGTAGACACACGTTCGTCGGGAGACCCCAAGAGGAAGGTATGATGAGCACATAAGCAGTTTTCCCTCAGTAAGAAACCAAGGTTTAATCGACCAGTAGGAAGAAGGAGTAACTTCAGAAGGTGAAGCAGCTGAGATGGCAGGGCTCACTTCCGGCTCAGAAGCAACATGGAACCTGCACAACACAATCAAATCACTTTGCCCCAACGAAGCAGTGAGGTTGTCAATCTCACCGGTTTTGCGGAACACAAAGAGGTTAAACGTATGGTGTGGAAAACAGTAGGAAACCAGTATGAGAGCAGTATGAAAGCAGTAGGTGTTTATAAATATGAGGAAAAAGGACCGGGGTCCACAGTTCACTAGTGGTGTCTCTCCGAGAAAGATAAATAACATGTGTGGTGAACAAATTACAGCTGGGCAATTGACAGAAATGAAGGCTGCACCGTAGTACATGTGCAAGACATAAAGATTACTATGTGATTCATGCGGGCATTACAACAAGATACATAGACCGTTACCTGACTACATCTATGACTAAAAATCCACCCTTTGAATATCATCCGAACAAACGCTAGGTATTAAGTTACAAGCAACAGATAATCGCAGTAAGAAAATTGTGTAATGTAAACAATAACATCATCCTTAGACAAAGCATTGTTGTTTTCTCCCTAATGGAAACATCACATCCTCCATCTGTCACGTTTCTGTCACTCTAGCATAGATGAAAAGGAGGCATGAACCCGCTATCAAGCATAAATACTCCCTCTTGGAGTTACTAGCATCTACTAACAACAGAGAGCATGCAAGATCATAAATAACATATGCATGAAGATAACATGATAGATTGATAATCAGAAGACATATCATTCAACATTCATCATATCCCAGCAAACACAACATGTAGCATTACATAGAGATGATCTTGATCATGTTAGGCAGCTCACAAGATCTAAACATGAAGCACAAAGTGGAGAAGACAACCATCTAGCTACTGCTATGGACCCGTAGTCCAGGGATGAACTACTCACGCATCACTTCGGAGGAGGGCATGGTGGTGTAGACCCCTCCGGTGATGATTTTCCCCTCTGGCAGGGTGCCGTGGAGAGCTCCAGAACCCTCCCGATATCGGGATGACGGTGACGGCGGCCTCGGGTGTTTCTCGGGTAAAAGTGGGATCTCTTTAGGGTTTACGCCTCAGGGGGAAAAAATAGGCGAAAGGGCAGAGGCGGTGGAGGCTCAGGGGCCCCACACCACCCCCGGCGCGGCCAGGGGGCGTGCCACCCTATGGTGTGGCCCCCCTAAGGCCCCCCCTCTGGGTCTCTTTGGGACTCCATGGAACCTCCAGGATTTCTAAGACTTCCGGGCTTCGAATTTTCCAATTCCGAGAATATTTCCAGAACAACTTTTCTGAAACTAAAAACAGCAGAAAACAGGGAACTTGCTCTGTGGCATCTTGTCAATAGGTTAGTCCGGAAAATCGATAAATATGACATAAAGTGTATAGCAAACATGTGGGAAACAATAAGAAAACAATATGGATCATAAATTAAGGATA
Source organism: Alopecurus myosuroides (assembly GCA_028641055.1). Taxonomy (NCBI): domain Eukaryota; kingdom Viridiplantae; phylum Streptophyta; class Magnoliopsida; order Poales; family Poaceae; genus Alopecurus; species Alopecurus myosuroides. The sequence goes on from CM054057.1 coordinate 648,265,493, forward strand.
CATTTCTGACGTATCAACATCCCCAAGCTTAGTTCCTACTCGTCCTCGAGTAGGTAAACGATAAAAACAAATAATTTCTGAGGTGACATGCTACCAACATAAACTTGATCATCAATAATGTAAAAGCATACGTAAGCTAAGATCACAGAACTCTAACACAAACATGATAAATAAAAATCTAATAATACAGCGCAGAAATCACTTTGCATCGTGAGAAGTAACTCAAATAAAAGATCGTGAATAACAATGCGAAGAAAGATATACGTTTGTTTCAAGTATAAAGAAAGCATGTGAAAGTGATATTTCGCTATTCCTTAAGAGTGGGGCAAAACATAAATGCCAGGACACCTTTAAAGTTCATGAGGAAGACTAGAACAAATAGTTAGAGAACAAGCAATATCACATCATGAATCAATTAATAATGTTTCTAGGACAAATGCACATTAAACTGAGGATGGCAAAAATGCTCTCTCAACTGTGCATGAAGTTAGAAGATGGAGACTCAACATAAAAGTAAAAGAAAGGTCCTTCGCAGAGGGAAGCATGGATCACTCATGTGCTAGAGCTTTTATTTTATTAAACAGAGGTATAAAAACTCGGGTGCCTGCCAACAATCGGATACCGTGCAGGAGTGTCTATATTTTAAGAGAGGTGTATGCTTATGTCAACGAATGGTAAACAAAAAATACAGTACGTCACCAGCCAACTAGACTCCATTAGAGCGGCTCCCATAGAAGAACGCATCTGGGTAGAAGGTCATCCCCCTTTCTCTTTTGTTTACACAATTATGCTTTGACTGATAAATCAGGGGGGAAAATAGTGAAGATAATTTGTGTTATTAATTCGGGGATGGGCACGCCGCTGTCATCTGTTCTATCATTGGATAAGAGGATGAAGCCACTAGTCCAGAGTGTGAAAGTCCAATCAACAAGTGAGGTAAAGATTCTCTAATTACGTCCTCGTGAGCTAAAACATGAGCACAAAACAGAAGTAATTCTGAAAGTTTTAAAGGTAACACATGAGCAATTTACTTTGGAGTGGCGGTTAATTACCACATGTAGGTAGGTATGGTGGACACAATGGGATAATTTTGTTTTTTAGGGAGTTGGATGCATAAGTAGAGCTCATACTCAGTACAGGTGGAGGCTAGCAAAAGACTGGGAGCGACAAATCAAGAGAGCATAAGAGCCATAATCATGCATAGCGACATAAACATCATTAATAAAAGCATAAGTGTTACCACAAGTTAAAAAAAACTAAATGATCATAGAGGCTATTCGTGACTGGTTCATAGTCATAAACTTGGTGTGAGCATGTGCCAAGTCAACCAAATAAAACATCCAAAGGAGAATACCACAAATTTATGCTTCAATAGGACAAGAACAACTCATGATTCTTTCAATGGCACATTAAACACTCTCAGCTATTTGAGGCTAATCATGCTACTCAATAATCACAAGGCTTTAAAACTAAAATAACATCTAGCATGATATGAAAAATTTGTAGCCACAATCTATACAAGCTTCTACTTGCACCATTAAAAATTCTACTTCAAGGAGCAGTTTCTTTTCCCAACAAAAATTATCTACACGCTACAGCAAGCAAACATGAGAGGACTCACATAACACTACTAAAACTAACAACTCTGAATAAGAGCTGCAATGAAAATGAGAGCTAAACAGGAATTTATTGCAGCAGCTAGAAAAAAAACTAAGAATACTAGCATAGCAAGTATTCAAATGAAAAGGCGGAGCGTGTCTCTCTCCCAAACAAAGAATGCTAGGATAAAACTATATTATTTTAGCAAGGAAAACAAAAGAAAACAAAGTAAAACGAAACAAAAACAAACAGACGCTCCAAGTAAACTTCATTTAATGTGGCCGAATAAAAATATAGTTTCACGAAAAGTGATCTGATAGATAGTTGATGAAGAAGGGGATGCCTTGGGCATCCCCAAGCTTAGATGCTTGAGTATTATAGAAATATTGTTGGATGAACCACGGGGGCATCCCCAATCTTTGACCTTGCACTCTTCTTGATCACATATATCACCTCTTCTCTTGACACTTGAAAACTTCCTTCACACCACACTCAAACAGTAATTCACATTAGAGGGTTAGTGCAACAAATAAAAATCCATGGGTTCTGTATGTCACAAGTTCTATTGATGCTTTTAAACATTAGCTACAGCCACTGATGTTTCGTGAAGCATACAAATCCACTTGACATCGCAAAAGAGCAAATGAAAGAAAAATGGCGGAATCTGTCAAAACCAGAACTGTCTGTAAAAACGATTTTTTTCGAGACACTTATGTTGCTCAGATCGAAAAACTTAAAGATCAAAAAATTTGCGGAATTAGCCAAGGAATAAGCACAACAAATTTCTGATCATTCTGAGCTTCCAGGATTTTATACGATTTTTTACGGTGGACAGCAGAAATCTGTTTCTTGCGCAGAAATCCGAAAACCAACTCAAACTCTCGTTAGAAACCTTAATTGGCACTACTAAACCATGAAAAGAAATATAAAAAAGAGTTTCTAAATAAGTATACACCCCTTGAATCAAAGAAAACAGAGAAAAACAAAACAAAAAAATAAAACGATGGGTTATCTCCCAAGAAGTGCTTTTCTTTAACGCCTTTTAGCTAGGCCCAGAAAAGTGGAATCACGTATTTTCAAGTGAAGAAGCATTCAAATTGTAACTTGTTCGAATAACGGAATCAAAAGGCAACTTCATTCTCTTTCTAGGAAAGTGTTTTGTACCTTTCTTGAGTTGGAACTGAAATTTAATATTCCCCTCTTTCATATCAGTAACATAACCAACAGTTCTAAGAAAAGGTCTTTCCAAAATAATTGGACAAGAAGTTGCATTCAATATTCAAGACAACAAAATCAATGGGGACACGAGTATTATTAACCATGATAAGAACATCATCAACTCTCCCCAAAGGTTTCTTTCTAGCATTATCAATAAGACGAATACCCAAATAACAAGGTTCCAATGGTGGTAAATCAAGAATATCCTAGAGTTTCTTGGGCATAACAGAGATACTAGCACCAAGATCACATAGAGCATTGAAATCAAAATCATTAACTTTAATTTTAATAATAGGTTCCCATCCATCATCTAGCTTCCTAAGGATAGAGGCTTCACATCTTAATTCATCCTCTCTAATTTGCATGAGAGCATTTGTAATATGTTTTGTGAAAGCCATATTCATAGCACTAGCATTAGGACAACTAGAAAGCTTTTGTAAGAACTTAATCACTTCAGTTATGTTGAAATCATCAAAGTCAAGATCATTTTTATGAAATATAATGGGATCATTGTCTCCCATGTTTCTAAAAATTTCAGCACTTTTATCAGGAGCATTTTTAGCACTTTTAGGCGGTTTTGCATTTTTACTAGCAGAAGTGGGAGTGTTTCCAACACCAATTACTTTACCATTGATAGAAGAAGATTTTCTAGCATGAGAAGCTTCAGTTTTACTAGTGGTGGTAATGGTGCAAACATTAGCTATAATATTCTTTCTAGCTATTTCATCCTCTCTTTCCCATCTAGCATGCAATTCAGCTAACATTCTAACATTGTCATCAATTAAAATTTGGATAGCATTCAAAGTTTTACTTTCTTTAACATCATGAGGCATAACCTTTAGTTTAATAAAATCAGCATCAAGAGCAAGGCTATCAACTTTATAAGCAAGAACATCAATTTTACAGAAAATCCTCAACAAATTTATTAAAAGCAGTTTGTGTACTAATAAAATTCTTAAGCATGTTATCAAGATCAGAGGGTACACTTTTGTTGCTGGTATAGGAGTTACCATAAGAATTACCATAGGTGTTGTTATTATTAGGAGGATATGTCCTATAATTGTTGCTACCAAAATTATTCCTATAAGCATTGGTGTTGAAATTATTATTTTTAATGAAGTTCACATCAACATGCTCTTCTTGAGCAACCAAAGAGGCTAAAGGGACATTATTTGGATCAAAAGGAGCATGGCCACTCACAAGCATAGACATGATAGCATCAAGTCTTTCGTTCAAAGAGGAGGTTTCTTCAACAAAATTTACCTTGTTACCAGTTGTAGCTCTCTTAGTGTGCCACTCAGAATAATTTACCATCATATCATCAAGAAGCTTTGTTGCTAAACCCAAGGTCATGGACATAAAGGTTCCTCCAACAGCTGAATCCAAAAGGTTTCTTGAAGAAAAATTTAGACCTGCATAAAAAGTTTGGATGATCATCCAAGTAGTCACTCCATGAGTGGGACAAATCTTTACTAAAGATTTCATTATTTCCTAAGCTTTAGCAACATGATCATTATCAAGTTGCTTAAAATTCATGATGCTACTTCTTAAAGATATAATCTTAGCAGGAGGATAATATTTTCCAATGAAAGCATCTTTACACTTAGTCCAAGAATCAGTATTATTTCTAGGCCAAGACAACAACCCTTCTTTAGCTCTTCCTCTCAAAGAGAAAGGAAACAATTTCAGTTTAATAATATCCCCATCAACATCTTTATATTTTTGCATCTCACATAGTTCAACAAAATTATTAAGATGGGCAGCAGCATCATCAGTACTAACACCAAAAAATTGCTCTCTCGTAAAAAGGTTTAACAGGGCAGGTTTTATCCCGTAAAAATAAGCAGTAGGAGCAGGTGGAGCAATAGGTGTGCTAATGAAATGATTGTTGTTGGTTCTAGTAAAGTCACAAAACTTAGTGTTCTCACAAGACTAAAAACAGGAATAAAACTATAGCTAGTATAAGAACTATTTTTTATGTTTTTGATAAAGAGAAGAAAACAAGACAAAATAAAATAAAATAAGCAAAACAAAAACAAAGTAAAGAGATTGGAAGTGAGAGACTCCCCTTGCAGAAATTTTCTTCCTTCCCGGCAACGGCGCCAGAAAATAGATGGTGCCAGAGTTGACGAGGGAGTGGTTGCTTCTTGATGACTTTGAGATTCCTCGGCAACGGCGCCAGAAAATATGCTTGATGCGTGTAGACACACGTTCATTGGGAGACCCCAAGAGGAAGGTATGACGAGCACAGCAGCAGTTTTCCCTCAGTAAGAAACCAAGGTTTAATCGACCAGTAGGAAAAAGGAGTACCGTCAGAAGGTGAAGCAGCTGAGATGGCAGGGCGCACTACCGTTTCATAAGCAACGTGGAACCTGCACAACACAATCAAATCACTTTTCCCCAACAAAGCAGTGAGGTTGTCAATCTCACTGGTTTTGCTGAACACAAAGAGGTTAAACGTATGGTGTGGAAAACAGTATGAGAGCAGTATGAAAGCAGTAGGTGTTGATCAGTATGAGGAAAAAGGACCGGGGTCCACAGTTCACTAGTGGTGTCTCTCCGAGAAAGATAAATAACATGTGTGGTGAAAAAATTACAACTGGGAAATTGATAGAAATGAAGGCTGCACCATAGTGCATATGTAAGACATGAAGATTACTATGTGATTCATGCGGGCATTACAACAAGATACATAGACTGTTATCCAACTGCATCTATGACTAAATGTCCACCCTTCGAATATCATCCGAACAAACGTTGGGTATTAAGTTGCAAGCAACAGATAATCGCAGTAAGCAAAGTGTGTAATGTAAACAATAACATCATCCTTATACAAAGCATTGTTGTTTTCTCCCTAATGGCAACAACACATCCTCCATCCGTCATGTTTCTGTCACTCGAGCACAGATGAAAAGGAGGCCTGAACCCACTATCGAGCATAAATACTCCCTCTTGGAGTCACTAGCATCTACTTGGCTAGAGCATCTACTAACAACGGAGAGCATGCAAGATCATAAATAACATATGCATCAAGATAACATGATATATGGATCATCACAAGACATAACATTCAACATTCATCAGATCCCAGCAAACACACCATGTAGCATTACATAGAGATGATCTTGATCATGTTAGGCAGCTCACAAGATCTAAACATGAGGCACAAAGTGGAGAAGACAACCATCTAGCTACTGCTATGGACCCGTAGTCCATGGATGAACTACTCATGCATCACTTCGGAGGAGGGCATGGTGGTGTAGACCTCTCCGGTGATGATTTCCCCCTCCGGCATGGTGCCGGGGAGAGCTCCAGACCCCTACCGATCTCGGGATGACGGTGATGGCGGCCTCGGGTGTTTCTCGGGTAAAAGTGGGATCTCTTTAGGGTTTATGCCTCGGGGGGGGGGGAATAAATAGGCGAAAGGGCGGAGACGGTGGAGGCTCAGGGGCCCCACACCACCCCTGGCGCGGCCAAGGGGGGCGCGCCACCCTATGGTGTGGGCCCCTTGAGGCCCCCCTCCGGTTCTCTTCGGGACTCCGTGGAACCTCCGAGATTTCTAAGACTTCCGAGCTTCGAATTTTCCAATTCCGAGAATATTTCTAGAACAACTTTTATGAAACTAAAAACAACAGAAAATAGGGAACTCGCTCTGTGGCATCTTGTCAATAGGTTAGTCCGGAAAATCGATAAAATGACATAAAGTGTATAGCAAACATGTGGGAAACAATAAGAAAACAACATGGAACATCAGAAATTAAGGATACGTTTATGACGTATCAGGCCACCGTCACCATCATCCCGAGATCGTGAGGGTTCTGGAGCTCTCCCCGGCACCCTTCCGGAGGGGGAAATCATCACCGGAGGGGTCTACACCACCATGCCCTCCTCCAAAGTGATGCGTGAGTAGTTCATCCCTGGACTATGGGTCCATAGCAGTAGCTAGATGGTTGTTATCTCCACTTTGTACCTCATGTTTAGATCTTGTGAGCTGCCTAACATGATCAAGATCATCTTTATGTAATGCTACATGTTGTGTTTGTGGGGATCTGATGAATGTTGAATGTTATGTCTTCTGATTATCGATCTATCATGTTATGTTCATGCATATGTTATTTATGATCTTGCATGCTCTCTGTTGTTAGTAGATGCTCTGGCCAAGTAGATGCTAGTAACTCCAAGAGGGAGTATTTATGCTCTATAGTGGGTTCATGCCTCCTTTTCATCTGTGCTCGAGTGACAGAAACGTGACGGATGGAGGATGTGATGTTGCCATTAGGGAGAAAACAACAATGCTTTGTCTAAGGATGATGTTATTATTTAAATTACACACTTTTCTTACTGCGATTATCTTTGTTCGGATGATATTCGAAGGGTGGACATTTAGTCATAGATGCAGTTGGATAATGGTCTATGTATCTTATTGTAATGCCCGCATGAATCACATAGTAATCTTTATGTCTTGCATATGCACTACGGTGCATCCTTCATTTATGTCAATTGCCCAGCTGTAATTTGTTCACCACACATGCTATTTATCTTTCTCGGAGAGACACCAGTAGTGAACTATGGACCCCGGTTCATTTTCCTCATACTGATAAAACACATGCTGCTTTCATAATGCTTTCATACTGCTCTCATACTGTTCCTACTGTTTTCCACACCATATGTTTAACCTCTTTGTTTTCATAAAAAACGGTGAGATTGACAACCTCACTGCTTAGTTGGGGTAAAGTGAATTGATTGTGTCATGTAGGTTCCACGTTGCTGCTGCACCGGTAGTGCGCCCTGCCATCGCAGCTGCATCAACCTTCAGAAGTGCTTCTTTCTCCTACTGGTCGATTCAACCTTGGTTTCTTTTCTGAGGGAAAACTTGCTGTTGCACTCTTCACACCTTGCGCTTGGGGTCTCCCAACGAGCGTGTGTATACACTCCATCATGGTTTGCCAACGAGTGCAACTACGCACCCCCATCAAGTTTTATGTTGCCATTGCTGGGGAGGAAGAGAATTTCTGCAAGGGGAGTCTCTCACTTCCAATCTCTTTACTTTATTATAGCTTTTGTTAATTTATTTTATTTGTCTTGTTTGCTTCTCTTTATCAAAAACACAGAAATTTAGTTCTTATTCTAGTTGTTATTCTTTGTTACCTTATTGTTACTCTTTGTCATGTTGCTCCGTAAGTTTACTCTGAAAGATTTACCTGTAAGAAGTGGTTCTATACTTGGAGAGGATGCCATTAAAGAATTCTTTTATCATGTTAGTAAGCATGAAACTTTTGAGGAAAAATCCATAGTAGAACTTGCTCCAAATTATGAAACTGTTGCAACTTCTTTAATTCACATGTTAGAAGCTAGTTTTGTTAAACTTCACCCCATACCGTAGAAAATGTTCCTCAACTTGAATAATATTGAAGATATTGAAAAAATAAATTTTATCTTAGAAGCCATGCTTACATAATTTGGAGATATTTCTATAAAAGCTAGAATTTTTTGACTATTTCAATATGCTATGCTCATGTGTAGATGTTGTTGGTGCTCTCGAAAGAGCTGAACCTAAAAATGAGAAGGAGGAGAAAATACCAATCCCCTATAAAATTGTAGCACTGCATGAAGCCCAAGAAAAGAATTTTCATTGGATTGTTCCTAAAAATTTATTTGATGAGAGTAGTAAACCTAAAAGTTCTAAGAGAGGAACATATGAAACTCATTTAGATAAAATACAATGCATTATTGAGGAATTTCCTTATCTTGATTTGAATGGCTCTACTTTTGAAAACACTTGATTCCATTTTTCTGGGCCTAGCTAAAAGGCGTTAAAGAAAAGCACTTCTTGGGAGATAACCTATGGTTTTATTTTGATTTGTTTTTCTCTGTTTTATTTGAGTCAAGGGGTTGTATACTTATCTAGGAACCCCTTTGTATATTTATTTTCATGTATTAGTTGTGCCAAGTAATGTTTCTAGCGAAAGTTGGAGTTGGTTTTGGATTTCTGCGCAGAAAACAGATTTCCGCTGTCCATCGTAAAAAATCGTATAAATCACAGAAAGATAAAAATGAAATGAAACATTTTATGCTTATTCCTCAGCTAATTCCAAAACTTTTCATTCTTTATATTTTTTGATTTGAGAAACTTAAGTGCCCCGAAAAAAATCGTCATTACAGACTGTTCTGGTTTTGGCAGATTCTGTCATTTTTCTTGCATTTGCTCTTTTACTATGTCAAGTGGATTTCTTTGCTTAACGAAACATCAGTGACTGTAGCTAAGGTTTAAAAGTATCAATATCACTTGTTCCCATGCATAGCACATGAATATTTTATTGTTTCAATAACCCTCTAATGCGAACTACTTTGAGTGTGGTGTGAAGGAAGTTTTCATGGGTCAAGAGAAGAGGGTGATATAATGTGATCAAGAAGAGTGCAAAGTAAACGCTTGGGGATGGCCCCATGGTTCATCCCAGTAAATCCTAAAAAGACTCAAGCGTCTAAGCTTGGGGATGCCCAAGGCATCCCCTTCTTCATCAACAAATTATCAGGTCACTTCTAGTGAAACTATATTTTTATTCGGTCACATCATATGAATTTTACTTGGAGCGTCTTTTATTTTTAGTTTTGTTTTATTTTGTTTTCCTTGATGAAATAAATATCATTGGAACCTAGCATTCTTTTTTGGGAGAGGGACACGCTCCACTTTTTCATATGAATACTCGTTATGCTCGTATTCTTAGTCTTCTAGTTGCTGCAAAATTCCTTTTTAGCTCCTGTTTTTCTTGCATCTCTTATTCAGAGTTGTTAGTTTTAGTAGTGTTGTGTTAGTACTCTCTTGTTTCATTTCTGTATCTATTGGAGAGTTTTTGTTTAGTATAAAATATTTGGTGTTGGAAAGCAGTAGTACAATTTTCGTGCTTATAACGGTGCAAAAGGAAGCTTGTATAGACTGTGGCTAGACTTTTTCATGTCATGTTAGATATTATTTTAATTCTAAGCCTAGTGGTTATTTTTGTAGCATTACTTGTATCAAATAGCTGAGAGTGTTTAATGTTCCATTGAAAAAATCATGAGTTGTTGTTGTCATATTGAAGCATAAACTTGTGGTGTTCTCCTTTGAATGTTTTATTTGGTTGACTTGGCGCATGCTTACACCATGTTTATGACTACAAACCTGTCACCTATAGCCTCTATGATAATTTAGTTTTTGAACTTGTAATACCCTTTGTGCTTTGATTAATTATGTTTTTGTCGCTATGCATGATTATGGCCATTATTGCTCTCTTGATTTGTCGCTCCCAGTCTTTTGCTAGCCTTCACATGTACGGAGTATGATCTCTACTCGTGCATACAACTCCCAAAAACCAAAGTTTGCCAAATGTGTCCTCCATACCTACCCATATGTGGTATTTAACCGCCACTCCAAAGTAAATTGCTCATGTGTGACCTTTAAAACCTTCAAAATTACTCATGTTTTGTGCCCCTGTTTTAGCTCATGAGGACGTAAATAGAGAATCTTTATCTCACTTGTTGATTGGATTTCACACCCTGGTGAAAGTACAAGGATGCCGCCTAGAGGGGGGTGAATAGGCGCTTTAAAATAATTACGGTTTAGGCTTGAGTAAATGCGGAATAAAACTAGCATTTAATTTATCAAGCACAAAACCTACACAAGCTAGGTTTACCTATGTGCACCAACAAGATATGCTAGGCAAGATATACAACTATGTGATAGCAAGATGGCTATCACAAAGGTAAATTCATAAGTAACGAGCTAGAGTGTAGAAATAACCGAAGCACAAGGAGACACTGATGTGATTACCGAAGTTCCTTCCCAAGGGAAATACGTCTTCATTGGAGAGGTGGGGAGCCACCTAGGCGCTCCTCAATAGCACGGATGTGCACACCTTATTCTCCTTGAGCTTCTCCGGTGAGGGAGATGCTCGTTTCCACTATGAGTGACGAAGGGATGGATCCTAGGCCTGTCGGGTGAGCCTACCCGGTCTCAGGCCCAAGGCCCAAGCTCCAAAGGAGGCGCCATGGATTGTTCTAGAAGGCCCAATCAAAGCCCACCCGCAAAGCCTTGCGGGTTAAGAAAGGAAACCTGTAACCGACTTAGAGTTAGGGTTTGTATCCCCCCAGACACGGTTTGAGACCTGGCTATCTATATAAAGCCAGGAGAACCACTAGGGGGGAGGACCAAGCAATACCCCACCACCAAAGCCTTGAGATCGAGATCGTACTCTCGACTTGAGAATCCCCCATTGTAACCGATCTACTCGTTAATACAGATCGACAGAGGCATGAGTAAGGGTTTTACCTCTACGAGGGCCCCGAACCTGGGTAAATTGTGCCCATGTTTAGCCGACGATTGTCACCAGCGCCTACACGATCTCCTAATCGAAACCCTATGGGTTCACCCGAGGGACTTGTTGATATGCATATTCGACAATTGGCGCCGTCTGTGGGAACGGCGGGCGCTGGATCTCCGGCATCTTCGGCCTCATCGACGACCTACTCACGCTGGAACCCCGGAACTTCGACTCCAACCAATCCGATCCGAATCGGATCGGTCATCGTCGCCCCTCACTCGCCGGAATCACGCCCTGTATTCAGCGACTTGGAGAAGAGTATCACCCTGACGTCCGGGAGCTTCCAGTTCTATGCCAACAAGGACGGAATTATTCACTTCCCTGAGCAAACCATTCTCGGAGGATTAGGATCTGGGTCGATCTCTAGCCCAGGAGTTGTCGATTCACGACCCTACTACGCGGATCGCGACTTGGCGAAAAGCGGAGAATCTATCCGCCTCAACGCCAGCAACTTCCATACCCTCTCCACAGAGGAACCTTCTCGGGTCAGGAAAGCCTGCCTAACTACGCCTAGGACCAGCGAGCCATATCTAGCTCACGTCTGCATGGCAGTATCAGGAGATCCACCCGAAGAAACTGAGAACAGCGCAAGGGAACGTGCTACCATCGATGTCTCGCGAGCTGCTTGGGATCGGGCAAAGGAGGTCATCCGCACAAGCAAACCACTGGAACTCGGAGCTCCTCATGAGGATATGACCGCCTACCACTATCACCTAGTGAGAGCGGCTACTCTAATCAAGGAAGCTCGCATAGATCTAGCCGAGCGGAAGAGATTAGCAGATGAGTCGAGCCAGCGCCGAGCCGCGCTATCCAAAACACCGTCTGTCGGAAATCGCCCCGCAAGAAAAGGACGCGTCTCAAGAACTGCAACCATGGATGGAGAGTCCCTGACTGGAATCAGCAAATCACTCGAAGCTTCCCTTATGCGCGTCAACGAGGATGGAAACGTCTATCCGCAAACTCCCGCCGCCGCAGTACTGGCTACAGCCACCTACATGCAGACAAATCAACCAGGGGAGAACGACCCCCGCGCAGAGCAGTACAGGCAAGTACAGAAAGGGTTGGGCATGGCAGCCGCCAGACTCGCCTCCTACGATCGCAAGAGAACAGCCGCGCAGAAGGAGAAGGAAGCACCCCGCGGACATAGGAGCACATAGCCTAGCAAGGAAAAATCGCCTCGTCGCGCTGATGCATGTAAAATGCATAGATGAATTTTGCATATTTTCACATGGTTTTCTATTACATATTGCATCATATAAGGGTATAATTCGATGTTTTATAGTATTTTGGGGTTAAATTACAAAGTCCCCCAACTTTTATGGAATTAACCCTGCCTGTCAGAAACCCCGTTTTCTATATTTTTGACGTTTCAGGGGGCAAACTTCCGCGAAATCACCTGAAAATCTGCGGGGGTCATTTTATTGGAAGGAGAAGACTTGCGGGCGAAGGATCCACGAAAATTGGGCAAGGAGGCCCAAAAGAGGACCCTCCACGCGGCCAGATTCCTTGGCCGCGTGAGAGGCCCCCTTTTGGCCCCAATGGCCCCAATTCCTTCCATCTTCGACTTACCGACTCTGTCTTGACCTAAAACCGACTATAAAAAGGGTCCCCCCTACCCTTACGGAGAAGAGCGCCGCCGAAACACCGAAACACCAAATCAGAGACCTGGAGTTCCAGATTGGAGGGGGAAAACTCCGGCGGGGCGCCGCCGGTGTGATCTCCTACCCCTCCAACGTCATCTCCATCGACATCTCCATGAAGAGGGAGTAGTCCACCCCAGGGCTATGGGTTTATGGAAGTAGCACTTGTATCTCTCTCTCTATGTGCTTCACTAATTAGATCCGTATGAGCTGCCTCACATGATTACGGGCACCATTGTAATTCCTATGTGGTGGATCTTTTCTATGAGTTATTGAATCTGAGATTGCAATTGTTTCTCTTGAGTTATTTGAGTAGATGTATCTTATGTACCCCATTCTTATTTGCTAGCTTTGATCAATCTAGTTCTTGAGAGCGTGTGTGGGGTGATGGGTGCATTAGTTGGAGTAACGGGGGGTGGCTAGTGCTGTGAAAGTGACAGAAGTTCAGCGATCCACTTAGGTTTTGTTAAACCTTTCTTAGTTACCTCACTAGGGATAAAAAGGAGTACCTTGTTACCGGTGATTTGAAGTGACACTAATCAATCTCCATGACTAGATCTAGCAAGTTCTTACTTCAACTTCATGTCACATTGCTTAAAGCTATACTCTGGTTTTTCCTTAATTATCGAGGTGTTATGATTTATTTCGCATCTTGGTGGAGTATAAGAGGGATCAATATGACCATAGAGATCTCTATGCTAGGACGTGATGCCCATATGAAAGTACTCAATGTTAAACATGTTATTGTAATCTCACATGTAATTCTTTATGTCCACCGTCTACCACTTTATTTGAGAGAATGCAAGTGTGAAACCATGAACCCTGGTCCTATTTTAATTATAAGAAAACACTCTAGTTACTTTGCTGCAATTTACTTTACTTGCACTTTACTTTACTTGCATCTCCAATTCGAATTTACATTATCTCCATCACCACTTGCATCACAAAAATACAAAAACAATCCATTGCATATTTATTTTCTCATTTGCATTTAGTAGTAGATTTAATTATTGCACATTTACTTTCAGTTTTGCATTGCAATTTAGAAGTCTCACGCCTTGTGCTGCAGGATCCTGGAGGAAGCTTGGAAGACAACTGCTGAAATACTGGCTCCCCAAGAGTTCGATATAAACCCTCAAGTCACCCTCGTGGGGAAGAAGGCTTGCCACTAGCTACACACTCTGCACTTGGAGTCTCAACCTAGCCATCAAGCGTTTTTCTGGCGCCGTTGCCGGGGAACCATAGGTGAAGGAGTTGTCCAAGGGAGCTCACAAGAAGTCTTCATCACCAACAAGGTGTGCAAACACCTAAGCTTGGGGAGGTTGCACCTACGTGAGTACCGTCCTTTCTATCTTCACCTTCTTTCAAGTAGATTGTTTTGTTTCTTGTCTTTGATTTTGTTTTTGTTTTGTTTTTATTCCTGTTTTTGTTTTGTCTTGCATATTTTATTTTAGTTTGCATTTTAGTTTTGCATTTAGTTATCTAGTTTATTTTAGTATTTCGAATTTGCCTAGTTACTTTACTTTTGTTTTGCATAAAAAGTTAAAAACTACATAAAAACTGTTAAAATGGGTGATAGAACTAAATTAAGTGACTACACAAATACACCCAATGACCAATTCATTGCTAGGCCAATTACTACACCTGAAATACAAGCTGAAAGCTATGAAGTAAGTCCTAGTTTATTGAATTTAATTAGTAGAGAGCAATTTGGTGGTAGTGCTATGGAGGATGCCTCTATGCATCTTCATGATTTCATGGAAATATGTGATATGCAAAAATTAAAAAATGTGGAAATTAGTGTTTTAAAACTGAAATTATTACTTAGAAAGGCTAAAGAATGGTTACTTTCACTACCTACAGCTAGTATAAAGTCTTGGGATGATTTAAAAGAATCTTTCATTAAGAAATATTATCCTCCCGTTAAAATTTTGCAAAATAGGAATAATATCCTCTCATTTAGGCAAAATGATAATGAACATGTAGCCATGGCATGGGATAGAATTAAATTAATGATTAGAACATTCCCATCACATGGAGTAAATGAATGGACCATACTACACTCTTTTTATAATGGTCTAAACTACATGTCTAGAAATATACTTGATTCTGCTGCTGGAGGTGCCTTTATGAGTAAAACTGTAGGTGAGGCTAAGAGCATATTAGAAAGCATATTGCAAAATTATAGTCAATGGAATATTGAAAGAGCACCCAATCCCACTAAGAAAATAAACTCAATTGAAGAAACCAATGATTTGTCTTCTAAAATGGACACTATTCTTGCTTTTATTAATAAACAAAATATGGAGAATATGCCTTTGCAGGAACTAGTTGGTAGTAATTCTGAAAGTGTGGATGTTAATTTTGTTATGAATTATGGTAGCAATGGTTTTGGTAATGCTTACAATTCATATAGTAAACCTCCTTATGTGCCAAATAAACCTTTTGGTCCATATCCTAATGCTAATGAAAATAAGTGGAAGCCTTCTAGTGAAATTTCTGAATTTAATAAATTGCTTATGGAACAAGTTGCTAGTCACAATGCTATCATACATGAGTTAAATAAGTCTATTGAATCCATTAGTAGTGATATTAAAGGATTTCAACTTCAATCTTCGAATTTAGATAAAGCATTGTCAAAATTAGCTGATAATCAAGCAACTCTATTAAGCATGTCAGCAGGAAAGCCACAAGCACAACCTAGTGTAGGAATGAATTCTATTACTATTGCTGCTCCTATTATTGAAAATATTGATCATATTGCTGAGAATACAAGTGAGCATGTCCCTACTAGTTTAGAAGAAACTTTGAATGAAATAGTGAAGTACCCTGAATATTTACTTCCATATATGTCTTATCTTGCTAGCAAAGATGAAATTAGTCCTCATGAATCAAGCATGCTAGCTAAATTAGAGAGTAAAGTAGAGGAAATTATGATGCTTACTGAAATTAAGGATCCATTGCTTGATTTAGAAAAAAGTAGCTTGCAAGAACTTATTGCTACTCTACAAAAATTTGCTAGTGATCCCACTATAAATGTTAATCAACCTGGCTTTGGATCTTATATTGCTAATCATGTCTTGCAAGAAAAAATTGCTAGGTACAAGAATGAGGCCATGATACCTCCTAAGCTTTGGGATGCATGGATCCCCAAGGTGCTAGTTTCAATTGGAAAAGAAATTCACCATGCTATGTTAGATCTAGGTTCTAGTGTATCGGTACTCTCTAAAGAATTATATGAATTGCTAGAACTAGAAAATTTAGAAAAGTCCTCAAGTGAATTTTTCCTTGCTGATAAATCTACTAAACATGCTGTAGGACAAGTAAAAGATGTTATGGTTGAATTGCACATGACTTTCGTACCCGTTGATTTCATTATTATGGATATGGGGAATAAATCCCCTAGTCCTATTATTTTGGGTAGACCTTTTCTTCGTACTACAGGTGCAATCATAGACTCCAAGGAAGGGAATGCCAAGTTTCAGTTCCCTCACAAGAAAAGCATGGAGCACTTCCCAAGGAAGAGGGGCACGCTGAAGAACAAGATCCCTCATGAGCTTTATCCCTCTTGATTATCAAGTAAGTAAAGCCTAGCTATATGGCTATAAAGA
The DNA here is from genome assembly GCA_028641055.1 of Alopecurus myosuroides. Lineage (NCBI taxonomy): Eukaryota > Viridiplantae > Streptophyta > Magnoliopsida > Poales > Poaceae > Alopecurus > Alopecurus myosuroides. The sequence goes on from CM054057.1 coordinate 648,281,918, forward strand.
AAGCGCTTTACGGGAGGCAACCCGGTTGTTTTTGTTTGGATTTTCCTATTATCCTCTTGCTATCTCAAGAGATTAGTTTTTTTTTTAATTCTGGAGTTTTCAATAAAGAGTCAAGTCAAACCCGTTTGGACTTATAAGTTGCTATCCTAGTGAATGAAATTTCTGTTTCAGCACGAGTCTGCTCACCGTATGATTTTACGTTTTTTATTGGTATGTCGGATTGAGCTAATTTTTTATTATGTTCTGCAACTTTTTGTCCTCTGTAAGCACAAAAATTTTCTTAATTTTTTGACGAGTCTAGCTTAGGTAAAAACGTTCGTTTTGCTGCTGCTGCTTTTCTGGACAGATTCTGTCTTCTTTTGTTTTATGCACTCTTTGGGCTTGGGAATCGAATTTCCATGATTCTTTCAAGTAAGAGAGTGAACATACAACATAATGAACCTTATTTTCTATCTACTGGACCATTTGATTTGGAATTTTGCACAGCAAGCATGTGATTTGTTTGTCCTTGCTAATCTCACCCCACAGAAAAAGAATGGGAGGAACATGTTTTGTGAAGTTTTTTCACAGGGAATAGAGGATCTGCGCCTCAAGACATCCAAGAATGGTGAAAGCCATAAGCTTGGGGATGTGATGAACACCCTACTGGAGCTACACTCTTTTGGTTAGCACACGTCTACTTTCTGTTTTTCTAAGCAAAGCATTTATCGTAGAGACTTGAAGCGTCTAGTTTTTGTTTTTATTTTTGTGTTGATAAGACCACCACCATCATTTTATATGAGATTGAGCTACTGGAGTTTGGGGTTGGAATGTATTGGATGCTAGTATTATGACTTGGAATAGGGATGCCATGGTTGATTTGAAGAGCTACATATGTTTGCATGATTTATAGGATTTTTATGTGTAGAAATTTGCAATAATGTTGTCTTGAGCTATCTCTTATTCATGTCCTTGATGTTAATTTCTGGTTTATTTAGTTTTTCATAAAATGAGTAGTTCTATGGACATATGCATGCATAGTAGCTGGTCAACTATCTCCCTCTTGCTAGCCCAAAAATTTAAAAATTTCAACAAGTAAAAACTTGTTTCCAACACTCCTTAGCCAAGTATTTCCAGTGAGTCCACCATATCTTCCCATTAGCTTCATTGCTATTCCGAGTATGTTCACCATGTTATTGTGTTATTTATGTTCTAAATTAATATATTCACTTTATTAATTGTCATGGGTTGAACTTGGGATAGGACTCTCACGAACTTTTGAAGGCACACTTTACTTTTTATGCATCTAATAAACATGACCAAATAATGGGAGCCACAAGTTTTGCGTTTGACAAGTGTGTGGTTGGGAGCTAGCTATAAACTTGTATCACCGGAAAGCTTTCAACATTGCACAAAAAAATTACATTTGGTTGATATCATGTTCTTTTGTTTTTGGACTCCTGCCATGCCGAAATGAAATAGAGGAATAGTAAGTTTTGATGAGTAAGTATCTATATGACTAGAGAAACGCATTGGGCCGCTAGCCCAAGCCATGCTTTATCATGGTGGAAATTTACTTACAGCTTGAGTGACTCTACAACACATCCTATAATAAAATAAGAAGCTATGCATAATAGTGAATGAAAATAAAAAGGATGATGAGTCTACTCCGTTTGTTCATCTTGTCATTGTAACATGGGCTTGTTTCCATGTCATGGGGCAAGAGGTACCTCTTTGCGGTTCTCTATGATGTCATTAATACTTATTATGATTGTACAAAGCTTATTAGGAATCTTAAGTTGAGTAATAATGGAGTAGGTTTTCACACTCACGGGGCATGAGGCTTTCAACCACCTTGTCATTATCATTACTTCAATACTCACAATTTTAAGATGCTAGTGATAAAGGGGTAATGAGAGTCCTAGATCAATGGATACCACATTTCAATTAGTAATTTTAGTTGAATAATTTAGAGGCTAAATAAGACTTGATCATGTTTTACCTCTACTCAATTTTCTCCAAAGTGTCCACCATATTTTCTATTCTCCATTATGATATTCTTTGACCAATATAGGATTTTATTTTTCATTTTGTGTATGCATTTGGTCCATAGTGCTTTTATTTCATTATACACTTTGTGAACTTTCATGAAGCATCTTTGCTTGCATATTTGATATTTCTTACAACATGAATTGTATATTGCTACTCATTTCTAGTATTAATCATTTGATTATATGTAGCATGAATAATCCTCCTTGATATCCCATGATTGTTTCAATATGCAAAACCCATCTTAGTTTTATCACCTTCATACTCGAGGACGAGCATGGGTTAAGCTTGGGGATGTTGATGCATGTAAAATGCATAGATGAATTTTGCATATTTTCACATGGTTTTCTATTACATATTGCATCATATAAGGGTATAATTCAGTGTTTTATAGTATTTTGGGGTTAAATCACAAAGTCCCCCAACTTTTATGGAATTAACCCTGCCTGTCAGAAACCCCGTTCCCTATATTTTTGACGTTTCAGGGGCAAACTTCGACGAAATCACCTGAAAATCTGCGTGGGTCATTTTCTTGGAAGGAGAAGACTTGCGGGCGAAGGATCCACGAGAATTGGCCAAGGAGGCCCAAAAGAGGACCCTCCACACGGCCAGATTCCTTGGCCGCGTGAGAGGCCCCTCTTTTGGCCCCTGTGGCCCCAATTCCTTCCATCTTCGACTTACCGACTCCGTCTTGAACTAAAACCGACTATAAAAAGGGTCCCCCGTACCCTTACGGAGAAGAGCGCCGCCGAAACACCGAAACACCGAAACAGAGACCTGGAGTTCTAGATTGGAGGGGGAAAACTCCGGCGGGGCGCCGCCGGTGTGATCTCCTACCCCTCCAACGTCATCTCCATCGACATCTCCATGAAGAGGGAGTAGTCCACCCCAGGGCTATGGGTTTGTGGAAGTAGCACTTGTATCTCTCTCTCTCTATGTGCTTCACTAATTAGATCCGTATGAGCTGCCTCACATGATTACGGGCACCGTTGTAATTCCTATGTGGTGGATCTTTTCTATGAGTTACTGAATCTGAGATTGCAATTGTTTCTCTTGAGTTATTTGAGTAGATGTATCTTATGTACCCCATTCTTATTTGCTAGCTTTGATCAATCTAGTTCTTGAGAGCGTGTGTGGGGTGATGGGTGCATTAGTTGGAGTAACGGGGGGTGGCTAGTGCTGTGAAAGTGACAGAAGTTCAGCGATCCACTTAGGTTTTGGTAAACCTTTCTTAGTTACCTCACTAGGGATAAAAAGGAGTACCTTGTTACCGGGGATTTGAAGTGACACTAATCAATCTCCATGACTAGATCTAGCAAGTTCTTACTACAACTTCATGTCACATTGCTTAAAGCTATACTCTGGTTTTTCCTTACTTATCGAGGTGTTATGATTTATTTCGCATCTTGGTGGAGTATAAGAGGGATCAATATGACCTTAGAGATCTCTATGCTAGGACGTGATGCCCATATGAAAGTACTCAATGTTAAACATGTTATTGTAATCTCACATGTAATTCTTTATGTCCACCGTCTACCACTTTATTTGAGAGAATGCAAGTGTGAAACCATGAACCCTGGTCCTATTTTAATTATAAGAAAACACTCTAGTTACTTTGCTGCAATTTACTTTACTTGCACTTTACTTTACTTGCATCTCCAATCCGAATTTACATTATCTCCATCACCACTTGCATCACAAAAATACAAAAACAATTCATTGCATATTTATTTTCTCATTTGCATTTAGTAGTAGATTTAATTATTGCACATTAACTTTCAGTTTTGTATTGCAATTTAGAAGTCTCACACCTTGTGCTTGACAACCACTTGGTGAGTTTGAGGGCACAAAATTCTCTACTTGTTTGCAGGATCCTAGAGGAAGCTTGGAAGACAACTGCTGAAATACTGGCTCCCCAAGAGTTCGATATAAACCCTCGAGTCACCCTCGTGGGGAAGAAGGCTTGCCACTAGCTACACACTCTGCACGCGTGCGAGGAAAAGAAGCTCGACGACGCGGAGATAGCCCGAGTGGCAGTGACAACAGCCCGAGAGATCGAGACCGTAGCCGCAGCCCGCGAAGAGGTCGAGATCGCAGCCCGCAAAGAGATCGAGACCGCAGCCCGCGGAGAGATCCAGATCGCAGCCCACGGTGACACAGCAGCCGCTCACGACACCACAGCAAGGAGCCGCGGAGAGACGTCAACCGCGACGAGCCCGGGTACAATGCGCGATCAGACATCGCTCGGCGCAAGGTTGACAAAGGTTGAGCGGCCAGGAATCGCGCGCGTTCCCCATCTACCTCCGACGACGACGAGGTCTGCGGAGCCTTATGTTTTGCCCGCAACATCCGCGAGGCACCGCTACCCAAGAGGTTTAAGCTCTCTACGGAGGTGCAAAAATACGACGGTTCGCAAGAACTACAAGCTTGATTGTAAGATTACCTCACGGCAGTAAAATGCCAACGTGGGAACAAAAACACGGCTATGCAGTACCTTAACCTACATCTCGTAGGCGCTGCGCGCAACTGGCTTGAAGGAAGACCGGGGCGTGCTACAGTTCATGGGACGATCTAAACCTCGATTTCTGCAAGAACTTTCAAGCAACATACAAAAGACCGGCGACCATCGAGGAGTTACGAGCTTGCAAGCAGAAAAGTGGCGAATCTACTCACGAATATACTCAGCGATGGACCACACTCAGGAATACAGCGGGAAATATATCAGAAGAGGTCGCAGTTGAAGCATTCGCCAAAGGAGCTCGGCGAACCTCCTTCCGGGAAGAACTGGGACGGGCTGCACCCAAAACCATGGGAGAACTGATGGCCATAGCCGACAGATGGGCCAACGGCGAGGACGCGGTGCGCAATGAGAAAGCCTCATCACCAACACCAGAAGACGATCGCCATGGTCGAAAGAAAAGGAGAAAGCATTACGACCGCGATGATCGAGAAGAACTGGTGGCAGCGGAGTTCACAAGAAATCGCGACAGCGGATATCGCGGAAATCGCGAGTGGAAGCCAAAGCCAGAGGACAAAACCCCGAGGAGGACCTCGATGGTTACTACACACTACATCTATTTACAGATAAGCGCACTGGCAAAACTAAGGCAACACACCTTCTCAAGGATTGCCGAAAGTTCCTTGACATCCACGAGGCATTATCGAAGAAAAATAGAGCAGCAGTCAATCAGGGCTACCCGCAGCTCCCTGGAGGAGGGCCCCAAGGATTTCACCCGCCGCAAGCCCTGCCCCCACCAGGAAATCAAAACACGGTGCTAGCTGCGCTACCAGCGCCACCCGCCCCAAACCAGGGAGCCAATGGATACCCAAATCCAGCAGGACTCTTAGGGATGATACAGAAAGTTTGCCCGTCCCGCAGGGCCCATAAAACAAACACTCGACAGGTATTCATGGCTGTCCAGGCACCACCATCCCAACCCGAGTATCTGAAGATGGCGATCAGCCGAGAATTTTCTCCAAGGAAGACCACCCCCCCAGAGTCTATCGACCAGGGCATGCCGCACTCGTCATCTAGGCGCAAATAGGCAACTATGAACTCGCCCGAGTATTCATGGACGGAGGTAGTGGGATTAACATCATTTATGCGGACACACTCCGCAGGATGAACAGGAACCTGGACGGACTCGCGCAATCAGAGACATCCTTTCACGGGATAGTACCAGGGAAGGCAGTCCGCCCACTCGGAACAATAAACTTGGAGGTAGTGCTCGGCAATCGAAGCAATTACAGGCGAGAATTCCTCGACTTTGAATTAGTCAACTGGCCCTCACAGTACCACGCCATTCTTGGTCGAACGGCGTTCGCCAGATTCATGGCAGTACCACACTACGCATACCTGAAGCTCAAGCTGCCTGGGGAACATGGTACCATCACCATCGACGGCGATTTCCAAAAATCCAATAAATGCGACATCGAGTTCAACGAGATCGCCAAATCCTTCGGGATGCAGGAAGATCTGGAAGAGATAGCAAAAACCACGGATCACTCCGTGATGCCTCTCACCAAGAAGAACACCCCAGAGCTCGAGTTCAGTGCAAACAGCGGCACTCAAAAACATCAGGTGCACCCGACCGAATCTACGAAAACAGCGATGGTGTCCACCACCCTCTCGCCAACATAGGAAGGCGCGCTCGTCGAACTCCTCCGTGAGTACTGGGAAATTTTCGCCTGGCAGCCTTCAGATATGTCAGGGATACCCAGGGAGTTCGCCGAGCACTCGCTCGAAGTTTATAAAGACACCAAACCTATCAAGCGGACAACCCGACAGTTTTTAGAGCCAAAACAAAAAGCACTTGGAGAAGAAGTGAACAAGTTACTCGCAGCAAAATTCATCTGCGAGATAAAGATCTCCACCTGGTTAGCAAACCCGGTTCTGGTCCCGAAGAAAAATACCGACATCCTTCGCGTGTGTATCGACTACACGTCGTTGAATAAGCATTGCCCCAAGGATAATTTTCCCTTACCACGGATCGACCAGATCATGGACTCCACAGCAGGCTGCCAGCGCCTCTCCTTCTTGGACGCCTACTCGGGCTATAATCAGATCGGGATGAAAAGGAAGACGAGGAGAAGACAGCGTTTATCACACCCCACGGTGTTTACTGCTACACGACAATGCCTTTTGGGCTAAAGAACGCAGGCGCAACATATCAACGCTGCATGCAAAAATGCCTCGCCAAGCTCATTGGCAAGAATGTACAAGTGTATGTTGACGACATCGTCATCAAGACTCGAGTAGAGAACACACTCCTCGATGACATCAGAGAAACATTCGACGCGCTAAACATGTACCGAATCAACCTCAATCCGACCAAATGCGTCTTTTGCGTCCCTGCAGGACAACTTCTCGGATACCTGGTTTCTGCTCGTGGAATTGAAGCCAACCCGGAGAAAATACAAGCGATCCTGACAATGAAGGAACCAACTAATCTCCATGGCATACAGCAGCTCGCAGGACGACTAGCCGCTCTAAGCAGATTCATTGCGAGGCTGGGCGAGCAAGCATTGCCTTTCTACAATCTATTGAAGAAAACAGATAAGTTTGAATGGACACCCGAAGCGCAGAAAGCATTCGCGGACCTCAAGCGAGCATTGCAGAGTAGGTGTGTCCTGGCAACACCACAAGAGCGGGAGCCACTGTATCTGTACCTAGCCGCAACAAATCAAGTCATCAGCATAGCAATCGTGGTCGAGCTGCCAGAAGACGGCAAGGCGTATGGCGTGCAAAGGCCAATATATTATATCGGTGAGGTGCTTTCACCCTGCAAACAGCGATACCCTCATTATCAGAAGCTCGCGTACGGCGTGGTGCTCACAGCTCGAAAACTCAAGCACTACTTCCAGGAGCACACCGTCACGGTGATAAACGACGCATCACTCGGTACTATCATGAATAACCCAATGGCATCCGGAAGAATTGCAAAGTGGAGTATCGAGCTTGGTGCTTGGGACATTATATATGCAGGACGCAAATCTATCAAATCACAAGTACTCGTGGAATTCCTGAGCGAGTGGACAGAACTACAAACGCCAGGCCCTCCAGAGTATACGAGCAATTGGATAATGTACTTCGACGGGTCGAAGAGAAACGAAGGAGCTGGAGCCGGGTTTGTACTGATATCCCCCAGAGGTGACAAGTTGCAGTACGTCCTGCGATTGGATTTTCCACCCGACGACCCGGCATCAAACAATGACGCAGAATACGAGTCCCTCCTCCACGGCATGAAGATGGCGATCGCCTGTGGAGCCACCCGACTGATGATCTATGGAGATTCAAACCTCATCATTCAGCAGACAATGAAAGAGTGTGACGCCATTGCAGAAAACATGGTCGGTTATCGAGATATGTACAACCTACTCGAAGGAAGTTTCAAAGGGTGCGAACTAAAGCACATTGCCTCCAGCAACGAAGAAGCAGATAAATTGGCAAACATGGGTTCTACCAACACACCCATACCGACTAGAATATACTTCGAGAGGATGATCAAGCGCTCAGTCAAGGTCAAAAAATCAGCAGAAGCACCCGCAGCATTGGAAACAGAGGCCAGCCCGCAAACTGCTGTAATTGAGCTCAGCCACAACATTTCATGGCAAGTTTTTCTAGTCGAACCAGTCTGGACGCAAAAATACCTCGACTACTTGTCCAACAAGCAGCTCCCAGCAGATATTCGCGAGGCTCGACAGATAGTACGATGCAGCAAAGCTTTTCGAGTGCTTAATGGAGAGCTATACAAACAGAGCATATCAGGAATATTGCAGAGATGCATAGCACCCAAGGATGGCATGGAACTACTGCGAGATATACACCAAGGAGATTGTGGGCACCATGTCAGCTGGAAAGCGATCGTGGGTAAAGCTTTTCGAGCAGGATTCTACTGGCTCACAGCGGCCAGGGACGCAAAGGACCTAGTTGACAAGTGCAACGCATGCCAAAGATTCGCGCCCAAGCCGCACGCCCCTGCCACTGAACTTCATATGATCCCAATCGTCTGGACCTTTGCACAATGGGGGCTAGACATTGTCGGGCCACTGCGAAAGTCGACACACGGAGGATACACGCACTTGCTCGTTGCAGTCGATAAATTTACGAAGTGGATCGAGGCTATGCCAGTCACTTCCGCCAGCGCCCAATGCGCCGTGAAATTCCTCAACTCCATTGTGTGCAAGTTTGGCATACCACACAACATCATCACCGACAACGGTAGCAACTTCATAGCGAAGGAAACACAAGAATTCTGCGAACAGAAGGGAATAACCCTCAGTTTCGCCTCAGTGGCTCACCCGCAAACTAATGGTAAAGTCGAGCGATCAAACGGGTTAGTCTCAGTCGGCCTCAAGAAGCGGCTACTCGACCGCCTAAACCCAGCAGCAGGACACTGGGCAGAGGAATTACCATCAATGTTGTGGAGCCTTCGCACAACACCAAATCGGTCAACAAACTACACGCCATTTTTTATGGTCTACGGAACCGAGGCCGTCCTACCTGAAGATGTCAAATTCAGCGCACCCCGAGTCGTCGCATACAGCGAAGAAACCTCGAACAGAGCACTCGCAGAAGACATGGACGCACTCGATGAAATTCGCGACATCACACTCGCAAGATCGGCGGTATACCAGCAATCACTTCGCAACTACCACAGTCGTCGCATACGCCACAGATCCTTCGTGGTAGGCGACCTGGTGTTGCGGATCAAGCAAAAAGAAGGACACAAACTAGAGCCACCATGGGAAGGACCCTTCATCATACATGAAGTTATCCCAGGTGGCGCCTATCGACTGAAGAACCCCAAGACTGGTGGCATCTACTCCAATCCATGGAATGTTGCGCATCTCCGCAAGTTCTGTCCTTAGGATTATCCTATTCGCGAAAATAAGGCTATACTAGCCATCTTGTAGCTCGAGGAAAAATACATGGCTTCTCAGTCATATCAATACAAACACATGGTTTTTCAACCATAGCTATTCGTGTTTTCTTCATTTTACATGCTCAATACAGGTATACACCCCAAACGCACGTGGGCTATGCCTAACTAAGCATTACAAGAAAAATTACTAATACAAGGTACAAACAAGGTTCACACCTTATAAAACACCTTATAAAATCTCGAGTGAACTATACAATGTAACTGGATATCCACATCCTACGACTACAACTAATGAGGAGCAGCCCTCTCAGCCAGCTTATGTTCAATCTCTTCAGAAGTCAGTCGAATGATCTCCTCCGCCGCAGGTTTTACGACTTCATAATGAGGAATCATATCGACTGGAGCATTGGGGAGCCTGGCCACGGATCTAAAATTGACTTCAGGATGCCACAACCGAACAAAAGCGAGCGCCACTGCTGCACCGCAGATGAGCTGCTGACGAACACATTCGCGAACTTCACCAACTCGACCAAAAAGTCTTAGCAGGTCGCTTAACTTCTCTGGTACAATACCCAGCGGATAGAACGTTCGATGCACAGAAGACAAGGCTTCGCGACAAGAATCCACAAGCAACCTCGCCTGGCCAGCCCGGTACTTCAAGGTAGCCAGAATAAAGCCGCGGCCGCGGTCAGACCAAAAGTTGTTCGCATGCGGCTTTGAGCTACTCGCCTCATTAATAATGTGGTTTTCTACCCAATGAGTTTCACAAGGAGCATTGGGCTCAACAACTGCGAAAAACAGCGTGAAAGGTTAAAAAGGTGAAGCGAAGATAAAACAACAAAGTGCTAGGGGGCTAGCATGCTTACAAAGCATATCCTTGGTAACAGCAGCTAGCTCCTCCATCACGAACTGTTCACGCTCAGCCGCAAACTTTTGCTTTGATTTAGCTACATCAGCCACTCCACGCAAAGCTTTCAGATTGCGCTCACCATCCGCGACACGATCACGGAGCCCGGCAAAAGTACCACAGGAGCAACAAGGGGATCTACTCGTGCAGCAGATCCACTCGAAGATTCTGCGTTAGGACCCACAACCTGGAAGGAAATGAAACAAGTTCAGATACACTCCAGGACCCCACTCGAGAAATATACCACCTACTTAACAGGTGCTCGGGGGCTACTCCCATCGGGAGCTCGTACAACTTCAATCGCAATAATCAGGCATTTTAGGCATCAAAATAACACTTTGATTAAAGGAAAAATACGGGAATGCATCCCAAGGTTCATTACATTGAGAGAGCAAAATAAAAGCAGCCTATCCTATGGAACTGCAGAGGTACTGCCACTCAGGATGTCCCTTGCGACTAGCACGAGTAATCAATTCAGATAGCTTCTTGGCAAGGGATGTAGCCGGATCACCGAAAGGACAAAGCGCTACCTTTTTTCCTGTGGCAGCATCGAAGGGAAGGCTTGAGTACGCCTCTTCCAGGCCTGCGACTCCATGCGCCAACGCAACCTGGATGGCAGTCTTCGCTCCACATTCAGACTGGGCAACCGAGTAAGCCTGAAGAAGATCATCCTCCAGGAAAACTTTTAGAAGGCCATCAAACGTGGGCGGAACCGTGACATCCACCAAAAGACGCTCGTGGAGTTGCGTCAGCACTCGAGTGGCTTCGCCAACGAGGGAGCAGACCCCACGCGCATGTTTCTGGAGCTGGGCGCAAGAATCCGTCAGGACGTCCACTCGCTGAACCCTAGGCAGCTCCAGCGCAACGCCAAGGACCTCTGCAAAAAAGCGTCATAAATTCCTAAGACATCCAATTCAGTCGCAACACAGCGGAAATTAAGTGCAACTTACCCGCGAATTTCTGAGCCAGAGGGCGAATGAAGCCAACAAGATCATTGTCCTGTTTAGTGCCAGCCTGCTCCAGTTGCTTCAGCGCAACCTGGGCCTCAGCGAGCTTTCCCTCAAAGTCAGTTGACCGCTTGCGAGAGGATTCAAGTTCCTCTCGAGCGGTCTCCAACTCGGCCTCAAGGGTTTTCACCCGAGTGACAGCATCAGTTCTCTCGGCCTTCAGGAGGTCAACTTGAGCTACACAGTAGTGAACTTTAGCCTAGTGGAATTTATACGATAAAAAAGAACAAGAAAAAGGGAACGGATCAATTTACCTTGGAGAGCTTGGCCATCCGCGACGAGTCGATCACGATCCACCCGAAGGGATACGCAATTTGCCTCAGCCGAAAGTACACGGCGACCAATGGTTACGAGAGAATCAAGAAGAGACTGCAAAAACACAAGAAGAATGTCAAGTCAGAAAAACAAAAAGGGAAGAAATTGAGCCTATTCACGACTGCAAACAATCGAGTATAGCCTCGGGGGCTACTCCCATCGGGAGCACTGCCGTGCACGCGATAAAGTCAAGAAAAGAAAAAAACTTAAATATTGAGTTTGTAGCCAATCACAAGCGATTGACCACAACCTGAGGGGCTACTCCCATCGGGAGCACTGTCGTGCACCCGATAAAAATCATAAGTAAACAAAGTGAAATATGCAAGGAAGATGACAAGGTTTACCTGGCCTTGGGCGGTGCTTAGAGGGTCAGCTGAGCTACCCGACGCTTCTTTTGAAGCCGGGGCTCCACCCGCAAAGCTAGGCAACTCATAATCCGTAGCCGCAGTTGCTGGAGCTGGGCTCAGGGAATTCTGGACAGCCTTAGCATTGGAAGCTTCACTCGCAGCGGCATCCTTTTTCTTCACGAAGGGAATAGAGGAAGCAAACTGGCCAGGGCTGATAGATTGAAGCCTGTCATGAAAAAACACCATCATAAGAAAAAGCGAGGAAAAACTTTCGACTAAAGGATGATAGGACAGAAATAACTCACCCATCGTCGTCGTCGTCATCCAGCATATCCGCGTTCCAGGCGGTGGAGATCTTCGACTTGGAGGCAGGAGGAGGAAGCACGTTCAGGGGAGTCACGATGAGAGGCTCGGCTGCCTTTTCAGATCCTCCACCCAAAGAATTATCTTTGGAGGTAGCTTCATCGTCCCCCTCCCCGTGTCGCTTGCGATGGTGGAGGTCGCTACCCGACTCTTCCACGTCCTCCGAAGAACAATGCTCGGAACTCGAGTCGGCTTCGGCGACGCTAGTGTCAAGGGGAGACTCAAAGTTGCTCGCCAGCAAGTCTGAAGCATCCTCGGCAGAAGTTGGCGGGTAGCAGGTTGCCACCCCCGTGCTCTACAGAAGGAAAGCAAGAAGAAGGATAAAAGAGAAAACTCAGTCAAACAAACTCTCGAGTGACAAAGAAGTTAAAGCAGAGAGAACAAGAACTTACATCAGATGGAGGAGACCTTGAGGCTTCGAATGCTGCGATGGGGCAAATGTCAAAGGTCTCTCCTACCTTCAGCTTGGTGATGGTCGCGATTTTCTTTTCGAATTAGGCATTCCAAAGTTCTTCTCGGCTCACGCGGCTGGGGTCTTTGCTGCCCTGGTACTCCCACATGGTCGAAGGCCTCTCCTGCAGGAGCTGGATCCTGCGCCTGAGGAACACACTCGCCAGATGCAGGGCGTTCAGAGCAACCCCTGCGGTCTGGTCGTGAAGAGCTGCTACCTTGGCGAGTAGCGGAGTGATGACTCGACTCTCTTTGGCTGAGAGCTTGTGCGCCCAGGACTTCCGCCGCTTCAAGACAGCGAACGGGTGGAATTCATGAGGTCCACCCGCACTGTTATCAAGAACATAGAACCACTTTCTCCTCCACCCTTGCGCGGAGTCGATGAAGTGCATCTCAAAGTAGGAGCTAGTCGCCTGGATTCCGAAGCCGCCAGTACGCAGCGTCTCTCCAAGCTCGGTCTCTACCCGCGATTTCTCGCGGAAGGCCTACACTTTGAATAGGGCTTTCCAAAGGCCCCAGTGCGGGCGGATGCCCAGGAAGCACTCGCAAAGTACGATGAAGCACGATATGTGTTGCACCGCATTTGGAGGCAAATCATGGAGCTGTATGCCATAGACATACAACAAGCCAAGAAGAAAAGGATGGAGGGGAAGCGAGAGCCCGCGCGATACGTGATCCTCAAAGATCACACGCTCGTTCGCGTGAGGGTTTGGTACCTCTTCCTTTTTGCCGAGGCAAACTCGCTTCTCGGTCTCGGGGGGCAGCAGCCCCTCCCTTTGCATCTCCTTGATGCTCTTGTTCGTCGTGTTGGCGGAGCGCCAGTCGCCTAACCGCCGGGCGGGTGGCGCGGGAGTATCTTCGGGCGCCTTCGAAGCTGAGGCAGCGGTGCTGCGTTTCCTTCCTCCCGCCATAGGAACTTGTACGTGCTTGCAAAGGAGGAGATGGGCGCGAGGAAGAAGAAGGCAGGGAAGCAAATGACCAGGAGGTTCTCACTTTTCACCTATGGACAATATATATACAGGGCCACTCGATCTCAGTCGTTCATCAAGCAACGTGGCACCCATCGTGGCTGCCACGCGTGAAGCGGAAATGAGAGGCGGTGAAAGCTGTTTCGTGCCACGATTTTAACAGCAGATTGTGCGCATTTACTGTACACGGCTCACGGAAAAACCGGAAACGGCGTCTCGTTTCCGGTCAAAAGGCTGACAAGGTGGGCCAGCATGCCCTGTTTTCACTTCGTCGCGTCCCATCGGGAGGAGTCAGAGCAAACAAAAGTGCAAAATGACGTCATTGTGTATGTCATCAAACCCGGGAAGTCTCTCGGGTAGGATCCTAAACACGAATTTTCTTTCGTATGGACACATCAAGACGCGAAAACTCTTTCGCATAAATTCCATAACACGAAATTTCTTTCGTTTGGATATCTCAAGACGCGAAAACTCTCTCGCATAGACTCCATAACACAGAATTTCTTTCGTTTGGATATCTCAAGACGCGAAAACTCTCTCGCATAAACTCCATAACACGAAATTTCTTTCGTTTGGATATCTCAAAACGAAAAAATATATTTCGCATAAACTCCCAGCAAGGAAAAATTATTTACTCGCAAATTCGCGAGGAAATATCCACGGGTGAGCGGTCCCAGCCACTCTAGCATACGATGTATACGCATCTTTATCCTGCATCGTTCGGACGACTAGGCACATCCGGATGCCGTATCCTCTCGATACGAAGGTAAGACCCAAAAGATCTTTCTTGAGGGCCTGGAATCGCACTCAATCTGTGTCCTCCCGTAAATTTCCGTGTCAACAACACGAATAAAAATCCTAGCGGATGCGCCGGGTACCCTATTAGGTTAAGTTTGACTCGGTAAGACCTCTACGGCCCAGTCGCAATAATCACCTCACCAGATTCGAGTCGGAGGTCTCGAATCTGTGTAGGCCAGAACTGTTTTTGCCCTAGATGCAATTAATTGGCCCTGAGCTTTCGGGAGAGCCAAACAACTAAGCCACATCCTTCTGCAAAAACAGCCAACACACATGCACTTTTATTTTCTAGATACTCGAGTACAAGAAATGCATCGCATACAGCATACACATCCTGTCCAAACGATTGAAGCCACCGGTTGAAAAGAAATCAAGATAAACTCTGAGCGTCCACCTAACAGATTCTCAGCCGAGTAAACGCTCGGGGGCCACTAACAAAGGGATGGATCCTAGGCCTGTCGGGTGAGCCTACCCGGTCTTAGGCCCAAGGCCCAAGCTCCAAAGGAGGCGCCATGGATTGTTCAAGAAGGCCCAATCAAAGCCCACCCGCAAAGCCTTGCGGGTTAAGAAAGGAAACCTGTAACCGACTTAGAGTTAGGGTTTGTATCCCCCCGGGTACGGTTTGAGACATGGCTATCTATATAAAGCCAGGAGAACCACTAGGGGGAGGACCAAGCAATACCACACCACCAAAGCCTTGAGATCGAGATCGTACTCTCGACTTGAGCATCCCCCATTGTAATCGATCTACTCGTTAATACAGATCGACAGAGGCAGGAGTAAGGGTTTTACCTCGACGAGGGCCCCGAACCTGGGTAAATCGTGCCCCCTGTTTAGCCGACGATTGTCACCAGCGCCTACACGTTCTCCTAATCTAAACCCTATGGGTTCACCCAATGGACTTTTTGAGATGCATATTCGACAATGAGGTCGACTTGAAGGCGTTGACCAAACCTTACACGGGGTTGAGGATATCTCCACAACTCAATTGGAGGCTCTCAATGAAGCTTCTTGCAACAAGGTGGAAGCCCCAAGCACTAACCGTCTAGGGTGCTCAATACACCCAAGAGTAACAATCTCTCCGGTGACCAAGCACCCAAGAGTACTAAGCTCACGAACTTCTCTTTCACGAATCTCGTGGGGAACTCAAACCGATGCACCTAATGCAATGGAAAGAACACACAAAGTGGTCAAGAACTTCTCTCCCAAATACCACCAAAGCAACTAATGATATGGAGGGAGGAAGGAGGAAGAACAAGGAAAACAACAAATGAATCCCTAGATCTAGATCCAATAGGTTCCCCTCACAAAGAGGAGGGATTGATTGGTGAAGTGGTAGATCTAGATCTCCTCTCTCTTGTCCCTCAACTGGATGCAAGAATCATTGGAGGGATTGAGAGATGGCAAGCTTTTGGAGGTCAACAATGGAGGTAAAACTTGCCCAAAAGGTTAGGGAACCATTGGGGAAGAAGGCCCCTTAAATAGGTCACCCAAATATCCAACCGTTGGGGGCAAAATCGCGCAGGGGCGGAACCTATGGTGAAACCACCGGAAACTCCGCCCCCAGGATGAGTTAGAACACCAAAAGAGCTGGAAAACTGACCCATGCACTGGAACCTCCGGTGGTTTCACCGGAGGTTCCGCCAACATCATCCCGAAAGGGTTTTCGGCAGAGCCAGCACCGGAACCTCCGGTGCTAGAAAAAACTGCAGAACACCCGATATGAAAACGGTCATAACTTTTGCATCCGGACTCCGTTTTTGATGTTCTTGGGCTCGTTGAAATCGAAACGACGAGCAATACAAGAATATGCAGAGAAACATCATAGTACAAAATGGGAATATAAAACAAAATGATGAAAGTTTTGGCCTATCAATAAAGGACAACCGGTAGAAACCTCCAACAACAAAAATACGATAAGTTTTTCATACAAAATCTATTTTTGATGAACTTGAGGTTGACATGAAGAACATGACAAGATCTAAAACCTTACATGGAGAAAACCCAAATAAGAACCAAGAAGGATGATGCCAAGTATGCAAAGATTTGAGCTCTCTACGATAGATACGATCAAGATATGCATTCAAGAGCCCCTCTTGATAGTACAGTTATCTATCCTATAATCCGGTCTCCCAACTAGAATAATGAGACCGATAAAATAGAAACCCAATCTAAGTCATACCTTTGCCTTGCGCAATCCAATTGAGCTAGATGCTGACGATCTTAATCACCTCAAGTTGGACCACCTTTCTTGATTGCGCTTCGCGTCATGAAGACTTGTAAATTGCTCCCCCATAAGCTAATATTAGATAGCTTCTCACATGACCATATTAACTTGAACATAATCTCCATATGGGTGGCAAGCTTTGCACACCTACTTGATCAACCAAGTATATTCTCTTTATTCATGATGATGATGACTCGAAGGTAAACATGAGTGTTCACACAATCTCCTTCTTCAAGACATGGTTGTAATATGGTCAATAGTAGCATGACAATTCTTCTATTGCTCATATATATATATTCATTAAGTGATGATCTTCATGAGCTTCTCACATGACCATTGACGAAGGGATGGATCTTAGACCCTGCGGGTAAGGACACCCCGTCTCAGGCCCAAGGTTAAGGCCCAAGAAGGGAAGCCCTTGGAGTATTCTGGAAGGCCCACTTGAAGCCCACCCGCAATTCCTTGCGGGCTAAGTTAGGAAACTTGTAACCGACGTAGGGTTAGAGTTCGAGTCCTCTCCGGGTAGGGTTTGAGACCTGGCCACCTATATAAGGCCAGGAGAACCACCGGAAGAGGACCAAGCAATACCGCACCACCAAAGCCTTGAGCTCGATATTGTACTCTCGACTTGAGCAACCATCTTTATAACCGATCTATTCGATAATACAGATCGACAGAGGCAGGAGTAAGGGTTTTACCTCTACGAGGGCCCTGAACCTGGGTAAATTGTGCCCCCTGTCTAGACGACGATCGCCACCAGCGCTCGTGGGTTCTCCTATTCGAAACCCTATAGCTTCACCTGAGGGATTTGCCGAGCAACAGATTCGACAATTGGCGCCGTCTGTGGGAACGGCGGGCACTGGATCTCCGGCATAATCGGCTTCATCATCCAACTCACGTTGGAAACCTTCGACCTCGGCTCCAACCAATCCTATTCGGATCGGATCTGTCGTGGTCACCCCTCAGGCCCTCACTCGCCGGAATCACGCCCGGTATTCAGCAATCTGGAGAAGAGCGTCACCTTGACGTTCGAAAGCTTGAAGTTCTACACCAACAAGGACGGGATCCTCCACTTCCCTGAAGAATCAGGATCTGAGTCAGAAGCCGTCGACTCGCGCCCTCATCTGGAGAAAAGTGGCGAGTCCATCCGCTTCAACACCTGCGACTACCATACCCTCTCGACAGAGGAACCTTCCCAGATCCAGAAAGCTTTCCGAGCTACGCCTAGGACGCACGGGCCAGGACTGGCTCAAGTCTGCATGGTAGGATCGGAACAACCAGCAGAAACAGAACAAAGCACTTCAGAGCGCGCTGAGATCGGCGTCTCGCGGAACGCTTGGGACCGAGCCAAAGAAGCCTTGCGAACAAGCAAGCCGCCTGTGGGAGAGCCACACGAAGATATGGTCGCCTACCACTACCATCTAGTGAGAGCGGCCACAGCTATTAAAGAAGCTCGGAAAGACCTGGTGTCGCACCCGGACTTCTAGGGGATACTCATCGGGCCGAATTGGATAGTAGATGATTGGATTACGGGGCTTACCGGCACCCGCGTCCTCTTACGAGTAGGCCAACACTTATGTGTGACAACCAAACTCTACTATCCACCGTCGATGTAAACTATCCCATAGAAATCAGGATACTTCCATTCACGTACTTCAAACCATACACACAAGGTACGTCAACGGAGTTTAACAAGTGATATCACAACAGATCTCTACGACACAAAAGATTCAAATAAGTTGCAAATAGCTCTCATTAGAGCAGAGATAGCAAATACAATCATCCAGAGGACACATGTCCCAACAATTCATCATTACATCACAGCGGAAGCATCCAAAATGTCTGAGTACAGACAAGATCCAAATAGGCCTAAGAGGCCGGAAACGAACAGACGGAGCCCATCCACGAAGTCTCGGATCCTGCCCGGGTCCGCTATCTACTCGTCAGCAGTCTCGTCATACTCCACGTAGTAGCCACCATGGGGATCTTCGGAAACATCGTCTGCGGAAACCACAACCCCAGAGGGGTCAGTACATAAACGTACTGGCAAGCAAGACTCACAGTTCACCAAAGTGTAACCCGTCAACACCAAGCACAAATGCTTTGGGTTCAACGGAAGGAAGGGGATATAAAAGATGCTGCAACTGGCTGCTCTAACCAACTACAGAGTTACTACCACTTCCGGCTAACAGAAAGGAGATAAGATCGCGTATCGTAACCAACTATAGCTAACTCCAAACAAACCCATCCTGGATCTCGCCCCTTATCCAAAGAAGCAATCCGAGGATAACTCACACAGTTGAATTAATGATGGTTCAGATTATTGTGTCAATAAGCCTATTACTAGTCAAGTTGTTAATCATTGGGTGTAAGGTTGTTAATCATTAGGTTTAAGTTGTCCTGAGTACTTGTTAGCCAGTACTTTCACCAAGTAGTCCATAACCGCGGAAAACACGGCTTCTCGAGAAGATTTATCCCTGCAGGGGTGCACCAATTTGGCCGTACACGTAAGAATAACCCGCCAGACGGGGGATCAACCCACCAAGCGAGGTACTCAACACAACTCAACTCTTCTTCGCATCAAGCCCAAAGCACCTTGGGCGCATGGCTAATCGAGCCCCGAAGAAAGGGGACCCTCATAGCACTCTAAGAACGTGTCCCCCTATATGCCGACTACAAAAGTTCCACCCTACGCTGGGCTCGCAAAAACATGCATGCGGCAAATGGAAAACACGAACTAAATGAGGCGATTTGGACGAGATGCGAATCGAATCAAATTGAGGGGGGCGCCCATACTCGCTTCCCACATGCGGTTAGTGCGCTCATCATGGATCAGTAGACAAGACCCTTTTCCTATTAGGGTCGACACTAGCAGGCCTCAAAACCACACAGGGCCTCCTGCCGGTGCCTTATCATCAAATTATTATTTAATAATAACATTAGCATGATTGATTGATTAAACATCGAGCCCCCAGAACATAATAGAGTAGTAACAGAAAGTAACGGGTAACAGGCTCGAGCAAAACAACCCTAAGCATGCTATTAAGACACGGGCACAAGCAATGGGGTGATAGGAGTGGAGGTGAGGCAATATCAGGGTTCAGGGTATCATGTGATAGGTTCGTAACAGAAACAACTATTCATAGGGCTAGCAGAATAGACAACGGAAAGTATCGGTAACCAATGTTGAAAGGAACACGATGGTTCATGTGAGTGAATACTTGCCTGCAAACCCAGTAGCCTGGTACTGAGCTAACTCCTTAGAAGGGGTGTCGTAAGTATCATCGGTCTCAACATCGTCGTGTATCCGAGAAGAAGCAAACAAACAACGCAGAGAACAAACAATCAATAACATGGCATAGTGCACAAACATGGGATGATGCATGACCATTTAATTGATGCAACCAAAAATAAACTAGTTGACAAGATAACAACATGATTAAATGGACCCACATGCAATTGGGATTGCATATGGAAAGCCCATGAATTAGGGTTTAAATAATTGTTCTACAACTAATCAATAGGTGAAAGTGGATTAGCATGATGCATGGATGAGGAAAACAGAAAGAAAACAACAATAGAAACAATTTGAAATAAGGTTTACCAAGTTTAGGATTTTATTTATCAAGTTATGAAAATTTGCTTCTTAAAGGTGTTACACAAGCATTTGTTGTTTTCACCCAGTTTAATTGTTCAAAACAGATAACAAAGTTCATATTTGAAAAGAACACAAGATTTTAGTTGGAATACATGTTTCACTTGTTGAAAAAGGATTTCAAATAAATTATTTATGAATTAAACAAGTTTAAGCAAGAATTAAATGAATTTAATTCAAACATGAACTTAATTGAATTTTTATTTGTGCAAAACATTAAACCAAAATCATATTGTAGAAGTTCATACTTTTATGGTTTGAAAACATATTTTATATGTCCCAAAAGAATTTAATTTGATCAAGTTAGGAATTTAGCAATTTTAAATGAATTAAATAAGGTTTAAATTATTTAATCAATTTATTTATTCAAAACATGAAAAAAAATTATATTTGAAAAGTTGGTTTAATTTTGCATGGAAAACATATTTCATTTGTTGAAATTGGATTTAAAATGAGCAAGTTATTATTTTGGCAATTTTAAATGCAATAATTAAGAAACAGTTGTTTTCAGCAATTTAAATTATTCAAAACAGCAAACAAAATTTATATTTGGAAAGTACATGAAAAGTTGATTGGAAAACATATTTAGTTTGTGGAATTTGGAATTTTTATGCTCAAGTTATGCATTTTGCAAGTTTAAGTGAATTAAGCAAGTTTTTAAATATTTCACCAATTTAAAATATTTAAAACAGTAAACAAATTTTATATTTGGATAGAGCATTTAATTTGGGACAGAAAACATATTTAAAAAGTTAAAATTGGAGTTAAGATGAATTAGTTATGCATTTTAGAAGTATAGGGTGCAAATCTGCCATTTTTAATTCATTAGGGACTTGGAAATAATTTCAGGGATCTAGAAAATAACTAGCAGGGATCTATGTGTGATTTCTGTGATGTTTCTGTACCAAAACAAAGCAAAATAAAAGTTGGTTTTATTTTGTGGGAGGGGGGACTCGAACCCGAGCCCTCCTGGGCGCGCGCGGAGGGGTTAACCAGTGCGGTGAGTGCGTGATCGTTGACAGGAAGGGGCTGCGGGGGGCTTATGGTTCGGTTGGCGATGAGTTTTTTAACTGAACCGCGAAGTTCAGTTCGGCTGAACTTGTTCAGTCGCACGGTGGCCGGAGTAGATCGATGTTGCTGCTACGTGGTTACCCGTGGCGACAGGGGCGTGGTGTGCTGTGAACCGTGACAACATCGAGGGCAACGGAGAGGGAAAACCGGAGGGTGAGGTGCTCACCGTGAGTGAAGAGGAGGGAGGGGACGCGGTGCCTGACAGAACTCGCCGGCGGCGACGTCGGGGTAGCTCGGTGGCGATCGGGCGCGGCTCGTGTCCCTCCATGGACACGAGGAGGAAGAGGGCGACGTGGTGAATCCGTTCCCGCGCCCGCGGGGCCCTGTCGGCGACCACACCCGCCGCTTCACCCACTACGAACGCCGGCCACGGTTTTGTTGCAGAAGCAACATATGAAATCAGCAGAAGGGAGGGGGCTTCCGAGAGGGAGGAGGAGAGTTTGGCGGCGGCTGGTGAAGAAGAGGGAGATGGGAGAGGGGGGTGGCTAGGTCACGCAGGAGGGGAGGTGGTTTTAAGGGTGAACCGACCTCGGTACGGCAGCAATCAGAGGAGGGGGGAAGATGATCGAGCGGTGGAGGAGGTGTCGTACTGCTGACGACAGCATCGTGGAGGAAGACGACAACCACTCGAAGGGGTATGGGCCAGAGAGAAAAAAAATGGGCTTGGGTAGTGGGCTGAGAGAAAAAGAATGGCTGGCTGCCTCAGCCCACCTTTTCTCTTTCATTTATTTTTCCTTCTCCTCTTTTTTTTTTGCTTGTAAGAAAATAAAAGGGAAGAGAGAAAGAAAAGGTTGGGGTTGTGGGTTTTTATTTTTTTATAACTATTTTTATCTTATTTGCAAAACAGCAACAACAAGGTAGTTTAAATTATTTTCAACAATTTGAATTATTAATTTGATATTAAATTGTTAGGTGACTTTCAAATAGGGTTTGGTTTGGAATTTTGGAAATAAACAAATTTTATTTAATAAGTTCAAGCAATTATGCAAACATTATTGAATTTAATTTGTTTGCAAGATTTTAATTTTTTTAACCCATATTTGAAATATGCCAAGTAGGATTGATTTGATTTGAATTTGAATGCAAATTTAATTAAGTGAATTATTGAAGACAACATTAAATGGTTTGAACCTTAGGTTGATGGAAACAATTGATGGAAGTGTGTTGTCATTTTCATAATTTCCAAAAGGGGTTGATGTTTTGGAAATTAATTGAATTTGCAAAGGGTTTGATATTAAATGAATTTTGATAGAAACAAAACAATAGTTTTGGAATCACAACTTTTATGGAAACAAATGATTGTTTTGATTTGAAACATTCATTTTGGAAATTGTAACATCACAAGGATGAAACAAAAGGTTTGAATTTTGGTTTGAAATTCAAATAGAAAACAAAGGAAAACAAATGAAAACAGAGGAAAACAAAAGGAAAACAAGCAAAACAATTGCAATGAGTATGATGCCATGATGCAAAACATAAAATAACAGAGAGCAAACATTCTAAAGGCTTATTTTTCATACTTGGGATGTTACAAAACGCCCCCCCCCCTTGAAGGAATCGCGCCCCAAGATTCCTACTGAGAAAAGAAAAGGTCCGGATACTTCTTGCGAAGATCCTCTTGAGCTGTGACACGTGAAACACATCGTGCACCTTGGATAGTTCTTCTGGAAGTTCAAAACGATAGGAATTCCTGGCAACTCTTCTGGGAAGATATCAGGGAATTTGGAAACCACTGGAACATTTTCAAGTAAAGGTAGAGGTTTTGTATGGAGGGTGTATAGCTGAATGGAACTTGATTCATTTGGAGAGTAGACTATCTGGCCAGAAGGGTGGAACAGAGTTATTGATTAGACGTCGGTAGAAGAATTTAAGTGGAAAGCAACAACAAGATTTCAACGGACGAAAAGGATGTTGAGGAGAACAGGATATCGAAGCAACACCGGGAAAACGAGAACAAAACACTCCTGAGGTACTACGGAAACACCCATCCGGGCTTCTAAAGGATAAATATCTACTGCTTAAGGAATAGAGGATCTGCTTCCGGGGCTTACACGCCTCCGTTCTCAATCGTGAGTAGGCAACATGATAAATCATGTCACAACCACCTCCATTCCTATGGTCTAGTAGATATAACCATCCTAGAGAAACCAGAATTCGTGAAATCCTAACTTCAAAGTTTAGATGAGAAGGGAAAACAACGTTGCACTTCCTTACCAGAAAAGGGGTGGGTGGGTGGGGAAAGAAGAAAAAGAACAGAATTCCTACTCTCACGTTTCATTTTTCCTATATAACTACAAAATAGTTTCTAGACTCAACTGCGACCAGTAAAAAGGGATCCTACAGGCAGACAGGCTCTGATACCATTTGTCGCACCCGGACTTCTAGGGAATACTCATCGGGCCGAACTGGATAGTAGATGATTGGATTACGGGGCTTACCGGCACCCGCGTCCTCTTACGAGTAGGCCAACACTTATGTGTGACAACCAAACTCTACTATCCACCGTCGATGTAAACTATCCCATAGAAATCAGGATACTTCCATTGACGTACTTCAAACCATACACACATGGTACGTCAACGGCGTTTAACAAGTGATATCACAACAGATCTCTACGACACAAAAGATTGAAATAAGTTGCAAATAGCTCTCATTAGAGCAGAGATAGCAAATACAATCATCCAGAGGACACATGTCCCAACAATTCATCATTACATCACAGCGGAAGCATCCAAAATGTCTGAGTACAGACAAGATCCAAATAGGCCTAAGAGGCCGGAAACGAACAGACGGAGCCCATCCACGAAGTCTCGGATCCTGCCCGGGTCCGCTATCTACTCGTCAGCAGTCTCGTCATACTCCACGTAGTAGCCACCATGGGGATCTTCGGAAATGTCGTCTGCGGAAACCACAGCCCCAGAGGGGTCAGTACATAAACGTACTGGCAAGGAAGACTCACAGTTCACCAAAGTGTAACCCGTCAACACCAAGCACAGATGCTTTGGGTTCAACGGAAGGAAGGGGATATAAAAGATGCTGCAACTGGCTGCTCTAACCAACTACAGAGTTACTACCACTTCCGGCTAACAGAAAGGAGATAAGATCGAGTATCGTAACCAACTATAGCTAACTCCAAACAAACCCATCCTGGATCTCGCCCCTTATCCAAAGAAGCAATCCGAGGATAACTCACACAGTTGAATTAATGATGGTTCAGATTATTGTGTCAATAAGCCTATTACTAGTCAAGTTGTTAATCATTGGGTGTAAGGTTGTTAATCATTAGGTTTAAGTTGTCCTGAGTACTTGTTAGCCAGTACTTTCACCAAGTAGTCCATAACCGCGGAAAACACGGCTTCTCGAGAAGATTTATCTCTGCAGGGGTGCACCAATTTGGCCGCACACGTAAGAATAACCCGCCAGACGGGGGATCAACCCACCAAGCGAGGTACTCAACACAACTCAACTCTTCTTCGCATCAAGCCCAAAGCACCTTGGGCGCACGGCTAATCAAGCTTCGAAGAAAGGGGACCCTCATAGCACTCTAAGAACGTTTCCCCCTATATGCCGACTACAAAAGTTCCACCCTGCGCTGGGCTCGCAAAAACATGCATGCGGCAAATGGAAAACACGAACTAAATGAGGCGATTTGGACGAGATGCGAATCGAATCAAATTGAGGGGGGCGCCCATACTCGCTTCCCGCATGCGGTTAGTGCGCTCATCATGGATCAGTAGACAAGACCCTTTTCCTATTAGGGTCGACACTAGCAGGCCTCAAAACCACGCAGGGCCTCCTGCTGGTGCCTTATCATCAAATTATTATTTAATAATAACATTAGCATGATTGATTGATTAAACATCGAGCCCCCAGAACATAATAGAGTAGTAACAGAAAGTAACGGGTAACAGACTCGAGCAAAACAACCCTAAGCATGCTATTAAGACACGGGCACAAGCAATGGGGTGATAGGAGTGGAGGTGAGGCAATATCAGGGTTCAGGGTATCATGTGATAGGTTCGTAACAGAAACAACTATTCATAGGGCTAGCAGAATAGACAACGGAAAGTATCGGTAACCAATGTTGAAAGGAACACGATGGTTCATGTGAGTGAATACTTGCCTGCAAACCCAGTAGCCTGGTACTGAGCTAACTCCTTAGAAGGGGTGTCGTAAGTATCGTCGGTCTCAACGTTGTCGTGTATCCGAGAAGAAGCAAACAAACAACGCAGAGAACAAACAATCAATAACATGGCATAGTGCACAAACATGGGATGATGCATGACCATTTAATTGATGCAACCAAAAATAAACTAGTTGACAAGATAACAACATGATTAAATGGACCCACATGCAATTGGGATTGCATATGGAAAGCCCATGAATTAGGGTTGAAATAATTGTTCTACAACTAATCAATAGGTGAAAGTGGATTAGCATGATGCATGGATGAGGAAAACAGAAAGAAAACAACAATAGAAACAATTTGAAATAAGGTTTACCAAGTTTAGGATTTTATTTATCAAGTTATCAAAATTTGCTTCTTAAAGGTGTTACACAAGCATTTGTTGTTTTCACCCAGTTTAATTGTTCAAAACAGATAACAAAGTTCATATTTGAAAAGAACACAAGATTTTAGTTGGAATACATGTTTCACTTGTTGAAAAAGGATTTCAAATAAATTATTTATGAATTAAACAAGTTTAAGCAAGAATTAAATGAATTTAATTCAAACATGAACTTAATTGAATTTTTATTTGTGCAAAACATTAAACCAAAATCATATTGGATAATTTCATACTTTTATGGTTTGAAAACATATTTTATATGTCCCAAAAGAATTTAATTTGATCAAGTTAGGAATTTAGCAATTTTAAATGAATTAAATAAGGTTTAAATTATTTAACCAATTTTAATTATTCAAAACATGAAACAAATTTTATATTTGAAAAGTTGGTTTAATTTTGCATGGAAAACATATTTCATTTGTTGAAATTGGATTTAAAATGAGCAAGTTATTATTTTGGCAATTTTAAATGCAATAATTAAGAAACAATTGTTTTCATCAATTTAAATTATTCAAAACAGCAAACAAAATTTATATTTGGAAAGTACATGAAAAGTTGATTGGAAAACATATTTAGTTTGTGGAATTTGGAATTTTTATGCTCAAGTTATTCATTTTGCAAGTTTAAGTGAATTAAGCAAGTTTTTAAATATTTCACCAATTTAAAATATTCAAAACAGTAAACAAATTTTATATTTGGATAGAGCATTTAATTTGGGACAGAAAACATATTTAAAAAGTTAAAATTGGAGTTAAGATGAATTAGTTATGCATTTTAGAAGTATAGGGTGCAAATCTGCCATTTTTAATTCATTAGGGACTTGGAAATAATTTCAGGGATCTAGAAAATAACTAGCAGGGATCTATGTGTGATTTCTGTGATGTTTCTGTACCAAAACAAAGCAAAATAAAAGTTGGTTTTATTTTGTGGGAGGGGGGACTCGAACCCGAGCCCTCCTGGGCGCGCGCAGAGGGGTTAACCAGTGCGGTGAGTGCGTGATCGTTGACAGGAAGGGGCTGCGGGGGGGCTTATGGTTCGGTTGGCGATGAGTTTTTTAACTGAACCGCGAAGTTCAGTTCGGCTGAACTTGTTCAGTCGCACGGTGGCCGGAGTAGATCGATGCTGCTGCTGCGTGGTTACCCGTGGCGACAGGGGCGTGGTGTGCTGTGAACCGTGACAACATCGAGGGCAACGAAGAAGGCAAACCGGAGGGTGAGGTGCTCACCGTGAGTGAAGAGGAGGGAGGGGACGCGGTGCCTGACAGAACTCGCCGGCGGCGACGTCGGGGTAGCTCGGTGGCGATCGGGCGCGGCTCGTGTCCCTCCATGGACACGAGGAGGAAGAGGGCAACGTGGTGAATCCGTTCCCGCGCCCGCGGGGCCCTGTCGGCGACCACACCCGCCGCTTCACCCACTACGAACGCCGGCCACGGTTTTGTTGCAGAAGCAACAGAGGAAATCAGCAGAAGGGAGGGGGCTTCCGAGAGGGAGGAGGAGAGTTTGGCGGCGGCTGGTGAAGAAGAGGGAGATGGGAGAGGGGGGTGGCTAGGTCACGCAGGAGGGAAGGTGGTTTTGAGGGTGAACCGACCTCGGTACGGCAGCAATCAGAGGAGGGGGGAAGATGATCAAGCGGTGGAGGAGGTGTCGTACTGCTGACGACAGCATCGAGGAGGAAGACGACAACCACTCGAAGGGGTATGGGACAGAGAGAAAAAAAATGGGCTTGGGTAGTGGGCTGAGAGAAAAAGAATGGCTGGCTGCCTCAGCCCACCTTTTCTCTTTCATTTTTTTTTCCTTCTCCTCTTTTTTTTTGCTTGTAAGAAAAGAAAAGGGAAGAGAGAAAGAAAAGGTTGGGGTTGTGGGTTTTTATTTTTTTATAACTATTTTTATCTGATTTGCAAAACAGGAACAACAAGGTAGTTTAAATTATTTTCAACAATTTGAATTATTAATTTGATATTAAATTGTTAGGTGACTTTCAAATAGGGTTTGGTTTGGAATTTTGGAAATAAACAAATTTTATTTAATAAGTTCAAGCAATTATGCAAACATTATTGAATTTAATTTGTTTGCAAGATTTTAATTTTTTAAACCCATATTTGAAATATGCCAAGTAGGATTGATTTGATTTGAATTTGAATGCAAATTTAATTAAGTGAATTATTGAAGACAACATTAAATGGTTTGAACCTTAGGTTGATGGAAACAATTGATGGAAGTGTGTTGTCATTTTCATAATTTCCAAAAGGGGTTGATGTTTTGGAAATTAATTGAATTTGCAAAGGGTTTGGTATTAAATGAATTTTGATAGAAACAAAACAATAGTTTTGGAATCACAACTTTTATGGAAACAAATGATTGTTTTGATTTGAAACATTCATTTTGGAAATTGTAACATCACAAGGATGAAACAAAAGGTTTGAATTTTGGTTTGAAATTCAAATAGAAAACAAAGGAAAACAAATGAAAACAGAGGAAAACAAGCAAAACAATTGCAATGAACATGATGCCATGATGCAAAACATAAAATAACAGAGAGCAAACATTCTAAAGGCTTATTTTTCATACTTGGGATGTTACACCTGGCCCATCGAAAGAGATTGGCGGATGAATCGAGTCAACACCGGCCCGAGCTGTCCCTAACACCTTCGGTCGGAACTCGACCCACAAGGAAGGGATACGCATCAAGAACAACATCCATGGACGCTGAGTCCCTGGGTGGGATCAGTAAGTCACTCTCACCTTCCCTTATGCGGGTTGACGAGGACGGAAACGTCTACCCGCAAACTCCTGCCGCCGCCGTCCTGGCCGCATCGACCTACATGCAGATGAACCAGCCAGCGGAGAATGACCCTCGAGCAGAGCATTATAAACAAGTTCGGAAGGGATTGGGCATGGCGGCCTCAAGGCTCGCCTCCTACGACCGCAGGAAAGCTTCCGAACAGCAAGAGAAGGAGAAAGAAAAAGAGGCACCGCGCAAGCACATGAGCACTTCGCCTGGGAGAGACAAATCACCTCGCCGTGGTCGAGGAAAAGAAGCTCGGCGACGCGGTGATAGTCGAAGCAGTAGAGAAGGCAGCCCGGGAAATAGAAGCTCGCGACGCCATAGCAGCCGCTCACGGAAGCACAGCAAAGAGCCAAGGAAGGAAATTGATTGCGACCAGCCAGGATATAACGCGCGGTCAGATATCGCGCAAAATAAGGTGGACAAGGCGAGAGCTGCAAGGAACCGCGCGCGCTCCCCATCCAGTTCTTCGGATGACGAGACCTGCGGCGCGTTGTGTTTCGCCCGCAGCATCCGCGAGGCACCCCTACCCAGGAGATTCAAGCTCAGCACAGAAGTCACGAAATACGACGGTTCACTCGAACCTTCATCGTGGCTAAACGACTACCTCACGACAGTAAAATGCCAACGTGGGAATAAGAACACGGCTATGCAGTACCTCAACCTACACTTGGTCGGCGCGGCACGCAGCTGGCTGGAAGCAATGCCAAAGTCCTGTTACGCATCGTGGGACGACCTGCACTACGATTTCTACAAGAACTTCCAGGCCACTTACAAGAGACCAGCAACCATTGAAGAACTGCAGGCCTGCAAGCAGAAGAGCGGCGAGTCCACCCGCGAGTACATTCAGCGATGGACAACACTCAGGAACACCGCGGGAAATATCTCAGAAGAAGTAGCGGTTGAGACCTTCGCGAAAGGCGCCCGACGAACTGCTTTCAGAGAAGAGCTGGGCCGAGCCGCACCCAAAACTATTGGGGAACTAATGATCATAGCCGACAAATGGGCTAACGGAGAAGACGCGGTGCGCAACGAGAGGGCATCATCGCCCGCGCCCGAAGAAGACCGTCATGGTCGAAAGAAAAGGAGAAAATACTACGATCACGACGATCGGGAAGAGATGGTAGCGGCAGAATTCACACGAAACCGCGATAATGGGCGCCACGGAAGTCGCGAGTGGAAACCAAAAGCTGAAGACAAAAGTCCCGAGGAGGACCTAAACGCGTACTGCTCGCTACATCTATTTACAGATAAGCGCACGGGCAAAACTAAGGCAACACGCCTCCTCAAGGATTGCCGAAAGTTCATCGACATCCACGAGGCCTTCTCGAAGAAAAGTAGATCAGCAGCTAATCAAAACTACCCGCCACTCCCAGGAGGAGAACATCAAGGATTCCAACCGCCACTACCCCTACCTCCGCCAGGAAATCCAAACATGGCGCTAGCCGCACTAAACGCGCCACCCGCACCAAACGCAGGAGCTAACGCGTACCCGAATCCGGCTGGACAGTTAGGGATGATACAAAAAGTCTGCCCATCCCGCAGAGCTCAGAAGACAAACACGCGGCAGCTGTGCATGGCTGTGCAAACCCCGCCAACAAGGCCCGAGTACCTGAAGATGGCGGACCAATCGATCACCTTCTCGATGGAAGACCACCCGCCACGAGTCTATCGACCAGGACACGCTGCTTCGGTAATCCAAGCACAAATTGGTAACTACGAACTGGCCCGCGTATTCATGGACGGTGGCAGCGGCATCAACATTATCTACGCGGATACACTCCGCCGGATGAACAGGAACCTGGATGGCCTTGCGGAATCAGAAACATCCTTCCACGGGATAGTTCCAGGAAAGGCGATCCGTCCACTCGGAACAATTAACCTAGAGGTCGTGTTGGGCAATCGACGCAACTACAGAAGAGAGTTCCTCGACTTTGAAGTAGTCGACTGGCCCTCACAGTACCACGCCATTCTTGGTCGAACAGCGTTCGCCAGATTCATGTCAGTACCACACTACGCGTACTTGAAGCTTAAGCTACCCGAGGAATATGGTGTAATCACCATCGACGGAGATTTCCAGAAATCTAACAAGTGCGACATCGAGTTCAACGAGATCGCAAAATCTTTCGGGATGCAAGAAGAACTGCAGGAGCTAGCAAAGACCACGGACCACTCCGTGATGCCCCTCACAAAGAAAAACGCGCCAGAATTGGAATTCAGCACCAACAACGACACCTGAAAACATCAGGTGCACCCGACAGATTCCGCGAAGACAGCGATGGTCTCAACTACCCTCTCGCCAGCATAGGAAAGCGCGCTCGTCGAACTCCTCCGTGAGTACTGGGAAATTTTTGCTTGGCAGCCCTCAGATATGCCAGGAATACCCAAGGAGTTCGCCGAGCACTCACTCGAAGTCTTCAAGGATGCAAAACCCATCAAGCAGACCACTCGACGGTTCTCAGAACCCAAGCGGAAAGCGCTTGGAGAAGAAGTAAACATATTGCTAGCAGCAAAATTCATCAGGGAGATCAAGATATCCACTTGGTTAGCAAACCCGGTGCTGGTCCCAAAGAAGAACACTGACATCCTTCGAGTATGCATTGACTAGACGTCATTAAATAAGCACTGCCCCAAGGATAACTTTCCCCTCCTGCGAATGGACCAAATCGTGGACTCTACTGCGGGCTGTCAACGCCTCTCTTTCCTGGACGCCTATTCGGGATACAATCAGATCCGGATGAAGCAGGAAGACGAGGAAAATACAGCATTCATCACACCACACGGTGTGTACTGCTACACGAAAATGCCCTTTGGCCTCAAGAATGCAGGCGTGACATATCAGCGTTGCATGCAAAAATGCCTCGCCAAGCTCATTGGCAAGCAAGTGTACGTTGACGACATCGTCATCAAGACTCGAGTAGAGGATACACTCCTCGAGGACATTAGAGAAACATTTGACGCCCTCAACGCGTACAGGATCAAGCTCAATCCGACAAAATGCGTCTTTGGCGTCCCAGCAGAAAAACTTCTCGGGTACCTGGTATCCGCCAGAGGCATCGAAGCCAACCCAGAGAAAATACAAGCAATCTTGATAATGAAGGAGCCAACCAATCTACGCGGAGTCCAACAGCTCGCAGGGCGACTAGCCGCCTTGAGCAGATTTATCGCACGATTGGGTGAGCAAGCGTTACCCTTCTATAAATTGATGAAGAAGACGGACAAGTTCGAATGGACACCAGAAGCTAAGCAGGCATTCGCAGACCTGAAGCGATCCCTACAGAGCAGGCGTATTCTAGCAACACCACAAGAGAGGGAGCCACTATACCTATACCTGGCCGCAACAATCCAGGTCATCAGCACGGCCATCGTGGTCGAACGACCTGAGGAAGGCAAGGCATATGGAGTTCAACGACCAATCTACTACATCAGCGAGGTGCTATCGCCATGCAAACAACGATATCCTCACTACCAGAAGCTTGCATATGGAGTCATTCTTACAGCTCGAAAACTCAAACACTACTTCCAGGAGCATACCATAACAGTGGTTAATGATGCCTCGCTCGGCACAATCATGAACAGCCCAATGGCATCCGGAAGAATAGCAAAATGGAGCATCGAGCTGGGCGCTTGGGACTTATCTATGCAGGGCGTAATTCAATAAAATCCCAGGTACTCGTAGAATTCCTGAGTGAGTGGACAGAGCTACAAACGCCCGGACCGCCGGAATACACAAGCAACTGGATCATGTACTTCGACGGATCAAAGAGAAACGAGGGAGCAGGAGCTGGGATCGTTCTAATATCACCCAGAGGAGACAAGCTGCAGTACGACCTACGACTGGACTTTCAACCTGACGATCCAGCATCAAATAATGACGCAGAATACGAGGCCATGTTGCATGGAATGAAGATGGCAGTCGCCTGCGGGGCTACCCGACTGATGATCTACGGCGATTCTAATCTCATCGTGCAACAAACAATGAAGGAGTGTGACGCTATCGCTGAGAACATGGTTGCCTATCGCGACATGTACAACCTACTCGAAGGAAGTTTCAAAGGGTGCGAGCTGAAGGACATTGCGAGGTCCAGCAATGAAGAAGCAGACAGGCTGGCAAACATGGGTTCCACAAACACACCCATACCGCCAGGGATATATTTCGAGCGGATGACCAGGCGATCAGTCAAAATCAAGAAAACTGTAGAGGCACCCGCAGCATTGGAAACAGAGGTCAGCCCGCAGATCTCTATTATCGAGCTCATTCATAATATTTCGCGGCAAGTTTTTCTTGTCGATCCAGTCTGGACGCAGAAATACCTCGACTACTTGTCCGCCAAACAGCTCCCAGCAGATCCTCGCGGGGCCAAACAAATAATCAGACGCAACAAATCCTTTCGGGTACTCAACGACGAACTGTACAAACAAAGCATCTCAGGCATACTGCAACGATGCATAGCACCCGAAGATGGCAAGGAATTACTGCAGGACATCCACCAAGGGGACTGTGGACATCATGCTAGCTGGAAAGCAATCATGGGAAAAGCCTTCCGACCGGGATTCTACTGGCTTACAGCAGCCAGGGATGCAAAGGAGTTAGTCGGCAGATGCAACGCTTGCCAGCGCTTCTCACCAAAACCGCACGCACCCGCTACGGAACTACATATGATACCAATCGCCTGGCCCTTCGCACAATGGGGGCTGGACATGGTAGGACCATTACGCAAGTCCACGCCAGACGGATACACACACTTGCTAGTCGCAGTCGACAAATTTACCAAGTGGATCGAAGCAATGCCAGTAACTTCGGCTAGCGCCCAATGCGCCGTCAAATTCCTCAACTCCATCGTATGCAGGTTTGGAGTGCCACATGACATCATTACTGACAATGTTAGCAACTTCACGACAAAAGAAACGTAGCAGTTCTGCGAAGAAAAGGGCATCATCTTCAAATTTGCTTTGGTTGCCCATCCGCAAACCAACGGCCAAGTCGAACGATCCAACGGATTAGTTTCGGCCGGCATCAAGAAACGTCTACTCGATCGCCTACACCCAGCAGCGGGACATTGGGCAGAAGAGCTACCCTCCGTGTTATGGAGACTCCGCACAACTCCTAATCGATCCACCAACTACACACCATTTTTCATGGTATACGGGGCCGAAGCAGTCCTTCCCGAGGATGTTAGGTTCAGCGCCCCACGGGTTGTTGCTTACAGCAAATAAACCTCCAACAGGGCACTCGCGGATGATATGGACGCACTCGATGAAATGCGTGACATTGCACTCGTAAGATCCGCAGTATACCAGCAGTCGTTGCGAAACTATCACAGTCGCCGCATATGCCCCAGGGCCTTCGCAGCAGGAGATCTTGTGCTACGGCTCAAACAGAAGGAAGGACACAAACTCGAGCCACCATGGGAAGGACCCTTCATAATACACGAAGTTATCCCAGGTGGTGCCTATCGACTGAAGAATCCGGCGACTGGAGGCATCTATTCCAACCCTTGGAATGTTGCACAACTCCAAAAATTCTATCCTTAGATTTGTTTTTTACTTATCATAGTAAGTCTATATTAGCCATCTTGTAGCTCGAAAGAAAAACACATGACTTCTCAGTCATTGCAATAAAATACATGGTTTCTCAACCATAGATACTCAAGTTCTCCATCCTTACATGCTAAAAGCAACAGGTATACACCCCACAAACACACGGGGGCTACACCTAACACAGAATCATAGGAATAAATTTATATACAAGGTTAACACCTTACAACAGTTTTTTTTTAGACAAACTACATAGCGAAACAGGATACATACATCCTACATTTACACATGGCGATGAGCATTCTCAGCCGCCAAAACTCGATCTACCGCAGCAGAGGTCAATCGAATAATTTCTTCTGCCGCGGGTCGAACAACCCTATAATGAGGGGAAAGGTCGACGGTTGGACTATCAGGAAGTCTAGCTACGGAGTTGAAATTCACCTCAGGATGCCACAACCGGACGAAAGAGAGGCCCACTACCGAGCCGCAAATCATCTGATTGCGAACACACTCGCGGATTTCTCCTTCTCGCCCGAACACCCTGAGAAGGTGGCTCCAATCCTCAGGACCCCTCTCCAACGGATAAAAAGCGGCGTTCATTGCAATCAGCACCTCGTGAAAGGAACTCACGAGTATCTTCGCCTGTATGACTCGGAGCTTCAAGGTAGCCAGCACAAAGCCTCGACTACGATCGGACCAAAAGTTATTCGCATGGGGTTTTGAGCTGCCAGATTCCTGAAGGATGTGGTTCTCCACCCACTGTTTCTCACTCCTATCATCTGGCTGAACAACTGGAAAACAAAGTTATATGGTCAAAGAAAAGTATAGGACAGAAGAAGACTAGGGGGCAGAACTACTTACAGAGCAAATCATTGGCAACAGATGCCAATTCATTCATCACAAACTGCTCGCGTTCAGTCGCCAGATTTTGCTTGGACTTGGCTACATCCGCTACCCCACGCAACGCTTTTAGCTTGCGTTCACCATCTGCCACACGATCACGGAGGCCTGCAAAGGTGCCAACAGCAGCAACAAGAGGATGTGCTGGGGTAGCAGATCCACCTGAAGACTCCGCAGGAGCCCCGACTACCTGAAAGAATACATGGAAATTGAAGGAATAAGATGCCCTCATTCGAGATATAACAACCACCTATTCGACAGGTGCTCGGGGGCTACTCCCATCGGGAGGAAACACACAACAAATCAGTCACAGTAAGCATTTCCGAAAAACATCTCGATTAAACGATGAAAATACGGGAATGCATCCCAAGGTTCATTACAATCAAAAGAGCGAACTACAAAGAAAAGATAACTAAGGAGCTGCAGATGTGCTGCCACTCGCTACGGTGCCTCCCCTGGCATGAGCGAACAACTCGGATAACTTCCGAGCAAGGACTCCGGCTGGCTCGCCAAAACTACGAAGCCCTACCTTTTTGCCCGTGGTAGGATCTACGGGAAGGTTCGAGTACGCCTCTTCCAGGCCGGTGACTCCATGCGCCAGCGCGAACTGGATGGCGGTCTTCGCCCCAGACTCCGACTGCGCGACTGCGTAGGCACCAAGGAGATTGCTCTCTGAGAAAATCTTCAAAAGATCGCCCAGTGCAGGTGGAGACACGGCGTTGACAAGGAGGCCACGGTGAAGTTGCGTCAGCACCCGAACGGCATCGCCAATCAGGGTGCAAATCCCTTCGGCGTGCCTCCTGAGCTGGGCGCAAGAATCTGTCAGCGCATCCATCCGCTGGACCCCAGGAAGCTCAAGCGGGACGCCCAGAAGACCTGCAAAGAAAAAATGTTAAAATCCATGAACCTATCAGACAATTTAAAGAAGATGATAAGGCCAAAAGCTACTTACCCGCAAAGTGTTCGGCCAAAGGACGAAGGAAGTCGACAAGATCGGAGTCCGCCTTGGTACCGGCCTCCTCCAGATTCTTCAGAGCTTCCCGGGCAGTCGCAAGCTTTCCTTCAAGGTCAGCCGACAGCATGCGAGAGGACTCAAGTTCCTCTCGAATAGCTGCCAGCTGAGCCTCTTAAGCAGTTGCCCGAGTGGAGGCATCCGCCTTCTCGGCCTTCATACTCTCGAGTTGAGCTGTGCAGCAATGATTATCAGAAACAAAGAAATTGGCAGAAATAAAAGCATAAAGATGGGGAAGGCAACAAACTTACCTCGAAGGAGCTCGTTCTCGCTGGCGAGTCGATCACGATCCGACCGAAGGATCCCGCAGTCCGCTTCAGCAAGAACGACACGGCGACTGACGGCCGCAAGGGAGTCGATGAGAGTCTGCAAAGGACATGAAGATAGTGGAATCAGAAGGGATAAATTTGAGCCTATACACGATTGAAAACATTCGAGTATAGCCTCGGGGGCTACTCCCATCGGGAGCACTGTCGTGCACCCGATAAAGCCAGAAGAAAGGAAAAAGTTTATTTTTAAAGCCTGTAGCCGATCGCATGCGATCAACTATAGCCTTGGGGGCTACTCCCATCGGGAGCACTGCCGTGCACCCGATAAGAAACAGGTCCAGATTGATAAAGTACTAGAGAAACAAGCAGCAAGGTTTACCTGGCCCTGGGCGAAGGAAAGGGGATCCGCAGAGCTACCTGACACCTCTTTTGGAGTCGAGGCCCCAGCAGCGAAACTAGGAATTCTGTATTCCGTAGTCGCCGCTGTAGTGGCCGCACCCGGCGAGTTCTGCACGGTGTCGGCGGTAGGGGTCCCACCCGCGGTTTCAACCTTCTTCCTCTTGTCAGGACGGGAAGAGACGAATCTGCGTGGACTGATAGTTTGCAGACTACAATGAAGACAATATGTCAAAAGACGTGAAAGAAAAACGTTCGACTAAAAGATCAAGAAGGGAAACTTACTCGTCATCATCTTCATCATCCAACATATCCGTGTTCCAGGCGGTTTGGATATTAGGGAATGAAGGAGAAGGGGCAAGTGTTTGCAGCGGAGTCACGATGAGGGGCCCCTTACCGGGCGATTCCTCCAAAGAGTTGTCCTTGGAGGTGGCCTCATCACCTTCCACTCGACGGCGCTTGCGCCGGAGAAGACCATCATCCGAATCCTCCGCACTATCCGAGGAGTCACTCTCGGAGCTCGAGGAGGCATCAGCAACACTGGTGTCGGCTGGGCCGTCCAAGTTACTTGCCAGCAAATCCGAGGCGTCCTCCCCGGATATTGGCGGGTAGCAGGTAGCCACGGCTAGGCTCTATCGAAGGATACAGAAGGAAAGAAGAATTTCAGTCAACCGAAAAACTTTCGAGCTGGAAAAAGATGAAATTCAAAAGAAAATTCAAAACTTACTTCAGCTGGTGGTGGCCTTGATGCCTCAAAAGCGGCTACTGGGCAGTCGGGGAAGGTATCACCCTCCTTCAAACTGGTGATAGCCGTGATCTTCTTCTCGAATTCAGCATTCGAGAGTTCCTCTCGACTCATGCGGCTAGGATCTTCGGCGCCCTGGTACTCCCACATCACGGATGGCCTATCCTGAAGGGGTTGAACCCTGCGTTTGAGGAAGACACTCGACAAGTGCAGGCCGTTCAGCGCGATTCCTGCGGCTTGGTCGCGGAGAGTGGCCACCTTGGCGAGTAGAGGAGTGACAACCCGGTTCTCTTCAGCCGAGAGTTTGTGCGCCCAAGACTTCCTTTTCTTCAAAACAGCGAACGGATCGAATTCATTGACTCCACCCGCGCTGTTGTCGGTGACGTAAAACCATTTTTTCCTCCATCCTTGGGCAGAATCGATGAAGTGCATCGTGAAGTACGTAGCCGTTTTCCGACTTCGCTTGGATCCCGAAGCCGCCGGTGCGCAACGGCTCCCCGAGCTTAGTCTCCACCCGCGATCTCTCGCGGAAGACGCGCACCTTGAAGAGGGCCTTCCAGAGGCCCCAATGGGGGCGAATGCCCAGAAAGCACTCGCAAAGGACAATGAAGCACGAGATGTGATGCATTGCGTTTGGAGGCAAATCATGGAGCTGTATGCCATAGACATACATCAGAGCCATGAGGAAAGGGTGAAGAGGGAATGAAAGCCCGCGCGATACGTGATCCGCGAAGATCACGCGTCCATTCGCGCGGGGATTGGGTACCTCCTCTTTCTTGCCGAGGCGTACCCGTTTCTCCGCTTCCGCAAGCAGCAATCCATCTCGCTGCATCCCCTTGATACTCTTGGCCGTGGTGTTGGGCGAGCGCCAATCGCCCAAGCGCGATGCAGGTGGCGCTGGAACCTCTCCTGACGCCCTTGACAACGAGGCGGCAGCGCCGCGTTTCTTGCCTCCCGCCATTGCTGCTAGCACGAGCTCGAAGAGAGAGGAGATGGAGCGCGAGGAAGACGATGAGCGAGGAAGGCAAAAGCTGGGTAATTTTTACCGTTTCACCAAGGCCTGCATTTATACACAGAGCCAGTCGATCCTGGCCGCTCGCTGAGCCGCGTGGCATCCATCGCGGCCGCCGCGTGCGAAGGCGAAACGAAGGGGCGCCGGATGCTATTTCGTGCCACGATCCTAACAGTGGATCGTGCGCATTTACTGCGCGCAGTTCGCGTAAGAACCGGGAACGATGTCTCGTTTCCGGTCAAAAAGCTGACAAGGTGGGCCATCACTTCTGCCCTTACTCTGTCACGTCCCATCGGGAGGATAAAAGTGCGCCATGATGTCATAGCATGCATCATCAAGCCGAAGAATCTTTCGAATGGAAAGTCCAAGCGCGAAAATAACTTCGCATGGATAAAAATCCTTCGAATAAAAGTCCAAACACGGAAATAACTTCGTATGGACAGATTATGACATGAAATTTCTTTCACAGGAAAAAATACCCCAAACACGAAAATTATTTCGTATGGGCATGAAACTCCGAACACGAAAACTCTTTCGTATGGACAAGGGACCGCAAACTCAAAACTACACGAATAGGCAGATCCTGCCATTCATTCACACGATGTCTGCACATCATAAACCTGGATTGTTCAGCCGACTAGGTACATCCGGATGCCATATTCTTTCGAATACGAAGGTAAGACCCAAAAGATCTCTCTTGAGGGCATGGAATCGCACTCAAGCTGCGTCCTCCGGTATAATTCCGTGTCAACAACATGAAGAAAAATCCTAGCGGACGCGCCGGGTACCCCCATAGGTTAATTTCAACTCGGTAAGACCACTACGGCCCTGTCACAACGATCACCTCATTGGGTTCGAGTCGGAGGTCTCGAATCTGTGTAGGCCAGAACTGTTTTTGCCCTAGCTGCAATTAATTGGCCCTGATCTTACGGGAGAGTCAAGCTACTGTGCCATATCCTTCTGCGATAAACAGCCATAAAAACATGCACTTTCATTACTCGATACTCGGGTGTAAAAGCTCATCATGCAGGGTACACACCCTCTAAATAGGAAACGACCATACTGGTTATCCGAAGGAAAGAAGAATGAAAAATTTGACCGTCTACTCGACTGGAAAAATCCCAATCGAGCAAACGCTCGGGGGCTACTGACGAAGGGATGGATCTTAGACC
This sequence comes from Alopecurus myosuroides, assembly GCA_028641055.1. Classification (NCBI taxonomy): domain Eukaryota; kingdom Viridiplantae; phylum Streptophyta; class Magnoliopsida; order Poales; family Poaceae; genus Alopecurus; species Alopecurus myosuroides. Next base: position 648,321,835 of record CM054057.1, read on the forward strand.
CTGCGGGTAAGGACACCCCATCTCAGCCCCAAGAAGGGAAGCCCTTGGAGTATTCTAGAAGGCCCACTTGAAGCCCACCCGCAATGCCTTGCGGGCTAAGTTAGGAAACTTGTAACCGACATAGGGTTAGAGTTCGAGTCCTCTCCGGGTAGGGTTTGAGACCTGGCCACCTATATAAGGCCAGGAGAACCACCGGAAGAGGACCAAGCAATACCGCACCACCAAAGCCTTGAGATCGAGATTGTACTCTCGACTTGAGCAACCATCTTTTTAACCGATCTATTCGATAATAGAGATCGACAGAGGCAGGAGTAAGGGTTTTACCTCTACGAGGGCCCTGAACCTGGGTAAATTGTGCCCCCTGTCTAGCCGACGATCGCCACCAGCGCTCATGGGTTCTCCTATTCGAAACCCTATAGGTTCACCTGAGGGATTTGCCGAGCAACAGATTCGACAACCATCTTCACTTCACCATAATATCCATATGGGTGGCAAGATTTGCACACCTACTTGATCAACGAAGTATCTTCTCTTTATTCACGATGATGATGACTCGAAGGTAAACATGAATGTTCACACAATATCCTTCTTCAAGACATGCTTGTAATATGGTCAATAGTAGCATTACAATTCTTCTATTGATCATATAGATATATTCATTAAGTGATGATGTTGATAGCATCCAACCTTGAATCCAGCACATGGAGTTTAAGTGGTGCCAATGGACAAACCTATAATAATGTCTCAATGCAAACATTAGTCCATAAGGATTGTCATTAATTACCAAAACCATAGACTTTCACCTGGACTAGTGGCTGCATCCGCTTATCTAATTGATAGAAGAGCTGGCAGCGGGGTGCCCAGCCCAAACTTAATACAACAAATTCTCTTCACTATTTTCCCCCTGATTTATCAGTCAAAGAATAAATGTGTAAACAAAAGAGAAGATGGATGACCTTCTACCCAGATGCATCCTTCTATGGGAGCCGCTCTTGTGAAGTCTAGTTGGCTTGTGACGTACTGTATTTTTTGTTTACCATTCGTTGACAGAAGCATACACACGTACCCCTAAAAAATATACACTCCTCCATGGTATGTGATTGTTGGCAGGCACCCGAGGATTTGGTTAGCCATGGTTTGTGTAAGAAAGGTTGGGAGGAGTGTCAACCATTTTATACCTTAGTTTAACAAAATAAAAATCTCTAGCACATGAGTGATCCCTGCTTCCCTCTGCGAAGGGCCTTTCTTTTACTTTTATGTTGAGTATCCATCTTCTAACTTTGTGCACAGTTGAGAGAGCATAGTTGCCATTCTGAGTTTAATGTGCATTTGTCACAGAAACATTATTAATTGATTCATGTTGTGTTATTGTTGGCTCTCATATTATTTGTTCTAGTCATCCTCTTAAACATTGAAGGTGTTCAGGAATTTATGTTTTGCCCCACTCTTAAGGACAAGCAAAATATCACTTTCCTATGTTTTCTCTATGCTTGAAACAAACGTATATCTTTCGAATGTATTATTGCTCATGATCTTCTATTTGTGTTACTTTTCATAATGCAAAGTGAATGCTATGTTTCATTATTAAAATTATATCTATCATGCTTGTGTTTAAAGTACTATGATCTCAGCTTACTTATGCTTTTAGAGTTTAGATGATCAAGTTTATGTTGGTAGCATGTCACCTAAGAAATTATTTGTTTTGTTGTTTACCTAATCGAGGACGAGTAGGAACTAAGCTTGGGGATGTTGATACGTCATAAACGTATAATTAATTTCTGATGGTCCATGTTGTTTTCATGCCATAGGCTACATGTTTTCTTTACACTTTATGTCATTTTTATCGATTTCCTGGGACTAACCTGTTGACAAGATGCCACAGAGCCAGTTCCTGTTTTCTGCTGTTTTTTCAGAAAAGTTGTTCTGGAAATATTCCTGGAACTGGAAAATTTGAATCCTAGAAGTCTTAGAATTCCCGGAGGATCCACGGAGTCCCAAAGAGACCCGGAGGGGGGCCACAGGGGCCCCACGCAATAGGGAGGTGCGCCCCCCGGCCGCGCCACCAGGTGGTGTGGCCCCCTGGCCACCCACCGACATTGCTCTTTCGCCCATTTATTCCCCCCGAGGCGTAAACCCTAAAGAGATCCCACTTTTCCATGAAAAACACCCGAGGCCGCCATCATCATCAACCCGAGTTTGGGAGGGTTCTGGAGTTCTCCCCGGCACTCTGCCGGGAGGGGAAATCATCACCGTAGGGCTCTACACCACCATGCCCGCCTCCGGAATGATGCGTGCGTAGTTTATATTTGGACTACGGGTCCATAGCAGTAGCTATTTGGTTGCTCTCTCCTCTTTATGCCTCATGTTTAGATCTCATGAGTTGCCCTACATTATCGAGATCATATTATTGTAATGCTACATGTTGTGTTTGATGGGATCCGATGATTATTGAATGCTATGTGTCTTTATTATCAATCTATCATGTTATCTTCATGTGTATGTTATTTATGAGCTTGCATGCTCTCTGTTGTTAGTAGATGCTCTGGCCAAGTAGATTTTAGTGACTCCAAGAGGGAGTATTTATGCTTGATAGTGGGTTCATGCCTCCTTTGCATCTGTGCTCGAGTGACAAAAACGTGACGGATGGAGGATGTGATGTTACCATTAGGGAGAAAACAACGATGTTTACATTACACACTTTTCTTAATGCGGTTATCTATTGCTTGCAACTTAATACCCAAAGATTTTTCGGATGATATTCTGAGGGTGGATTATTAGTCATAGATGCAGTTGGATAACGATCTATGAGTCTTGTTGTAATGCTCGCATGAATCACATAGTAATCATCATGTCATGCATGTTTGAATATCTATCAATTGCCCAGCTGTAATTGTTTCACCACACATGTTATCTATCTTTTATGCAGAGACACCACTAGTGAATTGTGGACCCCGATCCATTTTCTCATACTGATAATACAACCACTGCAATTACTATTTTCACACTGTTTCCACTGTTTTCACGCTGCTACTATTGTTTTCACATTGTTCTCCTACCGTTTTCCACACCATACATTTAACCTCTCTTTTATCAGCAAAACCGGTGAGATTGAAAACCTCACTGCTTCGTTGGGGCAAAGTGAATTGATTGTGTTATGTAGGTTCCACGTTGCTACTGAACCGGAAGTGTGCCCTACCACATCAACTGCATCAACCTTCAGAAGTTGCTTGTCCACCTACTGGTCGATCCAACCTTGGCTTCTTTTCTGAGGGAAAACTTGTCGCTGCACTCTTCACAACCTTTCTCTTGGGGTTTACCAACGAGTGCAACTGCGCACCCCATCAAGCTCTTGTTTTGCATTCTTATTTTGTTAAGAGCTTGTTGGTTTGCTTCAGTTATGTATGAATAGCTCTTTGGTCTTTGTTTTTATTTGCTTTGAGAGTTGTTTCAAACAACTTAATTGGTGTTAGTTGGAACCGGAAAATGTTGTGCTTGTGGTAGTGGTACTAGAAAAAACTTCATAATCTTGTAGATCATCAAATTGTTTCACCTGAATCATTATTGTGGTTTTGAGATATTAATATCCTTAATGGGTAGACTTCTTGGTTTAGTAAAATAAAAAACAATTAATGGTTGGTCTAAAAGCTTGAAACTGTGCTACATTCAAATAATCAGTTGAAAGTACGATGGTATACAACTTCTAATGTAGATAGCAACCATGATGATTTTTGTTATGCGCTACGGTCGGGGTAGCCAACAGTGACTTTTCATTTCCACAGACTCTCTTGGATTGTTTTTCATTATGTCTTGTAAGATCATATTGCTAGTTGTAATCTTTAAATTTGTCACTTCTAAGTTGCGGTTTTATGGCACTTCCACTAATCATATTTGCTAGTATCTACGGTACTATGCATTGCTCATTCTCACACTGAGAGTAGGTGCAAACTTCGTCGGTACATCCAAACCCCGTGGGAGGACTTCATCATGTTCTCCTACACATAAGCCCAAATATCTTCCTCAAAACGACCACCATACCTACTGATGTCTACGCACGCTTCTATTCTTGTAGACAGTGTTGGGCCTCCAAGTGCAGAGGTTTGTAGGACAGCAGCAAGTTTCCTTAAGTGGATTACCCAAGGTTTATCGAACTCAGGGAGGAAGGGGTCAAAGGTATCCCTCTCAAGCAACCCTTCAATTACGATACAAGAAGTCTCTTGTGTCCCTAACACACCTAATACAATTGTCAGTCGTATAGGTGCACTAGTTTGGCGAAGAGAGAGTGAAATACAAGTAATATGGATGTTTATAAGTGACAATAGCAATCTGAAATAAAAATGGCAGCAAGCAAACATGTAGCAAAACTGATCGTAAACAGTGTTTCAATGCTTAGAAACAAGGCCTAGGGATCTTACTTTCACTAGTGGACACCCTCAACAATGATAACATAATTGAATGCATAAATATCTCTCTTCACTACGCTACTCCGAACCACTCTCGGATTGAATAACAAACACCAATTCATTGCGTAGGGCTGCAAAAAGCACTCCTCAAAGTCACATTCCCATGTCTAGTTAACCCCACGCTGTCACTACGAGCGCACTAGAAGGTACTAGACACACACCACAATTTCATAGGGTCATCCAACACAAGATATAAATATCATGCTAAACCACACGGTGCACACACTGTTACCTTTACACCGTGATCAAAGTGTTTACGGAGATCTCATAACAAAACCACTTGAGTAGTATAACAGATGAAGAGTAACATCTACTTATTCAACTAGATTACAAAGGTCACGATCACATAAAGATCACATCATGGGAGAGAGAGATGAAACACATAACTACCATTGGAGCCCTCATCCCCGGGGGAGAACAACTCCCTCCTCATCATAGGATACAACAACAGCAATGAAGATGGCGGTGGATTCAATGGATATGGCTCCGGGGGCACTTCCCCGTCCGGCAGGGTGCCGGAACAGAGATTTCTGTCCCCCGAAACTTATCGGCGACGGCAGCGGAGCTACGGAACTTTTCATGGAAAAGGCTGAATATTTTAGGGTTTATGCATCGGGTGCATATATAGGCGAAAGAGCGATGCCGGGGGTAGCCAAGGGGCCCACACCACCTGGTGGCGCGGCCAAGGGGTAGGTCGCGCCACCCTATGGTGTGGCCACCCTTTGGGCCCCCTCCGGGTCTCTGGGACTCCGTGGACCCTCCGGGAATTCTAAGACTTCTCGCTTTTGAATCGTCCAATTCCGAGAATATTTCCAGACCAAATTTTCTGAAACTAAAAACAACAGAAAACATGAACTGACTCTGTGGCATCTTGTCAATAGGTTAGTCCCGGGAAATCGGTAAAAATAGCATAAAGTGTAAGGAAAACATGTATCATATGGCATGAAAACAACATGGAACATCAGAAATTAAGTATATGTTTATGACGTATCACCTACCTACCACGACATTTCCATAGCCGTTCCGAGATATATTTCCATACAACATTGATATGTCATAAACGTATCCTTAATTTCTGATGTTCCATGTTGTTTTCTTATTGTTTCCCACATGTTTGCTATACACTTTATTCCCTTTTTATCGATTTCCCGGGACTAACCTATCGACAAGATGCCACAGAGCCAGTTCCTGTTTTCAGCTGTTTTTAGTTTCAGAAAAGTTGTTCTGGAAATATTCTCGGAATTGTACGATTCCAAAGCCAAAAGTCTTAGAAGTCCCAGAGGGTCCACGAAGTCTCAAAGAGACCAGGAGGGGTGCATGGGAGCCACCACACCATAGGGGGCGCGGTTCTCCCTCTAGTCGCGCCAAGGGGTGGTGTGGGCCCCCTGGCCACCCCCCCCGGCATCGCCATTTCGCCTATTTATTCCCCATGAGGCATAAACCCTAAAAAGGATCGACCTTTTCCACCAAAAACATCCGTAGCTCCTCTGCCACCGCAGACAAGTTTCGGGGGACAGAAATCTCTATTTCGGCACCCTGTCGGGATGGGGAAGTGCCCCCGGATCCATCTTTATTGACTCCACCGCCATCTTCATCGCCGTTGATGTCTCCTATGATTAGGAGGGAGTAGTTCTCCCCGGAGTTGAGGGCTCTATCGGTAGCTATGTGTTTCATCTCTCTCTCCCATGGTGTGATCTTTATTTCATCATGAGCTTTGTAATCTAGTTGAATAAGTAGCTGTTACTCTTCATTTGTTATGCTACTCAAGTGGTTTTGTTATGAGATCTCCGTAGACACTTTGATCACAGTGTAATGGTGATAGTGTGTGCATCGTGTGTTTAGCATGATATTTATATCTTGTGTTGGATGACCCTATGAAATTGTGGTGTTTGTCTAGTACCTTCTAGGGCGGTCATAGTGACAGCATGGGGTTAACTAGACATGGGAATGCAACCTTGAGGAGTGTTGTTATAGACCTACGCAATGAATTGGTGTTTGTTATTCAACCGGAGAGTGGTTCGGAGTAGCATAGTGAAGAGAGATATTTATGCATTCAATTATGTTATCATTGTTCAGAGTGTTCACTAGTGAAAGTATGATCTTTAGGCCTTGTTTCTAAGCATTGAAACACCATTTACAATCAGTTATGCTACATGTTTGCTTGCTACCATTTTTATTTCAGATTGCTATTATCACTTATAAACATACATATTACTTGTATTTTACTCTCTCTTCGCTGAACTAGTGCACCTATACAACTGGCAATTGTATTAGGTGTGTTAGGGACACAAGAGACTTCTTGTATCGTAACTGCAGGGTGGCTTGAGAGGGATACCTTTGACCTCTTCCTCCCTGAGTTCGATAAACCTTGGGTAATCCACTTAAGGGAAACTTGTTGTTGTTCTACAAACTTCTGCACTTGGAGGCCCAACACTATCTACAAGAATAGAAGCATGCGTAGGCATCAAGCTCTTTTCTGGCGCCGTTGCCGGGGAGGTAAGGTAAAAGGTACTCACATCCTCTGTGAGTGCTGGAAGTTATTTCCTTTAGATTCTGCAATTATATCTTTTTGTTTCTTGTTTTTATTTTCACTCGTTAGGCCTAATGGAAAACAAGAAGAATATGAGAGAGATTTATAATCTTTATCTTGAATTAGGACATGAAGTGTGTGAAGAGAAAATTAAAAAAACCTATGGAACTTTATTTGCATGCTAGTAGCAATGTTATTAGTATTAATTCTTTGGATACCATTATGTCTAATGCTATGGAAAAGTCTAAGCTTGGGGAAGCTGGTTTTGATGAATATGATATTTTTAGCCCCCCAAGCACGGAGGAGAAAATTTTCTTTGATGATACTTTGCCTCCAATATATGATGATTATAATGATTGTGGTATTCTAGTTCCACCTACTATTGAGGATAAATTTTATTGTGATGATGATATGCCTCCTCTTTATGATGATTGCAATTATAGCTATTTTGTTGAATTTCCTCCCACTACTATTAATGAGAATGACTATGCTTATGTGGAGAGTATCAATTCTTTTATGCATGTGTCTCATGATAAGAATGTTTTATGTGATAGTTATATTGTTAATTTCATCCATGATGCTACTGAAAGTTATTATGAGAGAGGGAAACATAGTCTTATGCATCTCAACAATATCAAGTTTCCCCTCTTGATGTTGAAATTTTTCAAGTTGCACTTGTTTTGCTTTCCTATGCTTGTTGCTTTGTGCTTTCATGACTTGTTTTTATACAACATAGGAAGTGGGTTAGACTTAAAATTGTTTTACATTTTCTTCTTGATGCCCTCTTTTCCTTCAATTCATATTTCTCATGTGAGCATCTTCTCAAATTATCATGCCTAGCTAAAAGGCGTTAAATAAAAACACTTCTGGGGAGATAACCCTTGATTTTATTTTTGCTTTGTTTTTTCCTGTATTATTTGATTCAAGGGGTTGCATACTTCTGTAGCAAATAATTTGTATATTTCTTTTCATGTTTTAGTAGTTCCAAGTAAGGTTTCTGACGAGAGTTGGAGTTGGTTTTCGGATTTCTGCGCAGGAAACAGATTTCTGCTGTCCACCGTAAAAAAATCGTATAAAATTCAGGAAGATCAGAATGATCTAAAAATTTCTGTGCTTATTCCTTGGCTAATTACGAAACTTTTTCGTTCTTTAAGTTTTTCTATCTGAGCAACGTAAATTCCTCAAAAAAATTCTTCTTTAAAGACTGTTTTGGTTTTGACAGATTTTGCCATTTTTCTTGCATTTGCTCTTTTGCGATGTCAAGTGGATTTCTTTGCTTCACGAAACATCAGTGACTGTAGCTAATGTTTAGAAGTTTCAATATCAATTGTTACATACATAACCAATGGATTTTTAATTGTTGCACTAACCCTCTAATGTGAATCACTGTTTGAGTGTGGTGTGAAGGAAGTTTTCAAGGGTCAAGAGAAGAGGTGATATATGTGATCAAGAAGAGTGCAAGGTCAAAGCTTGGAGATTCCCCCGTGGTTCATCCAAGCATATTTTTAGAAGACTCAAGCATCTAATCTTGGGGATTCCCAAGGCATCCCCTTCTTCATCAACTATCTATCAGGTCACTTCTCGTGAAACTATATTTTTATTCGGTCACATCATATGAAGTTTAATTGGAGCGTCTGTTTGTTTTTCTTTTGTTTTATTTTTTTCCTTGCTGAAATGATATCATTGGACCTAGCATCCTTGTTTGGGATAGATACACGCTCCACTTTTTCGTTTGAGTACTTGCTATGCTAGTATTCTTAGTTTTCTCCTAGTTACTGCAAAACTTCCTGTTTAGCTCTTGTTTCCATTGCATCTCTTATTCAGAGTTTTTAGTTTTAGTAGTGTTATGTGAGTACTCTCATTTTTTCATGCTGTAGCATGTAGATTTTTTTTAAAGCATGTCTTGTATGATGCTTGTTGGTAAAAGAAATTGCTGCTTGAGGTAGAATTTTTAATGGTGCAAGTAGAAGCTTGTATAGACCGTGGCTAGAATTTTTCATATCACGCTAGATGTTATTTTAGTTCCAAAGCCTTGTGGTTATTGAGTAGCATGATTAGCCTCAAATAGCTGAGAGTGTTTAATGTACCATTGAATTAATCATGAGTTGTTCTTGTCATATTGAAGCATAAATTTATGGTGTTCTCCTTTAAATGTTTTATTTGGTTGACTTGGTGCATGCTCACACCATGTTTATGACTATGAACCAGTCACGAATAGCCTCCATGATCATTTAGCTGTTGAACTTGTGGTACCACTTATGCTTTGATTAATGATGTTTATGTCGCTATGCATGATTATGGATCTTATACTCTCTTAATTTGTCGCTCCTAGTCTTTTGCTAGCCTCCACATGTACTGAGTATGAGCTTTACTCGTGCATCCAACTCCCAAAAACCAAAGTTTTCCCACTGTGTCCACCATATCTACATGTGGTAATTAACCGCCACTCCAAAGTGAATTTCTCATGTGTTACATTTAAAACTTTCAAAATTACTCCTGTTTTGTGCTCCTGTTTGAGCTCACGAGTACGTAAATAGAGAATCTTTATCTCACTTGTTGATTGGACTTTCACACCCTAGACTAGTGGCTTCATCCTCTTATCCAATGATAGAAGAGCTGGCAACGGGGTGCCCAGCTGATGACCCACATGTATAGGGGGTGTGTCGTAGTACTTTCGATAAATAAGGGTGTCAAACCCAACGAGGAGCAGAAGGTGTTGACAAGCAGTTTTGTTGAATGAATAACTGTAAATACTGAAAGGTAGATTTGTAGGGTTTTTTGATATTGCAGATAAATAAAGTGCGAGTAAATAAAATGCAGTAATAATAATTGCAGCAAGTGGCCCAATCATTTCTTCAGCAAAGGACAACCCGGTGGGTTTACTTATGATTAACAAACGTTCTCGAGGACACACGAGAGGTTTCTGTCAAGTGCTTTTGTTCGATGCAGCTGAATAATCTTACGTGTTTTTATAAGTGTTGTGTGGGTGAACCTATGATAATGTACCGTCCCATCCAAGACTAATTCATACTTGTGATTATACCCCTTGCAAGCATCCGCAACTACAAGAAAGTAATTAAGAAATAAATCTAACCACAACTTTAAACTCCGAGATCCTATGCTCCCTCGTGTAATGATTTCTTAACGGGGGTTTAGGTTTCTGTCACTCCGGCAATTCCACAATTAGTAGCCAAATACATGATGCATTCCCCTAGGCCCATAAATGGTGAAGTATCATGTAGTCGACGTTCACATCACACCACTAGGAGAATAATACCACAACTTAAATATCAAACATTAAATATTATTCAACATTACTTCACTACTAACAACTTGACTTCTCCCATGTCCTCAAGAACAACACGAACTACTCACAAGACATCATATGGTTCATGATGAGAGGTGATATAATGGATGATAACAATCTGGTCATAAAGTGCAAACACCGATAAATCTCAGAAGCATCAACTACTAACAAGTAATCCACACCGAGAGAGAGATCTAATGTAAAACAACGATAGAGGCCCCTAATTGTTACAGCGGGATGATGGTGGATGATGAGGGTGATGGTGATGATGATGATGGTGATGATGATGACGATCTTGATGATGCCCGGAGTGATGACGGTGACGATGGCGGTGATTTGCCCTCTCCGGAGAGGAATTTCCCCGGCAGATTTCTCTCTTCTAGAGAGCTTTTCTCTCTTGGGTGTTTTCCGCCCCGAGACGGCGGCGGAATAATTATTCGATGATCGTATGAGGCTTAGGGTTCCCTCGGGGCCAAGTACGCCAAAAATATCCACCAGGGGTGGGCAAGGGTGGCCACACCACATGGTGGCGCGGCCAGGGGGCGCGCCACCTCATGGTGTGGGCCCCTGGTGGCCCCCCTCTGGCTCCTCTTCTGGCTGGACTCCTCCTCTGGACTTCTAAGACACCTCAGATGTCCCCCTTCTTCTTCTAATCTTCTGAAATATGGTATCTCGATGGTGCTTTTTCCATCAGATTTCTGATACCGGTGTTTATTCTCCAAAAATTATGAAACATGCAAAATAAGATAAAATAACATAAGGGATGTGATACGTCATAAACGTATCCCTAATTTCTGATGCTCCATGATCATATTATGCCAATTTCTACATGTTTTCTCCCTTCTTTATGTCATTTTTTATCGATTTTCCGGACTAACCTATTAACAAGATGCCAAAGAGCGAGTTCCCTGTTTTCTGCTGTTTTTTAGTTTCAGAAAAGTTGTTCTGGAAATATTTTCGGAATTGGAAAATTCGAAGCCCAGAAGTCCTATTTTCCCCGGAAGCATCAAGAAGACCGAAGAGGAGTCGAAGAGGGCCAGCAGGGGGGCCACACCATAGGGTGGTGCGGCCCCGAAGAGGAGTCAAAGAGGGCCAGCAGGGGGGCCACACCATAGGTGGCACGGCCCCCTGGCCGCGCCAGCTATAGGTGTGGCCCCCTCCGGCCTCCACCGCCTTCGCCCTTTCGCCTATTTAAGCCCCCCCGGATGGAAAACCCTAGATACCTTATCAAAATCCCCGAAAAAGTCCTGCAGCCGCCATCACCGTCAACCCTAGATCGGGGGGGTCCTGAAGCTGTTTTCGGCACCCTGCCGGAGAGGAGATCATCACCGGAGGCTTCTACATCACCATGCCTGCCTCCGGAGTGATGCGTGAGTAGTTCATCCTTGGACTACGGGTTCGTAGCTGTAGCTAGATGGTTGTCTTCTCCTCATATGCCTCCATGTTTAGATCTCGTGAGCTGCCTATCATGATCGAGATTGATCTAATGTAATTCTCTATGCTATGTTTGTTGGGATCCGATGAATATTGATCTTATGCCAAGTTGATTATAGTCTTTATTTGCATATGTTATTTGCGACCTTGCATGCTCTCCGTTGCTAGTGGTTATTCTATCCAAGTAGTTGCTAGTGACTCCAAGAGGGAGTATTTATGCTCGATAGTGGGTTCATGCCTTCTTGTTGCCTTGCTTGAGTGAAAGAAACGTGAAGGGGGAGGATGTGTTGTTGCCATTAGGGAGAAAACAACGGTGAGAGTGCCCGCGTGCATAATCATTGCTTAAATTACACACTTTGTTTAATGCAATTATCTGTTGCTTGCAACTTAATACCCGAGGGGGTTCGGATGATAACTTGAGGGTGGATTATTAGTCATAGATGCAGATGGATGTCGGTCTATGTATCTTGTTGTAATGCCCACACTAAATAGCATAGTAATCTTCATGTCATATAGTGCACTACGGTGCAACCTCTATTTGTCAATTGCCCAGCTGTAGTTTGTTCACCCAGCATGTTATCTTTTATGGAGAGACACCACTAGTGAAACTATGAACCCCGGTCCATTTTTCCACACTGTTAAACAAACCACAAGAATTTCCTACTTTCTTTACTTTCTGCAAGCATACACTGTTTTCCACACTATACGTCTAATATTTGTTTTCAGCAAGACCGGTGAGATTGACAACCTCGTTGTACCGCTGGGGAAAAGTATTTTGGTTGTGTTGTGTGCAGGTTCCATGTTGTTGCTGACACCGGTGAAGCGCCAGCACCACCATCAGTGGCATCAACCTTCCGAAGGTCCTCTTTCTCCTACTGGATTGATAACCTTGGTTCCTATCTAAGGGGAAATACCTACCGCTGTGCTCATCATACCCTCCTCTTGGGGCTCCCAACAACCGTGTGTATCACGAGCATCAAGGATATTTTCTGGCGCCGTTGCCGGGGAGAAGGAAGTCTTCTGTCAAGGGGAGTCTCTCACTCTCAATCTCTTTATTTTGTTTATTGTCTTGTTTTTATTTCTCTATATCAAAAACACAAAAAAATTAGTTTACTTCATAGCTGTTATTTATTTGCTTGCTTTTATTCTGCTAAAATGAGTTCCTCTAAGAATACCAAGTTGTGTGACTTCACTAGCACAAACAACAATGATTTTATTTGCACACCTATTGCTCCACCTGATCCTACTGCTGCTTTCTATGAGATTAAACCTGCTTTATTAAATCTTGTGATGAAAGAATAATTTTCTGGTATTAGTACTGATGATGCTGCTGCCCACCTTAATAATTTTGTTGAACTATGTGAGATGCAAAAATATAAAGATGTAGATGGAGATATTATTAAACTGAAATTATTTCCTTTCTCTTTGAGAGGAAGAGCTAAAGAATTGTTGCTATCTTTGCCTAGAAATAGTATTCATTCATGGACTAAGTTGTCGCACCCTGGCTTCTAAGGGATACTCATCGTACGAACTGGATAGCAGGTGCTTGGATTATGGGGCATAACTGCTCCCACGTCCCAGCTTCCTGGTAGGCCTGCGCTTATGCGCGACAACACAAGCCCTGCTATTCCACCGTCGATGTAAACTATCCACTAGAAGTCATAGGCACTACTGTCGACGTACTTCATATCAATCACGCACGGTACGTCAACAGCTTTGAACGAATGATGATCACAACTTATCTCTAAGACACAAAAGATTGAAATAAGGTTGCAACTGGCCTTCACTAAGGCAGAGATAGCAAATACAATCATCCAGAGGACACATGTCCCAACATAGCATTCATTACATCAGCGGAAGCAATCAAAGGTGTCTGGGTACAGACAAATCCAACAGGCTTAAGAAGCCGGAGAAAATAAAGAAGACGAAGCCCATCCACGTAGGTCCTGGATCCAGCCCTGGTCCAGCTAACTACTCGTCTGCAGTCTCGTCAAACTCCACGAAGTAGCCATCCTGGTGGTCATCGTAGCCGTAGTCGTAGTCTGCGTAAACCACAGCCCCAACGGGGTCAGTACATCCAAGTACTGGCAAGCAAGACTCACAGTTCACCAAAGTATAGCCCGTCAACACAAGCACAGATGACTTGGTTCAACGGAAAGAAGGGGATAAACATAAGATGCTGCAACTGGCTGCGCTAACCAACTACAGAGATTCTACCATTGCCAACTATTAGAAAGGGGATAAGATCGAGGGTTGTAACCAACTGGAAGATAACAACAGACAAACCCATCCTGGATCTCGCCCCTTATCCAAAGAAGCAATCCGAGGATAACTCACACAGTTGCATTAAGATGAATCAAGTTATTGTGACAGTAATCCTATTACTAGTCAAATTGTTAATCATGGGGTGTGAGATAGTGTATCATTAGGTTTAAGTTGTCCTGAGTACTTGTTAGCCAGTACTTTCACCAAGTAATCCATAACCGCGGAAAACACGGCTTCTCGAGAAGATTATCCCTGCAGGGTTGCACCAATTTGGCCGTACACGTATGAATAACCCGCCAGATGGGATGCCTCCCACCAAGCGGGGCACTCAACACAACTCAACTCTTCTCCGCATCAAGCCCAAAGCACCTTGGGCGCACGGCTAATCAAGCCCCGAAGAAAAGGGACCCTCATAGCACTCTAAGACCGTGTCCCCCTATATGCCGACTACAAAAGTTCCACCCTGCGCTGGGCTCGCAAAAACATGCATGCGGCAAATAGAAAGCACGAACTAAATGAGATGATTTGGACGAGATGCGAATCGAATCAAATTGAGGGGGGCGCCCATACTCGCTTCCCACATGCGGGTAGTGCGCTCATCATGGATCAGTAGACAAGACCCTTTTCCTATTAGGGTCGACACTAGCGGGCCTCAAAACCACACAGGGCCTCCTGCCGGTGCCTTATCATCAAATTATTATTAACAGTAATAACATTAGCATGATTGATTGATTGATTAAACATCGAGCCCCCAGAACATAATAAAATATAGTAACGGAAAGTAACGGGTAACAGACTCGAGCAAAACAACCTAAGCATGCTAGTAAGACACTGGCTCAATCAACAGGGTTGTAGGAGGGGTGTTGAGGCAATATCAGGGTTAAAGGATTCATGTGATAGGTTCGTAACAGAAACATCTACCACTAAGGCTAGCAAGTATAGACAACGGAAAGTATCGGTAACCAGGGTTGAAAGGAACACGATGGTTCATGTGAGTGATAACTTGCCTGCAAACTCAACAGCCGGGTACTGAGCTAGATCCTCAGAAGGGGTGCTGTAAAGGTCGTCTGCCTCAACGTCGTCGTCTATTCGAGAGGAAGCAAACAGACAAAACAGGAATGTAAACAATCATTGCCATGGCATTGTGCACAATCAAGATGATGCATGACAAGTTAATAGTTGCATCAAAATAAACTGACTAACATGATAGCACAAATTAAATGGACCCATATGCAAGGGTTGCATATGGAAGAGGATCCATTGAAATAGGTGGAACAAATGATTTACAATTATTTATTATGTGATAGTTGTTATCATGATGCATGCAGGATGATGACAAGATAACAACAGATAGCAATAAATAACAAGGATAGATGCAAAGGAAAAGGAATAAAACAAGTTTAGAACTTATTTATTAAGTTTGGAAAAATTTGGTTACTTAAACATGTCACACAAACAATTATTGTTTTCATCAATTTAAAGTGTGCAAAACAATTAACAAAATTTATATTTGAAAAGAACATCAAATTTTAGTTGGATTACATGTTTCACATTTTGGAATTTGAATTAGGATGAATTTATTATGAATTAAACAATATTAAACAAGTTTTAAATGAATTTAAAACAAGTTTGCATTTAATTGAATTTTTATTTGTTCAAAACATGAATTCAAACTCACAATTGAAAAGTTCACACTTTGATGGTTTGAAAACATATTTTGCATGTTCAAAAATATTTTATATTAAGCAAGTTATGATTTTATCAAATTTAATTGAATTAAACAAGTATTAAATTATTTAGGCAATTTAAATTATTCAAACAATGAAACAAATTTTATATTTGAATAGGATATTCAAAAAGGTGTGAAAAACATATTTTATTTGACTTATTTGGAAATAGTATGAATTACTTATGAATTATTGCAAATTACATTTGAATTATTCAAATTTGAATTTTAAATGCATTTTGAAAACTCAAAACAGAACACAAATGGAATAATTGGAAAGATTATGAAATTTGGAGCAATAAACATATACAAGTTTTATTTATTAGACTTATGGTTTAAAAGTTATTGAATTTTAAAGTTTATTGCTTTATTCTGCTATTTAAAAGAAACAGAAAAATAAAACAGATTTGTTTTAATCATTTGTTACCGCGCTGGACCTACACCCCAGCCACTGCCCTGTGGGCCAGCGGCCAGCGTGGCGCTGCGCACGCACGCGTGGCAGTGGCAGCCACCGACTGGTGGGCCTGCGCGCTGAGCGAAAAACCGAAAAAAAGGTTTGTGCTCTGCGGGATTCGAACCCGAGAGCAGCCGCGAGATTCAGAGAGCGTCTACCAGCTGCGCTGCGTTCAGTTGGTTGACAGAGGGGGCGATGCAGAAAGGTTAAGGTTCAGTCCCAGCACGTATCTGACGAAACTGACGAAACAACGTGTTGCTCGACTGACAGAAGCGGGCTCGCCGGCGTTGAGGTAACGCGGCCGCGCGTTTGCTTGCTGGACGCGTACGTAGGCTGGTGCTGGAAGCATGCAAGAGAGGAGGTGAGATGGGAGGGATGGTGGAGCTCACCGCGTCGTCGTGGTTGCAGACGGTGGTCGACGGAGAGTTGGGGCCGCGGCGGTGACGATGACGGCGTCGTGGATCCAGCTACCCCCAGCGCCCTCGCAGGTGTCCAACGTGAAGAGGGGTTGGTGGCGGTTCAGTTTCGGTGGTTACGGGTGGTGGAGAAGGGTCAGGTGGGCGGCGCCATCGCGATCTTCAGAGTCTCGCCGACGGTGACGAGTTTCAGAGAGGTGGAGGACGTCGAGGAGGGAGGAGATGGCGGCGCGGCGCGAGGAGCGAGGAACCTAGGGGCCTAGGGTTGGTCTGCGGGTGCCCTAGGGCTCTTATAGAGGCTAGGATGCAGTGGTTGGCCGCCGGCGTCGCCGCGCGGTCGCGGTGGTGCCACGGATGGAGCGCCGTACTGAAATCAGAGGAGGAGCACGAAAATCAAAGCGGTACGCGGGGTTAGATGGGTTGGGCTGGCGCGCGCGTTAGGTTAGGTGGGCTGGATTGCGTTGTCTGCCGCGCGCGCTGTAGGTTTTTCTTTATTTTTATTTTTTTTCCTTCTGTTTTTTTTTTGTAGCTTTTGCTTTTGGTAGAAAAACATAGGTTTTTGTTCATAGAAAATTTTGGAAAAATTAGGATAAATTCCTTAGTTGAAAAGCAAACATTTGGTAGCTTTTGTTTTCAAAATTTTAAATGTTTGCTTGCTGTTTAAAATTAAACCCAAATTAATTGAAATTTGCAATATTAATTAATATAAGAAAAACAAGGCATTTTCAATAGGGTTTCCCCTAGGGTTTTATATGATTTTAAGAATACCAATGTGTGGTGAACTTTATGGATTCAAAAAGGTACTGATTTTGAGAATTGGTTTAACTTTGAAATGATTTAGAAATTTATTGATGGAATTAATGGTTTGATTAAACCAACAAATTAATAAGTGATCAACAAGGAATAAAAATGGTTGTTTTTATTTGTTATTTTTATTCCAAAAGTTGTAACAGAGCAAGTATGAAAATAACCATTTGAAATTTGTTTGAATTTGATTATGAAAACAGGATAAAACAGATGCAAAACAAATAGTAACAATGCAAACAATAATAAAACAAATGCAATGAAATGATGACATGATGCATTGCTTGAAATAAAACAATAAATCAAACATTCTAAGGGATGTTTCATACTTGGGATGTTACATAAGTGTAAAGATGCTTTCATTGGAAAATATTATCCTCCTGCTAAGATTATATCCCTGAGAAGTGACATAATCAATTTTAAGCAATTTGATAATTAAAATGTTGCTAAAGCTTGGGAAAGAATGAAAACTATGGTGAAGAATTGTCCCACTCATGGACTGACTACTTGGATGATTATACAAACCTTCTATGCAGGACTAAATTTCTCCTCAATGAACCTATTGGATTCAACTGTTGGAGGTACCTTTATGTCCATCACTTTGGGCAATGCAACAAAGCTTCTTGATGATAAATTATTCAGAGTGACACACTGAGAGAGCTCCACAAGGTAAGAAGGTAAATTCTGTTGAGGAAACCTCCTCTTTAAGCGAAAGGCTTGATGTTATTATGTCTATGCTTGTTAATGGTAAAGCTCAAGTTGATCCTAATAATGTTCCTTTAGCCTCTTTCGTTGCTCAAGAAGAGCATGTTGATGTGAACTTTATTAGAAATAATAATTTTAACAATAATGCTTATAGAAATAATTTTGGTGGAAACAATTATAAGCCCTATCCTCCTAATAATGGTTATGGTAATTATTATGGAAACTCCTACAATAGTAATAAAAGCTCTACCTCTGATCTTGAAAACATGCTTAAAGAATTTATTAGCACACAAACTGCTTTTAATAAGTCTGTTGAGGAAAAGCTTGGTAAAATAGATGTTCTTGCCTCTAAAGTAGATAGCCTTGCTATTGATGTTGATATTATAAAACTGAAAGTCTTGCCACAAGATGTTAAACAAAATAAAACTTTGAATGCCATTCAAGTTCGAATTGATGACAATGTTAGATTGATGGCTGAATTACGTGCTAGGTGGGAAAGAGAAGATGAACTGGCTGAAAAGAATAATATTGCTAAAGTTTGCACTATCACAACAACTAGTAAAACTGAAGTTCCAAGTGCTAGTAAACCTCCTACTATCAATGGTAAAGTAGTTGGTGTTAATAAAGTCCCTACTCCTTTGGTGAAACGTGCTAAATTGCCTAAAACTGCTGAAATTGCTTCTGATAAAAGTGCTGAAATTTTTAGAGATGTGGGAGAGAATGGTTCCATTACTTTTGATGATAATAATATTGATTTTTATGATTGCAATATCTCTGAAGTTATTGTGTTTCTACAAAAGCTTTCTATAAGTCCCAATGATAGTGCCATGAATATGGCCTTTACTAAACATATTACCAATGCTCTCATGAAAGTTAGGGAAGAAAAGTTGAAACTTGAGACATCTATTCCTAGAAAATTATATGATGGTTGGGAGCCTATCATTAAGATAAAAGCAAATTATTTTGATTGCAATGCTTTGTGGGATCTTGGTGCTAGTATCTCTGTTATGCCTCAAAATATTTATGATATTATTGATTTTCCACCATTGGAACACTGTTATTTGTATGTTCATCTTGCTGATAATGCTAAGAAGAAACCTCTTGAGTTGATTTTTCTATGCCTAGCTGAAAGGCTTTAAAGAAAAGTGCTACCGGGAGATAACCCGTTTTATTTCTCTGTTTTCTTTCAGTTTTCCTTTGTTTTCTTTGGTGTGCTTGCACCTGGGTGTTCTCTATTTCCTTAGAAACACCGCTGTATCTTGTCTTTTGAGTTTTTGTTGAGCCAAGTAAAGCCACTAGTGGAAAGTTGACACAATATTTCGCATTTCTGCGCAGAAAACAGATTTTTGTTGTCCACTGTAAATTCCGTTAAAAATCACAAAAAATTAAAAATGACCTGAGCTTTTTTGTGCTTAATCCTGAGTTGTACACGCAACTTTTCTAAGAATACCAATTGTTTATTTGAGCAACAGATGATTTTTGAAAAAATCGATATTTACCTGCTGTTCTGTTTTTGACAGATTTCTGCCATTTATCGCATTTGCATCTTAATCTCTTTATTTTGGTGTTCTTTTGAGAAAAATAGTTTTGAAAGAAGTTGTGACAGTAGCTAATGTGTTTTGAGTGTTATAATTGTTTTGAAACTGAACCATGTGGATTTATTATTTCAATTGCACTAACGTTGCTAATGAAGATTGTGAGAATTTTGATGTGAAGGAAGTTTTCAAGGGTCAAGAGAAGAGGATGATATGATGTGATCAAAAGGAGTGAAAAGCCTAATATTGGGTATGCCCCTCGGTGGTACATCCAAGAAAATTCCAAGAATACTCAAGCGTCTAAGCTTGGGTATTTCCAAGGCATCCCCTTCTTCATCAACAAATTATCAGGTCACTTCTAGTGAAACTATATTTTTATTCGGTCGCATCTTATGTGCTTTGCTTGGAGCGTCTTTTATTTTTGTTTTCAGTTTGCTTTTGCTTTTGCTTTCAGTTTGTTTCTACTTCCATAATAATCTTGGTTGAACCCCAGCATTCTTTTATTGGAGAGGGACACACTCCGCTTTTTCTTGAGAATACGTTGTATTCTTAATCTCTGTCTAGCCGTTGCATTTATTCAGCTCCTGTTTTGCATGCATCTTTTATGAGAGTTGTTAGTTTTAGTACTATTATTTGAGTACTATCATGTTTTCTTGCTGTATCATAAATTGTATTTTTGTTAAAGCATGTTTTGTATGGTGCTTGTTGGGAGAAACAAAAAACTGTTGCTTGAAGTAAAATTTATAACAGTACTAGTAGAAGCTTGTATAGACTGTGACTAGGACTTTTTCATGCCATGCTAAATGTTATTTTAGTTTTAAAGCCTTGTGGTTATTGAGTATCATGATTATCCTCAAATAGCTGAGAGTGTTTAATATGTATTGAAAGATTCATGAGTTGTTCTTGTCATAGTAAGGCATCAATATATGGTATTCTCTTTCGAATGTTTTATTTGGTTGACTTGGCGCATGGTCACACCATGTTTATGACTACAAACCAGTCACGAATAGCCTCCATGACCACTTAGTTTTTGAAATCGTGATACTGCTTAAGTTTTAATTAATGATGCTTATGTCGCTATGCTTGATTATGGCTCTTATGCTCTCTTGATTTGTGGCTCCCAGTCTTTTGCTAGCCTCCACCCGTGCTGAGTATGAGCTCTACTCGTGCATCCAAACTCCCTTAAACCAAAGTTTTTCCTATTGTGTCCACCATACCTACCTACATGTGGTATTTAACTGCCATTCCAAAGTAAATTGCTCATGTGTTACCTTTAAAACCTTCAAAACTACTCCTGCTTTATGTTCCTGTTTTTGCTCATGAGGACGTAAATAGAGAATCTTTATCTCACTTGTTGATTGGATTTCACACCCTGGAATAGTGGCTTGATCCTCTTATCCAAATGATAGAAGAGCTGGCAGCGGGGTGTCTAGCCCCAAATTAATGCATACAAATTCTCTTCACTATTTTTGCCCCTGATTTATCAGCCAAAGCATAATTGTGTAAACAAAAGAGAAAGAGGGATGACCTTCTACACCAGTTGCGTCCTTCACCATGGGAGCTGCTCTTGTGAATCCAGTTGACTTGTGACGTACTGTATTTTCTGTTTACCATTCGTTGACATTAGCATACATCTCCCAAAATATAGACATTCCTCCACAAATGTCAAACTTTTAATACCTCTGTTTAATAAAATAAAAGCTCTAGCACATGAGTGATCCCTGCTTCCCTCTGTGAAGGGCCTTTCTTTTACTTTTATGTTGAGTCTCCATCTTCTAACTTTATGCACAGTTGAGAGAGCATTTTTGCCATTCTGAGTTCTATGTGCATTTGTCCCATAAGCATCAATAATTACTTCATGATGTGATATTATTTGTTCTTAAATTATTTGTTCTAGTCTTCCTCTTGAACTTTGAAGGTGTCCTGGCATTTATGTTTTGCCACACTCTTAAGGACTATCGAAATACCACTTTTCCATGCTTTCTCTATACCTGAAACAAACGTTTACCTTTCTTTGCATTATTATTCATGATCCTTTATTTGAGTTACTTTTCGTGATGCAAAGTAATTGCTATGCTTTATTATTAAAGTTTTATTTATCATGCATGTGTTTAAAGTTTTATGATCTCAGCGTGCATATGCTTTTACATTAGATTGATCAAGTTTGTGTTAGTAGCATGTCAGCTCAGAAATTATTGTTTTACCGTTTACCTACTCGAGGACGAGTAGGAACTAAGCTTGGGGATGCTTGATACGTCATAAACGTATCCCTAATTTCTGGTGCTCCATGATCATATTATGCCAATTGCTACATGCTTTCTTCTTCTTTATGTCATTTTTATCGATTTTCCGGACTAACCTATTAACAAGATGCCACAGAGCCAGTTCCCTGTTTTCTGCTGTTTTTTAGTTTTAGAAAAGTTGTTCTGGAAATATTCTCAGAATTGGAAAATACGAAGCCCGGAAGTCCTATTTTCCCCGGAAGCATCCAGAAGACCGAAGAGGAGCTGAAGAGGGGCAACAGGGGCCCCACACCATAGGGCGGCGCGGCCCCCTGGCCGCACCATCTATAGGTGTGGGGCCTCTCGGCCTCCACCGCCTTCGCCCTTTCGCCTATTTAAGCCCCCCGGATGGAAAACCCTAGATACCTGATCAAAATCCCCGAAAAAGTTCCGCAGGTGCCGTCACCGTCAACCCCAGATCAGGGGGTTCTAAAGCTGTTTCCGGCACCCTTCCGGAGAGGAGATCATCACCGGAGGCTTCTACATCACCATGCCTGCCTCCGGAGTGATGCGTGAGTAGTTCATCCTTCGACTACGGGTTCGTAGCTGTAGCTAGATGGTTGTCTTCTCCTCATATGCCTCCATGTTTAGATCTCATGAGCTGCCTATCATGATCGAGATTGATCTTATGTAATTATATATGTTGTGTTTGCTGGGATCCGGTGAATATTGACCTTATGCCAAGTTGATTATAGTCTTTATTTGCATATGTTATTTGTGATCTTGCATGCTCTCCGTTGCTAGTGGTTATTCTGGCCAAGTAGTTGCTATTGACTCCAAGAGGGAGTATTTATGCTCGATAGTGGGTTCATTCCTCCTTGTTGCCTTGCTCGAGTGATAGAAACGTGAAGGGGGAGGATGTGTTGTTTCCATTAGGGAGAAAACAACGGTGAGAGTGCCCGCGTGCATAATCATTCCTTACATTACACACTTTGTTTAATGCAATTATATGTTACTTGCAACTTAACACCTGAGGGGGTTCGGATGATAAACTGAGGGTGGATTATTAGTCATAGATGCAGATGGATGTCGGTCTATGTATCTTGTTGTAATGCCCGCACTAAATAGCATAGTAATTCATGTCATATTATGCACTATGGTGCAACCTCTGTTTGTCAATTGCCCAGCTGTAATTTGTTCACCCAACATGATATCTTTTATGGAGAGACACCACTAGTGAAACTATGAACCCCGGTCCATTTTTCCACACTGTTAAATAAACCACAACAATTTCCTGCTTTCCTTACTTTCTGCAAGCATACACTGTTTTCCATACTATACGTCTAATCTTTGTTTTCAGCAAGACCGGTGAGATTGACAACCTTACTGTACCGTTGGAGCAAAGTATTTTGGTTGTGAAGTGCCAGCACCACCGTTAGTGGCATCAACCTTCGGAAGGTCCTCTTTCTCCTACTGGATTGATAACCTTGGTTCCTAACTAAGGGGAAATACCTACTGTTGTGCTCATCATACCCTCCTCTTGGGGTCTCCCAACAACCGTGTATATCACGAGCATCATGATGTATCATAACATGAAATATATCGATGAATAACAGAAAATTATGATATCAAATGGTGATGCAAAATGGACGTATCAACTCCCCCCAAGCTTAGACCTCGCTTGTCCCCAAGCGAAACTGAACTCAGTAAACATGACCACAGGTTTATGGAGTGAAGAGTCGATAAATAAAATATGGACAAGAAGCGTCACATTTATCTATGCACCGGTCATTATAGACAACAACTTCCTCTCATATAACTTAACTTGAAACGAGTAATGGGAGTCACAAACAAAGATGCAAAAGAGAGAATCAAAATTGGTGATGGAAAACTTTGTTCTTGGTCAGAGAACATTTAATGATACCATACTTATCTTAGGTGAAGTCTATATAACAAGGTTTTTATTGTAGAGCTTAACATGTTTAATTGTAACAACTCTTTTACAGTTATTCATAGCTTTCAAAGTAATATTCATTCAGATAATAAAGCATGTGCTAAACAAAGAAGGATAGAAAACATGATTGAATACGTCAACATATAGATGGTGAGATCACAACAACTCAAATTCTTGCTGGAGACAGATGGAAGTAGGTTTACTGACTCAACATAAAAGTAAAAGATAGGTAATTCGTAGAGGGAAGCATTGACCACTCATGTGCTAGAGCTTTTATTTTAATAAACAGAGGTATAAAATTCATGACACTCCTCCCATCCATCTTACACAAACCATGGCTAACCGAATCCTCGGGTGCCTGCCAACAATCACAAACCATGGAGGAGTGTCTAAATTTTGAGGGATGTATGCTTATGTCAACGAATGGCAAACAGAAAATACAGTACGTCACAAGACAACTAGACTCACAAGAACGGCTCCCATTGAAGGACGCAACTTGTATAGAAGGTCATCCCTCTTTCTCTTTTGTTTACACAATTATGCTTTGACTGATAAATCAGGGGCAAAACAAGTGAAGAGAATTTGTATTATTATTTGGGGTTGGGAACCCCGTTTCTAGCTCTTCTAGCATTTGGATAAGCGGATGAAGCCACTAGAACAGGTGTGTGAGTACAATCAACAAGTGAGATAAAGATTCTTTATTTGCGTCCTCATGAGCTAAAACAGGAACACAAAACATGAGTAATTTGAAAGTTTTAAAGGTAGCACATGAGCAATTTACTTGGAGTGGTGGTGAAATACCACATGTAGGAAGGTATGGTGGACACAAATGGCAAGGTTTTGGGGTTCAAGATTTGGATGCACGAGAAGCATTACCTCTCAGTACAGGGTTTTTGGCTAGCAAGACTGGGTAGCAAGCATAAGAGTTGAGGGAAAACAAACAAATATACATATTATGAAACCAATCATGCAATCTTCATTGAAAGTCCAAGCGATCTTAACTTGTGAATACTAAGTTTATGAGCTAAAAGGCAAATTCCTCTTTCTTATACTAGCATCTCAAATTATTATTTCTACTGGCCCAAGCTAAGTTTGCCAAAATCATCTATATTAACTTGATGGTCTCCAGAGTGATACCAAATACTAACAACAAGCTCAACCATATGACAAAAATTGAAAACTAAAATAATGTGTGCATAAAATAAATGATGAAACTTCTCATTAATATTTCAAATCGGCAACTCACACCAAGGGATACAACGATAACCAACTAAGGATAGACACTTCCATACTGCAAACCATCCTATATGATAACCTCTCTACTCATGATATGACTCCACTGAAAAAGTAAAAAGATGAAAGATAGTGATGTGATATCGCGGCACTCCTCCCAAGCTTGGAACAAGCCAAGGGGATGCCAATACCAATGACGAATCAATTCTTTGGTGGTGGTGGTGAATCCTTCTCGATGAGCTTATCAACTGATTTCTTTACATCTTAAATTACGAACATAAGCATACGCATCACCTCCGTATTGCGATCAATACAGTTTGCATGCATGTCAGATTGTGAATCCCAGCCACCAAGATTTTTCCCTCACTCTTCCTTAGGTTGAGAGCTTCCTTCATCTGCACAGTTAGAACGATTCATATCCCACGTAGAGGGCAAATCCCTATGGGGCACCTTTTTGTACTGATAATCATGAATTAATGTGTGGAAGTAGTTCTTGACGCCCGCAGCAGGTGTCCTCGAAGCTAGGGAGTGACGTGGAACCTTCCCTCCGGTGCTCATCTGCGCGCCTCTCTTGAGCTTCAAGGGGTTAGCCACCACTCTAATGCTTGCGACGGTGGCGCGTGGACGCACTCGTGGGTTTTCTTCTACATATCCTTAAGCTCCACTCTCGACCTCCTCCTCCGTCTTCAGGTCTTGGATATCATCTTCCTTTGGTCCCTTCTCATTGTTGTTGTCGGCGGAGACCATGATGCTTCTAAACCCGAAAACAGATCCTGGCAGAAACAACTTGAAACAGAAACACGACGAGAAAACGATATACGGATCTCGGGGGAGGGGGGTCCGGGGGATTATATAGCAAAAAGTTTCATAACGAAAGGAAAGTCCAGGTCAAAAACAAGTCGGAGAGGGGCTCCGGGGCGCCCACACCATGGGCTGGCGTGGCCAGGGGTGGACTCGTGCCACCCCATGGTGTGGAGCCTCCGGGCTCCGTCTCCCTCTCGTTTTCGGTTCATAATTTTTCATATTTTCCAAAAACAGTAAAAATAAAAGTTGGAAGATTTTTCGCGAATGTTTTCTTACCAAAACTGATACCTATTCGAAAACTGACTCTGCAGTTTCTGAAATATGCATCCTAATAAATTTCTCCGGGATCATGGCTCGAATACAATCAACATTTTCATTATAAGGATCTCCGGAAATATAATGCTTGAGTCTTTGGCCATTCACCACTTGTGAAGAGTTTTCTTCAAGGGGAACAATTTTAATTGCCCCCGAACGATATACCTCTTCGATAACAAAAGGTCCTTCCCATCTTGAGAGTAATTTTCCTGCAAAAAATCTGAGACGAGACCTATAAAATAGCACTTCCTCACCAACATGAAATTATCTTTTAATAATTCTCTTATCGTGCCACCTTTTAACTTTCTCTTTAAAGATCTTAGAATTTTCATATCCTTCACTCCTCCATTCATCTAAAGAACTTAATTCAAGCAACCTTTTCTCACTAGCAAGTTTAAAATCTCTATTTAGGTCTCTCACTGCCCAATAAGCTTTGTGTTCTAATTCTAGGGGCAAGTGACAATCTTTTCCATAAACCATCTTATAAGGAAACATGCCCATGGGATTTTTATAAGCAGTTCTATAAGCCCACAGAGGATCATTTAATTTCTTAGCCCAATTTTTTTAGATTTGTTAACAGTATTTTGCAAGATAGATTTGATTTCTCTATTTGATAATTCTACTTTCCCACTAGTTTGAGGATGATAGGGTGAAGCAATTCTATGATTAACATCATATTTAGCAAGAGTTTTTCTAAAACCACCATGAATAAAATGAGAACCCCATCAGTCATAAGATATCTAGGCACACCAAACCTAGGGAAAATGATGTCATTAAGCATTTTAATGAGGTTTCACCATCAACACTTTTAGTAGGTATAGCTTCTACCCATTAAGTAACATAATCAACAGCAACAAGAATATGAGTGTAACCTTTTGAAGGAGGGAAAGGACCCATAAAGTCAAAACCCCAACAATCAAACGGTTCAATAACAAGAGAATAATTCATAGGCATTTCATTACGTCTAGAAATATTTCTAACCCTTTAACATTGATCACAAGATAAAACAAACTTTCTAGCATCTTTAAAGAGGGTAGGCCAATAAAAACCCGACTGTAGAACCTTATGTGCAGTTCTATCTCCAGCGTGATGTCCTCCATAAGCACTACTATGACATTTTCTCAATATCTCTCGTTGTTCATTTTCAGGAACACATCTTCGCATAATACCATCAACACCTTCTTTATATAAGTGTGGGTCATCCCAAAAATAATGCCTCAAATCACAGAAGAATTTTCTTCTTTGCTGAGCTGTAAAGGTAGGAGGCAAATACTTGGAAACAATAAAGTTAGCATAATAAGCATACCATGGACTCTCTTGAGAGCTCACTTTTATTGCAGCTAACTGTTCATTAGGAAAACTATCATTAACATGAATAGGGTCATCAAAGATATTTTCTAATCTAGACAAATTATCAACAACAGGATTTTCAGCACCCTTCCTATCCACAATATGTAAATCAAACTCTTGTAAGAGAAGCACCCATCTAATAAGCCTAGGCTTAGCATATTTCATTTCCATAAGTTACTTGATAGCAGCATGATCATTATGAATAGTAACTTTAGAATCAACAATATACTGCCTAAATTTATCACAAGCAAAAACTACAGCTAGGAACTCTTTCTCAGTGGTATCATAATTCTTTTGAGCAGCATCAAGAGTTTTATTAGCATAATGGATAATATTCAAATTATTATCTACCCGCTGTCCAAGAACAACGCCTACAACATAATCACTAGCATCACACATAATTTCAAATGGTAAATTCCAAGCAGGGGGTTGAACAATAGGGGCAGATATTAAAGCCTTCTTTAAAATTTCAAAAGCTTCTTTACAATCTTCATCAAAAACAAAAGGTACATCTTTTTGAAGAAGATTAGTAAGAGGTTTGGATATTTTAGAAAAATATTTAATAAACCTTCTGTAGAAATCAGCATGACCAAGAATACTACGAATACCTTTGACATCCCTGGGATAGGGCATTTTCTCAATAGCTTCAACTTTAGCTCTATCAACTTCAATACCTCTTTCAAAAATT
Source organism: Alopecurus myosuroides (assembly GCA_028641055.1). NCBI lineage: Eukaryota > Viridiplantae > Streptophyta > Magnoliopsida > Poales > Poaceae > Alopecurus > Alopecurus myosuroides. The sequence continues at coordinate 648,350,037 of CM054057.1, forward strand.
TTATGTCCAAGAACAATTCCTTCATTAACCATAAAATGACATTTCTCCCAATTAAGAACAAGATTAGTCTCCTCACACCTCTGCAAAACTTTATCAATATTCTGCAAACAATTATCAAAAGAAGTTCCATAGACAGAGAAATCGTCCATGGAAGGTAGCAGACATGCATCTTTGAAAAGTAGCAGACATGCATCTTTGAAAAGTAGCAAGAGCATTACATAAATCAAAAGGCATACGTCTATAAGCATAGGTTCCAAAAGGACAAGTGAAACTTGTTTTCTCTTGATCAGGCTTCCTAACAGCAATTTGAGAGAATCCAGAATAACCATCAAGAAAACAGAAATGAGTTCTCTTAGACAACCTTTGTAACATTTGATCAATAAAATGCAAAGGATAATGATATTTCTTAGTAACCTTATTAACTTTCCTAAAATCAATACACATCCTATAACTAACCACTACTCTTTGAGATATAAGTTCATTATTTTCATTTGGCACAACATTCATCCCTCCTTTCTTTGGGACACAATGCACAGGACTAACCCATCTACTATAAGCAATAGGATAAATAATACCAGCATCAAGGAGTTTTAATACCTCATTTCTTACCACATCCTTCATGTTAGGATTCAAACGGCATTGATGCTCAACAACTGGCTTTGCATCAGGTTCAATATTAATAGCATGCTGACATATGGTAGGAGAAATCCCCTTCAAATCATCAAGAGTATAACCAATAGCACCTATGTGTTTCTTCAATATTCCCAATAATCTCTCCTCTTATTTACCAGAAATTTTAGAACTAATAATAACAGGATATAATTTCTTATCATCAATATGAGAATATTTAAGATTGTCAGGCAAAGGATTTAAATCAAAAAGCAGGATCCTCCATGGGTGGTAATGTGGTACCCAAGTCTTCCACCGATAAATTATGTTTCATCATTGCTAGCTGATGTAGGAAAATCTCGTCAATTTCATTCCTTTCTTCCATAAAGACATCACTTTCATGGTCTTCCATGTATTACTGCAAAGGATTGTTAGGAGCAAGAGCAATAGCATCCAATTGTTCAACTCTATAATTCTCATTAGGCAATTCAGCTTCATAAGGTGCTTTAGAAAATTTGGAGAAATTAAATTCATAAGACTCTCCATCAAACTTTGTAAGGATTTTCTCCTTTTTACAATCAATAACAACACCACAAGTGTTTAAGAAAGGTCTACCAAATATAATAGTACAAGTCTCACTAGCAGAAGTTCCTAGTACTAGAAAATCAGCAAGATATTTAGTTTTACCACATAAGACCTCCACATCTCTAACAATACCAATTGGAGAAATAGTTTCCCTGTTAGCAAGTTGAATAATCACATCAATGTCTTCAAGTTCACAAGAACCAATTTCGTGCATGATTTCTTTATAAAGCTCATAACGAATAGCACTAGAACTAGCACCAATATCACACAAACCATAATACCAATGATCACCTATCCTAACAGATAACACATGAACACTAGGTTTCCTAGATTTACTAGGATCAGAGACAATATTAGAAGCATATTCACAAAATATAATGTGTCCCTCTTCTATATTTTCATAAACAAGGTCCTTTACTATTGCTACTGTAGGTTCTACAGTTATTTGTTCCTCGGGTTCTACAGGTTTCCTTGCACTTTTATTAACCACACTAGCTAACATAGAATGTTCTTTTACCTTAGCAGGGAAAGGCATTTTCTCAATATAAGGTTCAGGCACAATAGAATCATCAGTATGAACTTCTATATCTCTAGCAGAAACATAATTAACAGTATCTTTATAAGGTGCATGGAACTTGTCCCATTCCTTTTTAGGAATATCAAAATAACAAGCAAAAGCCTTATTTAAGTTTGCAACAACTTGAGAATCAAGACCATAAACAATACTAACATTATGAAAATCATCGGATGACATAAAAGTTTTAATTCATTCATAATCATAATTTATACCTGACTTTCTACCTTTGTCATTCTCCCATCCTTTAGTGTTTTCTTGAATACGGTCAAGAAGATCCCATTTAGCTTCATCCTTCATATGTGGAAATGAACCAGAACAAGAAGCATCCAATAGATCCTTATCATGAAGAGAAAGCCTTGCATAGAAATTATTTATGACAATATTACTGGGGAGCTCATGAATGGGGCATTTGAGCATTAGTAACTTCAATCTCCCCCATGCTTGGGCAATACTCTCTCCATCATGAGGCCAAAAATTATATATATAATTCCGATCTCTATGAATTTCACTGGGAGGATAGAATTTAGAATAAAAGAGAGGCACAATTTCCTCCCATCCAATAGTATGGCTATTTTTCAGTAGTTTGAACCATTCAGCGGCTCGGCTTGTCAATGATATAGATAATAATTTCCTCTTCACTTGACCCATTGTAATGCCTGCACACTTGAACAACTCGCATAATTCATGTAAAAAAAGCAAATGATCACCAGGATGGACAGTTCCATCACCTGAATAGCAGTTATTCCTAACATGTTTAACAATCTTTATAGGTATTTTATAAGGATCCAAATCATCAGGAGGTGGGTCACTCACTACCCTAGCAGTGGCAGCAGTGCCCGCAAATAAGGACTCAAAAGGAGATCCAAACATAGTGTAATAAAGCAGTACACAGTAATAAAAAAACAGCAATTACAGCAGAAGCTTCCTTTATCAATTCCACTTCCCAATAGCGCTTCACTCCCCAGCAACAGCACCAGAAAATAGTCTTGATGACCCACAAGTATAGGGGGGGGGTGTATCGTAGTACTTTCGATAAATAAGAGTGCCGAACCCAACGAGAAGCAGAAGGTGTTGACAAGCAGTTTCGATGAAGGAATAACTGTAAAATACTGAAAGATAGATTTGTAGGTTTTTTTGATGTTGCAGATAAATAAAGTGCGAGTAAATAAAATGCAGTAATAATAATTGCAGCAAGTGTCCCAATCCTTTCTTCAGCAAAGGACAATCCCGTGGGTTTACTTATGATTAACAAACATTCTCGAGGACACAAGGGAGGTTTCTGTCAAGTGCTTTTATTCCATGCAACTGAATAATCCTAGGTGTTTTGATAAGTGTTGTGTGGGTGAACCTATGCTAATGTACCGTCCCATCCAAGACTAATTCATACCTGTGATTATACCCCTTGCAAGCATCCACAACTACAAGAAAGTAATTAAGAAATAAATCTAACCACAGCTTTAAACTCCGGAATCCTATGCTCCCTCGTGTAATGGTTTCCTAACGGGTGTTTAGGTTTCTGTCACTATGGCAACCCACAATTAGTAGCCAAATACACGATGCATTCCCCTAGGCCCATAAATGGTGAAGTATCATCTAGTCGACGTTCACATGACACCACTAGGAGAATAACACCACAACTTAAATATCAAACATTAAATATTATTCAACATTACTTCACTACTAACAACTTAACTTCTCCCATGTCCTCAAGAACAACACGAACTACTCACAAGACATCATATGGATCATGATCAGAGGTGATATAATGGATGATAACAATATGGTCATAAAGGGCAAACACCGATAAATCTCACAAGCATCAACTACTAACAAGTAATCCACACTGGGAGAGAGATCTAATGTAAAACAACAATAGAGGCCCCTAATTGTTACATCGGGATGACGGTCGATGATGAGGGTGATGGTGATGATGATGATGGTGATGATGATGACAATCTTCATGATGCCCGGAATGATGACGGTGACAATGGCGGTGATTTCCCCTCTCCGGAGAGGAATTTCCCTGGCAGATTTCTCTCTGCCAGAGAACTTTTCTCTCTCGGATGTTTTCCGCCCCGAGGCGGCGGCGGAATAATTCTTCGACGATCGTATGAGGCTTAGGGTTCCCTCGGGGCCAAGTACGCCAAAAATATCCACCAGGGGTGGGCCAGGGTGGCCACACCACCTTGTGGCGCGGCCAGGGACGCGCCACCTCATGGTGTGGGCCCCTGGTGGCCCCCCTCTGGCTCCTCTTCTGGCTGGAGTCCTCCTCTGGACTTCTAGGACACCCTGTATGTCTCCCTTCTTCTTTTGATCTTCTGAAATATGGTATCTCGACGGTGCTTTTTTCCATCAGATTTCTGGTCCCGGTGTTTATTGTACAAAAATTATGAAACATGCAAAATAAGATAAAATATCAAAAGGGATGCATCATAACATGAAATATATCGACGAATAACAGAAAATTATGATATAAAATGGTGATGCAAAATGGACATATCACTAGCCCAAAATTAATAACACAAATTATCTTTACTATTTTTGTGCCTGATTTATCAGTCAAAGCATAATTGTGTAAACAAAAGAGAAAGAGGGATGCCCTTCTACCTAGATGCCTCCTTCTATGGGAGTCGCTCTTGTGAGTCTAGTTGGCTTGTGACGTACTGTATTTTCTGTTTACCATTCGTTGACATAAGCATACACCTCTCTTAAAATATAGACACTCCTCCACGGTATGTGATTGCTGGCAGGCACTTGAGGATTCGGTTAGCCATGGTTTGTGAAAGATGGTTGGGAGGAGTGTCAAGTTTTTATACCTCTGTTTAATAAAATAAAAGCTCTAGCACATGAGTGGTCCATGCTTCCCTCTATGAAGGGTCTTTCTTTTACTTTTATGTTGAGTCTCCATCTTCTAACTTTTTGCACAGTTGAGAGAGCATAGTTTCCATTCTGAGTTTTATGTGCATTTGTCCCAGAAAGATTATTAATTGATTCATGATGTGTTATTGCTTGTTCTCTAATTATTTGTCCTAGTCTTCCTCATGAACTTTGAAGGTGTCCTGGCATTTATGTTTTGCCCCACTCTTAAGGACTAGCGAAATATCACTTTGACATGCTTTCTCTATACTTGAAACAAACGTATATCTTCCGTTGCATTGTTATTCATGATCTTTTATTTGAATTACTTCTCATGATGCAAGGTGATTGCCGTGTTTTATTATTAAAGTTCTATTTATCATGCTTGTGTTAAAGTTCTATGATCTCATCTTACTTATGCTTTTACATTATTAATGATCAAGTTTATGTTGGTAGTATGTCACCTCAGAAATTATTGCGTTTTTATCGTTTACCTACTCGAGGAAAAGTAGGAACTAAGCTTGGGGATGTTGATACGTCACAAACGTATCCTTAATTTCTGATGTTCCATGTTGTTTTCTTATTGTTTCCCACATGTTTGCTATACACTTTATGCCTTTTTTATCGATTTCCCGGGACTAACCTATTGACAAGATGCCATAGAGCATGTTCATGTTTTCTGCTGTGTTTAGTTTCAGAAAAGTTGTTCTAGAAATATTCTCGGAATTGACGATTCAAAAGTCATAAGTCTTAGAAGTCCCGGAGGGTCCACGGAGCCCCGAAGAGACCCGGAGGGGTGCCCGGGAGCCACCACACCATAGGTGGCGCGGTTCCCCCTCTGACCGCGCCAAGGGGTGGTGTGGTCCCCCTTGCCCCCCCGGCATCGCCCTTTAGCCTATTTATTGCCCCCGAGGCATAAACCCTAAAAAAGATCGGCCTTTTCCACCAAAAAAAGTCGTAGCTCCACCGCCGCCGCAGACAAGTTTCGGGGCACAAGAATCTCTGTTTCGGCACCCTGTCGGGACGGGGAAGTGCCCCCGAAGCTATCTCCATCGACTCCACCGTCATCTTCATCGCCGTTGCTGTCTCCTATGATGAGGAGGGAGTAGTTCTCCCCCGGGGCTGAGGGCTCTACCGATATATATGTGTTTCATCTCTCTCTCTCCCATGGTGTGATCTTTATGTGATCGCGAGCTTTGTAATCTAGTTGAATAAGTAGATGTTATTCTTCATTGGTTATGCTAGTCAAGTGGTTTTGTTATGAGATCTTCGTAGACACTTTGATCATAGTGTAATGGTGAAAGTGTGTGCACCGTGTGGTTTAGCATGATATTTATATCTTGTGTTGGATGACCCTATGAAATTGTGGTGTTTGTCTAGTACCTTCTAGGGCGCTCATAGTGACATTGTGGGGTTAACTAGACATGGGAATGCGACTTTGAGGAGTGTCGTTACATCCCTACGCAATGAATTGATGTTTGTCATTCAACCGGAGAGTGGTTCGGAGTAGCATAGTGAAGAGAGATATTTATGCATTCAATTATGTTATCATTGTTGAGAGTGTTCACTAGTGAAAGTATGATCCCTAGGCCTTGTTTCTAAGCATTGAAACACCATTTAGAGCCAGTTCTGCTACATGTTTGCTTGCTTCCATTTTTATTTCAGATTGCTATTATCACTTATAAACATCCATATTACTTGTATTTTACTCTCTCTCTCTCTCTCTCTTCGCCAAACTAGTGCACCTATACTACTGACAATTGTATTAGGTGTGTTAGGGACACAAGAGACTTCTTGTATCGTAATTGCAGGGTTGCTTGAGAGGGATACCTTTGACCTCTGCCTCCCCGAGTTCGATAAACCTTGGGTAATCCACTTAAGAAAAACTTGCTGCTGTTCTACAAACCTATGCACTTGGAGGCCCAACACTGTCTACAAGAATAGAAGCGTGCGTAGACATCAAACATCCATCTACATTATGTAACTTGATGACGTGCTTTATTGACATATTGCATACTGCTACACTGGCACGAGCATCCAATTTGATACATCAGAGACATGCTTTATTGTTGTATTGCATACTGCTACACTGGCAGGGTCATTCAATTGGATACATCATTGATATTTTATTATGAGTTATGAGTACTAAAGGTGTGATGATTCATTGCAATATAGAGTGTTTTCCCTACCAGTGAGGTTTTAAAAAAAAAGAACCCCCAAAAAAGAGGGGACAATGAGAGATATTGACGTGGGGGTACTCGAGAGACCCTCCACTATGAGGATACCCGGTGCGGCCCATTAAGAAGTGCCCTCGCAGGCTCCATGAGTAACTCCATGAAGGTCCATGGAGGAGATTGGTCCAAAGTGGAAGGATAGACTTAAGCACCAACAATAGGAAAGGATAGAAACCGACTCAAAGTCGAGTCCACCTCATGTACGACCCCTGAGACCCTGCTACCTACATAAAGCACGGGAGAGGGTCACGAACGAAACAGACAACCCTAGATTCAGAGCTACGGCAGATTCAATCTGTAAATAGCACCCCCTGTAATCGATACTTTCCACCCCCATCAAAATAAATCCCGGTGGGCAGTAACCTGTTGAGTCGAGTAGTCCACCAACGCCTTTTTCTCTCTTACGAACCCCCAGGTCCCTCACCATGGGGATTCTTGAGGTCACCCCCTCGACATTGACGCCGTCTGTGGGAATCCGAGGCGCTGGATCCGCGACCTCTTCGCTTCATCATCAAAAAAACTATGACTCGACAATCTGGGCGGACTCGATCCACTTCAGGTCGATGGACTCGCCGGCATCACGCCAGATATTTGACTGCCTCGACGCAAGTATCGATCTAAAGATTGGTGGCCTAATATTTCACGCGGGACGCGCGAGAGCGATACGCCTTGAAGATTCCGTTCGGGTCCAACTGGAGGAGGCGATCATACTGGAACTCTCGCTGCTCTCGCTCAAGGAAGCAAGCCTTGAGTACCTAACACCTATGTACACTTCGTCGCAATTGCAAGACGCATCGAGCCGTCGTCCTCGGAAAGCTACGATTGAGACGAGGTGACCGATCCGCCCAAAGCAACCCATGCAACCGACACAAACATGGCTGAGGAAGATGGAGACGAAGACGACGAAGAAACCAACAAGGACCCGACGAAATCTCCTCCGCCCGAGGAAAAGGACCCGAAGGGAGACGATGGCGAACCCAGAGAACTGCCTCCACCCGCCAACTCTAGATCCGAGACTAAAGGCAAGAAGGGTAAAACAGGACGCCCCAACTACTCGTTTCAAAGGATACAATGGCACTAGTCACCGCGCTAGTCGAGCAGGGTCTCCCTCTTCCAACAGATGCTTGCACGGAGGAGCAAATGGCTTATAAGTGTAAACTAGCCCAGCACAGAAAGAAGCTAAGCAAGATGTACAAAGAGCTAGACGTCACCGGTCTCCTAGAGATGCACTCGACTGAAGCTTCGGGTAGCGGGCTGCAGAAACCACCCGCTCCCAAGCGACGGTCGTGAACAACCAATATGCCAGCTGGCTATATGAAGGGGATCCGAAAGGTACTAGATCTTGATCAGGACCTGAAAGAACCCACTCCAATGGAGAAACTGGCACCCAGAACACCTCATGAAAGGCTCCTGCAAGTCCAGACATACCTGATGTCCATTAAACCAACATCGGGTGATCCCCGTGGAGAAGTATATGAGAAGATGCTATGGGGCCTCAGCATGGCAAGCGCGGAGCTAGGGAAGAAACCTGCCCCGCGAGCGGCAGCGCTCGCAAATCCGCTGAAGGAGATAGCCAAACCAACTCGGGTGACACGTCAAGAAGAGGACCCGGAAGATCTGCGAAATCGGCTGACATAGAACAAAGTGGACATGCCGGGAAGGGAAAGAGCGGCAGAAATACCACAACCAAGGACAATTATAACTCGAGTGGAGAACCCGAGATACGATTTGACTGACTTGGACGTTGAGGAACTATGTGGGCCTCCTTGTTTCACTCGAGAAATTCGCTAGGCCAGGAAGCCAAAACGCCCAAGTACGACGACGATCAGGAACCCGAGGCATGGTTAGATGATTATTTAACGACCGTAAGGTTCCAAAAGGGGATCAAGGTTATAGCATTGAGTACATACAGCTGCAGCTGGTGCACGCGGCGAGAAACTGGCTGAAGAGCCGGTCCAAGAACAAATACAGTTGCTGGGAGGAATTTGAGTATGATTTCATCTAGAACTTTAGATCCACCTGCAAACGACCAGTAACGGTCGGCCAGCTGAAATCATGCAGGCAAAGATCAGATGAGAATATTTGCGGGTACATACAGAGGTGGACCACGTTGAAAAACAGTGCAGAGGAGATCTCAGACTAAACAGAAGCCGACAGCTCCAGAGACGGACTCCGCCGAATTTACCTAAGGGAGTACATCGGCCGGATTCGAGTGAGAACTGTGAGGAAACTCATGGAAGATCTCACAGTGACCTCCTATTCTCACGAGGGGAACAGAAGATACAATAATGACCAAAATAGAAGAAGGAAGCACAAAAACCGGACATTCGATTAAATGGAACCCGAATTAGTCGCAACCGAGTTCCCGGTCAGTCGCAGTAACGACTACCGCATGCAAGGGCGAGAGCAGCCGCGCGAACAGGAGCACGAACATGGGCAGGAACATAAGCGCGAGAGGAATCCACGGAAGATACGGTCAGACGGGTTACCGCACATATCAATAGAGAAGCAACTCGAAGGGTCGTGCCCAAACCACATGTACAACGATGACAATGGAATATGCAGATCCAGTCACAAATTGAAGGACTGTCGCAGATTCAACCTACTCATGGAAGCATCTTTGAGGAAACAAAGGGAAGCACATCAGGCAAGATTCCCGGCTGTTCCAGGAGCACCCCAGTACCAGCAGTCGCCCAGTCTCAGCAACAACCCCCAGCGCAAGGAGCACCTAGAGCGCAGCAAGCTGCAGCAACACATCATCAGTATAGGATGGGTTACTCGGAAGAAGACAGATACCCAGAGCCAAAAGGAAAAGTATACATGATACAAAAATGCGCCCCCTCCAAAAGAAGCCAAAAGCTCAATAATAGCAAGGTGACTTTAGCGGAAATATCACCCCCTACAGCGCCCGAGTTCCTGGATTGGTCCAATGCAAACACCGCCTTTTCCAGAGCCAATCATCTGCTTCGAGTCCTCTTCCCAGGAAAGGCAGCACTGGCACTCGAAGCAAAAATCGGAGTCTATGATCTAAATTGAGTATTCATGGACGGAGGAAGCGGGATCAACATCATCTACACAGAAACGCCGAAGGAAATGAATATATCAATAAGTAACCTGAAGCAATCGAAGAACTCATTCCACGACATTGTGCCGGGAAAAGAAGTCAAACCCTTGGGTACAGTAGAACTTGAGGTGGTTATTTGGAGAACATGACAACTACAGGAAAGAAAAACTCGACTTCAAAGTAGTCGACTGGCCGTCTCAATACAATGCGATACTCGGCAGGACAACATTTGTGAGATTCATGGCAGTACCCCACTACGCGTACCTGATGCTAAAAAATCCAGGACCTAGGGGGTAATCACAGTGCGCGGAAACTACAAAAAATCTGATAGTTGCGACATCGAGTTCAACAGAATATCGCAGTCATTCAGAATGCAGCAGGAATTGGCACACATAACTGCTATGACTGATCACTCGATTCTTCCCTTGACAAAGAATACAACACCAGAGATGCAGTTCGACGTGAAAAAGGACTGTCGATAACTCATGTCGACAAATCCCTCGGATGATCTGGTAGGGTTTCAAGTGATGGAACATAATAGGCGCTGGCGGTTACGACGGCTAAGGGGGGCACAATTTACCCAGGTTCGGGGCCCTCGTAGATGTAATACCCTTACTCCTGCTTGTATGCCCTTGTATTATGAAGATTGGTTACAATGGTGGTGCGCAAGTCGAGAGATGGGAACTCGAGCTATGGCTATGGTGGTGCAAAGTCTAGATTGGATCTCCCCCTCGGGTGGCTCTCCCAGCCCTTAAATAGGTGGTCGGGTCTCAAGCCGTACCCGGGGGGGGATACATACCCTAGCCCTAGTCGGTGGAAACCTTCCATCTTGTCCTGCAAGTCTTGTGGGTGGGCCGCTGCTGGGCCTTCTAGAGCCACGGGGTAGTCCTTTGCGTTGGGCTTCAGTGTTGAGCCTTAGACCAGGTAGGCCCATCCGACAGGTCCTGAAGTCATCCCCACAGGACAGATCCTTGGGTCTTACCTTCGTACTCGAGGAATACAACGTCCAGTCGTGCCTTGACGGCTGAACGACCGGGGTTTGTTTCGAGTGATGTGTTTGTACATCATAATGTGGAGTTGTGGTTTTTGCGGGAGCCGCGTACTCACTATTTTCTCCCTGCTGCATGGCGAGTGCCGCTCTTTGTTTTTCGGAAATGGCGAGTGCCAATGTTTTCACCTTGCAATCCTCGAGTGAGGTGAGCTTTTCTTCTGAGTCTATACGAAAGAAATTTCGTGTTGTGAGGTTCCGTACGAAAGAATTTTCGTGTAATGAGGTGCGCAATGACGTCACCGTGCACTCGCCTGCTCCCGATGGGACGTGACGCAGTGGGACAGGGCACATAGGGCCCATCGTGTCAGCTTTTGACCGGCAGCGTGCCGTCGTGCGCTGATTTTTCCGCAGGACGTACAGTAATTACGCACGATCCTGCGTTAAAGATCGTGCAGGGTAACCGCCCTTTGTCTCTTCGTTTCGGCTCAGCGCGTGGCAGCTAGGATGCGCGCCACGTACGCAAATCAACGGTTCTCAGAGACCCAGTGGCATAATAAATAGTGGGCCTTAGGGAGAAGTCACTTTCCCTGGCCCTTATTCATCTTCTTCTTCCTTCATCGCTCCCACCTTCCTCTGCGAGAGAGCGAGCACCAATGGCCCCAGGCAAGAAATGTGGCGCGGCCGCAACTTCCGGCAAGGAGGTGGCCAACGCTTCCACGGCGGCTCCGGTGAAGAGGATGGGCGAGTGGCACCCTTCCAATGTGACGAAGAAGAGCAGCTCAGAGATGCAGAGGGAGGGACTGCTCCCTTTGGAAGACTCCGGGCGTGTCCTCATGCCAACGAAGGGGGAGGAGATGCCCAGTCCGCGTGCCAATGAGCGTGTCGCTTTCTCGGAGCACGTCGCCCGAGGTATGTCTTTGCCCTCCACCTGTTTTTCCTTGGGATGTTGTATGTCTATGGCATACAGCTGCACGATCTCCCTCCCAATGCGGTGCAACATGTTTCGTGCTTCATCGTGCTGTACAAATGCTTCCTTGGCACCCGCATTGGGGGCTCTGGAATGCCATCTTTCAGGTGAGGATTTTTCGGAGAAGCCCCTGGCGGGTGAGAGAGTGGGGGCGCCGTTGGCGATCGGCGGTTTCAGAATCCATACAACCAAGGAGTTCCCGTACCTGAAGATGATCTTCATCGAGTCGGCGCAAGGATGGCGCCAAAAATGGTTCTACGTCCAGGAAGACGACATGGGTGGCGTCCCAGAATTGCATTCGCGATTCTGAAGCGGAGGAATTCCTGGGCGCACAAGCTATCACCCGAGGAGTCCAAGAAGGTGTCTCCCCTGCTCGCGCAATTCGGGCGACTCCGACGGAAGGATCAAGGGCCTATGCTGAATGAGATGCATTTGGCGAGCGTCTTCCTGCGCCGGAGGATTCAACCGCTTCAGGACAGGCCCACCCCTATGTGGGAGTTCTCGGGTATCAACAATCCGAGCCGGAGGTGCGACGACATCCTCTCGAATGCTGAGTTCAAGAAGAAAATTACTGCCATCACCAGTCTGAAGAAGGGGGAGAGCCACTTGCCGTGTCCCTTCACGCCTTTTGACGCCCAACATCCTCTGAGCGAGGTAAACTTCTTTACACTTCCTGTTTCTTAATTTTCTCCTTTTGTGGATTCCTACCAATTGAATTTGCTTCTTCCTTTCTTTCTTCTTCATTGCAGAACAAAGACATGGCGAAGTGCTACCCGCCACTTTCCGCGGATGACGGAGGCTCGGATCTTCTGGCGAGTAACTTTGAGGCTCCTCCCAAAGCCAGCGTCGCGGATGCAGAATCCAGCGAGGAGCAGGAGGAGCTGGAAGAGGAGGAGGAGTCGCTCAGGAATCACAAGCGCCGTCGAGTGGGGGATGATGAGGCGACATCCAAAGACAGGTCCTTGAGTGAGGACACTATCGAGGAGATCGAGACTCATCCGATTGTGGCGACTCCTTGATCCAAAGACAGTTCCTTGATCGAGGAACGTGCTTCCTCCCTTGATCCAACAGTCCAAGATTCCCACCGCCTGGGACGTGGATAACCTTGACGAGGACGAGTGAGTTTTCATGCTCTTGCTAGCTGAAGGGGGTTGCCGCGAGTCCACCTCGAGCTTCAAGTCCTCCTCGACGATCTCTGAGCCCTGCGAGGACGGTCGACACTTCTGCGTACGCGATGCCCAGCTTGGCACACGAGCAACATTTGGATGCCGGGGCGTCAGCGCACAAAGAGGTCTCGGCCAGTTCGCCTGACCCTTTGTCGACCCCGAATGGCAAGGTAAAGTTCTCTTTCTTTCAAGTAGTTGTTCTTCTTCACATCGGGTGCACGGCAGTGCTCCCGATGGGAGTAGCCCCCGAGTCAATGATCGACTGTTTGCAGTCGGTTACAGACTCAAGTTGCGTCCTTGATTTTATTGCTTTTCTTCTTTCATCTTGATCTTATCGGGTGCACGACAGTGCTCCCGATGGGAGTAGCCCCCGAAACTATACTCGACTGCGTGCAGTCGTGTATAGACTCAAGCAACACTTGTCTAATTCGCAAAGTTTTGCAGACCATTCTTTATTCTTTGGTTGCATTCGGGCGTCGCCTTGCTGTGGCCGAGGCAGAGTGCACTTCCCTTTGCCAATAGCGTGACCAGTGCCTTCAAAACGCCCGTTCTTCGAGAGGTGAGTTACCATGCGATTCATGTTTTTCGCTTTGTTTCTCCAGATTGCATCATTGTATGACGCATTCTTTCCATGTCGTAGATGAGGCTGCCGATGCAAACATCGAGAAGACTGAAGCTAAATCTCGGATCAAATATCTCGAGAAGGAGTTGGAGTCTGCCCGAAGGGAGCTAGAGTCCACTTGCAAGGAAGAGGCCGAGCGTCTTGCTGCATCTCGTGAGTCTCTGAAGAAATTGGAGGACGCGGGTGTGGCGCACGACAACGGCCTGACTGACATCCTTCATCTATAGCTCAGGCTTTGGCAGGTACATTACTTGTCCATTCGCGCTTTTATCTTGCCGATTTCTCCTTCCTTTTGTGACTTGTTTCATCCTGTTGCAGATGCGCTTTGCATTGCCTTAACGCTTCCTGGAGGGGTATGGGTTGATGCTCTGGCGGATGTGTGCACCCAGCTGCAGGAGCACGGGAAGAAGGTGTGGCTCTCCCTTCGTGATGCTTCTCGAGTGTTATTGCAGCTGCATCAGCGACTGCTCGCAGGGTAGCCGGTTCCGTCGACCCTGGAGGGCCTCCTGCAAGTTTTCCTTGGCGAAGGCAATCCTCTTCAGGAGTACACTCTCGCCCAGACCGAGTGCGGAGCCATGACAGCCATCCAGTTCGCTCTGGCGCACGGTGTCTCGGGTGACATGGAGAAGGTGTACTCGGAGCTTCCTCAAGACGCCCTGGGCAAAAAAGGTAGCGCTCCTTCCTTTTGGCGATCGTGCTGAGAAGTTAGCAAAGATGCTTTCTGAGCTGCTTTCTCGCGGTCGCGGTACGAAACCATCTACCAGCGGAGCCACTTCCGGGAAGTCGATTGCCCCTTAGGCTAGATAAAATTCTTGCTTTTGTATGGCTGGCCGTGTAATGAACCTTTGGGAATAATCTATGTTTTAATTTATGAATGAAGGGTTTTAAAGTGTCGGCATTCGTCGGTTTGCCTTACTTTGTGTTCTCCCGATGGGATTAGCCCCCTAGCATACGAAGAAATTTTCGTTGTATATCATCGAGTGATATGCAGCCTTGCGACTGAAACTGTCGTGTGTTCTATACTGTTTGCAGATTGTGGATTCTGGCGGTGGCTTGATGTCTATGCATGCTTCTATTCTTGTAGACAGTGTTGGGCCTCCAAGTGCAGAGGTTTGTAGAACAGCAGCAAGTTTCCCTTAAGTGGATCACCCAAGGTTTATCGAATTCAGGGAGGAAGAAGTCAAAGATATCCCTCTCAAGCAACCTTGCAATTACGATACAAGAAGTCTCTTGTGTCCCCAGCACACCTATTACACTTGTCGGTTGTATATGTGCACTTGTTTGGAGAAGAGAGAGTGAAATACAAGTAATATGGATGTTTATAAGTGGTAATAGCAATCTGAAATAAAAATGGCAGCAAGCAAACATGTAGCAGATTAGGTTGTAAACGGTATTTAAATGCTTAGAAACAAGGTATAGGGATCCTACTTTCACTAGTGGACACTCTCAACAATGAAAACATAATTGAATGCATAAATATCTCTCTTCACTACACTACTCCGAACCACTCTCCGGTTGAATAACAAACACCAATTAATGGCGTAGGGCTGCAAAAAGCACTCCTTAAAGTCGTATTCCCATGTCTAGTTAACCCCACACTGCCACTATGAGTGCCCTAGAAGGTACTAGACAAACAACACAATTTCATAGGGTCATCCAACACAAGATATAAATATCATGCTAAACCACACGGTGCACACACTGTCACCTTTACACCGTGATCAAAGTGTTTACGGAGATCTCATAACAAAACCACTTGAGTAGCATAACAGATTAAGAGTAACATCTACTTATTCAACTAGATTACAAAGCTCATGATCACATAAAGATCACACCATGGGAGAGAGAGATGAAACACATAGCTACCGGTAGAGCCCTCAGCCCCGGGGAAGAACTACTCCCTTCTCATCATAGGAGACAACAACGACGATGAAGATGGCAGTGGAGTCGATGGAGATGGCTCCGGGGCACTTTCCCGTCTCGGCAGGGTGCCGGAACAGAGATTTCTGTCCCCCGAAACTTGTCGGTGGCGGCGGCGGAGCTACAAAACTTTTCGTGGAAGGAGGCCGATTTCTTTAGAGTTTATGCATCGGGGGGCATATATAGGCAAAAGGGCGATGGCGGTGGGCGCTCGAGGGGCCCCCACACCACCCCCAGGCGCGGCCAGGGGTCCACCCACACCCAGACATGGTGTGGGGGCTCTGGGGCACCCCTCTGGGTCTGCTTTGGACTTCCTTGACCCTCCGGGACTTGTAAGAATTATGGGTTTTGAATCGTCCAATTCTGAGAATATTTCCAGAACAACTTTTCTGAAGCTAAAAACAGCAAAAAACAGGAACTGGCTCTGTGGCATCTTGTCAATAGGTTAGTCACGGGAAATCGATAAAAATGACATAAAGTGTAAGGAAAACATGTAGCATTTGGCATGAAAACAACATGGAACATCAGAAATTAAGGATACGTTTATGACGTATCAACATCCCCAAGCTTAGTTCCTACTCATCCTCGAGTAGGTAAACGATAAAAACACATAATTTATGAGGTGACATGCTACCAACATAAACTTGATCATCATAGTAATGTAAAGCATGTAAACTAGGATCAAATGAATAAAGGTTGTGGTTTATAATTGATATCAAAGAGTAATGTATAAACCATTAGGAAAAAAAAGTAAAACCTTTCAATGAATCAATACTAAAAGACAATCCATTAAAAAAAAACCTTTCAATGAATCAATACTAAAAGACAATCCATTGTGCAAATAATATTAGAGATGATTTAAGCTTCAAGAACAACAAATAATCATCCAAGGCATCAAACTCTCACAAAAAAAAGTAAACAAAAAACATAACATAAACATTCAAAAATTGTGCAAAAACAAGCATATGGCACCAAAGCTAAAAGAACATTATGGGGGGGAGGGGTTGGATGGTCAGTGGAAGAAAGTCTCACACAACCGAAGGTGACCATTAAACAAGAGGAAGTCTTATAATCGAAGTTATGAAAGGAGTAGTGATTGCCACACAATGGATGCACATAGAGCTATAAGTGTATGAAAGCTCTCCAATGGAACTAGTAGGGGGTGCATCCAACCTGCTTGGTCACGAAGACCTAGAGCTCTTTTGAGGAGGCTCATCATTGGAATATACAAGCCAAGTTATATAATGTAAGTTACCCACATAGTTATGCAAGTCATAATATGAAAACTCTCTCCAAACTGAAGTAATGATGCTAAACAAAGCACAAGTGTGGAATACATGATAGTAATGTTGCCCCCTCTCTCTTTATTTTCTCTATTTTGCCTCTTTCTTTATTTTGTATTTTTTTTCTCTTTTGGGCCTTTTCTCTTTTTTTATATGTAACCTCACTGGTAGGGGCAAAACTCTATTTTATAATGAATCAACACACTTTTAGTACTCATAACTCAAACTGAAATATCTCTGATGAATGGAACTAAATGCTCTTGCCAGTGTAGCAGTATGCAAAAATAATAATGAAGCATGACAATTAACATAATGACGATGGATGTTGTATGGCAATATATCTCGGAATGACTATGGAAATGCCATGGTAGGTAGGTGTGGTGCTGTTTTGAGGAAGATAAATTTTGGCTTATGTGTAGAACAACAAAGTTCTCCCACGAGGTTTGGATGTACTGGCGAAGTTTGCACCAACTCTCAATGTGAGAATGAGCAATGCACAATATCGAAGAGGCTAGAAAATATGGATGGTGGAAGTGCCAGAAAACCGCAACATAGAACTCACAAGTTGAAAGTTTCCAAATAAAATCATGATATCACAAGGCATAATGAAAATTACTCCAAGAGGGTCCGTGGTAGTGACAAGTCACTATTAGCTACCCCGACCGTAGCGCGTAACAAAAAGCCATTTACCATTACTATCAGCAAACGAAGTCATATACCATTATCCTATCAACTGGTTATTTGAGTGTGGCACAGTTTCAAGCTTCTAGACCAACCATTTTACTCTACTAAACCAGCATGTTTACTATTAAGCAAATTAATATCTTAAAACAACATCAAATAATCAAGTGAACCAGTTTAATGATCTACAAAAATATGCAAGCTTTTTCGTTATACTATCTACCACACGTAGCATTTTCTACCAAACACCAAAAAAAAACTATCCAAGATATATAGCAATTAAACAAGAGAGTACTAACACAACTCTACTAAAACTAACAACTCTGAATAAGAGATGCATGAAAACAAGGGCTAAACACAGTACTAGCAAAAAGTGAACACTCACGGAACAATAAGAATGAAAACTAGAGTGTTCTAAGCAACAAAAATTGAGCGTGTCTCTCTCCAAAACAAGTATGATAGGATACAACCATAAACTACAACAAAGAAAACTAAACAAACTGAAAGCAAAAATAACTGACGCTCCAAGTAAAATTCATATGATGTGACCGAATAAAAATATAGTTTCACTAGAAGTGACCGGATAAATTGTTGATGAAGAAGGGGATGCCTTGGGAATCCCCAAGCTTAGATGCTTGGGTCTTCTTATAATTTTCTGGGATGAACCACGGGGGCATCCCCAAGCTTTTACCTTGCACTCTTCTTGATCACATTATATCACCCTCTTCTCTTGACCCTTGAAAACTTCCTTCACACCACACTCAAAGAGTAATTCGCATTAGAGGGTTAGTGCAACCATAAAAAATTCATGTGTTCTGTATGGGCACAAGTGCTATTTATAGTTTTAAACATTAGCTACAACCATTTATGTTTCGTGAAGTAAAGAAATCCACCTGAAATCGTAAAAGAGCAAATGCAAGAAAAATGGCAGAATCTGCCAAAACCAGAACAGTCTGTAAAGACGAATTTTTTTCGGGGCACTTACGTTGCTCAGATCGAAAAACTTAAAGAACAAAAAAGTTTCTAAATTATCTGAGGAATAATCAAAAAAAAATGCAGGTCATTCCGATCTTTCTGGATTTTATACGATTTTTTACGGTGCACAGAAGAAATTTGTTTCCTGCGCAGAAATCCAAAACCAACTCCAACTCTCGCCAAAAACTTTACTTGGCACAACTAAAACATGAAAATAAAGATACAAAGAAGTTTCTACAGAAGTACACAACCCCTTGACTCAAAGAAAACAGATAAAAACAAAGAAAAACTAAAACCATGGGTTATCTCCCAAGAAGTGCTTTTCTTTAAAGCCTTTTAGTTAGGCATGATAATTTGAGAAGATTCTCACATGAGAAATATTAATTGAAGCAAAAGGGAGCATCAAGAAGAAAATGTAAAACAAATTTAAGTCTAACCCACTTTCTATGAAAAATAATCTTGTAAAAAAACAAGCCAATAAAGCACAAAGTGGCCAGCATATGAAGACAAAATAAGTGCAACTTCAAAATTTTCAACATAAAGAGGGGAAACTTGATATTTTTGAGATGCATAAGACTATGTTTCCCTCTCTCATAATAACTTTCAATAGCATCATGAATAAAATTAACAATATAACTATCACATAAAACATTCTTATCATGAGCCACATGCATAAAAGAATTAATACTCTCCACATAAGCATAGTCATTCTTATTAATAGTAGTGGGAGCAAATTCAACAAAATAGCTATCATTATAATTCTCATCACCATCATCATCAAATATAGGAGACATATTATAATCATAATTAACTTTCTCCTCAATAGTAGGTGGATTGAAAATATCATATTCATCATTGTAATCGTCATAAAGAACTCCAACATGATAGACAAGTTGTATATTAGGGAGATGGTTTTGGGTAATCCCTCCATAACTATGACAAGTTTCATATAGATAATTGTAATCATAGCCTATGTTATAGCATCTTTTATAATGGTTATCAAAGACTGGAGGCATAGTATCATCATAAGCAATAGAATAGTTATCTCCAAAAGTGCATTCATTTGTAAACATATCATCATTTTTACTAGAAAGAGATGTATTAAGCATATAATCATCAGTAGCAAAAGGATTTTCAAACACATTATCCACAAGCTCAGAGCTTTCTATATCATCATTGGAAGGAACATGGATGGTACTAATAGTACAACAATTATTATCATTTTTAGAATTGGTACCAAAGATAGTTTCAAGATTATAAGTAGTATCATCATTGTCCCACTCATGATCATCAAATTCAGTAGTAGGCATAAAATAATCCTCTTCAATAGTTCCTACAGAATTAACATCACGATAATAACCAATATAACAATCATGTATATCATCTTCAATATTAATTTTTGAATCATACTCACTAGGAATAACCATGAGAGGAGCAACATGCTTAGGGGGAGATACCGTTACCTCTCTCCTTTTACTCCTCCTCTTCTTCTTCTTCTTCTTCTTCTTCTTCTTCTTCTTCTTCTTCTTCTTCTTGTTCTTCTTCTTATTCCTCTCTATAGGAGGGAGAGGCTTGAAAGGAAGCTTCTCCACATACCCTAATTTATTGTCAGAAACAATGGAAAAAACATTGGAATATTCCTCCTCTTCATTAATAAGATGAAAAGAAATATTAGCCATGTCATATTTTGGTGAAGTATCCTCTTTTATAATATTTTGCATGTAAGTATTTGCGTGGAAATTATTGACACAATAAAGATGACAACCATGCATGACACTATTCATAAGCACTCATATCTACCAAAGAAGTTTTTCTTGATAACTTTTCACACCCCAAAAATAATGTAAGTTCATCAACCCGGAGGGCTCGCCCACTATATAAGGGGAGACCCTGGGGCGTAGAAGAGGAGGTTCTAAGTTAATAGCAAGGTAGCTCGAGACATCGAGAGCCAGAATCGCCCTTTATAATCGAGACCTTGTTTCCCAATAGTAAGAAAGCAGGAGTAGGTTTACTCTCAATAGAGGGGCCGAACCTAGGTAAATTCGCGTCTCTCTTTTCCGCCCTAACCCTTTCGAAGCTTCGCTCGGTAGCAATGGCCTCACAATCTAGTTCTCAGATGAGGACACTTGCCGTGAAAACCCCACGACAAGGATGATGTCGAAATCTGCTTCAAAGGATGAGGATGATACTTTATGTGTCATGCTGGATCGTGAAAAGCATACTTTATCGAAGCAAGCCCGTGTGGAAACAAGTATTTCAAAGTCTGAACTTGAAGTGCAAACTGAAGTTGAGAGAGGGGCGCATGCGAATATGCGCAACACAATTGCTGATTTGAGGCTGGCGAATGCAGACTCCGAGCGAATGAGGCTCCGTTTGCATTTGAAATGGATCAAATGCGAAAGGAACAAGACGAGCTAAAAACGTGCCAACAAGAAGGAGTTGCCTTGCTTCAGCACATATGTGGTAATTGAAACTATGGTCGTGTTGCTGAAAACTGAATTTCTGTATGTTGGTTTGCTTTTCCATAGAATAAACCAGTAGTGCTTGAATTTCTGTATTTGATGCCTGCTATGTGGTTTGCTTTTCTGCATACGGAACATAGAAAGGTCAATTCGAACGATCATTTAAGCATCTATCTGGCACGAAAACAAAAACATCGTAGTATCGTAACGTAAAAAGAGGCCTAAATCAGGGCACATGGTGCCATATGCCATGCCCACGTGTCGTTTTATGATTGAGCAGTTCCACAACAAAACAAAAAATCATGAAAATGATGCCACGTGGCACCGTGCATTTGGTACACGTGGCGTCGCTTTGCCGCTCGCTTCGCGTCGAAAAAAAATACGTCACCACGTAGCCCACGACGACCGGAGATCGTCCCAGAAAAAGACCACGCGGCGACCTATGATTGTTCCACGTGTCGTCATCTTGTTGCGTCATCTCATACCACGACGCTATCAGTTCGTCGCAGATGGCGTCCACATGGTTTCACCTGATTGGCCGAGGCTGCGACAATAAAAAAAGTCATGAACGTGATTGGTGGTTATGACGTCATGAACGGGATCGGTGATGTCATAACCGCGGTCTTAACAGTATCAACTCTTGATGGAAAAAACGTTGCAGTCGTAATGACGCAAGCTGCGTGTAATGTGACGTCAGCTGATTAGGCTAACGACCGTCAGTTAATCCTTTGCCACATGTCAGTTAATCCTTTGCCACATCAAACACTGAGAGCTAAGAAGATGGTCTTTTGCTTCTTGTTATGAGTTTCTCAAAATGTACCTCCAAGTTATCTTTGATCCCAAGAAAGCAAGACTGTTGAACAGATTTGTGATAATTATGTTTTAAAGCAAAAAAAAATTAAAATAAATTAGTAGAGAGAGCAAACCGAGGGGGGTGTGGGGGTGGTTTTTTAAGTGTTCTATCTTAGTGGACTGTATTTAATGAATTTACCATGCTTGCATTTGATTAGTCCAATCACTTTTTTGCCTATGATCTCATGAAAGAGCCGTATACTAAATAAGATACAACACCCCTCTCTTTCTTCAATTAATATAGTGTCACATCAGCAATATGTCTATGATATCGTGTCAAGATACAAGCATTACGGAAGGCCTGATGAAACTCTAACTACATATTTGAGATTTTTCACTTTTTGAAGCGGAGGTTTTAAATTTTATAAACTAAGCTTTCAAGCTATCATTGTGAAGTGTCAAATATCAAACCAATCTTCAAGTCAAAGTTTTGGGCTCTGAGCTCAAACTTCATCTCTTTGTGACATTGGCTCCTCGTCAATCCAGCAACCAGGCGTCCCGATTGAGGAGGTGCAACCTCCCCATTCGTTGGCAGACAAAGTACTACTACTATTTACTACACCGCAGTATCAAGCAGTACACGAGGCGTCCCTCCTTGGTTCATGTGGCAAAATTAAGACTAGCCACAATGTGGGTATCATAGGTAGTATCATACATGACATGTTGACAAAAAGCTGAGGTGACAGTTCAATTAATGAGGAGAGAGGTGATGGTGGTATCATAGGTAGATACCGTAACATAACGCATTACGAGACAAGATGAGTCCACATCACAATAAATGCAACACTATATGATACCACAAACATGTTACTACCCATTGTGAGAGTATTAACGTAGACTAGTATCATGTGCACGATACTAGTATATGATACTCTCCATTGTGACTAGTTTAAGACGACTCGTTCACGTATTCATGTGCGCATTCAGATATGGGAACTTCACCTATATAGGCTATATATATGCAACAGTCGACGGTGAATACAGAAACGTAACCGTTGCAGATGACATCGAGTTAGCTAACCACAACCTTCCTGCCGTCCAATGGCGAAGCCAGAAAGCGCCAAGCGCATGAGCCTCACCGTCGCTGGGAGTAGAGTGTTCGACTTCAAGGTCGAAGCATACTCCTCCGCTAGAAGCATGGCCGAAATTGGGGAGTCCTTCCAGTCGGACACCTTCCGTGTCGGTGGCTACGACTGGACCGTGCGTTTCTCCCCCTCGCTGAGTGTATAGTTCGAACTCGTGCTTATGAGCAACCTAGAAGACGGGGAGCGTGTCGGCGTAAAATTTGCAGTCACCATGCTCGATAAGTCCGGCAAGGCGTCGGCAGAACGGCGAACTAAGTGCTATGAGTTCTTCTACAAGGGCCAAGAGGAGGGCTTTCTCGGTTTCATGGACGAGAAAGATCTTCGCAAGTTCATTCAAGGAGATTGCTTCGTTGTGCGCTGCACCGTCTGTGTTCTTAGACGACCAAAACGTCATTAGGCAACTGATCAGACTAGTTTAGTTTTATGTAATTCGTTTTGTTTTTGTTGGGAACTTGAGATGATGTGTATTCATGTCATCTTCATCTCTAAATCGGCTGTTCTTTTGTTTTGTTGGGACGAAGTATGCATGTATGATCAGTGTACCGGTAGTCGGTAGACGTCTTCAGCTCTAGTGATTGATTTTTCTGGTGACGAGGATGATGCATGCATGTATGATCAATGTAGCGGAAGACATCTTCAGCTATAGAGATCAATACGCGCTAGAAAAGATTTTGAAGTTTGTTCATATGTGAATTTGCTCCGTTTTTTTTTCATTATCGTGATGATGGAATCTGATCTTTTATGCCGGAGCCACGTTTCACTGACTTTTTTTTTTTGAACAGGACGTTTCACTGACTTTGAGTATCTCCAATAGCTGCCCCATCTTAGAGTATGTAACTATATTTTAGGGCATTTGGGAGCCAATAACCATGCACTAACATCTGTCTTTGACTGTAAATTGTGGTTTCGAAATTTTTTAGCCGGAAAAAGAAAACAAAATCGTCGGACCGCCCCTCCCTAGCTCTAGTCCGCCTCCCCCCGACACAACTGCCCCCCCACCCGCCAGTTCGGATGGCTGCCGGAGCACCCGCCCGCCGCCGATTTGGGATAGTGACACCACGTCGATTCCGATCAATTTGGAATGTAGTCGCCACATCAGTGTCTGTAATAGCCGTTCCAACTCATTTGCGTCGTGTTGAGGTCAATTTTTGGCCGATGGAGCTCTGCTGGCAGCCGTGCCACCGCTTCGATCAATCCCAGCGACGACTACTTTCGACATCAACGATTTTCAAGCTCAAATTCGACCTTCCGCGTTCACGACGTCTTGCCGAATCATTTTCGCACCACCGCCGCTACCATCTAGGCATGTTTGTCCGGCTGTAGTGCGGCCATCCTACTTGAGGGACAACTGTTGGAGCAATTGTGACCTATTTTATACTCCCTCCGTTCAACAATAGATGACTTGCATTTGTCTATATATGGATGTATCTAGACACTAAACCATGTCTAGATACATCTATATCTAGATAAGTGGAAGTCATCTATTGTTGAACGGAGGGAGTAGCAGCTATCGGTGATGAGTATTTTTCTGGTGCCCTAAAAAACTATTTTTTTTTTGTAAATTTTACTCCTAAAGTAGAGCCGCTATTGAAGATGCTTTCAAGCCCTTTTTATTAAAAAACGCAGGAAAAAACAAGAGTGGCATTTTTTTATCAAAGTTTTCATCCATCGCCCGGGTCAGAGTCAACATTTTTTATCAAAGTTTTCAATTATAGGCTGCTCGAGCAAAGAGTAGGCGTCGTCGAATGCACGAAGCCACGAACCGAGTCCAACGCAACGCCCCCATTCCACCGCCTTGCCTTCGACCGCACCGCTACTCGAGTCGCGCCCTCCCAAAATTCCCCGCCTCGTTCACCCCCTTTCTCCCGCCATGAGCTCCTCCTCCGGCCGCCGCTCCTCGCCGCCGGCGCAGCCGGTGGCCTCCTCGTCGGGTCAGAAGCGGGCGAGGGGTGAAGACGACCTCGGCGCGTCGCCTTCCAACTCCGGCCCCGCCCCGGCCCAAAACCCTCGCCGCGCCTTCTCCTCCTCCCCGTTCGCCGACTTCGGGAGCTACATGTCCGCGAAGAACAGCAAGCTCACCGCGCAGTTCAACGCCGACGCGGCCACCTCCGCCGCGGCGCCGGGGGGCCTCTTCGCGGGCGTATCCATCTTCGTCGACGGCTTCACCATCCCCTCTCACCAGGTGCCCTCCTCCGGCTAATACTGTACTCTGTGCGATTTGATCGCATTTTGCTGTAGCTATATCGGTGGAGGTTATGCCAATTTATTCCAATCTTATTGATTCGGGGATTTTCCAGGAGCTAAAGGAGATTATGCTGAACAACGGAGGCCGTTTCGTCAACTACTTCTCGAGGCACACGGTGACGCACATCATCTGCACTCACCTCCCCGAGAGCAAAATGCGGAATATGAGGTACGGAAGTGGGGAGACGAAAAGAGGGTTTACTATTTGTGCTAGTGTAAATATGTTACAGTTATGTTCTCTTCTTTTGGGTGTGTCCCTGATATGGTTGCTGCTTAATCCAGAGCATTCAGTAAGGGACTTCCTGTTGTGAAGCCGGCCTGGGTGGCGGATTCCCTTGCAGAGAACCGGCTTCTCAGCTGTATTTTTCTTTCCTCCTTCTCTTTTGTAACCAGTATCGTAGCGCTGAATGATACACTCCACTCTTGCAGCATTTGGTTGAGTGTTTCGATAAACCATATGCTGCTAGCAACAATGTATGGTGATAGGTTTTGATTGATTTGTTAGTTGCATCAGTGCACATGGAATTGCAGATGTTGTTTTCAGCTTAAGATATGTAGCCCTGCATGGTCCTCCATCCACTAGAAATCTAGAACCATATTAAATCATCATAATCTACAGTTTTTCCTAGTTACTTCTGTGCACATGTTCCCTGAGTATGATGCAATTAACCAAGTTCCCTTATTCAAAATTTAAATTTGTGATATGATTCTGCACTTCACATGTATAGCCTGTGCTGATTTCTTATGACACCTGTAGTTCGTATCCACTTATCTTACTTCATTTGTTCTCACAATGGAATCATCCTTCTGTTTTCTTATTATCACTCAGGCATTCCATATCAAATAAGTCACCATACTTCTTCAAGCCGAAAGCAGATGAAGCTTTCTGCTTTCTTTTCTGGGAAACAAAATGGGACACACTATCAGTGTGACCAAAATGATGAGAACAAAGACCTTGAGATTCAAACTTCTTCTGTCCAGGAGGAATTACCAGAACAAAATGAATCTCGTGAAAAACAAGGACCATTAATGAGTGTTGAGGTAGCAGAGGACTCACTATCCCCAGATGAACACGAAGTTTCAACATTCAAAGAACGAGATGGTGAAGATTTTGCAATGGACGGGGATGATAATGATTGTGAAACAGAATTTTCAGAAAGTGTGGACAATGACATGGATGCTAAACTTTATGTGCCCGACTCCCCTGATGCTACAGACAATGATATGGATGCTAAACTTTATGTGCCCGACTCCCCTGATGCTACAGACAACATGGATGCTAAGCTTTACGTGGCTGACTCCCCTGATGCTAAACTTTATGTGTCCGACTCTCCTGATGCTACATCAGACGTGTGCGGTACAAACTCTGTGGGCAGTCATGTATCATTGCGTTCGTTGGAGAAAGATACAGCTAAATCTTCTAGCCGTTCACATTCAACCCTAACAGATCCAAATTTTGTGGAAAATTATTTCAAGGTACGTTACTCAAGCTGTTCTGTTTTTACTTTTGTTAAGCAATTGTTCTCACAATGAAATGCTTTGGATCAATATTGGAACACTGCTATTGAAATATCGAATCTACTATCTTGTAAGGAATTAAGTTTATATCCAAATCTTGATCTGGTGTTGTTAAGGATTGAACAAAATGAAATCTTGTGTGCAGTAAGTGTACTGGACGAGAGTTTTAAGGTTAATTTACACCTTTTGAAGTTTCTCTTACTGACACACTTTGTTGCTTCTATTGTATTATAATAATGTATCATACTAGATTTTTCATAAATGTTATACTGCAATTTTTTTTTGTCACACTGACTATTTTTACGATGAACTTATGTGGTACTCTAGCATTCTCGACTGCATTTCATTGGAACCTGGAGAAATCGCTACCGGAAGCGTTTCTCAAATTCACTTGGAGCTAAAAGCAGCAAGGGCAACAAAGATCATTCTGGGAAGAAGAAAACAATAATTCATATTGATATGGTAATCTTGTCAATTTGTCATCCTTTTGTTAACTATACATATACATTGTATTTCTTTTAATGCTAATGCTTTGCCCCAAACATTAATATGCTTTGTTGCCGGGGGTAATAAAGCTTCCGTTGTCTCATTTTTTTTAATATGCTTTGTATATTTAGCTATACAACTCGGCATATCACTTCATGATTTCTAGAATCTGGTTTAGTTGCAAAGATAGAAAGTACGCCTTTCTTTGGCCAGTTCACAGTTTTGCAACTTGATTTTTAAATACAGAAGGCGTCGTAAATTAGTATATACTCGTAAACGACACACCATATTTTGAGAAGAATGTGCTAAAGATGCCAAGTCGGCAATGCATTGGTTATTGCCGTCAATATAGTTATACAACCATGAATTAGTTTTCCATGTCATTGGATTATAAGGGGGAAAAATCATCTGCATAAACTAGCTCCAAGTAGCTAATTCGACCTTTAAAACTTTTGATCCGAGCTACAAATTTCAGTCAATAGTTGAATTTATGCTCACAGAAGACTGAATGTCAATATTTTCTTAATTGCTTATCTTGATCCTGGGCATAACTTTCTGCAATTCGAGTACTGTATTCTAGTATCTGCTGTCATCAGACATAAGGCAGAGCTATTTGCGTTATACTTGTTACCTTGATCTTTGATATAATCTTTCTGCAATCCCAGGACTGCTTTTTTGTATCCGTCGTCATCAGAAATAGGCCAGAGCTGCATGATAAGCCAGTAGCAGTTTGTCATTCTGACAATCCTAAAGGAACCGCAGAAATATCATCTGCAAACTATCCTGCACGAAACTATGGTGCTTTATTTTATTGGGAATCAAAGTTAGCGCTTAAAATCTGGTGGTGGACATACCCGAATATATTTGATGTCCACTTTTGTTGATTCCAGGGATAAAGGCTGGCATGTTCGTTAGAGATGCCAAAGCTCGGTGCCCTCACCTGACAGTTGTTCCTTATAATTTCGATGCATACGGGGAGGTATATCTTCTAGCTTATCACGATGGTCAATCCATCTCAAACTTTTGTCTGGACACTGCTTTTGTTCAAATTGAGATCTTTGGTATGGAACTATATTGTAGGTTGCTGACCAGTTCTATGGCATTTTGCATAAATATTGCAGTAAGGTTCAGGTTTGTACTGCATTATCCCATCCTTACTCGGCATATATTCATGTTAATACAATCCACAGTTCGCCACATATACATCCACAAGTCTAACCAAGTTATTTAGGCTTTGAGCTGTGATGAAGCTTTTCTGGATATGACTGAATGCTTACACGATAATGCGGAGGAAGTTACAAAGAGAATGAGAAATGAGATATTTGGTGCAACAATGTGCACTGCTAGTGCAGGTATTGCTGAGAACAGGCTCCTAGCCCGTTTGGCCACCAGATCTGCAAAGCCGAATGGACAGTTATTTATTTCATCCGAGAAGGTACGTGTGCATGTTAACTGTGCGGTCCTTAGCTTTGTACATTAGTTGCATGTACCAGGTGAGTTTGAATGAGTGCTTGTTTGCAACAACAATTGTAGGGATTCTTAAGGACTTTCCCTGTTTACTACATATATCTTGCATTTGAGTTGAGCCTTTGCCATTGATTTCAATAGAGGTTAACCACAATCAGTTGGTGATTAGAGAAGTGCACGTACTTCTTTTTAGAAAATCTTACCTGTAGTTATTTTTCTGGGTACATTAAATCTGACTACACATTAAGCTGTTAATGGCTGTTCAGCTGGGATTATGAAATAAATGAAAAAAAACTTTTGGTTTGTGACTCGTCATGTAAAAAACCTTTAGTTTCTATCTGCTTCACAACTTCAGATTACTGTTTTGCTTTAGTCTTTGCATACAGTTAAACATAATTGGAGACAGTTTACTACTCCTGCGATTTTCTTTCTTATTCATGGTACAGTTTTGTTTGTGTTGCCCAATTGACTACTGTTTTCTCTAAAATCAACTTTATTACAGGCTGATGATTATTTGAATACCCTCCCTATCAAAGCACTTCCAGGCATTGGTTCTACTGTTTCTGACAAACTGAAAAGCAATGAAGTTGAATACTGTGGTCAGCTTCGCAACATATCAAAGGTTTGCCAGTATTTCACTTGTGTTGTTTGACATGCAGTCTCTCCTTCTCTAAAAGTAAGTTGGCAAGGGCGCTGTCAAAGGGTTCCTTATTTGACAAGTTTGATACCATGCTCGACTAAGTTTTACTAACGTGGAATGGCATGAATATCAGTTCATCTTTTACAGTTTAGTGATCAATAATTTATCATCCTATCTGGGATATCTGCTACTCTCTCCGTCTATTTTTATAAGTCATTTCAAATTTGGCCACATACATTCTAAAATGAGTGAATCGAGACACATTTTGTACATAGATTCACTCATTTTACTATGTATGTGGTCAAAATTGAAATAGTAAGAAGTGTGCCTTATAAAAGTGGACGCAGGGAGTATGCAATGGTCAAACGATGCATCACCGTAGTCTCTCATCTTTAGGTTTGTGCATATGTTTTTTTACTGAATTCCCGCAAACACTTTTATGTAGGATGCTCTCCATAAGGACTTCGGAAAAAATATTAGTAATATGTTATGGAACTATTGCAGAGGAATTGACCATTCAGCTGTTCAAGATGTTCAGGTAGAAGTTATTTTCTGTTGTGAGAACCCACAACTCTATTATCAAGGTCATAACCTTCTCGTGTGGGAACATGCAAATTTGATGCACAGTTTTGTGTTACGGTTGCATAGCTAAGCCTGGTATCTTGTAACTGCATGCTGTTAGCTCATTGTTGCAAACACCTTGAAATCACATTCTCCTTGTTGTTTTCTCCCGATTTGAATCCGTAACCAATTTCGGCTTGACAGGTAGTATGCATTGTGAATAAAGGGAAGAACAGTCCCCCCAAATATTTAAGGACTGTTGTTATTTTTCTGAACAACTGTTATATGAAGGATGTAGCCCTTTAATATGAACTCAGATCAATAATACTAAGTGCGTGCACATTTCACTTAAATGCCCAAAATAATAATTCTTAAAAGACATACAGAATCTCTTACTGTTCCTGTGGTATAATCTCCTATTCTTATGGCTTGTTATTGTACACAAAAACCATAGTGCAAAATGAAATAATATGTAATATCCGTATTAATTATGCTTTAACAGCATTGTATCTCCTGCAAATACGAATTGCACTCTTTTGCATTATTTTTAAATATGATGCTAGTAGTTCAAGACAGCTGACACATACACACACTCTAGGGCTAATGATATAATACCTATGCTTTCTTTTGTACTGTGTTGGCTGTTGACATGGGCACATATTTGTTTCTTACAAGGATCAAATGGCTTTGATTTTATTCAACACTGATGCATTGCAGGCACCGTTTTGATTTTGGTCATCCTTTCTTTTGGAATGGAATAACCTGACACATTTGAACTTTTTTTGCTGCATATATATTACAGGAAACAAAATCTGTGGGTGCTGAAGTCAATTGGGGAGTCAGATTTAATGAGAACAAAGATGTGTGCCCTTTTTTTCACTCTTGTGTTATTTATAATTTTGATTCTGTGGCTTTTTAGGTTTGATATTATTATGTTTATCTTTGCAGGCTGATCATTTTTTTGTCAATCTAAGTAAGGAGGTTTCTTTGCGCTTACAAGGATGTGGACTACAGGGCCGTACTATTACCCTTAAGGTTGTTTCTGTTGACTGTACGAACTTTTAAATCCATTTCTGTCGCAATTAGCTATAGTTTCCTAACCAATTTGTTCTGCCTTGAAGGTGAAAACAAGAAGGAAAGGTGCTGGAGAGCCAATAAAGTTTATGGGATGTGGTGACTGCGAAACCATGAGTCGTTCCACCACGGTAAGCATTAAATGATTTATTTGAATAGATAGAGTCATGCTATTGTGTCGTAATCTTAGTTTATTTTGTCTTTCTGTATCAACTTGCGTTCCATGCCATTGTATTGTAGTGTTGACCATTTGTAGCAAGGGCCAGGCAAACATTTATCCTGTAGAACATGTTCTCAGTTCTTAGTGCACATTCTTAATACAACATGTGATTTCTGCTATCACTTCTATTTTTACCTTTCTTTCCCTTCGCTGTTTCAAAGTTGACAGGTGCAACTGACAATTTAGTCACCCTCCAGAGAATCGCAAGACAATTGTTTGCAGCTTTTCATGTTGGTAAGTTTGATATATACTGTTTCATATCTTATACTATATACCACCTCCACCCTAAATGTCTCTTTTAACTAGTATTTTGTTGGGGTTACTTTGCTGAAGACTAAGTTCTGCAATGCCATATTCTAGATGTGAAGGAAGTTCGGGGAGTTGGACTTAAAATGTCGAAGCTTGAGCCTGCAGATTTAGCTCGAGGAGGTATCTTCTAACTGTTCGATTTCTCATCTATGCGTCTTTCTCGTTATTGTTCAACACTCTTTTGGGCATGGTATAAATACATCTTGCTACTCACATTGCGATAAATAAAAATGCTGTCAAGAGTTGCGTCTGAAATCATCAGAGGACTTAGGTTTATCAAGTTAAACTTTTGAAATGGGGGGTGGTATGGTGTGGTTGCCTGTCCCAAGGCTTGTACATAAACTCTCTTTTCTATCAATGCATGGAAACACAAGGCTTTTGTGTTTTCACGAAAAAGGAGTGGTGATTGGCACTTAAGAAGTTTCCTTCTTTACTTCTGACATTTAATAGTATGGCTGAAGATAACGTGTTTTCTTATTTGTTGGAATATACAGTTTTGTCGTACTACTAGTTTACAACTACATGGTAAACATCCGAAGTGTAATGTCCCAACTCCCGAGTGTGCTCAGTAACTATGTGGCATGTGTTAATAGAGATATCTGCACCAAAGTAATAGTTATTTTCATTGTATGGAAATAGAGGAAATATTTTGTCTTGCACGAAAACTAAGGAGATCCCACGGTGACTAAACTAAATCGAATAAGCTGGATATTTCTTGAGTATAGAACAAATAACACACTTAGATGGCATTCAAATATGAAATACACCCTATAATTATGAGCAAGAAATAAGCCTCGTATATTTAATATCACTGATTGCACTGAAACTGTGGAATATTGGCATAATTGGACTAGTGAATAGGCCACACCCACTGTAATATTCCTGCACATGTTGCTGTAGTGTTTACGTAACATTTGTTTTATACGCTATTCTCTTGTAGTATAGGCTTTAAGTTGAATGATATCAGAAGGGTTCCTTTCCAGGAGATTGATGCAATAAGTCAAACAAACTTTTACTTCCTCCACACCACCCTTATGATTTATGCCAGCTTGCCCAGTATTTCTCACATGCTTTGTACTAAAATAACATTGACATAACAGTTCAAACATAATCTCCAGGTTGCAATTTTAATAATTTGCTGCACAATTGTTCCTTAGATAGTAGTGACCTGATTTTATGGATACTTATCTTTTCATGGCTGTTATTTTGTACCAAAGCACCCCAAGGGAATATGCTTAAATCATGGCTTGGTTCATCAACTGAGAAGCTAAAGAAACAGTGCAGTGAGAAAACCTGCTTGCGTGGAAACAGTGACGATGCAGGTATAGGGCTTTTCATACGGAGGTGTTGTTTCCATATTTTAGTTGTTTTGCATAGTTTTACTCATTAGTGTTGAATTTGCAAATTTTCTGTTCTCTATTGATTTTTTTTCAAGACTTTGACCATTTTTAGACATCATGTAGGAACCAGTGAGCTGCAAAACTTGGGAAGCTCCAGACCATCATTTACACGTTTGCCATCCCATTCATCAAAGGTGAACCTCACAATTGGTAGGTCTACCAGGGTTGATGCCGTGGAGCTGCCACCAGTATCTGAACTTGATCTGGAGGTCCTCAAGAACCTTCCTCCCGAGATAATATCTGAAATGAATGACATGTACAAGGGAGAATTGCGTGGTTTTCTGGATATGATTAGCAGAGATGAACTCAAGGAAAGCAATTCAAAATCTCCTGTTTTACCTGCCGTTAATCAGAACTCTGTGCCTGCTTGTAATGTAGAGCTGCATGTATATGGAGAGAACAGAGACTCCATGCATTTGCAAAAGAAGGGCGATATTAAGGTGAACCGAAAAGTAAACTTAAAACTGGAACGTAGTGGAAGCACACAGTTCAAAGCTCCCACTTTGTTATCTTCATATTTCGAACAATTCCTTGAGTATTCTAAATGTTGCTATTACTGCCACAGGGGACAGCTGACCAGGAAGTTCAAGCTGCCAATGCTTCATGCTCACGAGTCGGTGAAATGATTGATACAGATAGTGTCACACGGCTTGATTTCATGCCTAATTCTCTAAGCCAGGCAGACTTCACAGTTCTGCAGGAGTTACCTGAGGATGTCAAGGCTGACTTGTTTAATGTGCTTCCATTACATAGGTCAAGAGGTCCTACATGCAGCACTTCCAATGTTACCGAAAATAAATCTCCGAATGATGGAGGAACTGATGTTCCAAAACATCCTGTGAACTTTCACCTCCCAGGAAGTTCTCGAAAATGGGCCGAACAGTTCAAAGTTAGCAGTTCTCTAGTATTGAATGCTATTGCAGAGCAGTACGGAGATTCTTCCAATCGACCTTTATCTTCCATTTTAGAGCGTATTGCTTCCCTCCTACCTCTGTGTCCTAACTCCGGTAGCGAAGAATGGAATGACACACTCTCCTGCCTCTCTGAGTTTCTTACAGAGTATATACACCTGAAAGTTGATTCTGATATCGAAGAGCTGCATAGATGTTTCCTTCTTTTGAAAAGGTGAAGCATACAATCATTAGATTTGAACATGAAATTATTGTTCGCAGTCTCTTTGACCACGTTACTATTAATCACCGAACTTTCTCACTGTAGGTTTTCTTCAGCATCTGAGCTTTTTATGGAATTGCACAATGGCATTCTTCCTTTACTACAGGTAAAAATTTACATGTTTAGCTATTATCAGTTTTCTCATTGTAGATACTCTGTAAATTCTGGAAGTGGACATTTTTGTCTACAGACTCGTAAAACCGATAGACTGGAAGCCCACACCTCTAATTGTTTGGTCATTTTGTAGGATTCCATCAGTCAGCATTATGGTGGGGTACTGCGTCTCTAGTTCGAAATTTAGCTATTACTAATAGTAGGAAGGATGTAGATGGGTGCTGGAGCATCAGTGGCTAATCTACACCATTATGCCGTGTATCCGTGGAGTGTAATTGGCTCTTCTGGTCTGCGGATAGAACTGAATCAGTATTTTGAATGACAGTGTCGGGGGATCGTCATGTATGAGTGGGAATTCGTGTATGCCTGTAAATATCACTTCTAAGTGAATGACTCCATGAGCTCGCATTTTGTTCTGTGTAAAATAGCCTTTTCCCCTTTATGGGAGCTCCCTATTATGAAAAGAAGGTAATCATTGATATCGGGCAGCTCAAAATTCTGTCCATTCAGCTTGTACATATGCAATCTTTGTTGCTGACACTCCTCTTATGTTTTTGTGGATGTATACCATGGTCTGCAATTTTAAGTTCAGCTGGTTTATGCAAAGAATAACGAAAGGGGATCTGATTTTTTTTTTTTGAAGCAAAATTGTGAGTTGGAATACGGCTAGAATAAATCAAATTACAAAAGGACAGCTTTGTTGTGCATGATTTAAGGTAGCAATCACTAGCTACAAATTGCTACTAGTAATCACCAGCTACAAACTGCTCGACGCAACACCTTTTCCAATATAACTAATGACGTTTCTCCAAATAACGTGTTACTCTTGTCCTGCATACTTTCAGCAGATTCTGGCACAGAAAATTTCTGACTTTCAGTTCATGAGCTTTCCTTACATCACATTTACAGAACGGAACAGGCAAACAAGCAAAGTGCGTTGCCCTATTCGCGCTAGCTAGTTACAAAATTGCAACATCGCACATTTACAGAACGGAACAGGCAAACAAGCAAACTGCGTTGCGTTGCCCTATTCGTGCTAGTTAGTTACAGAATTGCAGCATTGCACTGCGATCGATGTTCGAGAACACAAGACATAGACGAGCTGTGGATCGATCGACTTGTGTGAGCCCTAAACCCTGCGAAGGTGCTTGGTGACCAAGAAGGTCTTGTTGACGATGGAGCTGGTGCAGCTGGCTCGGCTCCTCTGCCTCTGCTTCAGCATCTCCGGCGCCTCCACGACTTGTGTACTGCGCAGCCGCTTCGCGTCCTTGGCTTCTTCGTACCCTTCTTGGAACTTGCGCTTCGCGGCCTGCAACTTCTCCTCGGAGCAGAGCTCGGCAGGGTCGCCGCGGATGATGCCAGCGGCGGGAGACGCCATGATCTTCGGCTCTGCAACGATCTTTGCGGTCTTGGGTAGACGATCGCTGTCCGGGATCTTTGCGGGTACTTGCTGGTCGACGATGGTGTTGACGTTGTCCAGCTTGCGCATCGCCTGTCTGACCTTGACGAGGTCATCCTGGAGCGAGGTCCGCCACTTGCGCTTGATGCCGGCGGCGAGGACGCGCACCCGCTCCGAGTTGTGCTTCCGCAGCGCACTGATGTAGTTGGCGAGGTCGGTGGTGGCAAGGACCCTGGGCATCGCCGGAACCAGCCTGAGCGTCTCGAGGGACTCCGCCATCAGGTCGTCGAGCGCGAGGAAGAGCCGCTCCGCGCGGTTGTCGTCGACGGCGTCGTCGCAGAGCATTTCGACGATGTTGGCCCTGGCGCGCCGGAACTCGTCGCGGGAGAGGTCGGGGTCGAAGGCCTCGATGGCGGCGTCGACGGACTCGAAGGCGCCCAGGAAGCGCTTCCAGCGGCGGAGCGGGTGGCAGTGCGCGGGCGCGGCCATGGCGAATCGAATCACGGGCTGTGACCTAGCTAGGTGGTAGATCGGGCGAGTGCAGGGATGGAGGCGGAAATACACAACGTGAGGAAGGGGCTCTTGATCCTTAAATCGCTTGTTGAGCGAGCTGAATTGGAGTCGCACTCGGAGTCCGAATACAACATGCATGAGTTTAGTCTGCGCCACAACTGGACAGAGCGGACTGGATGAGGAAGAGTGGATGTTTCGTTACCATCTTGAGGACCAATTACTTCAGATCTAATGCGCGGAAGAGGAGTATTGGCGTCAAAGGGGTAGGGTGCGTTGGGCTCTGCAGGGAGATGCCAATACTGCTTACTTTCACGCAGTGGCAAATAGTAGGCGGCGGAAATGCATTATCACCTCCTTGCAGACCCCCTTAGGACCGGTTTCGGACCAGTTACATATTCAGGAACACATTTATGATTTCTACCGGGAGCTACTAGGGCAGTGGCACCGAGGCACCTTGCACTTGCGGCCAATACGTGGGGCCCTACTGCTCAGGTCTCCCACGCTGAGAACGAAGAGCTAGGCAGTCCTCAATGACATGAAAACAAACACGGCTCCATGCCCCGATGGCTTTCCGGTTGCCTTCTTCAAGCGATTCTGGCCAAACTGTAAACTTGGGGTTCTCCACCTTCTCAATGACTTTGTGCTGGGGCGCATCAATATAGCACGGTTGAACTTCGGGGTGCTTACACTTATTCCCAAGGTCCCGGGGGCGGACCTGGTCTCACAATTTCGTCCGATTGCCCTGATCAATGTGATCTTCAAAATTATTTCCAAAGCCTATGCTTTCAGATTGGATAAGGTGGCAAACAGAATTCTCAGCCCGACCCAAACTGCGTTCATCAAGGGCAGGAACATTCTTGACGGGCCACTGATCTTGTTGGAAATACTGCATGAAGTCAGGGTCAAAAAACTTGGTGGGGTGCTCTTGAGGCTAGATTTCTGGGAAGGAACTAGCCCTAAAAGAAAGTACAATATGGTTAACTGGCCCGCGGTCTCGCCCAAAAGAGCTAGGAGGCTTGGGGCTTAGGTGTACCAAAACCATGAACAAAGCACTTTTGCTGAAGTGGGTCTGACAGCTTTACCAAGGTGGTGACACACTGTGGAAGCAAATGATGAGGGCCAAGTATGGCGATGTGGCTAACCTATTCGGAAATCCGACCCAGAGGGGTTCGCAGTTCTGGAGAAGCCTACAGAAGGTGAAACACCTATTTAAGTTAGGGGCGAGACACGTGGTAAGGAGTGGTAACCGCACGGCCTTTTGGTCGGACTGGTGGACCAGGGAGGCCCCCTGAGAGTCCGTTTCCCAAGGCTGTTTGCGGTTTGTGATAATCTGGACCTGCTGGTGTCCGATGCCCTCGATGAGTTGGGGGAGGGTATTGGCTTTAGACAGGCTTTTGACCAAGGCTACAGAGCGGAGTGGGACCGCATGCTAGCTGAGACTGGCCAGATCCCGATCTCGGAGGGCCCCGCCGAGGTTCGTTGGGCCCTCGAACCTTCCGGGAAGTCCTCGGTGGCTTCAACATATAGGCTGCTCTGCAATGGGGCCTTGGTGGCGTTCTGTACAAATATCTGGGGTGCGAGACTGCCCCTAAAGGTCAAGATATTCACGTGGCAACTTGCCCTGGACCGTTTGTGGGGAGCTAGAGGATGCCGCACATATCTTCTTCCTTTGCGTCCTTCCAAAGTTGGTTGGAGTGTGGCGCGAGAGGTGTTGGGCTGCTCCTGGAGCCCCGCCATTTTTCCCAGTTTTTCGCTAGCTACTATGTTCTTACGGGCCAACTCCGTCGCAATAGCTGGGTGCTCTTTGCAGCGTTGTGCTGGGCTATTTGGCTTATTCACAATAAGTTCTCGATTGATAAGATCTTCCCTAACAAGCCGTCTGATCTCATCTACAAAATGCTTATATTTGTGCAGTGGTGGGAAAAACTCGCGAAGGAGGACGATAAAAGCTCTCTCTTCGAGCTTGCGGTGGAGCTTCGGACGAGGTTCTGGCTTCTTACACAGGCCCAGGCGGTGTCTTAGCTTAGGTTATGGTGGTGTCGGGTCTTCCGGCTTGTTCCTTGGGGTGCCGGCCCCCTATCTTAGCGTGTTCCCATTTCGGCAAAGCTGTAATGCCCAGCTTCGTGTTGGGTGTTGGTTGTTGGATGTTTGAACCTCTTGCCTTATTAAGTTAATGCAGGGCACTAGATGCCTATTATCTAAAAAACTGGACATCAGGTGTGCGCACGTGGTGTGCCGCGGTCCATCCTAGAAATAGGCCTCCACGCGGATCGCCAATGGGATCTCAGCCGTCCGCACACAACCCCGGCTGCTCATCCGCGCAACGAGGGTCGCCTCTTCTCGTCACGGTCACCGGTTGGCGATGGCCCTTGCCGACGCAGAGATCCAATACTCCGGCTGCCATCCGGAGCATCATGGCCACCTCGACCAGGAGGGAGACATCAGTGGCGGAGCCAGGAATTGAGACGAGGGGGGTCGAACATATAAGGTCTAAAAAATTTGAAAGCACAAAAGAAGTCTATACAACAACAAAAATAGTCCAGAAGATCCAATATTCATCATTTATATAATATAACTACCAAAAACATGAAAAACCCTCTAAATGACTTGGAAACTAATAGTATCGTACCATTAAGTTGTATTTATGCCAGGTAGACGAAAGTGTCGAGGTAGATGGCCTCGGCGTTCCTTGTAGGAATGAAACCGCAACATAATCTTCTTATCATCAATTTTTGTAAATATCTCTTTCTCAACATAGCAAATCATCAAGTTATTGAGCCAATCATCACCCATCCTGTTTCGGAGATCTGTCTTTATAACATTCATCATGCCCACGGAAAGCTAGACCTTATTCAATAAGAAACCTTACAACACCTACAACAGCCCTCAAACGAGTTTCATAATCAATATGTGATTTCTCATCATGAGAAGTGATAGCATATGAAACACTTTGCTTTCTATTTTTGAAATCTTCACAACTTTTTCTTGCATTGTTGTGAATGCTAGTTGGCCCACCCACATGAGAGATGAAATTTTCTGATGCTTTCTTCCAATTTTTAAACCCCTTCTTTGTGAAAACATCATGTCCATGTGAAGTATTGCTTGAAGATTTGAAAAGGAAACAATAAAAACAGAATGCAGCATCCTTCTCCACACTATACTCTAGCCAATCATATTTGCTATACCATACATCTTGAAACCTCCGCCAATCCGGACCAAATTTGGTTTTCGGAAAGTCATGACCAATCAAACGACTCCGGCCTCTAGACAAATATGCCCATCTCATTTTATCTCTGACTTCTGAGGTACAAAATTCATCAATTGGTCTTCGAATTCCAGGGTCAGAGATGACATTTGCTAGATCAAATATTTCAGGAACACTTGATTGTTGAGTATTCTACA
Source organism: Alopecurus myosuroides (assembly GCA_028641055.1). Taxonomy (NCBI): domain Eukaryota; kingdom Viridiplantae; phylum Streptophyta; class Magnoliopsida; order Poales; family Poaceae; genus Alopecurus; species Alopecurus myosuroides. The sequence continues at coordinate 648,389,486 of CM054057.1, forward strand.
AATATTAAGACATCAGTGAGCAATATACCACACAAATAGACATCAACAAAAAATTACAAATTAAAACCAGAGAGGGAAATCAACCTCTTGGGACCTCCTGTTTCTTGAAGTTGAAGACCCGAGCTGGAGCACTCCTTCCTCTGCCTCCCCTGGACCTTCCTCTTCCTCAGATGTTTCTTCTTCCTCTTGTTCTCTGACCCAATTTGCCTCCTCATCTGTAAGATTGGCGTCCATCAGTGCTCCCTGACCCAAACTGCAGGACCGGACGGATGGGGCGGGGCGGGAGAGGATTCACGGCGACATCGACAGCAGACGGGATGGGAGGTGCGGCGACAGCGGCGTGGCGGGTGGGCGGCGCCGCGGCGGCCTTCCCTGGCGGCGGCGTTCTGTGGGGCGGTGGGGGGGGGGGGGGGATGGGGCGGGGGCGGATGGGGCGGTGGCGGATGGGGCGGTGGTCTGCGAATGGGGCAAGGGAGAGGAATCACGGCGGCGGCCGGCGGGAGAGGAGCTGCGGCGGGCGGCGGCCTTCCCTGGCGGGCGGCGGCGGGTAGCGAAGGAGAGGGAGGCGCTAGGGGATTAGGTCTCGCTGTCGCTGGTCGCGTGAGGCAGAGGAGTTACGCGAGCGAGCGAGCGATTGACTTTTTTTTTTCGTGCCTAGCGAAGTAGCGATTGAATTTTCTGTGCGTGTCCAGCCGGGTCGGCCGACCCGGCTCGACCCCCTAGTAGCGCCGCCGTTGGGAGACATCGACCACCGCTAAAGAGAGAAAATTTCCAGTAGATACCAGTGAAAACCACGAAAAACAAATGTTTAAAAGTTTTAATAAATTCTCAACGAAAATGCTTTATGTTAGGAAGATAGAGTTCTATAAACATGCAAATTTACAAGCTGAAACTCAAAATTGTTTAGAAGCTATGAAAATAAAAAGCTCAGCTATCCTTGTGTTCACTAGTAGAAAACATGGTTCCTAGCACAAAAGGCTTTAGTCCCGGTCGTGTTTAGAGCCGTGACAAAACCATCAGTCCCGGTTCTAATGGCTAGACATGGCGCGGGCACGCCCAACCTTTAGTCCCGGTTTAAAAGGGACCTTTAGTCCCGATTGATGTCACCAACCGATATTGAAGATTGACCTTTAGTCCCAGAATATATATCATCAAGACTGAGCCACATAATCCATCTTTCTCCTCTGTTCTTCCTCCAAGGTTGAGTTTTCTCTTCATTTTCTCCAAGATTTGGCGGTGGAGCAACTATCCAAGTGTTCTAAAAGGTTAGAAACTTTGTCCTCTCTCTTTGGTATTTTAGCTCATTTCATGATATAGAAGTAGAGTGATTTGTGCCCTTAGTTTAGAAGTAAATGCGGGAGTTTATTTAATTTATATGCAATCTGAGCTCAAATTAACTTCTTATTTTGCATATGTGTAGGTGTGGTATTGTTAATTAGCTTGTTTATCACAATTTTGTTGTTAGTGGTAGTGTTAGTGAGTTAGTGTGTTAGATAGTGTGATTGTGTGTGCTAGAGTGTGTGTTAGCTAGGGTGTGTCTTAGTGGTATAATACTAGTGTGTGCTAGGTTTAGTGTTAGTTTAGTGGTAGCTAGGTTTGGTGTTAATTTAGTGTGTTAACTTCTTAGTATGCATATGTGTAGGTCAGTTTAGGGTGCCGTCATGTCCCAGTCCCCGTCCTCACCGCCGTCGATCTTCCACGCTGATCCTGTCGCTGGCACCACTGTGGTAAGTTTTTTTGTTCTTATCTTTTAAAAAAAATCTTACTTGTATCATAACTTCAAAATTCCCCAGATCCCAGCCAACACAATATGTAGCAATTATATAACAGTGATCTTGATCATGTTAGCCATCTCGCAAGATCTAAACATGGTAGCACAAGGATAAGGGACAACCATCTAGCTACTGCTATGGACCCATAGCCCAAGGATGAACTACCTACGCATCACCGTGGAGACAATCATAGCGATGAAGAAGCATATGGTGCTGATTCCCCTTTTCGGAAGGGTGCCGGAGCATGGCTCTAGAAGCCCTATATTGGACTTTCCAGATGACGGAGGCCCTGTATGGGTTTCATTAAAAATAATCACCGGCCCGCAGTTTTTAGGTCAGGAGGCAATATATAGGTAAAGAGGAAGGACGAGGAGGTGGCCCCAGCAAATAGGCAGGTAGAGGGTGCGGCAGGGGACCCACCTGCGTCCTCCTGCTGCCTGGGAGCTATGGCCTTCTCCTCCGACTGATTTTTGGACTTCGTTTTCGTGTCAAACACAAACTGACGTTGTAGATCTTGTTAATAAGTTAGTTCAGAAAAATATCCTAAAATGATATAGAACTATAGTAGAAACATGTAGAAATCATACAAAAAAATGGAACAATAAATAAATTATAGATGCATTTTGGATCTATCAATGTTCTCTACTCTTCCATTTCATCCCGCATTAGAATTTCCTTATTATAGCCCTGAATCAACAACCTTATTTTTGATAGACTAGTCTGTTGTGATTCAATATATATATTAGAGCCTTGATTTTTTTTATAAAAAAATAGTAGAGCCACTCTTCTTAGTAATCGGTGTCTGCCAATAAATTTTAACACATCACAAGAAACGTCGTTAATCTACCCAATAGCTCCCAAATATGAATATTCTTGCCTTTGGAATATCTATCCTAGTTGACACTACACAAGGCATATGGTTCGTAGAGGATCTAGCTATGGGCCATGGGTTTGGGTCTTGACGTTATGTCGTAATAATTAATTATCTACTCCTGCAATATCCTTTGCTTGTGGTTGTAAGAGCCACCGGCATCCTATAAATTATGTCCGCTTTGGGGGTGTCAGACACATGCCCGACATAGAGAGAGTGCTGCTCACAACGGTGCCTCTCAATCGAAATCAATTTTTTTTATGGAATCAAAGAAAAATATTTTCAAATTTTGTTGATATTTTACAAGATTTTGAATAAAAATTATATCTAAACCCTAATATATCCCTAGTCTTCCACCTAGGCCGAGAGTTCGTCCCAGTCAACGCCATCGCCGTCGTTGTCTCTATTGCCATTCTCGTTGTCGTCGAGATAGACGACCGTGGAGGAGGCAGCACAGGAGGAAGAGCAGGCATCCAGAACGGCACAGGCATCACAGTGGCCATTTCACCTCGTGCGCCGCATGATCCCATGGGCAATTCAAATCAATGCACCTAATGCAATAGCGAGAACACACAAAGTGGTCAAAATCCTTCGCTCTCAAATCCCCCACCATATCAACAAATGCTATGGAGTGAGATGTGAGTAAGAACAAGAAAAACAACAAATGAACTCCAAGATCTAGATCTGGTCCAATAGGTTGCCTTCACAAAGAGGAGGAATTGATTGGTGGAGTTGTAGATCTAGATCTCCTCTCTCTTTTCCCTCAAGTGGAAACAAGAATCATTTGAGGGGTTTAGAGTAATCAAACTCAAAGAAGGTCACCAATGGAGTAGAGAGACTTGCAAAATAATTGGGGGGGGGGGGTCATTGGGGAAGAATTCCTGATTAAATAGGACCCCAAAAATCCAACAGTTACCACCCCAGGAAGAAATACTACCGCTCATGAGCTACCGAGAGGGTTTTAGGCGGTACAGGGGTGGTACTACCGCTCCTTAGAAAACTCCAAACACCTCGATAGAAAAACTTCGATATATTTTGCATCCAGACTCTGTTTTTGATGTTCCTGGACTCGTTGTAGTCTCAACGACGAGATATAAGATCACATAGAGAAACATCACAGTCCAACAAGGTAGGATAAAAACAAATGATTAAACGTTTGACCTCTTTATAAAATAATAACGAGTAAAACCTCTACAAAAATGCAATAAGCTTTCATACTAAATCTGTTTTTAATAAACTTGAGCTTGTCTAGACACACATGGATAAAACCCAAATAATATTAAATAAAGATAGTGCCAAGAATGCAAATGTTTGAGTTCTCTATGATAGATACGATCAAGATACTCATTCGAGATCTCCTCTTGATAGAACTATTATCTAGCCTATAACATCGTCCCCAACTAACATCATGAGACCCATAAACTGGAAACAATAACAATATCATACATTTTCCTTGTGGAATCCACTTGAGCTAGATGATGACGATATTGATTACCTCAAGTTGGATCACTTTTTTTTATTGCGCTTCGCTTGGTGAAGACATGTAAATTGCTCCCTGGTAAGCTAATATGGGTGAGATTCTCTCATGTACATCTTGTCTTGACCATAATGTCCATATGGTGGCAAGGTACAAGCATATGAACTCTTCTTGACGCTCGTATTGATTTTTCACATCACACCATTAATGATGATCGCCACTTGTCACCATATTTCATGGGCCATATGAAATATCTATTTTGATGCAGGCCTGTGGCAAGATACCTAACCTCACAAAGATACTCCACACACACATGTATCATGGTTTAGTTCACAAGGCTATATGGACAATTTCTTAACATACCACGAGATCACATGGTCACACTTGTTACATCATTTAGCTTTGTGTGTTGATCAATCTTGAATCCATTATTTGCACTTTGACTTGATCAACCATGTATATTCTCCTCTTAATTCATAATGATGATGTCTTGAAGTTAAACATGAATGCCCGCACAATCCCCTTCTTCAAGACAGAATTGAAATATGTTCAACATTATCATTATCGATCAAGATACTCATTCGAGATCTCCTCTTGATAGAACTATTATCTATCCTATAACATCGTCCCCAACTAACATCATGAGACCCATAAACTGGAAACAATAACAAGATCATACATTTTCCTTGTGGAATCCACTTGAGCTAGATGATGACGATATTGATTACCTCAAGTTGGATCACTTTTTTTATTGCGCTTCGCTTGGTGAAGACATGTAAATTGCTCCCTGGTAAGCTAATATGGGTGAGATTCTCTCATGTACATCTTGTCTTGACCATAATGTCCATATGGGTGGCAAGGTACAAGCATATGAACTCTTCTTGACGCTCGTATTGATTTTTCACATCACACCATTAATGATGATCGCCACTTGTCACCATATTTCATGGGCCATATGAAATATCTATTTTGATGCAGGCCTGTGGCAAGATACCTAACCTCACAAAGATACTCCACACACACATGTATCATGGTTTAGTTCACAAGGCTATATGGACAATTTCTTAACATACCACGAGATCACATGGTCACACTTGTTACATCATTTAGCTTTGTGTGTTGATCAATCTTGAATCCATTATTTGCACTTTGACTTGATCAACCATGTATATTCTCCTCTTAATTCATAATGATGATGTCTTGAAGTTAAACATGAATGCCCGCACAATCCCCTTCTTCAAGACAGAATTGCAATATGTTCAACATTATCATTATCGATCTTATTCTTGATCACATCAGATATATTCATTATAAGAGGTGACCTTGATGGAATCCAACCTTGAATCTAACACATGGAATTCAAATGATTCCTATGGACAAAACTATAAGAATATCTCAATACTAACATTAGTCCATAAAACTTGTCATTAATTACAAAAACCACACATTGGGGCCGGAGAAATAGCCGTCGTGTGTGTCGTCCTAGAGTGGCGGCAACACCCGTTAATCCTCCGGCACCACTTGCTGCGGCTCCTGCATCGGCCCATGGAGGTAGAGGAGACCGCAGAGGGGAAAGTTGTGGTGGCACGCACCGGTCGTACGCATCGTGGATGACGGCGCTTACTCCATCTCGCGACGCGATGGAGAGCGCCGCTCCTCCTTGAACAGGTGCCAGGCGTTTGCGCCCTGCCACGCCGGTGGAAGCAGCCACAAGGGCACGGGGAACCCAGTTGCGACGTGTTGGAGGCCGCCTTGATGGCACTATCCACGGTGTTGCCAATGCCTCTGGCTTTAGTCTCCATGCACCATCGTATGTGGATAAGAGGACGTCACGCTTGTCGCGAAAGGGATCGTGTCAGGCGCTCCAGGTGGCCTCGCGTTCTCGGGGGAGAAGTTGTTGGGCCTTCGTTACGGCATCTTGCCATGTAAGGATGGCGAGGCTAAACGCCTCTGGGTTGGTGGTAATGGGCGGCACAACAAGGCCAGCCACACTAACCACCCACCCATTGGGAAGACGGAAGTGCGGCGAGACAAGCGTGCCGTAGCGATAGAACTGTCACGCCTGCTCGAGGATGAGGCTGTGGCCTCCCGGGAGCGACCCGCTTGCGCTACTTCTAGCCTCGTAGTTGTTCGACACTTCTGCAATGGCTCAAGGACGAGCCTAGTGAAGTAGGAGTGGGAGAGAGAGAGGCGGAGACAAGCACATGCAAGACGTGGAGGTAGAGGCCCCTTTATATCACCTGGCGGGGTGCCGGCGTTAATGCGACAGGGAAGCCGCAACACGTGCACGTGGACTGGCGCTGCGTCCCGTCACGTTGTGTTGCCTGCGCTGGCGAAGTGGCCGCCCATTACGCACGTGAAATGCCTATTGCAGGGCTGTCGGTTACCCATATCAACAAAAACCCCAGAGGGCATATTGGGGGTTCGAGAATAGGAATCTAGTAGGCGCTGTTAGACTCGACGGTTAACAGGGGGAACGATTTACCCAGGTTTGGGGCCCTCGAGGAGGTAAAACTCTTACTCCTGCTTGTCCGGATTATATTAATTTGTGGTTACAATGGCACACGCCCTAGTCGAGAGATTGGATCTCGAGATAGGCATCACCTATGGTGGCAACGATGATTAGAGGCCTCCCTGGTTGGTTCTCCCAGCCTTTATATAGGAGGTTGGGTCTCGAATCCTTACCCGGGTAGGTTTACAACCCCTAACCCTTAGTCCGTTGTTCTCCCAGTCCTCGGTCCGCAAGTCCTGCGGGTGGGCCACAATTTGGCCTGCTGGAAGGTTAGGGTAGCTCCTTGCGTTGGGCCTCCGCGCTTAGCCTAGACATGATAGGCCTGTTGGGGAGACTTGGATGGCATCCCCACGCCAGTAGCCCTCGTGTGCTTATTCGACTCTGAAGAGTCTGGTAAGCACTCAAAGCTTGTTTGGGTTCTTGCGGCTGAACAACCTAAGCTTCATGAAGGATGTGTAGATCCTGTGTGGAAAAGACTCGAGTATCGAGGTGATGAATGTGGTGTATTTAGCTGTTTGCAAAAGGATGCGGCTCAGCCGCTTGGTTCACTCGATGAATCGGGACCAATTAATTGATGTTGGGAAAAAACAGTTCTGGCCTACTCAAACTCGAGTCCCCCGACTCGAATCCGGATAGGTGATCGTTACGACTCGGGCCGCAGAGGACTTATCGAGTCGAACTTAACCTTTAAAAGGTGTACCTAGCGCGCCCGCCAGAATTTTTCATCATGCCGCTAGCACGGAAAATTGCCGGTGGATGCAGCATGAGCGCGATTCTGGGCCCACAAGACGGATCCTTGGGTCTTACCTTCGCATCCGTAGAATGCGGCATCCAGGCGTGCCACGATGGCTAAAGGACCCAGGGTTTGAGAATGACACGTGATGTGTTAATACGTCTGATGGTGCAGGCCTTGCACTCATTGGGAAACCCCAAGAGGAAGGTATGATGAGCACAACAACAATTTTCCCTCTGAAAGAAACCAAGGTTTAATCGACCAGTAGGAGGAAGAAGTAACTTCAGAAGGTTGATGCAGCTGAGATGACATGGCGCACTACCGGTTCAGCAACTACGTGGAACCGACACAACACAATCAAACCACTTTGCCCCAACGAAACAGTGAGGTTGTCAATCTCACCGGTTTTGCTGATAACAAATAGGTTAAACGTATGGTGTGGAAAACAATATGAGAACAATATGAAAACAGTAGCAGCTGTGTGAAAACAGTGGAAGCACTGTGAAAACAATAGAAGCAGTGTGTGTATTATCAGTATGAGGAAATGGACCAGAGTCCACATTTCACTAGTGGTGTCTCTCCGTGAAAGATAAATAACATGTGTGGTGAACAAATTACAGCTGGGCAATTGACAGAAATGAAGGCTGCGCTGTAGTGCATATGCAAGACATAAACATTACTATGTGATTCATGCGGGCATTACAACAATATACATAGACCCTCATCCAACTGCATCTATGACTAATAATCCACCCTCCAAATATCATCCGAATAAACGTTGGGTATTAAGTTGCAAGCAACATATAATTGCAGTAAGCAAAGTGTGTAATGTAAACAATGTACACGAAGTAAACATCATTATTTTCTCCCTAATGGCAACAACACATCCTCCATTTGTCACATTTCTGTCACTTGAGCACAGATGCAAAGGAGGCATGAACCCACTATCGAGCATAAATACTCCCTCTTGGAGTTACTAGCATCTAATTGTCCAGAGCATCTACTAATAACGGAGAGCATTCAAGATCATAAATAACATATGCATGAAGATAACATGATAGATTGATAATCAGAAGAAATAGCATTCAACATTCATCAGATCCCAGCAAACACAACATGTAGCATTACATAAAGATGATCTCGATCAAGTGAGGCAGCTCACAAGATCTAAACATGAGGCATAAAGTGGAGGATACAACCATCTAGCTACCGCTATGGACCCATAGTAGAGGGATGAACTACTCACGCATCACTTTGGAGGAGGGCATGGTGGTGTAGACCCCTCCAGTGATGAATTTCCCTCTTGGCAGGGTGTCGGGGAGATCTCCAGAACCCTCCGATCTCGGGATGATGATGACGGCATCCTCGGGTGTTTCGCGGGAAAAATCGGTATATTTGTAGGGTTGACGTATCGAGGGCATTATATAGGCAAAAGGGAGATGGCGGTGGACGCCCGAGGGGGCCACACCACCCCCAGGCGCGGCCAAGGGGCGCCGCCCTATGGTGTGGCCCCCTTCAGGGCCTCTTTGGGACTCCGTGGAACCTTTGGGAATTCTAAGACTTCCTGGCTTCGGATTTTCCAATTCCTAGAATATTTCGAGAACAACTTTTCTGAAACTAAAAACAGCAGAAAACATGGATAAAAATGACATAAAGTGTATAGCAAACATGTAGGAAATAACATGAAAACAACATGGAGCATTAGAAATTAAGGATACGTTTATGACATGTCAATGTCGGAGTCGCAATTTCTGTTGGAGTGAATATGCACTCACTATTCTACTTCAAAGGACTGGCAGGTCCTGTTCCATCCACTTGGAAAGCGGCGATTGCTACTGTTTTCGAAATACTCAAGCGAGGCAAGCCTTCGTTCTTATGGATTTGTATGAAGGCGATTTCGTGTATTGGCATTTTTGTGACGTCATGACACACTCGTCTGCTCCTGATGGGATGTGACGTAGTGGGACGAGACGTGGTGGGCCCACCACGCCAGCTTTTTGACCGGAAACCATCCGTCGTGCGCCGGTTTTCCCGCGTAGTGCGCAGTTAATCACGAGTGGTCAGCTTTAAAGATCGCGTGGGGCCACTGCCCCTCAGTGTTTCACCTTCACGCGACATGTGGCAGCCGAGATTGCCGCCAAGTGCCCCGTCTTCGAAGATCAACGACCCGAGTTGACTTGGCCGTAGTATAAAATGGGGTCTGTCGCCTCCCTTCTACCTTATGTCTCCTGCGGAGACCTCCATGGCCGGTGGAGGAAGAATAAAGCGTGTCGCGCCAGTGGCGTAGACCAAGAGCGGGGGCGTCACCTCGTCGGCTTCTCAGAGGAAGACCCACGAGTGGCGTTCCTTGAAAGTGACGAAGAAGAGCATAAACCAGATGCAGAGGGGGGGGGGGGGATTGATTCCTCCGGAAGACACGAACCACATGCGCCAGCCCGGGAAGTAGGAGGATATCCCGAGTCCCTGAGTCAATAAGCGCGTCGCGTTCTCGGAGCACATCGCGCAAGGTCTCTCCATCCCCCTTCACCCATTCCTTCGTGGGCTTCTGTATATTTACGACATTCAGCTCCATGACCTCCCACCGAATGTGGTGTAGCATATCTCTTGCTTCATCGTGGTGTGCGAATGTTTCCTCGGCATTCAACCGCACTGGGGTTGTGGATGCAAATTTTCTCGGTGAAGATTCACCAAGAGAAAGTTCTTGTGGGTGATAAGAAACCCGGGGTATTTCTCACAACCGGTGGCTTTGGAATCCAAACCAACACTGAGTTTCCTTTCTTCGAGATGAAGTTTGTCGAGTCGGCTCAAGGATGGTGCATGAAATGGTTCTACGCCCACGTCACCGATGTGAATGGTGTGCCTTAACTGAACCCTTTCGCCACTCTAAAGAGGAGGAAATCTTGTAGCCACTCCATATCAGCCGAAGAAGTCAAGGACACAACGCCTCTGCTGGAGCGAGTCGCGGAGCTTCGCTGGAAGGACAAGAGGCCTTGGATCAACGGGGTGCACCTAGCGAGTTTCTTCTTACTCCGGAGGGTGCAGCCGCTACAAAATCACCCAACACTCTATGGGAGTACTCGAGTCTTTCTGATCCGAGTCGCACTCGCGAAGATGATCTCTCGGAGGACGAATTCGAGACGAAGATTTGTGGCATCACCAGCCTCAAGAAGGGAGAAAAATTCTCTACCGTCCCCATTACAGCCTTCGACTCCGAACATTCTCCGACTATAGTGAGTTTTCTGGTTTCTCCTCGTATTGTTCTGATTCTTTCGAGTACGCAATTGACCGGTTCTTCTTTTCTTCTCAAGAACCAGGATGTCGAGATTTTCTACCCGCCACTTCTTGGGATGGACGGTGGATCCTCGGACCTGCTGGCGAGTAACTTCGACGCTCCTCCCGAGACCAGCGTTGCGGGTGTAGAGTCCAGCGAAAAGAGGGAAGAGTTCGAGGATGAGGAAGAAGATGAAAGTTTTCATCACATTCCCCGTAAGCGCGGCAGAGAAAACGAAGACGAAGTGACCTCTGAGGATGCTTCGAGGAGCTGCTCGAGGAGATTGACCCTAAAATGGTTCAATCCGTGACCCCTCTGAACGTGTTTTCTCCCTAATGGCAATATCACATCTGTCACGTTTCTGTCACTCAAGCACAGATGCAAAGGAGGCATGAACCCACTATCGAGCATAAATACTCCCTTTTGGAGTCACTAGTATCTGCTTGGCCAGAGCATCTACTAACAATGGAGAGCATGCAAGATCATAAATAACATACACATGAAGACAACACGATAGATTGATAATCAAGAGACATAGCATTCAAATATCATCGGATCCTAGAAAACACAACATGTAGCATTACAATAAGATGATATCGATCATGTAGGGCAGCTCACGAGATCTAAACATGAGGCATAAAGAGGAGAGAACAACCATCTAGCTACTGCTATGGACGCATAGTCCAAGGATGAACTTCTCACGCATCACTCCGGAGGCGGGCATGGTGGTGTAGATCCCTCCGGTGACGATTTCCCCTCCCGGCAGGGTGCTGGGGAGAACTCCAGAACCCTCCCGATCTTGGGTTGACGATGACGGCGGCCTCGGGTGTTTTTCGTGGAGAAGTATTATATTTTTAGGGTTCACGCATCGGGGGGAATAAATAGGCGAAAGGGCGATGTCGGTGGGCGCCCGAGGGGCCCACACCACCCCATGGCGGGGCCAGGGGCGCGCCGTCCTATGGTGTGCCCCCCCTGTGGCCCCACTCTGGGCCTCTTCGGGACTCCGTGGAACCTTCGGGAATTCTAAGACTTCCGGGCTTCGAATTTTCCAATTCCGAGAATATTTCCAGAATAACTTTTCTAAAATTAAAAATAGCAGAAAACATGAACCGGCTCTGTGGCACATCGTCAATAGGTTAGTCCCAGGAAATCGATAAAAATGACATAAAGTTTAAGGAAAACATGTAGCATATGGCATGAAAACAACATGGAACATCAGAAATTAAGGATACATTTATGACGTATCAACATCCCCAAGCTTAGTTCCGACTCGTCCTTGAGTAGGTAAACGATAAAAACACATAATTTCTGAGGTTACATGCTACCAACATAAACTTGATCATCTAAATTGTAAAAGCATAAGCATAGCCGAGATCATAGAACTTTAAACACAAACATGATATGTATAATTTTAACAATGAAACATAGCAATCACCTTGCATCATGAAAAGTAACACAAATAAAAGACAATGGATAATAATGCACTTGAAAAATATACGTTTGTTTCAAGCATAGATAAAACATTGCAAAGTGATATTTCGCTTGTCCTTAAGAGTGGGGCAAAACATAAATGCCAGAATACTTCAAAGTTCAAGAGGAAGAATATACAGAATAATTTGAGAGCAAATAATAACACATCATGAGTCGATTATTAATGTTTATGGGACAAATGCACATTAAACTCAGAATGACAACTATGCTCTCTCAACTGTACAAAAAGGTAGAAGATGGAGACTCAACATAAAAGTAAAGAAAGGCCCTTCGTAGAGAGAAGCAGGGATTAACTCATGTGCTAGAGCTTTTTATTTTTTTAAACAGAGGTATTGAAAACATTTTTTTAGAGAGGTGTGTATGCTTATGTCAACGAATGGTAAATAGAAAACACAATACGTCACAATACAACTAGACTTCACAAGAGCGGCTCCCATAGAAGGACACATCTGGGTAGAAGGTCATCCCTCTTTCTCTTTTGTTTACACAATTATGCTTTGACTGATAGTGAAATAGCACAATTGTGGTAGCAAGAGATAGTGAAATACAAGTAATATGGATGATTATAAGTGATAATAGCAATCTGAAATGAAAATGGAAGCAAGAAAACATGTAGCAGAACTAATTGTAAACAATGTTTCAATACTTAGAAACAAGGCCTACGGATCATCCTTTCACTAGTGGACAGTCTCAACAATAATAACATAATTGAATGCATAAATATCATCTCTTCACTATGCCACTCCGAACCACTCTCCGGTTGGATAACAAACACCAATCCATGCGTAGGGCTCTAACAACACTCCTCAAATATGTATTCCCTCTTTAGGGCACCCCACGCTGTCACTATGAGCGCCCCAAATTAGTACTAAAAACGCCACAATTTCATAGGTTTCATCCAACACAAGATATATAAATATCATGCTAAACCACACGGTGCACAAACTGTCACCTTTACACCATGATCAAAGTGTTTAGGGAGATCTCATAACAAAACCACTTGAGTAGCACAACAGATGAAGAATAACATCTACTTGTTCAAATAGATTAGAAAGCTCATGATCACACAAAGATCACACCATGGGAGAGAGTGAGATGAAACACATAGCTACCGGTAGAGCCCTCAGCCCCGGGGGAGAACTACTCCCTCCTCGGCATGGGAGACAGAAACGTCGATGAAAATGGCGGTGGAGTCGATGGAGATGGCTCCGGGGGCACTTCCCCGTCCCGGCAGGGTGCCGAAACAGAGATTTATGTCCCCCAAAACTTGTCGACGGAGGCGGTGGAGCTACGGAACTTTTCATGGAAGGGCGCCAATATATTTAGGGTTTATGCATTGGGGGGACTTTATAGGCGAAAGGGAGATGGCGGTGGGCGCCCGAGGGGCCCACACCACCAGCCGGCGCGGCCAAGGGGAGCCCGCGCGAGCCTATGGTGTGGGGGATCCAGGGCCCCCCTCCGGGTCTCTTTTGGACTCCGTTGATCCTCCGAGAATTCTAAGACTTCTGGGCTTCGAATCTTCCAATTCCAAGAATATTTCCAGAACAACTTTTCTGAAGCTAACAACAGTAGAAAACATGAACTGGCTCTATGGCATATTGTCAATAGGTTAGTCCTAGAAAATCGATAAAAAGGGCATAAAGTGTAAAGGTAACATGTAGAATATGGCATGAAAACAACATGGAACATCCGAAATTATGGATACGTTTATGACGTATCAACTACCGACCTTCGCTCGGTAATATCGGAAGAGTCAGAACACCAATACTAAAACGACCATAATTTTTGCGTCTGGACTCCCTTTTCAATGATATTTGGCTCGTTGAGTTTGCATCAAAAATATCTAAAAGATCATGAATAGAAACATCATTTCCCAACAATGGAAATCAAAACCAAATGTAGAAAGGTTTAACCTCTCTAAAAGGAACAACTGGTAAAACCTTCATCACCAAAAATGCACATAACTTTTGCGAATGAACTCGGAATGACGTGAATCCAATCGGGTTGGAAAGATAACAACAAGGAGTATCCAAAAAAATGAATCGAGAAGTTACCACACAAGGAAGGTGTGGAAAATTCTCAAAGCTGAACCGGATATTTTCACCACCGAAAACGCAACAAGTTTTTCTTACCAAAACCGTTTTCGATAAACCTTAGCTTGTCATGAAGATCACGACAAGCAGCAAAACCCATGGAGATAAAAAAGAACCAAGAAAGATGATATGCATGTATGCAAAGGTTTGAGATCTCCACAACGATTCGATCAAGTTACTCACTTGAGAGCCTCGCTTGATAGTACGACTATCTATCCCATAACCCGGTCTCCCAAAGGCATGAGACCGCTAAAATGGAAAACCTATCAATATCATACCTTTTCCTTGAGAATTTAACTTGAGCTAGATGATGACGATCTTGAATCTCTCAAGTTGGATCTTCTTTCTTGATCGTGCTTGCTAACACAAGCTTCGCTTGATGAAGGCCTGCAAGTTGCTCCCCCATACATCATTATGGGAGATACTAGCTCCCCCATACACCATTATAGGAGAGACCCTTCTCGGAAAATCTTCACAAGGCCACAATATCAAAATGGGTGGAACGCATCAAGCATAATATTTTTCGAGATTCTTCACTTGAGATTCCACGTCAAGCTTGATGACGAACACCGCTTGACAACAACATAGACCATGGGCTATATGAAATCTTCATTTTGATGCATGCCCATGGAATGATATCTAACCAGACATAGAGATGACACACACACATATCATGGGTTAGTTCACAAATCTATATGGACCAATTCTTTCCATACCACGAGCTACACAATCCCACTTGGTACATCTTGTAGCTTTGTGTGTTGATCACAAGCTTGATCAACCTTGTATCTTTTCTTCTCTATTCATATGATGAAGTCTTGAAGATAATAATGAAATATCACCTAATCCTTTTCTTCAAGACACTTGCAATAATCTCAACTCTATCCATGACCATTCTTCATATAAATCCTTGAATATAACAATGGTCATCATGAAAGCTTCTAGAGTTCAACACATGAACTCCAATATTTACTATGGACAAGATTTATAAGAATATCTCAATGCAAACATTAGTCCATAAGGATTGTCATTAATTACCAAAACCACATATGGGGGAACCATGCGCTTTCAGTAATAGCATATCATGAATTAATAAATACTAATGTTTGGGACTAATGCACATTATACTCAGAATGACAACGATGCTCTCTTAATTGTGCATATAGTTAGAATATGAAGAATCAACATAAAAGTAAAAGAAATGCCCTTCATAGAGGGAAGCGGGGATTAACTCATGTGCTAGAGTTTTTTATTTTATTAAAACAGAGGTATTGAAAACAGTTTTTTAGAGAGGTTTATGTTTATGTCAACGAATGGAAAACAGACAATACATTACGTCACAAGTTAACTAGACTTTACAAGAGCGGCTCCCATTGAAGGACGTTCTTTCTACTGGGGTCAGTAGATCATCCCTCTTCTTTTTTGTTTACACAATTATGCTTTGAATGATAAATCAGGGGCAAAAAGAGTGAAGCTAATTTATAATAACCAAGTTTGGGTCTTGGCACCCTGTTGCCAGCTCTTCTATCAATTTGGATAAGCGAATGTGCCACTAGTCCAGGTGTGTAAAGTCCAATCAACAAGTGAGATAAAAATTGTCTACCAGCGTCCTCATGAGCTAAAACAGGGGCACAAAACAGATATAACTTTGAAAGTTTTAAAGTTAGCACATGAGAAATTTACTTTGGATTAATACCGCATAAAGGTAGGTATGGTGGAAACATTTGGAAAACTTTGGTTTTTTGGGAGTTGGATGCACGAATAGAGCTCATACTCAGTACATGTGGAGGCTAGCTAAAGACTGGGAGCGACAAATTAAGAGAGCAATAATGGCCATAATCATGCATAACGACAAACATATTATTAATCAAACCATAAATGATATACAAGTCAAAAAATAAATGATCATAGAGGCTAGAAGTGACTGGTTTGTAGTCATAACATGGTATAAACATGCGCCAAGTCAACCAAATAAAGCATTCGAAGGAGAATACCACAATATTATGCTTCGATTTGATGAAAACAACTCATGATTTCTTTCAATGGCACATTAAGCACTCTCATATATTTGAGACCAGTCATGCTACATCAATAACTACTAAGCATAGAATTAAAATAACATCTAACATGATATTCCAAAGTCTAAGCCATAGTCTAAACAAGATTTCCATTGCACCACTATAAGCATGAAATATTTTACTCTTCTCCAACACCAATTAAATTTTTTGAAACAACTCTCAAAGGTAATATTCATTAAAGACCTGATAGCTAATCATATAAAACTGAAGAAGACCAACAAGCTCTAAATAAAATACGAGTGGAAAACAAGGGCTAAACGCAGTACTAGCAAAAGGTGAGCACTCACAGAACAATAAGAGTGAAAACTAGAGTGTTCTAAGCAATGAAAATGGAGCGTGTCTCTCCCCAAAAAATATATGATAGGAACGAATCATATACTACAGCAAATAAAAACAAACAAATAGGAAGCAAAAATAACTGAATCTCCAAGAATAACACATATTGTCGGATATATACCAATTATGGGTATATCCGGCATTGTCCTAAAGAGCCGGATTACCAGGGTGGCCTGTTGGAATGGATCACAGTCCATTAGGCGCCCCAGTAAGCTGATGCGCAGAAGCCAGATTCTAGAAGAACCCAGACCACGACCCAAAGTGGTGCGGCTTGGAGTCGGAGACGGATTCCTTACTTTCCAAGTTAGATAATTTTCGTAGTCTTCTAGGTTCCCTTTCTGTAAGCCCTAACCCGGCTATTGATGTCTACACAAGCTTCTATTCTTGTAGACAATGTTGGGCCTCCAAGTGCAGAGGTTTGTAGAACAGGAGCAAGTTTCCCTTAAGTGGATCACCCAAGGTTTATCGAACTCAGGTAGGTAGAGGTCAAAGATATCCCTCTCAAGCAACCCTGCAATCAAGATATAGGAAGTCTCTTGTGTCCCCAACACACCCAATATACTTGTCAGGTATATAGGTGCACTAGTTCGGCGAAGAGAGAGTAAAATGCAAGTAATATGGATGATAATAAGTGATAATAGCAATCTGAAATAAAAATAGCAGCAAGCAAACATGTAGTAGAACAGGCGGAAAAAAAATGTTTCAATGCTTGGAAATAAGGCCTAGGGATCCTACTTTCACTAGTGGACACTCTCAACAATGATCACATATTTGAATAACTAAATATCTTCTCTTCACTATGCTACGCTTAACCACTCTTTGGTCGAATAACAACACCAATCCATGCGTAGGGCTTTAACAACACTCCTCAGAGTAAGCACTTTCCCAACTAAGTAACACCCATGCTATCACCATGGGACCTAGATGGTTCCACGCAAACACCACAAGTTCATAGGGTTATCCAACACAAAATATAAATACAATGCTAAACCACACGGTGCACACACTGTCACCTTTACATCGTGATCAAAGTGTTTACGGAGATCTCATAACAAATAACGAACACTAATCATTGTGTAGGGCTGCAAAAAGCATTCCTTAAAGTCTATATTCCCTCTCTAGGGCACCCCACGCTGTCACTATGAGCGCCCTAAATTAGTACTAAACAAACACCACAATTCATAGAGGATACACACATGATGTGCACACTGTCACCTTCACACCGCGAGACAAGGTGACTCCAAAGTTCATATTAATAAAGCACTTGAGTAGCAAAATATGAAGAGTAACATCTATGAATTCAACTAGATTACAAAGCTCACGATCACATATAGATCACACCAGTGGAGAGAGAGATGAACCACATAGCTACCGATAGAGCCCTCAGCCCCGAGGGAGAACTACTCCCTCCTCATCGTAGGAGACAGCAACGGAAATGGAGATGGCGGTGGAGTCGATGGAGATGGCTTCCGGGGGCACTTCCCCGTCCCGGCAGGATGCCAAAACAGAGATCTGTCCCCCGAAACTTGTCGGTGGCGGCGGCGGAGCTACGGATGTATTTTGTGGAAAAGGTCGATGTTTTTAGGATTTTCCCTCGGGGGAGTATAAATGGCGAAAGGGCGATGCCGGGGGGTGGACAGGGGCCCACACCACCAGGTGGCGCGGCCAGGGGGACCCGCGCCACCCCATGGTGTGGCCCCCCTCCGGGGCTCTTCGGGACTTCTGGAAGCTTCCGGGGAAAATAGGAACTTCAGGATTCGTGGGGTCCAATTCCGAGACTATTTCCAGAACAACTTTTCTGAAATAAAAACAACAGAAAACAGGGAACTGCCACTTGGCATCTTGTTAATAGGTTAGTCTCGGAAAACGTGTAAAAATGCTATAAAGAAGGGATAAAACATGTAGTAATTGGCATAATATCATCATGGAGCATCAGAAATTGTAGATACGTTGGAGACGTATCAAGCATCCCCAAGCTTAGTTCCTACTCATCCTCGAGTAGGTAAACGATTAAACACAATAATTTCTGAGGTGACATTCTACTAACATAAACTTGATCATTATAATGTAAAAGCATATGTAAGATGAGATCATAGAACTTTAAACACAAACATGATAAATAGAACTTTAATAATAAAGCATAGCAATCACTTTGCATCATGACCAATATCTCAAATAAAGGATCATGGATAATAATGCAAAGAAAGATATACGTTTGTTTCAAGTATAGAGAATGCATGTCAAAGTGGTATTTCACTAGTCCTTAAGAGTGGGACAAAACATAAATGCCAGGACACCTTCAAAGTTCATGAGGAAGACTAGAGAAAATAATTTGAGAACTAACAAATAGCACATCATGAATCAATTATTGACGTTTATGGGACAAATGCACATAAAACTCAGAATGGCAAAAATGCTCTCTCAGCTATGCATAAAGTTAGAAGATGGAGACTCAACATAAAAGTAAAAGAAATGCCCTTCGCGGAGGGAAGCAGGGATCACTCATGTGCTAGAGGTTTTTATTTTATTAAACAAAGGTATTAAAAGTTTGACACTCCTCCAATCCATATTTCACAAACCATGGCTAACCGAATCCTCGGGTGCCTGCCAACAATCACATACCGCGGAGGAGTGTCTATATTTTAGGAGATGTATGCTAATGTCAACGAATGGTAAACAGAAAATACAGTACGTCACAAGCCAACTGGATTCACAAGAGCGGCTCCCATATGAAGGACGCATCTGGGTAGAAGGTCATCCCTCTTTCTCTTTTGTTTACACAATTATGCGTTGACTGATAAATCAGGGGAAAAAATAGTGAAGAGAATTTGTTTGCATTAATTTGGGGCTGGGCACCCCGCTGCGAGCTCTTCTATCATTTGGATAAGCGGACGAAGTGTCACAATCCAGATTTGGGACACTTGTAACACATGAGGGAGAACTATTTTGTGAGCCAACAAAAACTTTTTAATGCCCTTGTGTAATCCAACTTTATGTAATTGAACCATGGTTATCTATGCAATGCAAGAAATCTTTGATTCAAAATCATTCACTTTGTTTTCCGATGTTTTCTAAACGTTTCTAGATTGTTTTCCACTTGGTATTCTTGAGATTGTTCATCAAAATTCTTGTGGCATTGTTGTATTCAACTTATTAATAATATTTGGTTTGATTAGAATCAAGGAAACAATTTGGCAAAAGATTAATCCAATGTTTCCTTAAGGTTTTCTATAGAAACTCACTTCTAAAAAATAAGCCAATTAGGTGTTTTTCACCCTTGTTATCTATATGCTAGAGAGTCACATTTTGTGTTTTCTTGGCATGGATGTGATCTCTAATATATGTACTACAAAATGGTTAACTTGGTTTGAAATTTGAACTACAGAAACAATCAGATGCTTGATGTTTTTGTGTTAAGAAAATAAGGCAGAATTAATGTTTTCTAGAAAACAGAGAAAAACTCAAACTAGCTGTTTTTCCACCTTGTTTTCATTGATCATTTGAACTTCAAATTTGTTTTATTTTGATGTAAATGGAAGTACTAATGTTGCTTAACACAACCACACTTGGAAAACGAAATTTGAAGATGAAACAGTTCATGAAAAAAACTGCAACATATGGCTAATCCATTATGTTCAATCAACACTTAGAAAATTTCTAAGTCATTCACTGAAACTGAATTTCTGCAGAAACAGTGATATGTCACGATTTTCAAATGTTCATAACTTTCGTTTGGATGATCCATTTGCTGCACGGTTTGGACCTTCTAGAAGCTTAGTCAGCACCCTTTGTTTCTATCCCTGAGCCACCAAGTCAACTTGACCACAGAGGGAGAGAGGTCGTGGGTTTCAGAGAGGGAAACGAGAGCAAGCGGCATGGGCTTCTGACAGAGCTCGCCACTGTCGCGTGCCACAGTGCGCACCTGCAAATTTCTGCTCGTTTCCTCACCTTTGCGACCATTGATCGCCCCTAGTCGTACCCCTGGACGCTCCCAAGGGGCAAGAGCCTGGCATGGGCACACCAGGGCGCACACGGGCGCGTCTCACTGACGCCCGAGGCCACCCGAGCGTGCACACGGCCGCCCCACCCCTATAAAGCCACAGCAAGGCCACGGCCTCTCTGCCACTCCCGCACAACACCAATCACTCACCCCAAACCCACCCACAAGCACGATGAACGCCCACCTAGTCTAGATCGCCGGAGAAACAACGCGGCCACCGCGGACAGTCGAGGTGGGACGCGCACACCTGGAGCCACCCCAGCTCTTCCTTTCACTCTCAACGCACTCCCCACCCTCCGTGGATCGTTCTTGACGTGTTCCCGTGTTTCCTCGCTTGCAGGAGCACCGGCGATCTCGTCGGAGCCGCCGCGGGACGCCTGCATCGCGCCAGCGACTCGAGCCATCTCACGCCACGATTTCAACGCCCCTGCACAGCCTCGAGCACCTGCGACTCCCTCGACCACTCGCCACCCGCCACCCGCCTGCAAACCCCCTAGGTGAGCAATCGCTTCGAAGTTCGCCGCCAGCCGCTCGTGGTTCTGTCGAGAGAGAAAAGAGAGAGGAGATATGAGGACGATGGTCGTGCGCCGTTGATCGTGAGATCAACGACCATGTTTAAATTGCAAAGCGGTAGGCGCGCGTCGCGTGCCGTGGAAGCGAGGTGGGCCGCGGCCTTGTGTTGCTCAGCCCGTGGAGCGATTTTATTTTCCTTTTTGAAAATAAACTGAATCTGACGCTTTGCTTTAATCGCGTTAAAATTTGTTAAACTCAAATATAAAATCCACCAAAATTAGCAGTGATAGCTATACAAATTATTGATCGGATTCAACTGACAGAACTGGATTTGAACCATGTACGAACAAATGAAAAATGATGAACTACACACTGTATGTTAAGGAAAAAATGCAATAACTTTTGTTTGGAATGTTTAAAATGTGCAAACTAAAATTATTTGAGTATCCCTTGACTAGATCTACCAGTAGGACTTGACTTCACTTCAAGGTGAGCAGCAGTTGGAAATGCCATCCACTTTGGTAAAAGTCCAGTAACTTATTCTAGGATTTTTAGGATTTGTTTGAAAACACTTTTTGATGTAATTTTTAGAGCTCTAGATTTATTTTTAGAGTTCTATGATATCCTATCTTGGTGTAATTTTTAGAGCCCTAGATTTATTTTGGCAACAGATCTAAGATTTTGCACTATTCTGTTAAAAATAAAATGTGTAGATTTGAGTTTAGAATAATTGCTTGCTAGTGCTATTTTGTTTTCTAGCATGTTTAGATGTTGATCTTAGTGTTATTATGTTGTTTTCTCACAGATCTACCATGTTAGAAAGTCTGTGCATGTTTAGGATTTGTATGACACTTGTATGAGTATAGGGGTATTCTCTAGTTTTATTTTATTAAATCTTGTGATGAGAATTGCTTAGCTAGATTTTTATACAAGTTATTATGAGTGGTTTTAGGAGGATCCAGTACCATTTTGGTACTGATTAGTACTTGTTTTCATCTCTGTTAGTATGCACATTATTATTTAGGGATGCATGTGTAGGTTTAATTATTTATTATTCATAGTGTTGTTTTCACTAGAATAGCTAGTAGTATTTTGCTAGGGAAATATGTTGTTTTCCACATGTTGGACCAGAGGCTTAGTAAATCTTAAATGACATGGAAAACTTAGTGGAACACCCACTGGTTCCATCTCATCTTGTCGAGAAATGATCTATCTCAACCATAGTAGTTGTAGTAATAATAATAAATAGTATTATTTTGGGTGTATGCTTGTGTAGAATTGTTTTGTGAACTTGGGTGTTATTTTTTTGTGTGAATTGCTTGCTGTATGATGTAGTTGAGTGTCATTTATTGCTTAGTATGGTTCTGATTGAGTGTATTTATTTTTATTTTACGACGATAGAACCTGAAGAAGAGATAGTTGGTGCCGGAGGTTACTACTGTCACTCTTGCTGTTATCACGAACAGGAACCTCCACTCCTCCAAGCCAACCCATCCTTGAAGCTTGCTGTTATTCCTACTTATCATTATCTATCATGCAATATCTACTTCTGAAGTTTTCCAAAACACTTGATTATCAAAACTATTTTATTGAGTGATTATCACTATTACTATTACTATTATATAGTTATATTATCACTTTGACATTAGTCAACTTGGTGTTACCAAGCCTTTAGCCACCATAAGGTATATAAATACCGCCTAAGATAATAATCTTGAGTCCCTAAGCGGACACTTTTAAAATGTGCTTTTGCAAACAAAATGGTACGATAAAAAGTCCACGGTGAAAAGGCGGGACCTTGTTCACCGGGGGAGCTAAAGAGTTGTTTTTCAAATGGTTTACAAAAGGCACATAACCTAGTCTTCGCTGGACAACCAAGAAGTACTGCCACTCTACCCCAACATGGGTACGGGGCCTATCTAGAAACTTGACTTTGTTAGTGTGTGTTTTATTCCAAGATGCTATAGAGAGGATGATTCTCTGAACTGAAGTGTCGCCAGGAGGGAGTAACGGGACATACAAAGTGAGGGATTAAGTTACCCCCCGGAAGCGACAGTTGGGTCTCCTGCCATGGCAGGGTGGGACCTGGTGCCGGGGAGAACACCCCAACTGAAGGAATAAGCATATACTAGCTTTGTCAGAGTGGACATTTAGGATCATTCTTCTGATGCTTGCATATCGCTGTGTCGATCCATGGGTGGTTCATGGCAGACGTTTGGATCTAGTGGAATGTGTACACCTCTGTAGAATAAAACTATTCAGAATAGCCGAGCCCTCGGATATGGGCCGTTGAAAGGCCATGTAGCTGGCATTGTGCAAGTTTTCAAAAATGTGTTTTTGAACAAGGACTTGTACCTGAGAGGTACCGATGAAGGATTCTGGAAATGTTGTTCCAAGAAGTTTTGCAAAGAGAACATCTTTTTATAAAACAAGTTCTATAAAACCTCTTGTACATGTAATATCTACAAGAGAAAGAAAACTTATATTATTTTCTTCTGAAGTATCTTCTTCAACGAAGATACAGATAAAATGATGCAACTATGATGTCATCTTACATGTACACCATGGGTAGTGAGCCCTATCTATAGCCTACCTATCCACCATATAAGCCTGATGCATTTTGTAAGTGCATATTGGTTTCGCGCTGCCTATTTACTTGGCCAAACTTTGAGGAGATACCGCTGGAGGA
This sequence comes from Alopecurus myosuroides, assembly GCA_028641055.1. Lineage (NCBI taxonomy): Eukaryota > Viridiplantae > Streptophyta > Magnoliopsida > Poales > Poaceae > Alopecurus > Alopecurus myosuroides. Next base: position 648,413,322 of record CM054057.1, read on the forward strand.
GGAGTACTATTCCGATGATTATGCGAACTAGGCCCGGCTCCCAGTCAGCAGCCTGTCAGTGAAGGCATGACATAGGCTACCTACGTGTGTTTACTTTCCGCTGTGTGTGAGTTGTGAGACTTTGTCTGTCCTGCGTGACAGTTAATAAAGACTTGGTCATGTGACCATTGGCTTGTAAGACTGTTGTTATTCATGTAATGGATAATGTATCTATGTACCACTTCGTATGTTGTTCACGACTGAATTTCTTGGGATCGTGAATGTATACATATGAGGGGTTCTGAACCATCCGGTTTGGGGCCTCTACAAAGTTGGTATCAGAGCTATCCTGACCCTAGGATCCCTTAGTTAGCATGGACGTCAACTAGTACTCTATATATGTATACATAATATATTTAAGTGACTAAGCTTTAAAAGATTCTTATACCTATCTTCCCTATTTTCTCAAACTCTACTTACATTAAGTTATATCATGTTCGACTCTAAAATTTTGCACACTTGGTTCTAACTTAATCTTACTTAAAATTTTGTGTAGATGGACGTGGTTTTCACCGAGGTCTTCCAGTTGGGACTGGCTAGGGACTTCCCTTTTCGCTTCGAGCAGAGGCTCGTAGTGATGACCGAGCTTCTCGATCGTCCCGTTCCCGAGCTGCGAGGAGGGATGATCTCCGGATCTCTCATTGAGGGAGAGTGGTTTGTGGAGTGCACCATACGCCCTCCACTTACCACTCCTTCCGCGGAGACCTTCGTATTCGCCACCTTTGAGCGCTCCTGGCAGGAGGGCGCCGTGCGAGTGATCCAGGAGGCCATTGCGCGCCTGGCCCACTTGAGGGACTACCAGTTTTTGGGGTCTAGCTTCGAGTTCCTCGGGAGGAGGGACGAGACCGGCACACCTGTTGCCGTGTCTCAGGACTTCGCGGGTATCGGTTCTCACTTGGATGACATGGAGGTTCTGCTTTACTGCACTCAGCGTCGTCTTGACGACATGAGCATCCTGCAACACACCACTGTTGTAGAGTGCCGTCTCCTCTGTACCCACCTGGGTAAGACAATGCTCGACCTCGAGACAGCGACTGCACGGTCCCGAGCCTTGGCGAGTCAGCTGCGGACCACTCATATGGCCCGTACCCGTCTCACCACCAAGGTGGGATCACTTCAGGAGGCGAACGCGATTCTGCGTGAGCGCCTGAAGACTGCTAGAGAAGACCTAGCCACTCGAGACTCCACACTCGAGGAGCTAGAGGAGGAGAACTTCGAGCTGCATAGGGAGAACGAGGATCTCCTCGTCGACGACGACATCCTGTCTGATGCTAAGGGGATGGATATGAGCGAGCAGAGTATGTAGGAGGACGACGACTCAGTTAAGGAGGAGGACCTCGAGGAGCTCCTCTTCGACGTAGACAACACTTAGGACTAGTCGTAGTGCCTATTAGTTTGTGGAGTTGTGCCAGTGAGATGTACGCCGACCCTATAAGGCGAATCCCCCGATGTAGCTCAGAGGAGCGTAGTTGTGGTAGATGTCTGTTGGTGTGTTGTGCTGTGTAGGACTTGATGCTATGAGTATGATGTTTTTTTGTATGATAACTATGCTTGGAAACTTGTCTCAATCCTTAAAACCAATCGTTAACCTAAACAACTCACTTATCGATTTCTTTTTGGATTTTAAACATTCCCTTTTTGTTGCTCAATTGTTTGGTGTTCTAAGAACAAAGAAGTCTTGCTGCATAGTCTTACACATGTTTCAATAAACAACATGCCACCATGTCGGGAACCACCACCACCAACCCCGCCATCGGTGGAGGCATTGTTGGCACTCATGATGGAGGATCGCCAGACCACTAGAGCCGAGAGTGCTGCCACGATTGCTGCCTTGCAGCAATTGGCCGCTGCCAGCGCCAACAACAATAAGAACAACGGCGAGGACAACGGTAATGGCGGACGCTCGAAGCTGAAGGTGTTTCAGCAGACCAATCCTCCGGTTTTCACCAAGATCGTAGAACCACTTGACGCTGACGATTGGCTTCGCACCATCGCCAACGGTCTGAAAGTGGCAGGAGTGGACGAGAATGACAAGGTGCTTTTCGCCACCCATTTTCTTGCTGGATTAGCAAGGACTTGGTGGGAGAATACCTGTGACACTGTCGCCCCTGATCACGTGTTCACTCTGATGACTTCTCTGCCCGGTTCCGCAAGTATCACATCCCTCAGGGGGTGATGAACATCATGAAGGATAAGTTCCTTAAACTGAGGTAGGGGGAATGTCTGTGTCAAAATACTGGGAGGAATTCACTCTGCTAGCCCGGTATGGACCAGATGAAGTTAACACAAAAGCTAAGAAGAAGGAGAGATTCCTGAATGGGCTGCACGATGAGTTTCAGTGTACCCTTGTGGTCATTCCATTTGCGGATCTGGAGTCACTCGCGGATGCCGCGATGATGATGGAGCACAAGAGACAGAATGTCTTTGAAAACAAGAAGAGAAAGTGCACCCAGAAACCGCCCCACACCCTAATCCAGGCCACCACCACCACACAGGGCGCCTGCTTATGCGCCAAGGCCTAACCACAACAACCACAACAATCACAACAACCACCACAAAAACAACAACCGTGCACCTTATGCACCCAAGCCTGGAGGCACTGGAAATGGAAATGGGAATGGACACAAGCCCAACCACGCTGCCAAGCCAAACCAGAACACCAAACCAAGTGGAGGTTGCTTTGCATGCGGCAAGGAAGGGCACTTTGCTCGTGACTGTCCGACCAAGAATGCTGCCCCAGCTCAGAACAATGCAACTAAGATGACACGTGCACAAGCACCCAAGAGGTAGACTATGACCAAGGGATACCTGAATCATGTCACTACTGAGGAGTTTCAGGACACGCCAGATATGGTGATGGGTACGTTTCCTGTCAACTCTGTACCTGCTGAAGTATTGTTTGATTCGGTGTAACATCCCAAGTATGAAATCTCCCCCTAGAATGTTTTGTTTCTTGTTTTATTATTGCTTTGCATCATGTCATCATATGCATTTGATTTTTGTTTGCATTTGATTTCAATTGTTTCCATTTGATTTCTATTTGAATTCCAAAACAAAATTCAATTATTTGTCATACTTGTTATGTTACTTTGTGTCAAATAAAAAAAACTACAAACAAACAAATATTTTGTTCCACCAAAAAGTGGAATCCAAAACCTTAATTTTTTTGGCTTAGGTTCATTTAATCTTTTGTTACCAAAATTGTTCAAATCATTTTATTTCCAAACAATAACATCAATCAAATTTATTTTGGAAAACAATGTTTGTTTTAAGGTGATTGTTACAAAAACAGAATAATACAAATCTTTTCCAAAGTTTAAAAACCCTAGGACCTTTGTTTTCTCTCTCTATTCCAAATCTGCACAAAAAAAAAGGTAATAAACAAAAGAATAGACAAAAAAAAAGGGAGAGGGGGAAAAAGGAGGCAGCCCACGTTGGGGCCAGCCCGTTTTGGCCTAAAGCCCGTACCCCCTCACGGTCCTTCTCCTACCTCTGTACGGAGTCATCTCCAGTGCCCACGTCGACATGATCATGGAGGGAACGGTCGATCCGCACGTCCACCTCCTCCTCTTAAGCTCCTCGAGCTCCCCTCGCTCCTAACCCTAATTCTCCCTCCTCCTCTTCCTCCCTCGCGCCGCAGCCTCCTTTCTCCTCCTCTCTCGCTGCTCTCTCTCGTTTCTGTAACCACCACCGAAGCTCCTCCACCGCCGCCCCTCTCCGGCGATCGCCGCGCCACCGGTGCCCGCCCGGCCGCGCTAGGGCCGGGAACGGGACCGCCCCACTGCCCTCTACCCCGCCGTCCCCTCGGTTTCTCCCGAGGGCTCCCGGAGCTCCGCCGCCGTCTCCGGTTTCGGCCGTCGCCCACCACCGTGCGCTGACCGAGCGCTCCTCTCCGCCCCTCGCAGGTGAGCCCGCCTCCGCTCCTTCCTCCCTCTCCGCCTCGCACGGGCCCGGCCACCGCAGCGGCGCACGCCGGCAGCCGCGCACGGCAGCGATCCGCCGCGGGCAGCGCGAGCAGGCCGCCCATCGCCGGCCGCCCCCGCTCTGTCCGCTCGCAGCGAACGCTTCCTGCTCCTGTCGCTCGCTTCGGTACCTGCACGAACTGAAAAGTTCAGTTAAAACTTACCTGACGGAAAAAGCACCTTAACTTGCGTTGCTACCCGTATCTGACAAGAAACCGTTTCAGCCCGACTGGCATCTGTTCCGTGCGCCCAAGGGAAGGTCCCTGGTTCGAATCCCAGGGGAGGCAAATGCCTCCCCCAATTTTTTCCTTCCGCGCGCCCGCGCTGGGCCCACGCGTCAGGGACCCTGGATGCCACCTAGGCGCCACGCAGGAGATGGCCCACTGGCAGTGGCCTGTGTAGGTCACTGCTCGGTGCCTTTATTTTTTCTGCTTTCTTATTTTCAATATCAGTCCATTTGTTTTCAGAATAGTCCCTAGAATTAAACCCCTAATAACTTTTAATTCCTAACTCCAACAAAAATAAATAAAATATGTACACCGCACCAAATTAAATTCTCTATCTATCTATAGCATTTGTTTTCTGTTTTGAAATTTCAAAATGCAATTCAAATTTGAATTCAAATAATTCAATTGCAATTTGATAAAATCCATAACTAATTCATAATTAATCCAAATAACCCAAATAAAATATGTTTTCCATGTCAAATTAAACCACCAATTCAAATATAAATTTTGTTTCATGATTTGAATAATTTAAATTGCCTAAATAATTTAATACCTGTTTAATTCATTTAAATTTGATAAAATCATAACTTGCTCAAAATAAATTATTTTTGAACATGCAAAATATGTTTTCAACCTAGAAAATATAAACTTTTCAAATATGAATTTTGTTATCTGTTTTGAACAATTTAACTTGGTGAAAACAACAAATACTTGTGTGACAACCTTAAGGAACCAAAATTCCATAACTTGCTAAATAAATTTCTAAATTGGTAAACCCTATTTTAAATTGGTTCTATTGTTGTTATTTTGATGTTTTCCTCATCCATGCATCATACTAATTCACCCTCATCTGTTGATTAGTTGGAAAACAAATAATCTAACCCAAAATGCATGGGCTTTCATATGCAACTCAAAATTGCATATGTGTCCATTTATTTGTGTTACCATGTTAGTTAGTTTATTTTGATGCATCTATTAACCTGTCATGCCTCATCCCCATGATTGTGCACTATGCCATGATATTGATTGTACCCTTTCTGCTTTGTCTGTTTGCTTCTTCTCGGTTAGACGACGACGTTGAGACCGACGATCCTTACGACACCCCTTCAGAGGTTTTAGCTCAGTACCAGGCTACTGGGTTTGCAGGCAAGTTATCACTCACATGAACACTGTGTTCCTTTCAACATTGGTTACCGATACTTATCCGTTGTCTATTTCTGCTAGCCATAGGTATCGTTGCTTCTGTTACGATCCTATCACATGATACCCTGAACCATGATATTGCCTCACCTCCAGTCCTATAACCCCGTTGTTTGAGCCCGTGTCTTACTAGCATGCTTAGGGTTGTTTCTGCTCGAGTCTGTTACCCGTTACTTTTGTTATCATATTTCTATTATGTTCTATGGGCTCGATGTGTAAACAACAACCTGTTAATGCTTGGGTAATAATAATTTGATGTTAAGGCACCGGCAGGAGGCCCGTCGTGGTTTTGAGGCCTGCTAGTGTCGACCCTAATTAGGAAAAGGGTCTTGTCTATGATCCATGATGAGCGTGCTCACCGCATCCGGTGGTGGTATGGAACCCCCTCGGCTTTGATCTGATCCGCAGTTTGTCCGAAGAGCCACACTTAGTTCGGGTGTTCCATTTGGCTCATACGCATAAATGGGTCGCTCCCATGGTTACTGATGATGATGATGACGCACACATATAGGGCGAGGCCTGTAGTGCCGGGGTGTTGTGTCCTGCGGGAGTTTTGCACCTGCGCTGAGTATTCGGCTGCGTGGCTGGGACCTTATAGCTCCGTGGCTCCTAGGACAGGCTGTAGTGATGGTTCGAGTCGTGTCGAGTCCACCTGAGTTTTAGTTGGTGGCTTGAGTGTGTACGGGTACTGGAGCACACCCTGCAGGGATGAATCTTCTCGAGAAGCCGTGTTGTCCGCGGTTATGTGACGACTTGGTGAAAGTACTGGCTAACAAGTACTCAGACAACTTACACCTAACTATAATAACTTGACTAGTAATAGATTTATTGACACAACAACCTGATCCATCATTAATCCAACTGTGTGAGTTATCCTCGGATTGCTTCTTTGGATAAGGGGCGAGATCCAGGATGGGTTTGTTTGGAGGTTAGCTGGTAGTTGGATACGATACTCTATCTTATCTTCTTTCTGTTAGCCGGAAGTGGTAGTAACTCTGTAGTTGGTTAGAGCAGCCAGTTGCCGCATCTTTTATATTCCCCTTTCCTCCGTTGAACCCAAAGCATCTGTGCTTGGTGTTGACGGGTTACACTTTGGTGAACTGTGAGTCTTGCTTGCCAGTACGTTGTTGTACTGACCCCTTTGGGGCTGTGGTTTACGCAGACGACGATTCCGAGGATCTCCAGGGAGGCTACTACGTGGAGTGCGACGACGCTGTTGACGAGTAGATAGCGGACCCGGGCAGGATCCGAGACTTCGTGGATGGGCTCCGTTTTCTTTTCATTGCCGGCTTCTTAAGCCTATTTGGATTTGTCTGTACTCAGACCCTTTGCTTGCTTCCGCTGATGTAATGATGTTATGTTGGGACATGTGTCCTCTGGATGATTGTATTTGCTATCTCTGCTCTAGTGAGAGCCATTTGCAACCTTATTTCAATCTTTTGTGTCTTAGAGATATGTTGTGCTATCATTCTGTTAAACGCTGTTGACGTACCCTGCGTGATTGATATGAAGTACGTCGACAGTAGTGCCTATGGTCTCTAGTGGATAGTTTACATCGACGGTGGAATAGCAGGGCTTGTGTTGTCGCGCATAAGCGCAGGCCTACCAGGAAGCTGGGACGGGAGCAGTTATGCCCCATAATCCAAGCATCTGCTATCCAGTTCGGCCCGATGAGTATCCCCTAGAAACCAGGGTGCGACAAATGGTATCAGAGACTGTCTGCCTGTAGGATCCCTTTTACTGGTCGCAGTTGAGTCTAGAAACTATTTTGTAGCTATATAGGAAAAAAATGAAACGTGAGAGTAGGAATTCTGCCATTTTATTTCTTTCCCCACCCACCCTCCCTTTTCTGGTAAGGAAGTGCAACGTTGTTTTTCTCTTCTCACCTAAACTTTTCAAGTTAGGATTTCACGTGTTCTGGGTTCTTCTGTAGTACCTTAGGAGTTTTGGTCGCGAGTTTCCCGATGTTGCTTCAATATCATGTTTCTCTCAAGAACCTTTCGTCCATTGATGTATCCATTCCTAGCTATGTTTAGTCATCCTTTCGTACTCAAACCATTTATGGTGAACGTTGAGGGTAGTATATGTTTGATCCATGCTACCTTCTTACCGTCTGAAGTAATCCTTTTAAGCACTTATATTGGATTTTGTTATCCGGTTACTGTGTTAATCTTGGTATCCTCTTCAGGATGGAAAGTGGTGACGAAGAACCCACACTGCCACCTGAGATGGGGAAAGTGTTGTCTCAGATGACACAAGTTATAAAGCAGATGCAGCAGAACCAAGACCTTGGGAGTAATGGCAACACCCAGGTGTCTATTCGGGAGTTCCTTGAGCTCAATCCGCGCACGTTTGATAACCCCTCCGAGCCATTGGATGCTGATGACTGGCTCCGTGAAATGAACCGTACTCTTGTGGTAGCTCATGTGGCTGACGAGGACCGTGTTCCTTACGTGACCTACCTTCTCCGTGGACAATCCATGTCTTGGTGGGAGAATTTCCAAGAAATGAGAGGTCCTAGTGTGGCAATCACATGGGAGGATTTCAAGCAAGCCTTCGTGCGCCATCACATTCCCGATGGGCTCATGGAGAAAATGCGTGAGGAATTCTATTCTTTCACACAAGGCAGTCTGGACGTTCTCGAATACCAAAGAGAGTTTAATCGTCTGGCTCGCTACGCCGGAGATGAAATCTCCACGGAAGCGAGAAAGATGGCAAAGTTCCGCAGGGGTCTCAACCCGGAACTCAAGTATGCTCTCACCAACGTCAAGGCCAAGAGTTTTGAGGACCTCATCAACATCGCTCTAAATGAAGAGCATGGGCGCAAGTTGGTTGAGGAATCTCGTAAGCACTCTCGTGAACAGGCAAATCTCTCGAAAGCTATCATTCCTCCACAAAAACGAAGAGTTTGGGTTCCATATACCACTCCAACACCGCACATCAGCTTGCCAAGCCCGGCAGGAATTCTTGCCCTCCCTCCCACCCCAGTGGTATCTTTAGGAGGTGCTCCATCTCAGCCAAGTCCAACAGATCCTCGTTCTGCTAGTACATGCTTCAAGTGCGGTCTATCAGGACACTACTCCTACAAGTGCCCGCAGAACAAGCTACCATCACTACCTACCTCTAAGGTCAATCAGGTGATAGTACACACTTCTTCGACTAAGCCCCGCAACAGGAACAAGTCTGTCTTGAGAACTGTGAGGGTGAACCATGTCAAGGCCCAGGGACCAGAAGAATCTCCAGAGGTTGTAATGGGCACACTTCTTGTGAACTCGTTTCGTGCTAAAGTATTGTTCGATTCTGGTGCTTCACACTCTTTCATCTCTCAATGCTTTGCAAACAACAGTGGAATCAACTTCGAACAGTTGTCTATCCCTTTCCTAGTGAAATCACCGGGATCTAGCTGGCAAAGCAATAAAGTTAGCCAGAACATCGAGATCACAATTGGAAACCTTCCATTCCAGGCATCTCTGATAGCTCTCCACTCTTCAGATATTGATGTAGTTCTGGGGATGGATTGGCTGGTAGCCAACAAAGCAGTCATTGATTGTCCTGCTAGGTCTGTCAAAATCACACACCCTTCTGGCCAGATAGTCTACTTCCATGCTGAAAATCCAGTTGCTCAACTCTACACTCTCAATGCAAATCCTCTACCATCTATTGAAACTATTCCGGTGGTTTGTGATTTCCCCGATGTCTTTCCAGAAGAATTGCCAGGAATGCCTCCTGACAGAGCAGTTGAGTTCGTGATCGAACTTGAACCAGGCACTGCTCCAATCTCCAAACATCCATACAAGATAGCTCCTCCCGAACTGAAGTTGTTGAAGGAGCAAATCGATATGTACATGGAGAAAGGTTACATTCAACCTAGCTCCTCGGCTTGGGGATGCCCAACTCTGTTTGTTGCCAAGAAGGATCAAACAAAGAGACTCGTGGTTGACTATCGTCCTCTCAACGAGAAAACAATCAAGAACAAATATCCAATTCCTCGTATCGATGATCTTTTTGATCAACCTGCTGGAGCCTCAATATTCTCCAAGCTGGACTTGAGGATGGGTTACCATCAAATAAAGATCAGAAAGGAAGATATTCCAAAAACAGCTTTCACCACTCGGTACGGTCTATATGAATACACCGTCATGTCCTTTGGTCTCACCAATGCACCGGCGACCTTCTCTAGACTCATGAATTCTGTCTTCCATGAATACCTCGACAAGTTCGTTGTGGTATATCTTGATGATATTCTTGTCTACTCAAAATCCGAGGAAGAGCATGGAGAACATCTTCGTCTCACTCTCATGAAACTTCGCGAGCATCGTCTATATGCCAAGTTCTCCAAATGTGAGTTTTGGATTCCAGAAGTTGCTTATCTTGGTCATGTCATCTCTGCCAAGGGCATAGCCATTGATCCAGAAAAGGTTAAGGCAATTGTTAATTGGAAACCTCCTAAGACGGTGAAGCAAGTCAGAAGTTTTCTTGGTTTGGCTAGCTATTGCCGTCGTTTCGTCCAAAATTTCTCCAAGATTGCCAAACCTCTCACTGATCTCACAAAGAAGGACAAGAAGTTCGTTTGGTCTCCACAATGTGATGAAAGTTTCAATCTCCTGAAGACTAAACTCACTTCTACACCGTTCTGGTTGGCCCAGATACTACCAAACCCTTCCAGATATTCTGTGATGCTTCTCTCCAAGGTCTAGGAGCAGTTCTTATGCAAGAACGTCAAGTTGTGGCTTATGCTTCACGTCAGTTGAACGCACATGAGCTCAATTATCCCACTCATGATCTAGAACTTGCAGCAGTTGTGTTTGCCCTCAAGAAATGGAGGCAATACTTGTTGGGTAATCGCACTGAAATCTTTTCCGATCATAAGAGTCTGAAATACATCTTCACTCAACCAGATCTAAACCTCAGGCAAAGGAGATGGATTGAAAGATCAAAGACTTCGATCTTACCATTTCTTACACTCCAGGCAAGGCTAATGTTATGGCCGATGCTCTCAGTCGCAAGTCGTATTGCAATAATCTCATGATCATGGAAAGCCAACCTCCACTTCATGAAGAATTCCAGAAGCTGAACCTTGGTCTTGTTCCTGAAGGTTATCTTGCGAACTTGACAGCTAGTCCAACTCTCGAGGATAAGATTCGTTCTGAACAACTTCGTGACGCTGAGATCAAGAAGATCGCAAATAACATCAAAGCAGGCAATGTGAAGTATCAATGCTTCTCAATTGATGACAAGGGAACCGTGTTCTTCGAAGGACGCATTGCGGTTCCTCAAGTTCAAAGTCTCAAAGATGTTATTCTCAAGGAGGCTCATGAAACTCCTCTCTCCATCCACCCTGGAAGTACAAAGATGTACCAGGATCTCAAAACACTGTATTGGTGGTCTGGCATGAAACGTGAAATTACTCAATACGTTTCTGAATGCGACGTTTGTCAACGTGTTAAGGCAGTTCATCAGAAAACAGCCGGTCTTCTCCAACCGCTGAAAATTCCTGAGTGGAAGTGGGACATGATTGAAATGGACTTCGTCACTGGTTTTCCAAAGTCCAAGAGGGGCAACGATGCAATCTTCGTTGTTATTGATCGTCTCACTAAGGTAGCTCACTTCTTCGCTGTCAAAGAAACAATATCAGCTAGCCAGTTAGCAGAACTCTACACAACAAGGATTGTTCCTCTTCATGGTGTTCCATTGGAAATAAGCTCAGACCGTGGAAGCATATTCACTTCGCATTTCTGGAAGAGTTTTCAAGAAGCATTGGGCACCAAACTTCTGTTCAGCACAGCTTATCACCCTCAGTCTCAAGGGCAAGTCGAAAGAGTCAATCAGATTCTCGAGGATATGCTCAGAGCATGTGGTCTCTCCTTTGGCAATGAAATGGGAGGAATGCCTTCCATATGCTGAGTTCTCCTACAACAACAGCTTCCAGGCAAGCCTAGGCATGGCACCGTTTGAAGCACTCTATGGCCGCAGATGCAGGAGTCCAATCAATTGGTCTGGAGCTGGTGAACGTTCACTCTTAGGCCCTGACATTGTTAGGGAAGCCGAGGAGAAAGTTCGCATCATTCGTGACAATCTCAAGATTGCTCAGTCTCGTCAGAAAAGCTACTATGACAGCAAGCACAGGGATATGATTTATGCACCTGGTGACAAGGCATACCTCCGTGTAACTCCCCTCAGAGGCACTCATCGTTTTGGTGTGAAAGGAAAGCTAGCACCGAGATACATTGGTCCGTTCAACATTCTCTCAAGGCGTGCGGAAAATGCCTATCGTCTTGAACTTCCAGAAAAACTATCCAAGATGCACGATGTGTTTCACGTGTCACAGCTCAAGAGGTGTTTCAAAGATCCAGATCGTGCAGTTGATCATGATTCAATTGAACTGCAAGATGATCTATCTTATGAGGAGCACCATGTTCGTATTCTCGATGAGACCGAGCGTAAGACTCGCAACAAGAGCACCAAGTTCTTGAAAGTGCAATGGTCGCATCATTCCGATAAAGAGGCAACGTGGGAGACCGAAGAGGATCTTCGCAAGAAGTATCCGGACCTTTTCCTTTCTCAGTAGGAATCTCGGGGCGCGATTCCTTCAAGGGGGGGCGTTTTGTAACATCCCAAGTATAAATCTCCCCCTAGAATGTTTTTCTTGTTTTATTGCTTTGCATCATGTCATCATATGCATTTTATTTTTGTTTCCATTTGATTTCAATTGTTTCCATTTGATTTCTATTTGAATTCCAAAACAAAATTCAATTATTTGTCATACTTGTTATGTTACTTTGTGTCAAATAAAAAAAACTACAAACAAACAAATATTTTGTTCCACCAAAAAGTGGAATCCAAAACCTTAATTTTTTTGGCTTAGGTTCATTTAATCTTTTGTTACCAAAATTGTTCAAATCATTTTATTTCCAAACATAACATCAATCAAATTTATTTTGGAAAACAATGTTTGTTTTAAGGTGATTGTTACAAAAACAGAATATACAAATCTTTTCCAAAGTTTAAAAACCCTAGGACCTTTGTTTTCTCTCTCTATTCCAAATCTGCACAAAAAAAAGGTAATAAACAAAAGAATAGACAAAAAAAAAAGGAGAGGGGGAAAAAGGAGGCAGCCCACGTTGGGGCCAGCCCGTTTTGGCCTAAAGCCCGTACCCCCTCACGGTCCTTCTCCTACCTCTGTACGGAGTCATCTCCAGTGCCCACGTCGACATGATCATGGAGGGAACGGTCGATCCGCACGTCCACCTCCTCCTCTTAAGCTCCTCGAGCTCCCTCGCTCCTAACCCTAATTCTCCCTCCTCCTCTTCCTCCCTCGCGCCGCAGCCTCCTTTCTCCTCCTCTCTGTGCTCTCTCTCGTTTCTGTAACCACCACCGAAGCCCTCCACCGCCGCCCCTCTCCGGCGATCGCCGCGCCACCGGTGCCCGCCCGCCGCGCTAGGGCCGGGAACGGGACCGCCCCCACTGCCCTCTACCCGCCGTCCCTCGGTTTCTCCCGAGGGCTCCCGGAGCTCCGCCGCCGTCTCCGGTTTCGGCACCGTCGCCCACCACCGTGCGCTGACCGAGCGCTCCTCTCCGCCCCTCGCAGGTGAGCCCGCCTCCGCTCCTTCCTCCCTCTCCGCCTCGCACGGGCCCGGCCACCGCAGCGGCGCACGCCGGCAGCCGCGCACGGCAGCGATCCGCCGCGGGCAGCGCGAGCAGGCCGCCCATCGCCGGCCGCCCCCGCTCTGTCCGCTCGCAGCGAACGCTGCCTGCTCCCTGTCGCTCGCTTCGGTACCTGCACGAACTGAAAAGTTCAGTTAAAACTTACCTGACGGAAAAAGCACCTTAACTTGCGTTGCTACCCGTATCTGACAAGAAACCGTTTAAGCCCGACTGGCATCTGTTCCGTGCGCCCAAGGGAAGGTCCCTGGTTCGATCCCAGGGGAGGCAAATGCCTCCCCCAATTTTTTCCTTCCGCGCCCCCGCTGGGCCCACGCGTCAGGGACCCTGGATGCCACTAGGCGCCACGCAGGAGATGGCCCACTGGCAGTGGCCTGTGTAGGTCACTGCTCGGTGCCTTTATTTTTTCTGCCTTTCTTATTTTCAATATCAGTCCATTTTTTTTTCAGAATAGTCCCTAGAATTAAACCCTAACTTTTAATTCCTACTCCAACAAAAATAAATAAAATATGTACACCGCACCAAATTAAATTCTATCTATCTATAGCATTTGTTTTTGTTTTGAAATTTCAAAATGCAATTCAAATTTGAATTCAAATAATTCAATTGCAATTGATAAATCCTAACTAATTCATAATTAATCCAAATAACCCAATAAAAATTATGTTTCCATGTCAAATTAAAAACCACCAATTCAATATAAAATTTTGTTTCATGATTTGAATAATTTAAATTGCCTAAATAATTTAATACCTGTTTAATTCATTTAAATTTGATAAAATCATAACTTGCTCAAAATAAATTATTTTTGAACATGCAAAATATGTTTTCAACCTAGAAAAATATAAACTTTTCAAATATGAATTTTGTTATCTGTTTTGAACAATTTAACTTGGTGAAAACAACAAATACTTGTGTGACAACCTTAAGGAACCAAAATTCCATAACTTGCTAAATAAATTTCTAAATTGGTAAACCCTATTTTAAATTGGTTCTATTGTTATTTTGATGTTTTCCTCATCCATGCATCATACTAATTCACCCTCATCTGTTGATTAGTTGGAAAACAAATAATCTAACCCAAAATGCATGGGCTTTCATATGCAACTCAAAATTGCATATGTGTCCATTTAATTTGTGTTACCATGTTAGTTAGTTTATTTTGATGCATCTATTAACCTGTCATGCCTCATCCCCATGATTGTGCACTATGCCATGATATTGATTGTCTACCCTTTCTGCTTTGTCTGTTTGCTTCTTCTCGGTTAGACGACGACGTTGAGACCGACGATCCTTACGACACCCCTTCAGAGGTTTAGCTCAGTACCAGGCTACTGGGTTTGCAGGCAAGTTATCACTCACATGAACCACTGTGTTCCTTTCAACATTGGTTACCGATACTTATCCGTTGTCTATTTCTGCTAGCCATAGGTATCGTTGCTTCTGTTACGATCCTATCACATGATACCCTGAAACCATGATATTGCCTCACCTCCAGTCCTATAACCCCGTTGTTTGAGCCCGTGTCTTACTAGCATGCTTAGGGTTGTTTCTGCTCGAGTCTGTTACCCGTTACTTTCTGTTATCATATTTCTATTATGTTCTATGGGCTCGATGTGTAAACAACAACCTGTTAATGCTTGGGTAATAATAATTTGATGTTAAGGCACCGGCAGGAGGCCCGTCGTGGTTTTGAGGCCTGCTAGTGTCGACCCTAATTAGGAAAAGGGTCTTGTCTACTGATCCATGATGAGCGTGCTCACCGCATCCGGGTGGTGGTATGGAACCCCCCCGGCTTTGATCTGATCCGCAGTTTGTCCGAAGAGCCACACTTAGTTCGGGTGTTCCATTTGGCTCATACGCATAAATGGGTCGCTCCCATGGTTACTGATGATGATGATGACGCACACATATAGGGCGAGGCCTGTAGTGCCGGGGTGTTGTGTCCTGCGGGAGTTTTGCACACCTGCGCTGAGTATTCGGCTGCGTGGTTGGGACCTTATAGCTCCGTGGCTCCTAGGACAGGCTGTAGTGATGGTTCGAGTCGTGTCGAGTCCACCTGAGTTTTAGTTGGTGGCTTGAGTGTGTACGGGTACTGGAGCACACCCTGCAGGATGAATCTTCTCGAGAAGCCGTGTTGTCCGCGGTTATGTGACGACTTGGTGAAAGTACTGGCTAACAAGTACTCAGACAACTTACACCTAACTATAATAACTTGACTAGTAATAGATTTATTGACACAACAACCTGATCCATCATTAATCCAAATGTGTGAGTTATCCTCGGATTGCTTCTTTGGATAAGGGGCGAGATCCAGGATGGTTTGTTTGGAGGTTAGCTGGTAGTTGGATACGATACTCTATCTTATCTTCTTTCTGTTAGGCGGAAGTGGTAGTAACTCTGTAGTTGGTTAGAGCAGCCAGTTGCCGCATCTTTTATATCCCCTTTCCTCCGTTGAACCCAAAGCATCTGTGCTTGGTGTTGACGGGTTACACTTTGGTGAACTGTGAGTCTTGCTTGCCAGTACGTTGTTGTACTGACCCCTTTGGGGCTGTGGTTTACGCAGACGACGATTCCGAGGATCTCCAGGGGCTACTACGTGGAGTGCGACGACGCTGTTGACGAGTAGATAGCGGACCCGGCAGGATCCGAGACTTTGTGGATGGGCTCCGTTTTCTTTTCATTGCCGGCTTCTTAAGCCTATTTGGATTTGTCTGTACTCCCCTTTGCTTGCTTCCGCTGATGTAATGATGTTATGTTGGGACATGTGTCCTCTGGATGATTGTATTTGCTATCTCTGCTCTAGTGAGAGCCATTTGCAACCTTATTTCAATCTTTTGTGTCTTAGAGATATGTTGTGCTATCATTCTGTTAAACGCTGTTGACGTACCCTGCGTGATTGATATGAAGTACGTCGACAGTAGTGCCTATGGTCTCTAGTGGATAGTTTACATCGACGGTGGAATAGCAGGGCTTGTATTGTCGCGCATAAGCGCAGGCCTACCAGGAAGCTGGGACGTGGGAGCAGTTATGCCCCATAATCCAAGCATCTGCTATCCAGTTCGGCCCGATGAGTATCCCCTAGAAACCAGGGTGCGACATTCGGGTGCATCGCATTCCTTTGTTACTATGACATTTGCTGAAAGGAGTGGTATGAAGTCTACACGTATGCGTGACCCTATGTCAGTACAAATACCTGGAAACAAAACCCAATCCCACTTCATTTGCAACGAAGTACCCGTGGACATACAAGGGAAAACTTTTCATGCCAACCTGATAGTACTGGGATCCCAAGGGATAGAAGTAGTACTGGGTATGAATTGGATGACCAAGTACAAAGGTGTGATTGACTGCACCAGGAAGTCCATATCATTGACAGACAGTCATGGGGAAAGGGTTGCCTTCGCCGCAACCAAGTCAAAGTCATAGAGTCACTGCCACACTGGTATAGCCACACCTGCACTTGAGGAAGTTCCGGTAGTATGTGAATACCCGGATGTGTTTCCTGAGGAGTTATCCGGTATGCCGCCTGATCGGGATATCGAGTTCGTTATTGAGTTGATACCAGACACTGGACCCATAGCACAGAAACCTTACCGGATGAATCCGAAGGAGCTTGATGAGTTGAAGAAGCAGCTGGATGACATGTTGAGAAAAGGTTTGATTTGCCCTAGTGCATCACCATGGGGATCACCTGTCATTTTTGTGGACAAGCGGGACAGTTCCTCACGTCTATGTGTGGATTACCGTAAGTTAAATGATATTACCATCAAGAACAAATACCCGCTGTCCAAAATTGAAGACCTGTTTGACCAACTAAACGGGGCAAGAATTTTCTCAAAGATCGATCTTCGTACTGGTTATCATCAGTTGAAGGTTCGTGAGACCGACATTCCAAAGACCGCTTTGACCACACGTTACAGATTGTATGAGTACACCGTGATGTCTTTTGGTCTAACCAATTCCCCCGCCTACTTCATGAATCTTATGAATAAGGTTTTCATGGAATGCCTGGACAAGTTTGTCGTGGTTTTTATTGACGACATTCTTATTTAATCCAAGCGTGAGGAGGAACATGAAGAACATCTGAGAATTGTTCTCGGAACACTTTGACAGCATCAACTGTATGCTAACTTCAGCAAATGCCAATTCTGGTTGAAGGAAGTGGGATTTCTTGGACACGTAGTATCCGGAGGTGGAATCTCTGTTGACCCTGCTCTGGTTCAGTCTGTCGCTAATCGGGATGCCCCGACTAATCAGACTGAAGTTAGATCTTTTCTAGGATTAGCCGGATATTACCGCAAGTTTGTTCAAGGATTCTCCAGTATAGCCAAACTACTCACTCAGTTGCTCAAGAAGGACAGCAAGTTCGTTTGGACGGACAAATGTGCTGACATTTTTCAAGAGTTGAAGAATCGACTAGTGACGGCCCCTGTACTCATTATGCCGGATGTTACCAAGAGTTTCGATGTGTATTGTGATGCTTCTAAGCTTGGTCTTGGAAGTGTTCTCATGCAAGAAGGAAAGGTTATCTCGTTTATCTCACGCCAGTTGAGACCACATGAGTTGAATTATCCTACTCATGACTTAGAGCTTGCTGTAGTTGTACATGCTCTCAAAGCATGGCGACATTTCCTTATTGGGAAGAGGTTTGAAATCTATACAGATCATAAGAGTTTGAAGTATATCTTCACACAACGTGAACTCAATATGAGGCAACGCCGTTGGATAGAGCCCATCAAGGACTATGATCTTAGTATCCACTATCACCCTGGAAAGGCAAATGTTGTTGCAGACTCTCTTAGTCGAGAGCCGGCCTCTCTAAATGCTATGATTCAGAACAGACAACCGGAGTTGTGGAAAGAACTTGACCAGCTTGGTATCGAGGTGGTCAGCTATGGCATGTTGGACGCCATGGAAGTTAAACCAACTCTAGTTGATCAAATCAAAGAAGCTCAGAAGGGCCAGAAGAGTATTGAGGGAATTAAAACCCGCATGGAGAAAGAAGAAGTTGTCGGTTTCACCATTTATTCTGATGGAGTCTTATGGTATGAAGGACGCATTTGTGTTTCGACTGAATCTGTGTTGAAGCAAACAATCATGACTGAGGCTCATGACACTTTATACTCTATTCACCCTGGAGGAACTAAAATGTATAAAGATTTGAAGGAGAAGTTTTGGTGTCACGGAATGAAGCGAGATATTGCCTTGTTTATAGCTAAGTGCCATGTTTGTCAGCAAGTGAAGGATGGACATCAGCGTTTGGAAATGGGATGAAGTTGGGATGGACTTCATTACTGGACTGCCACGGTCCAGTCGAGGAAATGATTCGATATGGGTAGTTGTTGACAGGCTCACAAAAGTTACGCACTTTATACCTGTTAAGACCACATATCGTTGAGACCAACTTGCTGATCTCTATATTTCTCGGATAGTCGGCCTACATGGAGTTCCCAGCAGGATTGTGTCAGATCGAGGATCACAGTTCACCTCTCAATTCTGGAAGAAGTTACACGAAGCCTTGGGAACCAAGCTAGCCTTTAGCACAGCCTACCATCCGTAGACTGATGGACAGACAAAGTGTATGAACCAGATATTAGAAGACATGCTTCGTGCCTGCGTTTTGTCCTATGGAGTTAAGTGGGAAGACTGTCTGCCGTTTGCAGAGTTTTCCTACAATAACAACTATCAGTCAAGCCTGCAGATGGCACCTTTTGAAGCCTTGTATGAACGGAACTGCCGCACACCTCTGAACTGGACTGAAATTGGGGATAGTCAAATCTTTGTAGTTGATACTCTCAAAGCTGCAGAGGAACAAGTTCATTTAATCCGTGACCGTCTTAAAGCCGCACAATCACGCCAGAAGAGCTATGCGGACACTAAGCGTCGTGACGTCTCTTTCACTATAGGAGATTTCGTGTATCTGCGTGTTACGCCACTCAAAGGGCTGCAACGTTTTCATGACAAGGTAAAACTTGCACCCCGATATATTGGCCCGTTTAAGATCCTTGCCCGTCGTGGAGAGGTATCTTATCAGCTGGAGCTACCTGAAGAGCTGTCAGCCTTTCACGATGTTTTTCACGTGTCATTGCTCTGGAAGTGTCTTCATGTACCTGAGAATAATCTCACTTACCAAGACGTTGACTTCAAGACCATTGACATCAATGATGACTTGACCTACCGTGATCGACCCCTGCGTGTACTTGAGGAAAATGTTCGTGCTACCAGGAGAAATGCTTTCAAGTTCCTTAAGATTCAGTGGACGAATCATTCTGAGGAGGAAGCAACCTGGGAGTGTGAAGATTCTATCAGGAAGGAGTTCCCTGATTTCCTAAAATACTAAACCCGCGAATCTCGGGACGAGATTCTTTTAAGGGGGGGGGGGGGGAGATCTATCACACCCCAGATTTGGGACACTTGTAACACATGAGGGAGACCTTTTTTGTGATCCAACAAAAACTTTTTAATTCCCTTGTGTAATCCAACTTTATGTAATTGAACCATGGTTATCTATGCAATGCAAGAAATCTTTGATTTCAAAAATCATTCACTTTGTTTTCTGATGTTTTCTAAACGTTTCTAGATTGTTTTCCACTTGGTGTTCTTGAGATTGTTCATCAAAATTCTTGTGGCATTGTTGTATTCAACTTATTAATAATATTTGGTTTGATTAGAGTCAAGGAAACAATTTGGCAAAAGATTAATCCAATGTTTTCCTTAAGGTTTTGTATAGAAACTCATTTCTGAAAAATAAGCCAATTCAGTGTTTTTCACCCTTGTTATCTATATGCTAGAGAGTCACATTTTGTGTTTTCTTGGCATGGATGTGATCTCTAATATATGGAATACAAAATGGTTAACTTGGTTTGAAAATTTGAATTACAGAAACAATCAATTGCTTGATGTTTTTGTGTTAAGAAAATAAGGCAGAATTAATGTTTTCTAGAAAACAGAGAAAAACTCAAACTAGCTGTTTTTCCACCTTGTTTTCATTGATCATTTGAACTTCAAATTTGTTTTATTTTGATGTAAATGAAATTACTAATGTTGCTTAACACAACCACACTTGGAAAACAAAATTTGAAGATGATATAGTTCATGAAAACAACTGCAACATATGGCTAATCCATTCTGTTCAACAACCACTTAGAAAATTTCTAAGTCATTAACTGAAACTTAATTTCTGCAGAAACAGTGATATGACACGATTTTCAAATGTTAATAACTTTTGTTTGGATGATCCATTTGCTGCACGGTTTGGACCTTCTAGAAGCCTAGTCAGCACCCTTTGTTTCTATCCCTTAGCCACCAGGTCAACTTGACCACAGAGGGAGAGAGCTCGTGGGTTTCAGAGAGGGAAACGAGGGCGAGCGGCATGGGCTTCTGACAGAGCTCGCCACCGTCACGTGCCACAGTGCGCACCCGTGAATTTCTTCACGTTTCCTCGCCGTTGCGACCATTGACCGCCCCTAGTCGTACCCCTCGACGCTCCCAAGGGGCAAGAGCCTGACATGGGCACGCCAGGGCGCGCACGGGGGCGTCTCACTGACGCCCGAGGCCACCCGAGCGTGCAAACGGATGCCCCGCCCCTATAATACCACAACAAGGCCACAGCCTCGCTGCCACTCCCGCACAACACCAAGCACTCACCCCAAACCCACCCACAAGTACGATGAACACCCAGCTAGTCTAGATCGCCGGAGAAACACCGCGGCCACCACGGACAGTCGAGGTGGGACGCGCACACCTGGAGCCACCCCTTCCTTTCACTCTCAACGCACTCCCCACCCTCTGTGGATGGTGCCTGATGTGTTCCCGTGTTTCCTCGCTTGCAGGAGCACCAGAGATCTCATTAGAGCCGCCGCGGGACACCTGCACCGCGCCCGCGACTGGAGCCATCTCACACCACGATTTCAACGCCCCTGCACAGCCTCGAGCACCTGCGACTCCCTCGACCACTCGCCACCCGCATGCAAACCCCCTAGGCGAGCAATCACTTCGAAGTTCGCCGCCGGCCGCGCGTGGTTCTGTCGAGAGAGAAAAGAGAGAGGAGAAATGAGGACGATGGCCGTGCGCCGTTGATCGCGAGATCAACGACCACGTTTAAACCACGAAGCGGTACGTGCGCGTCGCGTGCCGTGGAAGCGAGGTGGGCCGCAGCGCGCTAGCGGGCCACGCGGCCGTGTGTTGCTCAGCCCGTGGAGCGATTTTATTTTCCTTTTTGAAAATAAACTGAATCTGACGCTTTCCTTTAATCATGTTAAAATTTGTCAAACTGAAAAATAAAATCCACCAAAATTATTAGTTATAGCTATACAAATTCTTGAACGGATGCAACTTACAGAACTGGATTTGAACCATGTATGAACAAATGAAAAATGATGAACTACACACTGTCTGTTCAGGAAAAAATGCAATAACTTTTGTTTGGAATGTTCAAAATGTGTAAACTAAAATTATTTGAGTATCCCTTGACTAGATATACCAGTAGGAATTGACCTCACATCAAGGTGGAAAACCAGTTGGTAATGCCATCCACTTTGGTAAAAGTCCAGTAGCTTATTCTAGCATTTTTAGGATTTGTTTGAAAACACTTTTTGATGTGAATCCAACTGGATCTGTTAGATAATGGATAGATATATGATATCCTAGCTTGGTGTAATTTTTAGAGCTCTAGAATTATTTTGGCAATAGATCTAAGATTTTGCACTTTTCTGTTAAAAATAAAATGTGTAGATTTGAGTTTAGAATAATTGCTTGCTAGCGTTATTTTGTTTTCTAGCATGTTTAGATGTTGTGCTTAGTACTATTATGTTGTTTTCTCACATATCTACAATGTTAGAAAGTTTGTGCATGTTTAGGATTTGTATGACACTTTTATGAGCATAGGGGTATTCTCTAGTTTTATTTTATTAAATCTTGTGATGAGAATTGCTTAGCTAGATTTTTATACAAGTTATTATGAGTATTTTCATGAGGATCCAGTACCATTTTGGTACTGATTAGTACTTGTTTTCATCTCTGTTAGGATGCACATTATTCTTTAGGGATGCATGTGTAGGTTTAATTATTTATTATTCATAGTGTTGTTTTCACTAGAATAGCTAGTAGGATTTTGCTAGCGAAATATGTTGTTTCCCACATGTTGGACCAGAGGCTTAGTACCTCTTAAATTACATGGAAAACTTAGTGGAACACACACTGGTTCCATCTCATTTTCTTGAGAAATGATCTATCTCAACCATAGTAGTTGTAGTAATAATAATAAATATTATTATTTTGGGTGTATGCTTGTGTAGAATTGTTTTGTGAACTTGGGTGTTATTTCTGTGTGTTAATGGCTTACTGTATGATGTAGTTGAGTGTCATTGCTTGCTTAGTATGGTTCTGATTGTGTGTCTTTATTTTTATTTTACGGCGGTAGAACCCGAAGAAGAGATAGTTGATCATGAACAGGAACCTCCACTCCTCCAAAGCAAGCCATCCTTAAAGCTTGCTGTTATTCCTACTTATCATTATCTATCATGCAATATCTACTTCTGAAATTTTCCAAAACACTTGATTATCAAAACTATTTTATTGAGTGACTATCATTATTACTATTAATATTATGTAGTTATATTAACACTTTGCCATTAGTCCACTTGATGTTACCAAGCCTTTAGCCACCATAAGGTATATAAATACCGCCTAAAATAATAATCTTGAGTCCCTAAGCGGACACTTTTAAAATGTGCTTTTGCAAACAAAATGGTACTATAAAAAGTCCACGGTGAAAAGGCGGGACCTTGTTCACCGGGGAGCTAAAGAGTTGTTTTTCAAATGGTTTACAAAAGGCACATAACCTAGTCTTCGCTGGACAACCAAGAAGTACTGCCACTCTACCCCAACATGGGTACGGGGCCTATCTAGAAACTTGACTTTGTTAGTGTGTGTTTCATTCCAAGATGCTATAGAGAGGATGATTCTCTGAACTGAAGTGTCGCCAGGAGGGAGTAACGGGACATACAAAGTGAGGGATTAAGTTACCCCCGGAAGCGACAGTTGGGTCTCCTGCCATGGCAGGGTGGGACCTGGTGCCGGGGAGAACACCCCAACTGAAGGAATGAGCATATACTAGCTTTGTCAGAGTGGACATTTAGGATCATTCTTCTGATGCTTGCATATCGCTGTGTCGATCCATGGGTGGTTCATGGCAGACGTTTGGATCTAGTGGAATGTGTACACCTTTGTAAAGTAAAACTATTCAGAATAGCCGAGCCCTCGGATATGGGCAGTTGAAAGGCCATGTAGCTAGCATTGTGTCAAGTTTTCAAAAATGTGTTTTTGAACAAGGACTTGTACCTGAGAGGTACCGATGAAGGATTCTGGAAATGTTGTTCCAAGAAGTTTTGCAAAGAGAACATCTTTTTATAAAACCTCTTGTACATGCGATATCTACAAGGGAAAGAAAACTTATATTATTTCTTTTGAAGTATCTTCTTCAACGAAGATACAGATAAAATGATGCAACTATGATGTCATCTTAGATGTACACCATGGGTAGTGAGCCCTATCTATAGCCTACCTATCCACCATATAAGAATGATGCATTTTGTAAGTGTATAAATGATGACTTGCTGAGTACATTCAAAAGTACTCATATTGGTTTCGCCCCTGGCTATTTACTTGGCCAGACTTTGAGGAGATACCGCCGGAGGAGGAGTACTATTTCAACGATTATGCAAACTAGGCCCGGCTCCCAGTCAGCAGCCTGTCGGTGAAGGCGTGACATGGGCTACCTACGTGTGTTTACTTTACGCTGTGTGTGAGTTGTGAGACTTTGCCTGTCCTGCGTGACAGTTAATAAAGACTTGGTCATGTGACCATTGGCTTGTAAGACTGTTGTTATTCGTGTAATTGATAATGTATCTGTGTACCACTTCGTATGTTGTTCACGACTGAATTTCTTGGGATCGTGAATGTATGCGTATGAGGGGTTCTGATCCATCCGGTTTGGGGCCTCTACATGAAGCCGCTAGTACAGGGTGTGAAATCCAATCAACAAGTGAGATAAAGATTCTCTATTCTCGTCCTGATGAGCAAAAACAGGAACACAAAACAAGAGTAATTTTGGAAGTTTTAAAGGTAGCACATGAGCAATTTACTTGGAGTGGTAGTGAAATACCACATGTAGGTAGGTATGGTGGACACAATGGGAAAACTTTGGTTTTAGGGAGTTGGATGTACGAGTAGAGCTCATACTCAGTACATGTGGAGGCTAGCAAAAGACTGGGAGCGACAAATAAAGAGAGCATAAGAGCCATAATCATGCATAGCGACATAAACATCATTAATTAAAGCATAAGTGGTATCACAAGTTCAAAAACTAAATGGTCATGGAGGCTATTCGTGACTGGTTCATAGTCATAAACATGGTGTGAGCATGCGCCAAGTCAATCAAATAAAACATTCGAAAGAGAATACCATAAATTTGTGCTTTACTATGACAAGAACAACTCATGAATCTTTCAGTGGCATATTAAACACTCTCAGCTATTTGAGGCTATTCATGCTACTAAATAACCACAAGGATTTAAAACTAAAATAACATTTATCATGTCATGAAAAAGTTCTAGCCACAGTCTATACAAGCTTCCACGTGCACCGTTATAAATTCTACTTCAAGTAGCAGTTTCTTTTCCCAACAAGCACCATACAAGACATGCTTTAACAAAAATCTCTACATGCTACATCAAGCAAACATGAGAGTACTCACATAACACTACTAAAACTAAAAGCTCTGAATAAGAGATGCATGAAAACAAAGGCTAAACACAGTACTAGCAAAAAGTGAGCACTCACAGAACAATAAGAATGAAAACTAGAGTGTACTAAGCAATGAAAATGGAGCGTGTCTCTCTCTCCCACACAAGTATGATAATATACAACCATAAAATATAGCAAAGAAAACTAAACAAACTGAAAGAAAAAATAAAAGACACTCCAAGTAAAGCACATAAGATGTGACCGAATAAAAATATAGTTTCACTAGAAGTGACCTAATAATTTGTCCATGAAGAAGGGGATGCCTTGGGCATCCCCAAGCTTAGACGCTTGAGTCTTCTTGGAATTTTCTGGGATGTACCACCGGGTCATCCCCAATCTTAGGCTTTTCACTCTTCTTGATCACATCATATCATCCTCTTCTCTTGACCCTTGAAAACTTCCTTCACACCAAACTTCTCACAATCTTCATTAGCAACGTTAGTGCAAATCGAAATAATAAATTCACATGGTTCAGTTTCAACACAAGCCTAACACTCATAAAAACATTATCTACTGTCACAATTTCTTTTAATACTCTTTTTCTCAAAAGAACACCAAAAGAAAGAGATTAAGATGCAATTGCAATTATTAGCAGAAATCTGTCAAAACAGAACAGCAGGTAAAGATGATTTTTTTTTCAAAAATTCTCTGTTGCTCAAATAAAAAAGTGGTCATCTAAGAAAAGTTGCGGAATTAGCTGAGGAACAAGCACAAAAAATGTCAGATCATTATGATCTTCCAGGATTTTATACGATGTTTTACGATGGACAGCAGAAATCTGTTTTCTGCGCTGAAATCCGAAAACCAACTCCAACTTTCGTCAGAAACTTTACTTGGCACCACTAAAACATGAAAATAAAGATACAAAAGAGTTTCTACAGAAGTATAAAACCCCTTGACTCAAAGAAAACAGAGAAAAACAGTGCAAAAATAAAAAAACATGGGTTATCTCCCAAGAAGTGCTTTTCTTTAAAGCCTTTTAGTAGGCATGATAATTTGAGAAGATGCTCACATGAGAAATATGAACTGAAGAAAAAGAGAGCATCAATAAGAAAATGTAAAACGAATTTAAGTCTAACCCACTTCCTATTAAAAATAATCTTGTAGAAAGACAAGTCATGAAAACACAAATCAACAAGCATAGGAAAGCAAAATAAGTGCAACTTCAAAATTTTACACATAAAGAGGGGAAACTTGATATTGTTGAGATGCATAAAATTATGTTTCCCTCTCTCATAATAACTTTCAATAGCATCATGAATAAAATTAACAATATAACTATCAGATATAACATTCTTATCATGAGCCACATGCATAAAAGAATTATTACTCTCCACATAAGCATAGTCATTCTTATTAATAGTAGTGGGAGCAAATTCAAAAAAATAGCTATCATTATTATTCTCATCACCATAATCATTAAATATAGGAGGCATATTGTAATCATAATTAATATTTTCCTCTATTGTAGGTGGACTAAAAATCTCATATTCATCATTGTAAACAGGTGGAACTAGAATACCACAATCATTATAATCATCATATATTGGAGGCAAAGTATCATAAAAGTAAATTTGTTCCTCCATGCTTGGGGGACTAAAAATATCATAATCATCAAGACTAGCTTCCCCAAGCTTAGACTTTTCCATACCATTAGAAATAATAGTGTTCAAAGCATTCATACTAATAACATTGCTATTAGCATGCAAATAAAGCTCCATAGGTATTTTAATTTTATCTTCAAACACTTCATGTCCTAACTCAAGATAAAGATTATAAAGCTCTCTCATATTTTTGTTGTTTTCCATTAAGCCTAACTAGTGAAAATAAAAACAAGAAACAAAAATATTTAATTGCAGAATCTAAAGGAAATAACTTCGAGCACTCACACTCGAGAATGTGAGTACCTTTTACCTTACCTCCCCGGCAATGGCGCCAGAAAAGAGCTTGATGTCTACGCATGCTTCTATTCTTGTAGACAGTGTTGGGCCTCCAAGTGCAGAGGTTTGTAGAACAACAGCAAGTTTCCCTTAAGTGGATCACCCAATGTTTATCGAACTCAGGGAGGTAGAGGTCAAAGATATTGTCGCACCCTGATTTCTAGGGGATACTCACCGTACGAACTGGATAGCAGATGCTTGGATTATGGGGCATAACTGCTCCCACGTCCCAGCTTCCTGGTAGGCCTGCGCTTATGCGCGACAACACAAGCCCTACTATTCCATCGTCGATGTAAACTATCCACTAGAGATCAAAGGCACTTCCGTCGACGTACTTCAAACCATACACACATGGTACGTCAACGGCGTTTAACAGGTGATATCACAACAGATCTCTACGACACAAAAGATTGAAATAAGTTGCAAATAGCTCTCATTAGAGCAGAGATAGCAAATACAATCATTCAGAGGGCACATGCCCCAACAATTCATCATTACACCACAGCGGAAGCATTCAACATGTCTGAGTACGGACAAGAACCAAATAGGCCTAAGAGACCGGAAACGAACAGACGGAGCCCATCCACGAGGTCTCGGATCCTGCCCGGGTCCGCTATCTACTCGTCAGCAGTCTCGTCATCATACTCCACGTAGTAGCCACCATGGAGATCCTCGGAAACGTAGGTCTGCGGAAACCACAGCCCCAAAGGGGTCAGTACATAAACGTACTGGCAAGCAAGACTCACAGTTCACCAAGTGTAACCCGTCAACACCAAGCACAGATGCCTTGGGTTCAACGGAAGAAAAGGGGTATGAAAGATGCTGCAACTGGCTGCGCTAACCAACTACAGAAACATATTACAACTGCCGGCTAACAGAAAGGAGATAAGATCGATGATTGTACCCAACTGAAAGATAACTTCAAACAAACCCATCCTGGATCTCGCCCCTTATCCAAAGAAGCAATCCGAGGATAACTCACACAGTTGAATTAATGATGGTTCAGATTATTGTGTCAATAAGCCTATTACTAGTCAAGTTGTTAATCATTGGGTGTAAGGTTGTTAATCATTAGGTTTAAGTTGTCCTGAGTACTTGTTAGCCAGTACTTTCACCAAGTAATCCATAACCGCGGAAAACACGGCTTCTCGAGAAGATTATCCCTACAGGGTTGCACCAATTTGGCCGTACACGTATGAATAACCCGCCAGATGGGAGATCACCCCACCAAGCGGGGCACTCAACACAACCAACCATTCTTCGCATCAAGCCCAAAGAACCTTGGGCGCACGGCTAATCAAGCCCCGAAGAAAAGGGACCCTCATAGCACTCTAAGACCGTGTCCCCCTATATGCCGACTACAAAAGTTCCACCCTGGCCTGGGCTCGCAAAAACATGCATGCGGCAAATGGAAAACACGAACTAAATGAGGCGATTTGGACGAGATGCGAATTAGGTCAAGTTGAGGGGGGCGCCCATACTCGCTTCCCACATGCGGGTAGTGCGCTCATCATGGATCAGTAGACAAGACCCTTTTCCTATTAGGGTCGACACTAGCAGGCCTCAAAACCACTTAGGGCCTCCTGCCGGTGCCTTATCATCAAATTTATTATTTAACAATAACATTAGCATGATTGATTGATTAAACATCGAGCCCCCACAACGTAATAGAAATAGTAACAGAAAGTAACGGGTAACAGAAACGAACAGACGGAGCCCATCCACGAGGTCTCGGATCCTGCCCGGGTCCGCTATCTACTCGTCAGCAGTCTCGTCATCATACTCCACGTAGTAGCCACCATGGAGATCCTCGGAAACGTAGGTCTGCGGAAACCACAGCCCCAAAGGGGTCAGTACATAAACGTACTGGCAAGCAAGACTCACAGTTCACCAAAGTGTAACCCGTCAACACCAAGCACAGATGCCTTGGGTTCAACGGAAGAAAAGGGGTATGAAAGATGCTGCAACTGGCTGCGCTAACCAACTACAGAAACATATTACAACTGCCGGCTAACAGAAAGGAGATAAGATCGATGATTGTACCCAACTGAAAGATAACTTCAAACAAACCCATCCTGGATCTCGCCCCTTATCCAAAGAAGCAATCCGAGGATAACTCACACAGTTGAATTAATGATGGTTCAGATTATTGTGTCAATAAGCCTATTACTAGTCAAGTTGTTAATCATTGGGTGTAAGGTTGTTAATCATTAGGTTTAAGTTGTCCTGAGTACTTGTTAGCCAGTACTTTCACCAAGTAATCCATAACCGCGGAAAACACGGCTTCTCGAGAAGATTATCCCTGCAGGGTTGCACCAATTTGGCCGTACACGTATGAATAACCCGCCAGATGGGAGATCACCCCACCAAGCGGGGCACTCAACACAACCAACCATTCTTCGCATCAAGCCCAAAGAACCTTGGGCGCACGGCTAATCAAGCCCCGAAGAAAAGGGACCCTCATAGCACTCTAAGACCGTGTCCCCCTATATGCCGACTACAAAAGTTCCACCCTGGCCTGGGCTCGCAAAAACATGCATGCGGCAAATGGAAAACACGAACTAAATGAGGCAATTTGGACGAGATGCGAATTAGGTCAAGTTGAGGGGGGCGCCCATACTCGCTTCCCACATGCGGGTAGTGCGCTCATCATGGATCAGTAGACAAGACCCTTTTCCTATTAGGGTCGACACTAGCAGGCCTCAAAACCACTTAGGGCCTCCTGCCGGTGCCTTATCATCAAATTTATTATTTAACAATAACATTAGCATGATTGATTGATTAAACATCGAGCCCCCACAACGTAATAGAAATAGTAACAGAAAGTAATGGGTAACAGACTCGAGCAAAACAACCTAAGCATGCTAGTAAGACACTGGCTCAAACAATGGGTTGTAGGAAGGGAGATGAGGCAATATCAGGGTTAAGGGATTCATGTGATAGGTTCGTAACAGAACAACTACTACTAAGGCTAGCAGAAAAGAACAACGGAAAGTATCGGTAACCAATGTTGAAAGGGACACAGTGGTTCATGTGAGTGATAACTTGCCTGCAAACCCAGTAGCCTGGTACTGAGCTAGATCCTTAGAAGGGGTGTCGTAAGTATCGTCGGTCTCAACGTCGTCGTTTATCCGAGAAGAAGCAAACAGACAATGCAGAGAAGGTAGACAATCAATATCATGGCATAGTGCACAATCATGGGATGATGCATGACCATTTAATTGATGCAACAAAATAAACTAGTTGACAAGATAGAAACAGGATTAAATGGACCCATATGCAATTGGATTGCATATGAAAAGCCCATGAATTATGGTGGAATTAATTGTTTTACAACTAATCAAATTGTGTAAGTGAATTATCATGATGCATGGATGAGGAAAACAACAAAATAACAACAATAGAACCAAATGGAAATAAGGTTCAACAAGTTTGGAATTTCAGTTATTAAGTTAGGAAATTTTGGTTACTTAAAGGTGTCACTCAAGCATTTGTTGTTTTCACCAATTTTAGTTGTTCAAAATAGATAACAAAGTTTATATTTGATAAGAACACACAATTTTGGGTGGATTACATGTTTCACTTGTTGAAAAAGGATTTCAAATAAATTATTTGTGAATTACACAGGTTTAAGCAAGAATTAAAGGAATTTAATTCAAACATGAACTTAGTTGAGGTTTTATTTGTTCAAAACATTAAGTGAGGTTCATATTTGAAAAGTTTATGCTTTTATGGTTTGAAAACATATTTTATATGTCCCAAAAGAATTTGTTTTGAGCAAGTTATAAATTTAACAATATTAAATGAATTAAACAAGATTTAAATCATTTAACCAATTTTAATTATTCAAAACATGAAACAAATTTTATATTTGAAAAGGTGGTTTAATTTTGCATGGAAAACATATTTCATTTGTTGAAATTGGATTTAAAATGAGCAAGTTATTATTTTGGCAATTTTAAATGCAATAGACAAGAAACAGTTGTTTTCAGCAATTTAAATTATTCAAAACAGAAAACAAAATTTATATTTGGAAAGTACATGAAAAGTTGATTGGAAAACATATTTAGTTTGTGGAATTTGGAATTTTTATGAACAAGTTATGAATTTTGCAAATTTAAGTGAATTTAACAAGAATTCAAATGTTTCACCAATTTAAAATATTCAAAACAGTAAACAAATTTTATATTTGGATAGAACATTTAATTTGGTATTGAAAACATATCAAAAATGTTGGATTTGGAGTTAAAATGATTTTATTATGCAATTTACAAAATTGAGGTGCAATCTGCCATTTTTTAGTGAAACAGGGACTTGGAAAATAATTTGCAGGGGCTAGATTAAAATACCAGGGGTCTAGTTGTGATTCTGTGAAATGGCTGTGACCAAATCCATGGAAAAAAAGATTTGGTTAAAAATGAGGGAGGGGGGATTCGAACCCCCCACCTCCTGATGTGCTCGAGGGTGCCTAACCAATGGGGTACTTCGCTGTGTGTTGACAGGATGGAAGCCGCGGGGGGGATATGGTGTGGCTTGCGGACTGTTTTTCTGAATTGACTGAACCCGCACGGGTACCTCATCTGCACCACGACAGAACATGGCCGTCGGGGGCTGCCTGTTGTGCTCGCGCCGGAGGGGCGCCGTGGGGGAGCTGTGGGGTGCGGCCCTAGGGAGAGGAGGGAGGAGGGCGAGAGGAGGAAGGCGGAAGGGAGCCTCACCTTGGCGATCTGGAGTAGGTCGCAGCAGGGAGGCGGAGCAGCAGGGAGCAGAGGGCGTCGGCGCCGTTTGGAGGCGACGGCGGCGGCGCATCGGACCTCTCCGGCGCAAACCGAAGGGTGGAGGAGGAAGGGTGGACTTGGGCGTTTCCATTCCCGGGCACGGTTGGCGCCGATGGTGTCTAGGGCGGCGACGGCGAGCTTGCCACTCCACGGCCACCTCGTCGATCTTCAGGTTCAGAGAAGTGCAGGGGGGGTTGGCAGAGAGAATTCAGAGAGAGAGAGAGGTTGAGGTAGAGAGGGTGGCGGCGATGGAGGGTTAGGGACTAGGGTTAGCAGGGGCTCGGGAGGTAGCTAGTTTTATGGGGGGTTAGGTGCCTGTACGGCGAGCCATCGGGAGGGGCATGGAGCGATCGGGTGGCTCCGATGGGGTCGTACATGTGATGACGTCGACTGGAGGAAGAAGACAGGAAAAGGAGGGGTACTGGGCCAAGACAGAGAAGAGATGGGATGGGCTGGTTATGGGCTGCTGTGCTCTCTCTCTCTCCCTTTTCTATTTGTTTTTCTCTTTTTTTTTTGTAGCAAAAAATGAAATTGGAAGGAATTGTTAGCTTTCATTGTTAGGAAAAATGCTAGAAAATGAGGGTTTATTATGTCAATTACTACCAATTACCAAGTTTGGATTTCAAAATTATTTAAATTTTTGTGCTTTTTGGAAAATAAACCAAATTAGATGATTTTGAATAGTTAAAATGATTATTAAGTCAACACTTTAATAGAATGACCCAAGTGATTTAATTGGAAACAAAAGATCATAAAATTTTTGGGTTATTATTTTATACTTTCACATTGGGTTCTGTTTGGAACACATGGTTTGAATTTGGAATATTTTGTTAATTAATATAGAAAACAACAACTTAATAGGGTGAACCCTATTATTAATGTGATTAAAGTGAGTTGATTGGTTTGGAGATTTTCATAATTTCCAAAGAAGGTGCTGTTGATGTTTTGCTTTGAATTTGAAACCAATTTGGAATTAATTAGTGAAAATAAAGGCACCATTTTATTAGTTGATCAACATGGAATAAAGTGAAACAAATTGGTTGTTTTTATTTGTGATTTGTATTTAAAAGGTTGTAACAGAACAAGTATGAAAACAAAGCATTTGAAATTGTTTGAGTTTCATTGTGAAAACAAATAAAAACAGGTGCAAACAAATAGTAAACAAATGCAAACAAGGGAGTAAAATGATGACATGATGCAATACTTTCATAAACAAGAAATCAAACATTCTAATTCGTAGGTTTTCATACTTGGGCTGTTACAAAACGCCCCCCCTTGAAGGAATCGCGCCCCGAGATTCCTACTGAGAAAGGAAAAGGTCCGGATACTTCTTGCGAAGATCCTCTTGAGCTGTGACACGTGAAACACATCGTGCACATTGGATAGTTTTTCTGGAAGTTCAAGATGACAGGCATTCCTGGCAACTCTTCTGGAAAGATGTCAGGGAATTTGGAAACCACCGGAACATTTTCAAGTAAAGGGAGAGATTTTGTATCGAGGGTGTATAGCTGGATAGAATTTGATTCATTTGGAGAATAGACTATCTGTAATAAAGGTGGAACAGAGTTATTGACATCAATGCAACACCAAGAATAACATCAATGTCAGAATCATCAATATGAGAGTAACGAGGAATATGTGGCCTCCCATTATTATTGGATTGTTCTTACTTATCTTGGAAGTCAACATTTGAGATCCCGGGGAGTGAACAGAGATTTGATTGCTTAGTGGAACTAGAATTAGGTTGTATGTTGTGGAAAAGATTGTTGACACAAAGGAATCTGATGCTCCGGTATCAAATAACACTCTAACTGGAATAGAGTTTAGTTGATGAACGGGGAAACTTTGATTAGACGCCGGTAGAAGGATTGAAGTGGAAAACAACAACAAGATTTCAACGGACGAAAAGGTTCTTTAAAAGAACAGGATATTGAAGCAACACCGGGGAAAACGAGAACAAAACTCCTGAGGTACTACGGAAAACCCAAAACACGTGAAATCCTAACTTGAAAGTTTAGATGAGAAGGGAAAAAAAAACAACGTTGCACTTCCTTACCAGAAAAAGGGAGGGTGGGTGGGGAAAGAAGAAAAAGAACAGAATTCCTACTCTCACGTTTCATTTTTCCTATATAGCTACAAAATAGTTTCTAGACTCAACTGCGACCAGTAAAAAGGGATCCTACGGGCAGACATGCTCTGATACCATTTGTCGCACCCTGATTTATAGGGGATACTCACCGTACGAACTGGATAGCAGATGCTTGGATTATGGGGCATAACTGCTCCCACGTCCCAGCTTCCTGGTAGGCCTGCGCTTATGCGCGACAACACAAGCCCTGCTATTCCATCGTCGATGTAAACTATCCACTAGAGATCAAAGGCACTTCCGTCGACGTACTTCAAACCATACACACATGGTACGTCAATGGCGTTTAACAGGTGATATCACAACAGATCTCTACGACACAAAAGATTGAAATAAGTTGCAAATAGCTCTCATTAGAGCAGAGATAGCAAATACAATCATTCAGAGGGCACATGCCCCAACAATTCATCATTACACCACAGCGGAAGCATTCAACATGTCTGAGTACAGACAAGAACCAAATAGGCCTAAGAGGCCGGAAACGAACAGACGGAGCCCATCCACGAGGTCTCGGATCCTGCCCGGGTCCGCTATCTACTCGTCAGCAGTCTCGTCATCATACTCCACGTAGTAGCCACCATGGAGATCCTTGGAAACGTAGGTCTGCGGAAACCACAGCCCCAAAGGGGTCAGTACATAAACGTACTGGCAAGCAAGACTCACAGTTCACCAAAGTGTAACCCGTCAACACCAAGCACAGATGCCTTGGGTTCAACGGAAGAAAAGGGGTATGAAAGATGCTGCAACTGGCTGCGCTAACCAACTACAGAAACATATTACAACTGCCGGCTAACAGAAAGGAGATAAGATCGATGATTGTACCCAACTGAAAGATAACTTTAAACAAACCCATCCTGGATCTCGCCCCTTATCCAAAGAAGCAATCCGAGGATAACTCACACAGTTGAATTAATGATGGTTCAGATTATTGTGTCAATAAGCCTATTACTAGTCAAGTTGTTAATCATTGGGTGTAAGGTTGTTAATCATTAGGTTTAAGTTGTCCCGAGTACTTGTTAGCCAGTACTTTCACCAAGTAATCCATAACCGCGGAAAACACGGCTTCTCGAGAAGATTATCCCTGCAGGGTTGCACCAATTTGGCCGTACACGTATGAATAACCCGCCAGATGGGAGATCACCCCACCAAAGCGGGGCACTCAACACAACCAACCATTCTTCGCATCAAGCCCAAAGAACCTTGGGCGCACGGCTAATCACGCCCCGAAGAAAGGGACCCTCATAGCACTCTAAGACCGTGTCCCCCTATATGCCGACTACAAAAGTTCCACCCTGGCCTGGGCTCGCAAAAACATGCATGCGGCAAATGGAAAACACGAACTAAATGAGGCGATTTGGACGAGATGCGAATTAGGTCAAGTTGAGGGGGGCGCCCATACTCGCTTCCCACATGCGGGTAGTGCGCTCATCATGGATCAGTAGACAAGACCCTTTTCCTATTAGGGTCGACACTAGCAGGCCTCAAAACCACTTAGGGCCTCCTGCGGTGCCTTATCATCAAATTTATTATTTAACAATAACATTAGCATGATTGATTGATTAAACATCGAGCCCCCACAACGTAATAGAAATAGTCACAGAAAGTAACGGGTAACAGACTCGAGCAAAACAACCTAAGCATGCTAGTAAGACACTGGCTCAAACATGGTTTGTAGAAGGGAGATGAGGCAATATCAGGGTTAAGGATTCATGTGATAGGTTCGTAACAGAACAACTACTACTAAGGCTAGCAGAAAAGAACAACGGAAAGTATCGGTAACCAATGTTGAAAGGGACACAGTGGTTCATGTGAGTGATAACTTGCCTGCAAACCCAGTAGCCTGGTACTGAGCTAGATCCTTAGAAGGGGTGTCGTAAGTATCGTCGGTCTCAACGTCGTCGTTTTATCCGAGAAGAAGCAAACAGACAATGCAGAGAAGGTAGACAATCAATATCATGGCATAGTGCACAATCATGGGATGATGCATGACCATTTAATTGATGCAACAAAATAAACTAGTTGACAATATAGAAAACAGGATTAAATGGACCCATATGCAATTGGATTGCATATGAAAAGCCATGAATTATGGTGGAATTAATTGTTTTACAACTAATCAAATTGTGTAAGTGAATTATCATGATGCATGGATGAGGAAAACAACAAAATAACAACAATAGAACCAAATGGAAATAAGGTTCAACAAGTTTGGAATTTCAGTTATTAAGTTAGGAAATTTTGGTTACTTAAAGGTGTCACTCAAGCATTTGTTGTTTTCACCAATTTTAGTTGTTCAAAATAGATAACAAAGTTTATATTTGATAAGAACACACAATTTTGGGTGGATTACATGTTTCACTTGTTGAAAAAGGATTTCAAATAAATTATTTGTGAATTACACAGGTTAAGCAAGAATTAAAGGAATTTAATTCAAACATGAACTTAGTTGAGGTTTTATTTGTTCAAAACATTAAGTGAGGTTCATATTTGAAAGTTTATGCTTTTATGGTTTGAAAACATATTTTATATGTCCCAAAAGAATTTGTTTTGAGCAAGTTATAAATTTAACAATATTAAATGAATTAAACAAGATTTAAATCATTTAACCAATTTTAATTATTCAAAACATGAAACAAATTTTATATTTGAAAAGGTGGTTTAATTTTGCATGGAAAACATATTTCATTTGTTGAAATTGGATTTAAATGAGCAAGTTATTATTTTGGCAATTTTAAATGCAATAGACAAGAAACAGTTGTTTTCAGCAATTTAAATTATTCAAAACAGCAAACAAAATTTATATTTGGAAAGTACATGAAAAGTTGATTGGAAAACATATTTAGTTTGTGGAATTTGGAATTTTTATGAACAAGTTATGAATTTTGCAAATTTAAGTGAATTTAACAAGAATTCAAATGTTTCACCAATTTAAAATATTCAAAACAGTAAAAAAATTTATATTTGGATAGAACATTTAATTTGGTATTGAAAAATATCAAAATGTTGGATTTGGAGTTAAAATGATTTTATTATGCAATTTACAAAATTGAGGTGCAATCTGCCATTTTTTAGTGAAACAGGGACTTGGAAAATAATTTGCAGGGGCTAGATTAAAATACCAGGGGTCCAGTTGTGATTCTGTGAAATGGCTGTGACCAAATCCATGGAAAAAAGATTTGGTTAAAAATGAGGGAGGGGGGATTCGAACCCCCCACCTCCTGATGTGCTCGAGGGTGCCTAACCAATGGGGTACTTCGCTGTGTGTTGACAGGATGGAAGCCGCGGGGGGGATATGGTGTGGCTTGCGGACTGTTTTTCTGAATTGACTGAACCCGCACGGGTACCTCATCTGCACCATGACAGAACATGGCCGTCGGGGGCTGCCTGTTGTGCTCGCGCCGGAGGGGCGCCATGGGGGGAGCTGTGGGGTGCGGCCCTAGGGAGAGGAGGGAGGAGGGCGAGAGGAGGAAGGCGGAAGGGAGCCTCACCTTGGCGATCTGGAGTAGGTCGCAGCAGGGAGGCGGAGCAGCAGGGAGCAGAGGGCGTCGGCGCCGTTTGGAGGCGACGGCGGCGGCGCATCGGACCTCTCCGGCGCAAACCGAAGGGTGGAGGAGGAAGGGTGGACTTGGGCGTTTCCATTCCCGGGCACGATTGGCGCCGATGGTGTCTAGGGCGGCGACGGCGAGCTTGCCACTCCACGGCCACCTCGTCGATCTTCAGGTTCAGAGAAGTGCAGGGGGGTTGGCAGAGAGAATTCAGAGAGAGAGAGGTTGAGGTAGAGAGGGTGGCGGCGATGGAGGGTTAGGGACTAGGGTTAGCAGGGGCTCGGGAGGTAGCTAGTTTTATGGGGGGTTAGGTGCCTGTACGGCGAGCCATCGGGAGGGGCATGGAGCGATCGGGTGGCTCCGATGGGATCGTACATGTGATGACGTCGACTGGAGGAAGAAGACAGGAAAAGGAGGGGTACTGGGCCAAGACAGAGAAGAGATGGGATGGGCTGGTTATGGGCTGCTGTGCTCTCTCTCTCTCCCTTTTCTATTTGTTTTTCTCTTTTTTTTTTGTAGCAAAAAATGAAATTGGAAGGAATTGTTAGCTTTCATTGTTAGGAAAAATGCTAGAAAATGAGGGTGGGTTTATTATGTCAATTACTACCAATTACCAAGTTTGGATTTCAAAATTATTTAAATTTTTTGTGCTTTTTGGAAAATAAACCAAATTAGATGATTTTGAATAGTTAAAATGATTATTAAGTCAACACTTTAATAGAATGACCCAAGTGATTTAATTGGAAACAAAAGATCATAAAATGTTTTGGGTTATTATTTTTTATACTTTCACATTGGGTTCTGTTTGGACACATGGTTTGAATTTGGAATTTTGTTAATTAATATAAACAACAACTTAATAGGGTGAACCCTATTATTAATGTGATTAAAGTGAGTTGATTGGTTTGGAGATTTTCATAATTTCCAAAGAAGGTGCTGTTGATGTTTTGCTTTGAATTTGAAACCAATTTGGAATTAATTAGTGAAAATAAAGGCACCATTTTATTAGTTGATCAACATGGAATAAAGTGAAACAAATTGGTTGTTTTTATTTGTGATTTGTATTTAAAAGGTTGTAACAGAACAAGTATGAAAACAAAGCATTTGAAATTGTTTGAGTTTCATTGTGAAAACAAATAAAAACAGGTGCAAACAAATAGTAAACAAATGCAAACAAGGGAGTAAAATGATGACATGATGCAATACTTTAATAAACAAGAAATCAAACATTCTAATTGGTAGGTTTTCATACTTGGGCTGTTACAGATATCCCTCTCAAGCAGCCCTGCAATCAAGATACAAGAAGGATCTTGTGTCCCCAACAGACCCAATATACTTGTCAGGTATATAGGTGCACTAGTTCGGCGAAGAGAGAGTGAAATGCAATTAATATGGATGATAATAAGTGATAATAGCAATCTGAAATAAAAATGGCAGCAAGCAAACATGTAGCAGAACAGGCGGAAAACGGTGTTTCAATGCTTGGAAATAAGGCCTAGGGCTCCTACTTTCACTAGTGGACAATCTCAACAATGATCACACATTTGAATAACTAGATATCTTCTCTTCAGTATGCTACTCTTAACCACTCTCCGGTCGAATAACAACACCAATCCATTCGTAGGGCTTTAACAACACTCCTCAGAGTAAGCACTTTCGCAACTAAGTAACCCCCATGCTATCACCCTGAGATACAGATGGTTCCACGCAAACACCATAGTTTCATAGGGTTATCCATCACAAAATATAAATATAATGCTAAACCACACGGTGCACACACTGTCACCTTTACACCGTGATCACAGTGTTTACGGAGATCTCATAACAAATAACAAACACTAATCATTGCGTAGGGCTGCAAAAAGCATTCCTTAAAGTCTATATTCCCTCTCTAGGGCACCCCACGCTGTCACTATGAGCGCCCTAAATTAGTACTAAACAAACACCACAATTCATAGAGGAGATACACACGATGTGCACACTGTCACCTTCACACCGCGAGACAAGGTGACTCCAAAGTTCATATTAATAAAGCACTTGAGTAGCAAAAGATGAAGAGTAACATCTACGAATTCAACTAGATTAAAAAGCTCAAGATCACATATAGATCACACCATGGGAGAGAGAGATGAAGCACATAGCTACCGGTAGAGCCCTCAGCCCCGGGGGAGAACTACTCCCTCCTCATCATAGGAGACAACAACGGCGATGAAGATGGCAGTGGAGTCAATGGAGATGCCTTCTGGGGGCACTTCCCCCTCCCGGCAGGGTGCCAGAATAGAGATTTGTCCCTCGAAACTTGTCGGTGGCGGCGGTGGAGCTACGGATGTATTTTGTGGAAAAGGTCGATGTTTTTAGGGTTTTTCCCTCGGGGGAGTATAAATAGGCGAAAGAGCGATGTCGGGGGGTGGCCAGGGGGCCCACACCACCAGGTTGCGCGGCCAGGGGGCCCGCGCCACCCCATGGTGTGGTCATCCTGTGGCCCCCCTCCGGGGCTCTTCGGGATTTCTGGAAGCTTCCGAGGAAAATAGGAACTTCGGGATTCGTGGGGTTCAATTCCGAGAATATTTCCAGAACAACTTTTCTGAAATAAAAAAAAGAAAACATGGAACTGGCACTTGGCATCTTGCTAATAGGTTAGTCCCGGAAAACGTGTAAAAATGCTATAAAGAAACGAGAAAACATGTAGCAATTGGCATAATATCATGATGGAGCATCAGAAATTATATATACGTTGGAGACGTATCAGCTATCTATACAAAGCCGGACGGGAGAGAAGACAACGAGAGACAATTAGCTAGAAGCCAACTCGCGGAGAAGTTGATCCTCGTCGAGTTAGCGAAACCCGACTGACATTGTACTTTGTATACTTCAGGCTTCAGCCCTAATTTAGTGAGATTGCAGGAGTAGGAACGACGCCTAGTTGCGACGTACTGAACCTGGGTAAATTTGGTGTTACTGGTTGTCGTATTATCACGTCCCCCCACGTCTCTACCGGTAGTCTCATGGCACCCCCGTCTATGAACTCTACCATGATGTCTTGACAGTTGGCGCCCACTCTGGGGCCAGCGACGCCAGGCGTTATGTTTCGATCGGGGATACTCGGTGGAATCAACAGTACCATAACTTTCGGAAGCTTGGAATTCGATGACGATGTCGGGCACTTGCTTGACAACAGATCGTACATGCCAGCACGGAATCACCTGGTAAGTGCCTGCGTTTTACCGATTGGATATGCAAACATCTTTATCGGATTAACTGCAAAGGCAATAGGATTCTGTGGTGGAAGCAAATTTATCCCATCCGCCCTATACCCATTTGAAGAAAACTATGATATCGGATTCTTCTCAGATCGCCAATACCCTGCTGAAATTGCTACCTTTTCAGAGATGCCGCAATCAGATCTCACTTTATCGGCATGGTGTAGTCCAAGGTCGCTGAAAACACGGATGAAAGTAAACCCGTGGAAGAGGCAGACGAAAACAATCCCACAATCCAAGTGGAAGATCCGACACCCATCAATGAGACGATGAACTTGGAAGCCATCTCTGTGTTAGCCGAGGCAAGATTGGAGTCGGAACCCGGATCTGAAGACCTAGATTCCGAGGATGAAGATGAAGATGCTTTCGAGACAAAGGTCAAATCTATGCAGAGGGCTTCCATGAAGTGCTTATGGAAAAACCGGCTGAAAACACGGATGCCGTAGATGATGAAGACCCCAAAACACCTCCGCCAGATGAGGAAAGAGAGGATAGTGAAACCAGTCCAATTTACCCCGATGTCAAGGAATTGACAGAGGATGAACCTGGCAAAAAAAACTTCCCTCTTCCAAGAAGAAAAAGAAGACTGCCAAGAAACTCCAGAAGAAAAAGTTGGCAGATATTGCTAACCAAAACCTAGAAGTAGGAGGAGGAAGCGGAGTCACACCCGCGGGGAAGAAAAAGAAGGAAATCCCTGTCCCACAAATGTCGGAATAGGACAAACTCGATCTAATTCAAACCCTAGTGGGACGTGATGAACCCCCTGAAGTGCTGGAAGCCAGGAGACAAGCTCTACAGCGGGAGCAGTAACATCTATTCAGAACTCGGGAAAACCTCTTAAAAACCCAGGCTAGCATTAAGTTGCAACATGAAGAAATAGAGGAATACGAAAGAAGGAATAGATCTGGCATAAAACCTACACGGTTACCCGGAATTGCAAAGTTGGATGTGCTTCCACCAAAAGAACGGTTCCAAAACCCTTCTTGGCAAAGACAAGTAAACGACACCAATGCCAAGGGAGAACACATATACAAAACCGCAGCCGAAAACACGGAGGCCACGTTCGCCATCCTTAACGACGATCTATACTCCAATGATGAAAAGCTTCAAGGGGTGTATGCTTTCTTAGGAAAAGCATTGCAACAACAACAGTGAGGATATGCTAGATCAGGGAAGTTGCACGACGACTCGGCCCTACGCAAAACTACCACATGTGCCGCTGGAGCATCTGAACCTGGCGAACCTCGAGATTCAGGTAATTCTAAGGAGAAGAAAGGAGATTCAAGGAAGTACAAGAAAATCCCAGATCAGAAGGATGCAGCGTCCACAACAGGATCCCATCTGCCAAAAGGTGGAAATAATCCCCGTGATCGAGAGGAACAAAACCGCAAAGACGGAAAAATAATGCCGCCTCCGAGATGCCCAGCTGAAAAAGCCGGAAGATATGACACTCCTTACAGGCGTGAGAGATCCCGTACTCCTCCTAGGAACAAAGAAAGGCCAAGGAGTAGAACTACACCTTATTCCAAAGGACACGATAACGGACGAAACATGGATAATCTCGGAAGATCGCACTTGCGCAACAATGGCCCAGAAAGGAGCAGATCCCCTTATGTCCATTCAACCGACAGACATTCCGCTCATGCCGATAAGGCGGAAAGAGATGATCTATACTTTGGACCTAATTGCTTCACTGACAGGATCCGAAGAATAATGCTACATTCTGGCTTGACCAAAGTTGGTCCAACTTACCAAAAGTATACCGGAAGTACGAACCCGGATACATGGCTTTCAGACTACTATACTGCCGTCCAGATCAACAAAGGGACAGACCTAGAGGCGATAAATTTCTCTCCCTAATGTTGCTGGATGGAGCGAGAGATTGGATCAACGATCTTCCATCAAGAACCATGGATAGTTGGGATGATCTGGCTAGAGTATTCACTCAGCATTTTCGGGGTACATACAAACTCCCTAAGAGCGTCAACCAGCTAAACCGCTGCGTCCAATTTGAAGACGAATTGTATGTCGAGTTTATTTCAAGATGGACAGCAATGAAAAATAGATGTTCTAGAGTAAGTGATGTACAAGCAATGCATGCTTTCATCAACGGCTTAAAACCTTGTCTTGTACCGTTCATGGTTGGTTCAAAGGAGCATAAAGATCTCGGATCTATGCTTACCACCGCCAATGAGCACGCAGCGGTCAAAGACGACATCAGAGCGAGAGGTGGAAATATCGATGCTTTGGCTCAGGCAAAAAAAAAACGCCTCGTTCTGAGAAAAAAGCTACTCCAGAAGCGCAGCCAAAGCCCAAAGAAGTTAACTTAACCTTTGGAAAGGATAATGGCAGCGGGAAGAAACACATAACCTATCTCCTACTCAAAGGAAGAGTGGGCAAAGATTAAGTCGGAAAACTGTGTCCACCATTCGCAATTTGGGAAACCTACCGATACCAATGCGCAATGCAGGCTTAATAAGCACATGAAAGGCACTGCAGGATTCGGGAACAAGGGGAACAATTCCAAGAGGAAGTTCTCCAAGCAAAAGCGAGAAGCTGAAAAGGAAGAAAGTGAATCAGACACTGACGAAAAAATCCAGGAACAACAGCGGAAAGGCGAGCCAAAATTCCCGAGAGTTGATGGAGAATGTAACCTAACTTTCCTGGCAACTCACTCAGCAAAACAGGCCAAGCGAACACTTCGAGAAATCAACGCGGTTGTTCTACCAACCCCCAAATTCTTGAAGTATTCAAATACGCCAATCACCTAGGATCAGTCCAATCATCCCGGAAATATCCCAGAACCCGACATTCAAGCTCTAATCGTAAGCCCTATTGTTCAAAACACTAGGCTGAAAAGAGTGCTAATGGATGGAGGATCTAGTATCAACATTATGTACCAAGATACACTGAAGCATTTGCGCATCTCCGAGACCCAGCTCAATCACAGCAACATACGTTTCCACGACATTGTTCCGGGTAGACAAGCACATTCCCTAGGAGAAATTTCCTTAGATGTAACCTTCGGAGAAAGAGAACACTTTTGTCAAGAAAAGATCTCGCTCGAGGTGGTGCCGTTCGAAAGTGTATACCATGCAATCCTCGGACGTCCAGCTTTCGCCAGATTCATGGCAAGATCATGTTATATCTATAGCAAGTTGAAGATGCCAGGACCAAAAGGAGGAGTAATCACCATATCGAGAGACTTCAAAGTGGCAAACGAGCTGGAAAAAGGAAATGCCCTTTGCGCCGAACAAGTGATAACAAATGAGGAATTGAAAGAGCTGGCAAAGGAAGTATCGCCGACAGAAATGCCGGTAGGAAAAGAAAGCCGGAAGCCGGCTAATATCTTCAAAGCATCAGAGAATACAAGACAAGTTATCCTAGATCCCAAAGATCCGACATAGTTTGTTGTAGTGGGAACTGGGATGATGGACAAATAGGAAAGCGCGCTCGTCAAGTTCCTCCGTGAGAACTAGGATATTTTTTTCTGGTGTCCACCGGACATGCCGGGTGTACCCAGGGAACTTGCTGAGCATCAGTTGAAGGTGATTCCAGGATCAAAACCCGTCAAGCAAGTTCTCCGTCGATTTGCCGGAAGAAGACGGAAAGCTATTGGCAAGGAAATTATCCGGCTTTTAGCAGCTGATTTTATTCGGGAAGTAATACATATTGATTGGTCTGCGAACCCAGTATTAGTCCCGAAGAAGGATAGTACTATTCTTAGG
Source organism: Alopecurus myosuroides (assembly GCA_028641055.1). Taxonomy (NCBI): domain Eukaryota; kingdom Viridiplantae; phylum Streptophyta; class Magnoliopsida; order Poales; family Poaceae; genus Alopecurus; species Alopecurus myosuroides. Next base: position 648,457,617 of record CM054057.1, read on the forward strand.
ATGTGTATATATTACATGGGATTGAACAAATTGTGTCCGAAAGATAGGTTCGCGTAACCACAGATCGATCAAATAATAGATGCCACTGCTAGCTCTGAGCTTTTATGCTTTTTGGATGCTTATTCCGGGTACCATCAAATACACATGAATGAAGAAGATCAAATCAAAACCTCTTTCATAACACCCTATGGAACATACTATTACATAACCATGCCTTTTGGCTTGAAGAACGAGGGTGGAACATACCAGCGTTGCATGTAACATTGTTTGCATAGTCAGATTGGAAAAAACGTGCATGTTTACGTGGAGGATATTGTCGTCGTTTCCAAGGAATACACTCCTTGAGGTTCTACGAGAAGCTTTCGAAAATTTGCACACTTATAAATGAAGTTGAATCCATTAAAGTGCGTATTCGGGGTTCCAAAGTCTTCAATCTCTTGAGAGAAAAAATGTCCAATAAAAAATACCTAGAATGACACATCAGCTACACCATCCGAGCCTATCCTCTTGCTAGTCAGGAAAAATAACCTCTCCGTTCTGTGGGCTTCTTCTACTCCTCTGGTCTGTCCACCTTACCTTCTGGCGCAACGCTCCGGTCATCATACGACTAGAATGTGATATGGCCTCGCATTAGGAAAACTTCAGGGTTTTATCGTTCCTCATAGAGGAATAGAAGTAAACCCGGAAAAGATCAAGGCAATCTTGAACATCACAAGGCCTACGTGCTTAAAAGACGTCCAAAGATTTACGGGTTCTGCAGCCGTAGTCATCAGGTTTATAAGACGGCTAGGAGACAAAGCTATGCCATTATACAAATTGTTGAAGAAATCCGACAAATTTGTTTGGACAGAAGAGGCGGACAAAGCATTGACCCCGCTAAAAGAAACCTTGATGAAAGCTCTGATTTTGGCATCCCCAAAAGACGAAGAACCAATGTTACTGTATCTTACAACGACAAACAGGGTTATTAGCACAGTGATAATTGTGGAAAGACGAAAAGATGAACAAAGCATACCATATCAGTATCCGGTGTATTATGTCAGCGAAGTATTCTCCGAGTCAAAACAAAGGTATCTACATTATCAAAAGCTGGCATATGGCGTGTTTTTTTTTTGAAACATATATGGCGTGTTTTTCGCATCTAGAAAACTCCGCCATTATTTCCAAGGACATTCCATAACAGTGGTAAGCAAAGCACCACTAGGGGATATCATCAACAATGCGGACGCAACAGGCCGAGTAGCCAAATGGGGCATTGAGCTAGCTGCGTTCGACATTAAGTACCAACCCAGGACGGCAATTGAATCCCAGGTGTTGGCAGATTTCTTCGCTCATTGGATAGAAGCAATGGAAAACACAACAATGCCGGAATCGAAATACTGGGTCATGCATTTTGACGGATCCAGGATGAAAGAAGGCGCTGGAGCTGGTGTAGTGCTAAAATCCCCAAAAGGTGACAATATGGAGTATGTATTAAAAATTCACTTCAATGCCAGTAACAATGTGGCAGAATACGAAGCTTTGCTTCATGGCTTGCATATTGCAAAAGAAATAGGAGTTAAGCGCATACTTTGCTATGGTGACTCGGATTTGGTACAACATCAGCTAAACCAAACATGGGACGCCAAAAGTCCCATCATGGCCAAATATCAGAGAACGGTAGATGAATTCGCCATTTGATTCTTGGGATTTGAAATACTTCATATCAAAAGAGAAGGAAATTAGAACGCGGATGCATTAGCCCGCATGGGCTCGGAAAGAGTGAAAACCCTACCACCCGGTGTGCTTTTCCAACATTTGCATGAACCATCAATCAAAGGTGGAGATGTTGATTATCCTCTCATTTCCGAGTCAATTGAAGTTTTGCTCGTTAACCCGGATTGGACAATTCCATATTTAAACTTCTTAGTTGATCAGAAGTTTCCGTATGGAGCAGACGAGGTCTTGCAAAGACAGATACAACGTCGATGCAAAGGATACACATGGTTGCCTGTATAAACGCAGCACTGTCGGAAATTTTCAGCGATGTATTTCGCCAGAGGAAGGTCGAGAAATCTTGCAAGAAATGCATACAGGAGATTGCGGACATCATGCTCAATCAAAACGCATTCCGGTCACAGTTTTTCTGGCTAACAACCAAGACAGATGCCGAACACATAGTAAACACATGTGCCGGATGCCAGTATTACACCAAGAAGACAAATATGCCAGCCCAAGCACTCAAAACTATCCCCACTACATGGCCATTTGCGGTCTGGGGGCTAGATATGATGGGACCATTCAAAACTTCCGGAGGTGGACTTACTGTCGAATATGCATCTCAACAAGTCCCTCGGGTGAACCGATAGGGTTTCGAGTAAGAAAACGAGTAGGCGCTGGTGACAATCGTCGGCTAACAGGGGGGAAAGATTTACCCAGGTTCGGGGCCCTCGTAGAGGTAAAAACCTTACTCCTTCTTCCGTCGATCTGTATTGGCTCAATAGATCGGTTACAGTGGGGGTGCTCAAGTCGAGAGTAGATCTCAATCTCAAGGCTTAGGTGGTGCGGTATTGCTTGGTCCCCTCCCGGTGGTTCTCCTGGCTTTATATAGGTAGCCAGGTCTCAAACCGTCACCGGGGGGGGGGGGGGGGGATATAAACCCTAACCTAAAGTCGGTTACAGGTTTCCTTTCTTAACCCGCAAGGCTCTGCGGGTGGGCCTTGATTGGGCCTTCTAGAACTGTCCACGACGTCTCTCCTGGAGCTTGGGTCTTGGGCCTTCGACCGGGTAGGCTCACCCGATAGGTCTAGGATCCATCCCTTCGTCAGTAGCCCCCGAGCGTTTACTCAGCTGACAATCTGTCGGGAAGACGCTCAAAGTTCGTCTCAATTTCTTTTCGACTCGTGGCTTTGATAGCTCGAAGAGGGCATGTACCCTGTGTGCGATGCATTTCTTGTACTCGAGTATCGAGAAAATAAAAGTGCCTATGATTTGGCTATTTTTGCAGAAGAATGTGGCTCAGTTGCTTGGCTCTCCTGAAAGCTCAGGGCCAATTAATTGCATCTAGGGGAAAAACAGTTCTGGCCTACGCGGATTCGAGACCTCCGAATCGAATCCGGCGAGGTGATCATTGCGACTGGGCCGTGGAGGTCTTACCGAGTCGAATTTAACCTATGAGGGTACCCGGCGCGTCCGCTAGGATTTTTCTTCGTGTTGTTGACACGGAAATTTACCGGAGGACGCAACTTGAGTGCGATTCCAGGCCCTCAAGATAGATCTTTTGGGTCTTACCTTCGTATCAAGAAGATACGGCATCCGGATGTGCCTAGTCGTCTGAACGATCTAGGGTAAATATGTGTATACATCGTGTGTTAGAGTGACAGGGACTGCTCACTCGCGAATATTTCCTCGAGATTTTCCGAGTAAAGAATTTTTCCTTGTTGTTTTTACACATAAGGATTTTTGCATTTGTGTTTTCCTGTCCATACGAGAGAATCTTCGTGTCCGGAAGCCTTGTTGTGCCTATACGAAAGAAATTTTGTGTCAAGGGCTTTTATGCGAAAGAGTTTTCGCGTTTTGATATATCCATACGAAAGAAATTTCATGCTATGGAGTTTATGCGAAAGAGTTTTCGCGTCTTGATGTGTCCATACGAAAGAAATTTCGTGTTATGGAGTTTATGCGAAAGAGTTTTCGCGTCTTGATGTGTCCATACGAAAGAAATTTCGTGTTATGGAGTTTATGCGAAAGAGTTTCGCGTCTTGATGTGTCCATACGAAAGAAATTTCATGTCTGGGATCCTACCCGAGGGAATTCTCGGGTTTGATAAGGTACGCAATGATGTCATTGTGCAGTTTTGTTCGTTCTGACTCCTCCTGATGGGACGTGACGAAGTGAAAACAGGGCACGCTGGCCCACCTTGTCAGCTTTTTGACCGAAAACGAGACGTCGTTTCCGGTTTTTCCGCGAGCCATGAGCAGTAAATGCGCACGATCCGCTGTTAAGATCGTGGCATAAAACAACTTTTCACCGCCGCTTCGTTTCCACTTCACGCGTGGCAGCTGCGATGGGTGCCACGTTGCTTGATCTGCGGTCCATATTGGCTTGGCTTGTGTATATATATCCACTCTTAGGCGGAAAGTAAAAACTTCCCGGTCATTTGCTTCCCTTTCTTCTTCCTCGCGCACATCTCCTCCTATGCAAGCACTCACGAGCTGTCATGGCGGGAGGCAAGAAGCGCGGTGCTGCTGCTTCGTCATCGAAGGCGACTGAGGATGTCCCTGTGCTACCCGCCGCGAGGACGGGCGACTGGCGTTCCGCCAACACCACCGACAAAAGCATCAAGAAGATGCAGAGGGAGGGGCTGCTGCCCCCCGATGGCGACAAGCGCGTTCTCTTATGCAAGAAGGAAGAGGTACCGAATCCTCGCGCGAACGAGCGTGTGATCTTTGCGGATCACGTCTCGTGCGACCTCTCCTTTCCTCTTCATCCCTTCCTCCTTGGACTGCTGTATGTCTATGGCATACAGCTCCACGATCTGCCTCCAAACGCGATTCAGCACATCTCGTGCTTTATCGTAATTTGTGAGTGCTTCTTAGGCATTCGCCCGCACTGGGGCCTTTGGAAGGCCCTATTCAAAGTGCGGGTCTTCCGTGAGAAGTCGCGGGTGGAAAACCAGCTTGGAGAGACGTTGCACACCGGGGGCTTCGGAATCCAGGCGAAGACGGATAGCTCCTACTTGGAGATGCACTTCATCGACTCCGCGCAAGGATGGCGGAGGAAGTGGTTCTACATCATCGACAACATCGCGGGTGGAGCTCACGAATTCCACCCGTTCGCTGTTTTGAAGCAACGGAAGTCCTGGATGCATAAGCTCTCAACCGAAGAAAATCGAACCGTCGCTCCGTTACTCACGAAGGTGGCAATTCTTCGCGACCACACAACAGGGGTCGCGCTGAATGGCTTGCACCTGGCGAGCGTCTTCCTCCGGCGTAGGATCCAGCCTCTTCAAGAGAGGCCATCGACTATGTGGGAGTACCAGGGCATCCAAGACCCTAGCCGTGTGTGCCAAGATATTCTATCGAATGCCGAATTCAAGAAGAAGATTGCGGCTATCACCAAGCTGAAGGTAGGCGAGTCCTTTTCTGCTTGCCCTCTTGAACCATTCGAGGCTTTGAAACCTCCTCAAGCCGATGTAAGTTCTTCTTCTTCTTCTTCTTCTTCTTCTTCTTCTTCTTCTTCTTCTTCTTCTTCTTCTTCTTCTTCTTCTTCTTCTTCTTCTTCTTCTTCTTCTTCTTCTTCTTCTTCTTCTTCTTCTTCTTCTTCTTCTTCTTCTTCTTCTTCTTCTTCTTCTTCTTCTTCTTCTTCTTCTTCTTCTTCTTCCTCCAGCCCCCAAGTCGAAGGTCACTACGACCTGGAATGCGGATATGCTAGATGACGACGACGATGATGAGTGATTTTTTTCTTTCGCATTATCCTTTAGTCGAAAGTTTTCTCCTTTTTCCCTTATGCCTTTGTTCGATTCTTCCTTTCATGTCAGTCTTCAAACCATCAGCCCTGTCCAGTTTGCTTCTTATGTTCCTTTCGTGAAGAGAAAATAAGCAACTGCGGGTGAAACTCCAGTTGTTAAGGTTACCCAGAAGTCTCCGAGCCCAGCACCGGCAGCTGCGGCTCCAGATTATAGGTTGCCTAGCTTCTCGGGTGGAGGGAACCTCTGTGCACCGCCCAGGGTCAAGTAAATCTTGTCACCTCTTTTGTATCTTCTGCTTTGTTTGTTTATGTTTTTTATCGGGTGCACGACAGTGCTCCCGATGGGAGTAGCCCCCGAGGCCGTGGTTAATCGCTTGCGATTGGCCACAGACTCAAGTTTAAGCTTTTTTTTCTTTCCTTGATTTTATCGGGTGCACGGTAGTGCTCCCGATGGGAGTAGCCCCCGAGGCTATACTCGACTGTGTACAGTCGTGAATAGTCTCAAGAGATTTCCCCCCTAATTTGAACTTTGTCTTGTGCTTTTGCAGTCTCTTCTCGACTCCCTTTCTGCCATTGGTCGTCGAGTCCTCTCGGCTGAGGCGGATTGCGCTTCCCTTCGGGTGGATCGTGATCGACTCGTGCAGGATGGCCAATCTCTTCAAGGTGGGTTAACCCACTCCCTTTGTTCTTTCTGTTGACCGCCAAAAATCGCTTATGCTGTATCTTTTGCTTTGTAGCCAAAGTTACCCACTTGAAAGCCGAGAAAGCTAAAGCTGTCGCTCGGGTGAAATCCCTTGAGGCTGAGCTGGAGTCCTCCCGAAAGGAGCTGGATTCTACTCGCAAGCATTCAGCCGACTCCGAGGGTAAGCTTGTCGAGGCTCAAGAGGCGCCGAAGCAGCTGGAGGAGGCAGGTGCCAAACACGACAGTGATCTTGTTGGCATCATCCGCCCCTTGGCGCAGAAGTTCGCGGGTAAGTAATTCTTTGATTATCTTTCTGCCGCCATGTACTTTTAATTTGATCTCTCGGGAACTGACGATATTCCCCTCTTTTTTGTAGATGTCCTTGGGGTTGCGTTGGAGTTGCCTAGGACCCAGCAAGTAGATGCCGTGACGGATTCCTGCGCCCATCTCCAGGAGCATGCGAGTGGGATCTGTTCCCTCGTTGGCGAAGCCACTCGAGTGTTGACGCAGTTCCACGAGCGCCTTCTGGTGAATGATGTGGTTCCGCCTACGCTGGGCGGCCTTCTGAAAGTTTTCCTGGAGGATGAAAATCTCCTCCAGACTTATTCAGTCTCCCAGTCTGAGTGTGGGGCTAGGACTGCCATCCAGTTTGCGCTGGCGCACAGAGTCGCGGACCTGGAGAAGGCGTACTCGAGCCTTCCCTACGACGCCACTACATGCCGAAAGGTAGCGCTCCATCCTTTTGGCGCTCAGGCTGAAGCCGTTGCTAAGAAGCTCTCGGAATTGCTTGCCCGTGCTGGTCGTAAGGGGCAGCCTGCTGCGAGTGGCAGTACCTCTTCAGCTCCGTAGGATAGTCTGTTTTTACTTTGCCCTTCGATGTAATGAACCTTGGGATGTATTCCCGTATTTTGCTTTTAATCGAAGTGTTCTTTGACGTCTAAAATGCCTGATTGTTGCGATTGACTGTTATGAGCTCCCGATGGGAGTATCCCTCGAGCACCTGATAACTAGGTGGTATGTTTCTCGAGTGGGGTCTTGTAGTGTGTCTGAACTTGCTTTATTTCCTTCCAGGTAGTGGGTCCTAGCGCAGAACCTTCGAGTGGATCTGCTGCGCGAGTGGATTCCCTTGTTGCTGCTGCTAGTACATTTGCCTCGCTCCATGACCGCGTCGCGGATAGCGAGCGCAAGCTGAAGGCTTTGCGTGGAGTGGCTGATGTGGCTAAGTCAAAGCAAAAGTTTGCTGCTGAGCGTGAACAGTTCGTGATGGAGGAGCTGGCAGCTGTTGCCAAAGACATGCTTTGTAAGCCTGCGAGCCCCCTAGCACTTTGATGTTTGCCTCCTTTTTACTTTTAACCCTTTGTGCTGTTTTTTGTAGTTGTTGAACCTGACGGTCCTTGTGAAACGCATGGGGTGGATAATCATATTGCACATGAAGCGGGTAGCTCAAAGCCGCATGCGAACAACTTCTGGTCTGACTGCAGTCGAGGCTTTATCCTGGCTACCTTGAAGTAACGAGCTGGCCAGGCGAAGATGCTTGTTGATTCTTGTCGTGAAGCTCTGACATCTGTGCACAAGACTTTCTATCCACTGGGTGCAGTTCCAGAAGGTTTGAGAAATCTGCTAAGAATCTTTGGTCGGGTAGGGGAAGTGCGCGAGTGTGTCCGCCAACAACTGATCTGCGGATCTCAAGTAGCGCTTGCTTTCGTTCGGGTGTGGCATCCTGAAGTCAATTTTAACTCTGTGGCTAGGCTTCCCAATGCTCCAGTCGATTTTTCTCCTCATTATGCAGTCGTTCGTCCTGCAGCGGAGGAGATCATTCGACTGACTTCTGAAGAGGTTGACCAAATGCTGGCCGAGGCGACTGCTCGTCGTCATATGTAATTATAGGATGTGAATATCCTGTATTCTGATTCCAAAAGTGTAGTCCTGTAAACTCTATATAGCTTATTCGATGTGTTTTAAAGGTGTTTATAAGGTGTGTACCTTGTTGTACCTTGTGCTATGAGATGATTATTATTTTTTTACGCTGGTTTAGGCGTAGCCCCCGTGTGTTTGAGGTGTATACCTGTTTTTTATAGCGTGTAAAAAATCGAAGATGTGAATAGGTATGGTTGAGAAACCATGTTTTTCTTGATATGGCTGAGAAGCCATGTGTTTGATCAAGATACAGAGTGGCTAGAGGAGCCTTATTTCTTGCGAGTAGAATAATCCTAAGGGTAGAATTTGCGGAGGTGTGCAACGTTCCATGGGTTGGAGTAGATGCCACCAGTCTTCGGGTTCTTCAGTCGGTACGCGCCACCAGGGATAACTTCGTGTATTATGAAGGGTCCTTCCCAGGGTGGCTCGAGCTTGTGTCCTTCCTTCTGCTTGAGCCGCAGTACCAAATCTCCGACCACGAAAGTTTTGTGGCGTATACAGCGACTGTGGTAGCTGCGCATCGATTGTTGGTATACTGCGGATCTTGCGAGTGCGATATCGCATATCTCATCCAGTGCATCTACGTCTTCAGCGAGTGCCTTGTTAGAAGTTTCTTCACTGTATGCAACGACGCGTGGGGCATTGAATTTGACATCTTCGGGAAGGACTGCTTCAACTCTGTATACCATGAAAAATGGTGTGTAGTTTGTTGATCGATTTGGAGTTGTGCGGAGGCTCCACAGTACTGAGGGTAACTCCTCTGCCCAGTGCCCTGCTGCTGGGTTTAGGCGATCGAGTAGCCGCTTCTTTAGGCCAACTGAGACTAGTCCGTTGGATCATTCGACTTGACCGTTAGTTTGCGGGTGAGCCACTAAGGCGAAGCTAAGGGTGATTCCTTTTTTCTCGCATAATTCCTGTGTTTCCTTCGTTGTGAAGTTGCTGCCGTTGTCCGTGATGATGTTGTGTGGAATGCCAAATCTGCACACAATGGAGTCGAGGAATTTCACGTCGCATTGGGCGCTGGTGGAGGTGACTGGCATAGCCTCGATCCACTTCGTGAATTTGTCGACTGCTACGAGCAAATGCGTATATCCTCCGGGCATCGACTTGTGTAGCGGCCCTACCATGTCTAGCCCCCATTGTGCGAAGGGCCAGGCGATGGGGATCATGTGTAGTTCCGTGGCGGGGGCGTGTGGCTTGGGCGCGAATCTTTGGCAAATATTGCATTTGTCGACTAGGTCCTTTGCGTCTCTGGCCGCCATGAGCCAGTAGAATCTTGCTCGGAAGGCTTTGCCCACGATTGCCTTCCTGTCCGCAATCTCCTTGGTGTATGTCTTGCAGCAGCTCCTTGCCATCCTCGGGTGCTATGCATCTCTGCAATATTCCTGATATGCTCTGTTTGTATAGCTCTCTATTGAGCACCCGAAAGGTTTTGCTGCGTCGTACTATTTGTCGGGCCTCGCAAACGTCAGCTGGGAGCTGCTTGTTGGACAAGTAGTCGAGATATTTCTGCGTCAAAACTTCTCCCTCCTCGTTTATGGGCGTGTTGGTACCAGTTTATCTCCCTCCTCGTTGCTAGATCGTGCAATGTGCTTTAGCTCGCACCCTTTGAAACTTCCTTCGAGCAGATTATACATATCTCGATAGGCGACCATGTTATCTGCGATAGCGTCGCATTCTTTCATCGTCTGCTGCACGATGAGGTTTGAATCGCCATAGATCATCAGTCGGGTGGCTCCGCAGGCAATCGCCATTTTCATGCCGTGAAGGAGGGCTTCGTATTCGGTGTCGTTGTTGGATGCTGGGTCGTCGGGTGGGAAATCCAACCGCAGGACGTACTGCAGTTTGTCTCCTCTGGGGGATATGAGGACGACCCCGGCTCCGGCTCCTTCGTTCCTCTTTGACCCGTCGAAGTACATTGTCCAGTTGCTCGTGTATTCTGGTGGTCCTGGTGTCTGCAGTTCTGTCCACTCGCTCAAGAATTCCACGAGTACTTGTGATTTCACAGATTTGCGCCCTGCATATATGATGTCCCAGGCGCCAAGATCGATACTCCACTTTGCAATTCTTCTGGATTCCATGGGATTGTTCATCATAGTACCGAGTGATGCGTCGTTTACCACCGTGACAGTATGTTCTTGAAAGTAGTGCTTGAGTTTTCGAGCTATGAGTACCACGCCGTACGCGAGCTTCTGATAATAAGGGTATCGCTGTTTGCAGGACGAAAGCACCTCGCTGATGTAATATATTGGTCTTTGTACGCCATACGCCTTGCCATCCTCCGGCCGCTCGACCACGATTGATGTGCTGATGACTTGATTTGTTGCGGCTAGATATAAGTACGGTGGCTCCCTTTCTTGTGGTGTTGCTAGGATACGCCTACTCTGCAGCGCTTGCTTTAGATCCACGAATGCTTTTTGTGCTTAGGGTGTCCACTCGAACTTATCAGTTTTCTTCAGTAGCTTGTAGAAGGGCAATGCTTGATCGCGTAGCCTCGCAATGAATCTACTCAGGGCGGCTAGTCGTCCCGCGAGCTAATGCACACCACGGAGATTGGTTGGCTCCTTCATTGTCAGGATCGCTTGAATTTTCTCCGGGTTGGCTTCAATTCCTCGAGCATACATCAGGTACCCGAGAAGTTGTCCCGTAGGGACGCCAAAGACGCACTTTGTCGGGTTGAGCTTGATCCTGTATGCGTTCAGAGCGTCGAATGTTTGTCTGATGTCGTCGAGGAGTGTGTCCTCCACTCGAGTCTTGATGACGATGTTGTCAACGTACACTTGTACGTTCTTGCCAGTGAGCTCGGCGAGGCATTTTTGCATGCATCGCTGATATGTTGCGCCTGTGTTCTTTAGCCCGAAGGGCATTGTCGTGTAGCAGTAGACACCATGAGGTGTGATAAACGATGTCTTCTCCTCGTCCTCCTTTTTCATCCTGATCTGATTATAGCCCGAGTAGGCGTCCAAGAAGGAGAGTCGCTGGCAGCCTGCTGTGGAGTCCATGATCTGGTCGATCCGTGGTAGGGGGAAGTTATCCTTGGGGCAGTGTTTATTCAGAGATGTGTAGTCGATGCACACGCGAAGGATGTCAGTATTTTTCTTTGGGACCAGCACCGGGTTTGCTAACCAGGTGGAGATTTTTATCTCGCAGATGAACTTCGCGGCGAGTAATCTGTTCACTTCTTCTCCAAGCGCTTTTTTTGCTTTGGCTCTGAAAACCGTCGGGTTGTCTGCTTGATAGGCTTGGCGTCTTTAAAAACTTCAAGTGAATGCTCGGCGAACTCCCTGGGTATCCCTGGCATATTTGAAGGCTGCCAGACGAAAATTTCCCAATACTCACGGAGGAGTTCGACGAGCGCGGCTTCCTATGCTTGCGAGAGGGTGGTGGACACCATCTCCGTCTTCGTAGGCTTCGTCGGGTGCACTTGATGTTTTCGAGTGCCGCTGTTTGCGCTGAACTCGAGCTCTGGGGCGTTCTTTTTGGTGAGAGGCATCACAGAGTGATCCGTGGTTTTTGCTATCTCCTCCAGCTCCTCCTGCATTCCGAAGGATTTGGAGATCACGTTGAACTCGATGCTGCATTTATTGGACTTTTGGAAGTTACCGTCGATGGTGATGGTGCCATGTTCCCCAGGTAGCTTGAGCTTCATGTAGACGTAGTGTGGTACTGCCATGAATCTGGCGAATGCTATTCGGCCAAGAATAGCGTGGTACTGTGATGGCCAGTCGACTACCTCGAAGTCGAGGAATTCTCGTCTATAATTGCTTCGGTCGCCAAGCACCACCTCCAAGTTGATTGTTCTGAGTGGGCGGACTGGCTTCCCTGACACTATCCCGTGAAAAGATGTCTCTGATTCCGCGAGTCCGTCCAGGTTCCTGTTCATCCTGCGGAGTGTGTCCGCGTAAATGATGTTGATCCCGCTGCCTCCGTCCATGAACACTCGGGAAGTTCATAGTTGCCTATCTGCGCCTGGATGACGAGTGCTGCATGCCCTGGCCGATAGACTCGGGGGGGGGGGGGGGGGATGGTCTTCCTAGGAGAAAATTATCGGCTGGTCGGCCATCTTCAGGTACTCGGGTTTGGGCGGTGGGGCCTGGACGGCCATGAATACTTGTTGAGTGTTTGTTTTCTGGGCCCTACGGGACAGGCAAAGTTTCTGTATCATCCCTAGGAGTCCTGCTGGATTCGTGTACCCATTGGCTCCCTTGTTTGCGGCGAGTGGCGCTGGTAGTGCGGCTAGCACCGTGTTTTGGTTTCCTGGTGGAGGTAGGGCTTGCGGCGGGTGGAATCCTTGGGTTCCTCCTCCCGGGAGCTGCGGGTAGCCCTGATTGACTGCCGCTCTATTTTTCTTTGAGAAGGCCTCGTGTATGTCAAAGAACTTTCGGCAATCCTTGAGAAGGTGTGTTGCCTTAGTTTTGCCAGTGCGTTTATCTGTAAATAGATGTAGAGTGCAGTAGCCATCGAGGTCCTCTTCGGGAGTTTTATCCTCTGGCTTCGGCTTCCACTCGCGATTTCCGCGATGACCGTTATCGCGAATTCTTGTGAATTCTGTTGCCACTAGTTCTTCTCGATCATCGTGATCGTAATGCTTTCTCCTTTTCTTTCGACCATGGCGGTCGTCTTCAGGTGCTGGTGAAGATGCTTTCTCGTTGCGCACCGCGTCTTCGCCGTTGGCCCATCTGTCGGCTATAGCCATCAGTTCTCCAATGGTTTTGGGTGCGGCCCGTCTCAGTTCTTCCCGGAAGGCGGTTCGCCGAGCTCCTTTGGCGAAAGATTTGACTGCAACTTCTTTCGATATATTTCCTGCCGTATTCCTAAGTGTGGTCCATCGCTGGATGTATTCGCGAGTAGACTCGCCACTTTTCTGCTTGCAAGCTCGCAGCTCCTCGATGGTCGCATGTCTTTTGTATGTCGCCTGGAAGTTCTTGCGGAAGTCGAAGGTTAGATCGTCCCATGATCCGTAGCACGCCTTCGGTCTTTCTTCGATCCAGCTGCGCGGAGCGCCTACGAGATGTAGGTTAAGGTATTGCATAGCTGTGGTCTTGTTCCCACGTTGGCATTTTACTGCCGTGAGGTAATCTGACAACCAGGATTGCGGCTCCGGCGAACCGTCGTATTTTGGCACCTCCGTAGTGAGCTTAAACCTCTTGGGCATTGGTGCTTCGCGGATGTCGCGAGTAAAGCATAACGCGCCGCAGGCCTCTTCGTCGGAAGAGGTAGATGGGGAACGCGCGCGGTTCCTGGCCGCTCGAGCCTTGTCGACTTTGTGCTGGGTGATGTCTGATCGCGCGTTGTACCCAGGCTCGTCGCGATTGACGTCTTTCCGTGGCTCCTTGCTGCGGTGTCGCGAGCGGATGCTGTGATGTCGCGGGCTGCGATCTCGGCCCCTCGGGCTGTCATTGCTGCTACTCGGGCTATCTCCACGCTGTCGAGCTTCTTTTCCTCGTGCGCGACGAGGCGACTTCTCCTTCCTGGGTGATGTACTCCTATGTCTGCGGGATGCTTCTTTTTCTTTTGGCGCAGTCGCTTTTTTGCGGTCGTAGGCGGCAAGTCTTGCGGCTGTCATGCCTAATCCTTTCTGGACTTGCCTGTATTGCTCCGCGCGGGGATCGTTCTCCCCTGGTTGGTTCGTCTATAGATAAGTGGCTGCAGCCAAGACTGCGGCGGCTGGAGTTGTCGGGTATACGTTGCCGTGTTCGTCGACACGCGTAAGAGAGGCTTCGAGTGACCTACTGATCCCGGTCAGGGATTCGTCATCTATTGTCGCGGTCTTTGAGACGTGTATTTTCCTCGCAGGTTGGTTCCCCACCGAGTGTTTTTGGAGAGTGTTGCACGGCGCTGGCTTGATTCATCTGCCAGTTTTTTCCACTCGGACACATCTTTGTGAGCTTCTTTGATTAATGTTGCCGCTTTCACTAGATGGTAGTGGTATGCGGTTAGCTCTTCTTGAGGGGCTCCTTCTTCAATTAGCTTGGATGAGTGCACGGCCGCTTTTGCCTTGAGCCAGGCTGCTCGCGACACTTTGATGTGCTCGCGTTCCCTTGCGTTTTCTTCCGTCTCTTCGGGTGGGTCAGTTGATCCTGCCATGCAGACCTGAGCCATATGTGGCCCGCGAGTCCTAGGCGTGGATTGGAGAGTTTCCCCAACCCGAGATGGTTCTTCCGCGGAGATGGTGTGGAAGTTGCGAGTGTTCGGGCGGATGGACTTGCCGCTTTTCGCTAGTTTGCGATTCGCCGCTTCAGGTTTCGAGACTAACTCAGAGTCCGATCCTTCGAGATCAATTTTTTCGGGGAAGCGCGTGATCCCCTCTTTGTTGGTGTAGAATTTGAAGCTCCCGAACGTCAGGGTGACGCTTTTCTCCAGGTCGCTGAACGCCGGACGTGATTCCGGCGAGTGGGGCGCGACGATGACTGACCCGATTCGGATCGGATTGGTTGGAGTCGAAGTTCCGGGGCTCCAACTGAATTTTGGCGATGATGAGGCCGAAGATGCCGCAGATCTAGCACCCGCCGTTCCCATAGACGGCGCCAATTGTCGAATATGCATCTCAACAAGTCCCTCGGGTGAACCGATAGGGTTTCGAGTGAGAGAACGAGTAGGCGATGGTGACAATCGTCGGCTAACAGGGGGCAAGATTTACCCAGGTTCGGGGCCCTCGTAGAGGTAAAACCCTTACTCCTGCTTCTGTTGATCTGTATTAGCTCAGTAGATTGGTTACAATGGGGGTGCTCAAGTCGAGAGTAGATCTCAATCTCAAGGCTTAGGTGGTGCAGTATTGCTTGGTCCCCCTCCCGGCGGTTCTCCTGGCTTTATATAGGTAGCCAGGTCTCAAACCGTCACCGGGGGGGGGGGGATATAAACCCTAACCTAAAGTCGGTTACAGGTTTCCTATCTTAACCCGCAAGGCTCTGCGGGTGGGCCTTGATTGGGCCTTCTAGAACTGTCCACGGCGTCTCTCCTGGAGCCTTGGTCTTGGGCCTTGGACCGGGTAGGCTCACCCGATAGGTCTAGGATCCATCCCTTCGTCACTTACACATATACTCGTTGCGGTAGATAAGTATACCAAGTGGGTGGAGGCCAAACCCATAAAAAAACTTGACGGTGTGACTGCCTAAAATTTCATCATTGACATAGTCATGAGATACGGCGTTCCACACAGCATAATCACTGACAACGGGACAAATTTCTCTATTGGAGAGTTGGCAAAATATTATCGACAAACGGGAATACGCCTAGAACTTGCATCTATCGCACACCCACAATCCAATGGGCAGGTCGAAAGAATGAATAGCTCAATCCTGCAAGCAATACGCCCAAGACTCGAATCTCCTCTTCACAAAGCAGCTGGTGCATGGGTAGAAGAATTACCTTCTGTTCTTTGGAGTATTCGAACAACGCCGAATAGATCAACAGGGCAAACACTGTTTTTCCTGGTTTATGGCGCAGAAGCATACTTCTTCTTCGAGTGCGAGGCGCTTTGGCTAGGAGAAGTGGCGAGTGGTTTGCTTGACTCGTTTTGCATCCTTGAACACTTCTGGTGAGTGCTCGACAAACTCCCTGGGTATCCCTAGCATGTCGGATGGCTGCCAGGAGAAAATTTCCCAGTACTCACGGAGGAGTTCGACGAGCGCGCTTTCCTATGCGGAGGAAATGCTTGTCGAGACCATCGTCGTCTTTGTTGAATCGGTCCGGCGGACCTGATGCTTTCGAGTGTCGTTGCCGGGGTCGAACTCGAGGTCTGGAGCGATCCTCTTCGTCAATGGGAGCACAGAGTTGTCCGTTGTTTTTACCAGCTCTGCCAACTCTTCTTGCACCCCGAAGGATTTCGCGATCTCGTGGAAATCAGCGTCGCATTTATCTGACTTCTGAACTCTCCGTTCACGGTGATTGTTCCTTATTGTCCCGGGAGCTTCAACTTGAGGTAGACGTAATGCGGGACTGCCATGAATCTCGCGAATGTGGTTCGGCCGAGAATGACGTGGTACTCTGAAGGCCAGTTGACTACATCGAAGTCGAGGAATTCCCGTATGTAGTTGCTCGGGCCTCTGAGTATGACCTCCGGATTAATCAAGCCGAGTGGTCTGACTGGTTTGCCTGGCACTATACCATAGAATGAGGTATCTGATTCCGCGAGCCCGTCCAGGTTGCTGTCCATTTTGCAATGTGTGTCCGCGTATATGATGTTGATTCCACTGCCTCCGTCCATGAATACTCTGTTCAGGGTGCAATTGTCTATCTGCGCATGGATGACGAGTGCTGCATGCCCTAGCCGGTATACTCGGGGTGGATGGTCCTCCCTGGAGAAAGTGATGGGATGCTCAGACATTTTGAGGTACTCTGTCTTGGTCGGAATCTTGGCTTGTGGCACTCATGTGTTTCTTCGGGTATGCTTCATGGAGGTTCAAGAACTTTCTGCAATCCTTGAGGAGATGAGTGGCCTTAAGCTTGCCCGTATGCTTGTCTGTGAAGAGGTGCAGGAAGCAGTATCCATCCAGGTTCTCTTCGGGTGGTCTGTCGTCCCTCTTTTGCATCCACTCGCGATTTCCGCGAGATCTACTGTCGCGGTATCTATTGAACTCAGCCGCGACAAATTCCATTTGGTCGTCTTGGTCATACGGTTTGTTTCTCTTTCTTCTGCGGCGGTCTCTGTTACGATCGTCTTCATGTGCGGGTGAGGCGGCTCTTTCGTTGCGTAGAGAGTCTTCTCCGTTGGCCCACTTGTGTTTTATCGTCATTAGCTCTCCAATGGTTTTGGGCGCGCAACGTCCCAGCTCTTCCCGGAAGGCCGCCCTGCATGCGCCTCTTGAGAAGCTTCGACCACCGGTTCTTCGGATATGTTCCCAGCCGTGTTTCTGAGTGTTTCCCATCTCTGGATGTACTTGTGAGTTGTTTCATCCCTCTTTTGCTTGCAGACTTGCATCTCTTCAATGGATGCGGGCCTTTTGTATGTTGCATGGAAATTCTTCTCGAAGTCGCGAGTGAGATCGTCCCAAGATCTGTAGCACGTCCGAGGTTTTCTCTCGAGCCAGCTTCAAGCGGAGCCGACGAGGTGCAAGTTTAAGTATTGCATGTGCGTCACTTTGTTTCCCCTTTGGCATTTGACTGCGGTCAAGTAGTCTGACAGCCAAGTCCTGGGTTCTTGGAGCCATCATATTTTGGAACCTCCGAAGTGAGGTTGAACTTCTTGGGCATCGGATCCTCACGGATCTCGTGACTGAAACAGAGTGTGCCGCATGCCTCTTCGTCAGATTCAGACGTTGAGTACGCGCGTTTCCTACGTGCACGGGCCCTGTCGACCTGATGCTGAGAGATGTCACTTCGGGCGTTATGCGTTGCCCGGTTGCGGCTGTCATCGCGCTGTGGCTCCCTGCTGCGGCGTTGCGGGTCTGTGTTGCGACGTCGTGGTTCATCGCTGCACCGTCATGGTTCCTCGCTGCGCCTTCTTGGTTCCTCCTCGCGATGTCGCGTGTGGTCATCACAGTGTCGCGGGTTGTCGTTGCGGTGTTGCGGTTTCATGCTCCGATGACGGCGAGGGGACCCCTTGTTTCTTCCTTTTGGCTGCGTGTACTCGCGATGGCGAGGTGATTTTTCTGCTCGAGTTGTCGCAATTTCCCGATCGACTGCCTTCTTGCAAGCTTTGACGGCGACCGCTGCTTCAGCCATACCCAGTCCTCTAATTTCCTGGCGATGTTGTTCCGCGCGGGGATCATTCTCCGGCGGCTGGATCACCTGAAGGTATGTTGTGGCTGCGAGGACCGCGACAGCGGGAGTCGTGGGTTGTACGTTTCCTTTATCGTCGACGATCATGAACAATGACTCAAGGCTTCGAGTGGTTCCACTCATAGACTCCTGGTCCATGCGCGCGGTCTTCGAGACTACTGTCCTCTTCTGTTCGGCCGGTGTCCCATCGATTCGCGAGTCCCTAAGGAAAGCTCCGCTCTGCGGGCACTTGAGGCTTCTGTCGCGCGTCTACGGGCGTCGAGTGCTCGGTTCGCCCTCGCCACCTTCTGATTTTTCTTGGACAGGAAGTAGTGATAGGCCGTCAGTTCTTCTTGAGTGGCGCCTTGTTCTAGCATGAGATTTTCTCGCACCACTACATTCGCCTTGACCCATGCTGCTCGCGAGATGTTGACGACCTGTCTTTCAACCACGTTGGCCGCCGTTTCGGCGGGCTCTTCCGTCGGGTTGGCCATGTAAACCTGGTCCAAATAGGGTTTGCTAGTCTTGGACGGGCCAGTTGCCATCGCCGAGACGGGCGAATTTTTCAGTTTCTATTGAAGTCAAGGTTGTTGATGTAGACCTATGCGAGGCTCGACTCTGAACAACGGTCAGATTCGGCGAGTGGAGATGCCGAGTCGTTGTGCTCGAGATCGACTCAGCATCAGATTCGGTGGGTGTCGAAGAGTCGGGGAAGCGCAATATTCCCTCCTTGGTGGCGCGGAAGCGGAAGTCGCCAAACGTCAGCTTGACGCCCTCCTGGAAACCGCTGAACGCCGGGTGAGAAGCCGACGAGTAGGGCGTGTAGAAGAACGACCGGAGGTAGATCAACTTCGCAGGAGTCGGCGATCCGGAGCTCCAGTTGAAGCCCGATGCAGATGAGACCGGCGCGGCCGTAGATCCAGCGCCTGCCGTTCTCACAGACGGCGCCAATTGTCGGTTACCCATAACGACAAATCCACCGAATCACATATTGGGGGTTCGAGAATGTGAATCTACTAGGCACTGGTAGACTTGACGGTTAACAGGGGGCACGATTTACCCAGATTCGGGGCTCTTAAGGAGGTAAAACCATTACTCCTGCTTGTCCGGATTATATTGATGTGTGGTTACAATGGCAGGTGCCCTCGTCAAGATATTGGATCTCGAGAGAGGCAGCACCTATGGTGGCAACGATTATTAGATGCCTCCCTTGTAGGTTCTCCCAGGCTTTATATAGGAGGCTCAGTCTCGAATCCTTACCAGGTTAGGTTTACAAACCCTATGGTTGTTCTCCGAGTCTTACAGGTGGGTCATAGTTGGGCCTTCTGGAAGGTCAGGATAGGTCCTTGCATTGAGCGTTCGTGCTTAGCCTAAACCGGATAAGTCTGTTAGGGGGACTCAGAAGGCATCCCCACGTCAACGGCTCCATAAATCGCGGCTGACGGAACGTGTGTACGAGAGAAGATATCTAGTGCTACGGCCATTTGGGTGCTACCATGCTACCGACCAATAAAAATTAAATTTAACTTTTTCAAAAAAATTCTATGAAAAATTATGTATATTCACAAGATATATTTGTACAATCTATAAAAGTTTCATATCAAAAATTGAAATAAATACTGAGAAAAAAAAAGACAAAACGTGCATGAATAGTGTCCCTAATGTCACAAAAAGACAAAAGCAAAAAATGCCACTATTCATGTCCGTTTTGTCTTTTTTGTTTCTCATTGTTCATTACAGATTTTGATCTGCAATTTTTACAAGTTGTACAAACATATCCTGTGAACGTCCATAAATTTTCAAAGAATTTTTTGGAACATTTATATTTGATTTTTTTGGGTGGTAGCACGGTAGCACTCAAATGCGTGGTAGCACTAGATACGTTCTCGTGTGTACGCCGATGCTCTAAATTATCTAGCGGCCCGGATCACCTCACACTAATCTGACACACGCATATTCTTAGTCTTCTCAGTAAACTATCTATGGTTTTGTGCATAATTTGGCTTTTGCTTGACTGTTTACGTGATCGACCGGATGCAGGGCATCTGGCCAGCTCTCGCGCAAGTGGGGTCACTGGAGGCGCGCCAGACCTCTCCATCGACCTCTATTGTGCGCCTTCAACGGAGCTAGCTCTATCAGACCGCTGTTTTATACCTCGAACAATCTCCTTTTTCCCTTGGTTTCGTTTGACATGCACAAAGAAACAAAGGACATGCACTCACTAATTGTACGCCAGTACAAAGTCCTAGGACAAACTGTGCTACTACGTACCAATATAGCGGTAGGAATTACGCATGCGTAATAGTGTGAGGTTAAGGAGAGACGACCGGTCACGAGAGACGGCCGGCCACTCGCTCGCGCCCGGACAAGCTAGTCGTCCAATGCCAAGTTGCTGCTCCAGAGACTTTTTTTGAGATTAGGTGGAGCACCCGTGGAAAGTTGACAGCAAAGAGATATACTCACTCCCTTCGATAATAGATGATTTCCATTTGTCTAGATACATCTATATTTGGATAAAAGAAAGTCATGTATTCTCGAACGGAGAGAGTAAGATGCATTTGGATTTGGAGATGGCCATCGTCCCCAATGCGGTAGAGAGCAGAGAAGGCCAGGGTCGTCGTTGTCGATGACGAAGATGGCAGCTGTCCACGGACGGTACAGTACACAGGAAATCGCACCATACCGTGGGCTATTAGCTGCCAACCCTCCGGTGGAGGACAAGCGGTATTATCGTTTCCTTCCAGATGATGAACTAGAACTAGCTATGTCCGTTTGAATATGAGTTTATACATGTTTTAGTTCCAAATGCGTGAAGAGATAATTGGTAATCGGTACATGATAGAGGTTGAATTGAACTCTTATATGCTTTTGAATTTTAATACTACAGTTTTTTTAATTGTTATTTAGCAAATTTTTATTGACTGTTTGTACTGATTCCATATAATCCACTATTTGGCAGACCACCTTTCGGTGCGAAGGATGGTTCAGTATATTTTACTGGTCCAGTTATTACCACTCAATGATCTAAGCCTGACCGAGAATTATTTGATATTTTGTTGCTTGATGCAAGCAAGTTTTTTTTTTCCCCGTTTGCCTGGATAGTTGTTGTATGGTTCTCGAAGTCGTTGTGGTCACTAACACGCTAATATTGTATTTGCTATGTTATTCATATCCTGGTTTACTTTATGCGTGCATTCGTGATGTCTGGCTGGGCTTTTTTTTGGTCTCGGGTAGTAGGAATGGTTCGGTTATTGTTTCGAATGCAACCTGCGCGATTTTATGGGATCCTCAACAAATTGTTGGTGTCACTAGATGCAGCAGAGGAATTTTTTTTTCTTCTCAATAGCCACTCCATGTTTTTTGTTTCGTATCTTATTTAATTGATACTCTGCTATATATATACACAAGCCACAAAATGATAAAACACCATCAACAAAAGACGCGCGCAGTGACCTTCTAGTGAAAAACTAAAGATGACACATATCTCATCCGGTGAACCGTATGTATGTTGTACCATGCACAGGCGGTGCCTATGTGTCATTTCCCTCGAGAAAGAAAGTGCTTGGAGGTCGTTGTGTTTTACCAAATGCATAAGCCAAATAATGTTCTTACTCCACTGAGTATAGGGGGTCGGCTAGAGATGTCATTTTTAAGAGGAGCAAATATACTTCTCTAAAAGATAAGGAGACAAATAAGGGACTATATTTTGAGAGATCGGCTAGAGATGTCCTTAGTACTTTTTTAACGGTTAAGATGGGAGCACTGCCGATCCGTATTAGAAGAGGGAAAACACCTAGCCTTACAAGATTACAGTAACGCCACACAGGAAAGATACCAAACACCCAGAAGAACTAGTCCGTGTTTGCCATGAGGAAGAAATTGAACTCTTGTTTCACTAGGCCAGCTACGGAGAGCGCCTGAGGTTGCCTTGTCTTCAAACACACGACGATTTTGCTCTTTCCAAAAGTTCCAAACAACATATATGGCAACAGTTCCGATCCCCAAGGCTAGTGCACCTTGGTCCTACTGAAATCCATAATTTTTGGCCACCAATCAGAAAACATATTGGCCGATGCCCCCCAACTCAGCAACTTTTGCGGAAATTCGAACCAAACTTCATTAGTATTTTCTCTCCAGGCCACCACTCTTTTGTGAGTACTTTATCTCCGAGTGAAATTTCTGATCCGGGGTGGCTAGATGGATCCACCGGTAGAGGTGCCCTTGATGCCTTGTTTTGGAGAATGTCTATTGAAAAACAATTCTACTGATTTTGAGTTAATTTAGCGTGAATGTAAACATCCCAACTCCGGAAGTCCCGATGGTACTGAGATTTTATTCAAAAGGAACTACTCAATTTGAGTTCACTAAGTGTGAAGAACATTATAAGCAACTGAAAACTAGTAATAATATTGAAGTCATTGTCCATGGCTCTCGGTGGTGCTGATATTGCTTTGTGCTCCACGTATTTTTGTTTGGCTTCACAAGAAAGGGAAAACGGAAAGTGATCTTTGCTCCTGATCTCCGGTGCTCCCTACGTTTAAAATAAAATAAAATATTTGAAAGCGTAAAATAGAATTGAAAAAAATTCTGGATGTAGCTCATGATGTAGCCTACACACATGTAAAATCACGGTGCGAAATTCTTTATATTATAGCCTACACAAAAATGAAAAAAATCTTACCCCCTTCAATCTGAATTATGTGTCGCTGGACATGAACCGTGTAAGCCCCACACTTGTTTGGAGATTTGAAACATTATATGAAAACATTCAGGATTTTCACATTTTTCTAAAACTTGTAAATATGTTTTTTTTTAATGCAGGGAGCATTGGATCTAGGGAGCACAAATCCCCACTCAGGAAAAACATACTCTCTCCGTCTCATATTAATTGTCTCCAAGTTGGACAAAAGTGGATGTATCTAACACTTAAACATGTCTAGATACATCTATTTGTGTCCAACTTTGAGAAAATTAATACGAGACGGAGCCAGTAGTATATTCGGATAAAACTCTAGCCTGCTCTATATATTGGACGCACGGGAGGAGGCGGAAGTGGTAAGCAATATTAGACATGCCTCAAGCACTTTCCCTCCTAGCTATGCTGTATGCCGCGTTCCTCGGCACCGGTGTCTCCGGCCAGCCACCGTCACCAGCTCCTGCTACCACGAAACCGCCGGAGCCGGAGTGGAACAACTGCCCTGACAAGTGCGGGGACGTGCAGATCCCCTACCCTTTCGGCGTCGGCCCCGGGTGCTTCGTGGCGCCCGAATTCGAGCTCACCTGCAACGAGACGACGAGCCCTCCAAGCCTGATGTCGGGAACCGTCAAGATCGCCAACATCACGCTGGAGACGGCGCAGATGGAGGTCTACACCTACCTAACCTACAGCTGCAACCTGCCGCCTGCACGGTCCGGCGGCACTTGGCAGAACGAGACGCAGAGCATGATCCTCAGTGTCCCCCCGTTCCTGGTCTCGCCCTCGGAGAACGTGTTCACGGCCGTCGGGTGCAGCTCGACGGCGATTATCAACGGCCAAAGCAACACCACCTACCTCAGCGGGTGCATCACGACGTGCACCAGTGTCAACGACACTGGGAACGATGGCGCCCCCTGCAGCGGGCACGGCTGCTGCGAGTCGTCGATAACGCCTAACCTCAGCGAAGTTAGCGTTGAGTGGGAATTGGACGAGCTGACACTACGGGAATCAGGCGCTACGCCGACGGCCGGCGGCCCTCGGGGTAGGCTCAATCCCCCTCGGCGTAGGGGTACGCCGACGGCCCCCCTCGGCGTAGCCCCGTCGGCGTACACGTCCGTCGGCGTACGTGTCTTGCCCGTCGGCGTAGAGGATCCCGTCGGCGTATACGTGTCGTGGGACCCACCAGCTGTCAGAACGGAGTCGTGGCAATACCGTGCCTGGTAACCCATGCCAATACGCCTTCATCGCCAAAAAAGGCTGGTATGCTACATACGTGCTCCCGACTTTTTATATTCCTTTTATTCAGACGCACCGAGTATATATATAAATAAATAAAATACATGACAAACACACACCACCACCAACCTGAAGATGAGAGCATGAGCCGCTGAATCCTAAGATTCCATTCTTGAAAGAATGTTTCACGTTATGATACATAACTAACGTGAAATGTGGAATCAAATCCTAAATTTGACATATGCATGAGTGCCTGCGCGTAAGCCAGGTTACTATTTTAGTGTTTGGCTATATATATTTTTTTTTTAAAACGGGTAACGCAGCCTCTGCATCAGGGCGATGCATACGGCTTATTAATATAATAGAAAGCGTTATCCAAACAACTTATGATAGTTACAGCTGCCAAAACAAATCATGGATCAGATAAAGTGGCTACATGAATGAGCCACCGAAAGAAAGACAAATCTCTATCAGGCATAGTTTAGTCTTCTAGTTCGCAACCAACCACCTGTGTTGAAGATAGCCCGAACGACCGTCATCAACCGAGTGCATCCAGAGTCCAAACGCTGGCGTTGCTGCATAGGTACCAGGTTGGACCACAAGTTGATCCAGTAGATAGCTCGATGAACAACCTGCAAAAAATTCTCAGCCATCTCATTGTTAAAAACCACCCCATTACGACAATTCCAAATAGCCGAAAGAAAAACACATACTCCTATGCGTATAGATGCTTTAGTTTGCTTGTCCAACCCATTTAACCAGTTGTCGAACATGTGTGGAATAGAGATAGGCGATGCAATACTAAAAGTAAGTGAATGAGACACCAAATCTTTCTCACAAAATCACAATCTAGAAAAAAGATGTTGAACCGTCTCATGTGTGCCACAAAAGACACATTTAGTACACCCACTCTACTTCTCTTAGCAAGATTATCTTTGGTTAAGAGCTTCTTTCTCGATAAGAACCACATGAAAATTTTAATTTTAAGTGACACTTCCAATTTCCAAAGATAAGAACGTAAGTTTTCAGTAGAACCATTCATAAAATCAGAATACAAAGATTTAACTGTAAAAAACGTACAAACCAACCAACCAACGAACTATGTCTGGACTATCCGTAAGATTCACTCCCATAAGCTTTTCTACCAAAATCATCCAGGCCACCTAAGTATTACCAACCAAGTTACGTCTAAATTGAATATTTGGGTGCTCATGATTAAGTACCTCAGCAACCGAGGCATTCTTATGTCTAACAATAGCATATAGCGCTGGAAATTGTCCTGCAAGAGTAGTGTTTCCTAGCCACACATACTCCCAGAACCTAATCTCAACTCCATTACTAACAGAAAATTCAATCCTATGAAGAAACTCTTGTGTCACGCTCAAAATTCCTTTCCAGAAAGAAGAATCAGTAGGCAAAGGCTCAACCTGCGCTAAAGTTTTAACACCCAAATATTTATTATGCAGAAACTCAGACAAACCCCATCCTCAGTTAAAAGCTTGAACAACCATTTAGCCAGCAAGCACTTATTTTTAATGTCTAACATCTCAATACCCAAACCACCCTGGTCTTTAGGCCTACAAATGATGTTCTATTTAGACAAACGATATTTTCTCTTAAGTTGATCATTTTGCCAGAAAAAACGAGATCTATAAAAATCAAGTCTTTTACGTACCCCAACGGGAATCTCAAAGAAAGACAGCAGAAACATCAGTAGGCTAGTCAATACCGAATTAATAAGAACCAAGCGATCACCATACGACAATAGTTTGCTCGCCCAAGAACTTAATTTCTGCTTGAAACGTTCCTCAATCGGCTTCCATGTTGAGAAGTCTACGGTAATAAATTGGAATTCCCAAATACCGGAATGGGAGACCCCCAATTTCGCATCCAACAATACGCCGATACTCATCTAGATGCTCCGAAGCTTTACCGAAACAATAGATCTCGTTTTTATGAAAATTAATTTTTAAATCAGATATTTGCTCAAAAATAGACAGAATCAATTTCATATTAACTGCCTTGTTTAGATCATGCTCGAGAAACAAAATAGTATCATCGGCATACTGTAAAATTGATAGACCTCCCTCAACTAGATCTCAACTAGATGAGGTACAAGGCTTGGCTATGTATCCCTGCTGGATATAGAGCAAGTTAATTTTGAAATTTCATGACTCCAGGGCTTGCTTAAGTAACTACGTGTGTTTGCTAATCACTAAGTTATGATCGATGTTGCGTGTGTTAATCTTCAACTCAATCGCTGGTCAGCTAAAATGCTTTTATCTTAAAACTGTTGTATGAATATGTAGAACTTCTACAGAACGCAGTACTCTAGTTTATGTATGTACTGAGATGGGTATGCCACCATCCTCAAAAGCTAATATAGAAATTCGACAAAGACATGGAAAGGTTGACTAGGATAGCCGACAATTTTTATCGTCCTCATGGCGCTAGCTCCATCTGTGAATTGACATGCCAGCGTACGAATTAAATTTCTCACAAACTATAATATTATATTCTGACTTGACGAATTTTCTGAAATAAAGTAGAAACATTGATACCTGGTTACCTGCACTAACCAAGGATGGATACGGATGACCACTAGTTTTCTTTAACAGGAGAAAAATGTTTGCCCCTATCTATTAATTAAGAAAAAAGAGTTGACCAGTTAATTAACGAAAACGAGCAAAAATCGCTATAACAAAACCACAACCACAATCGAACAACACCAACCCAAACAACCACCCAATCAACACGCTCGTTCATCCTATTACAACCACAAACAACAACAACACGTGGAACACCCCAGCTAGCAAACAATTGCTGAAGTGACACTGATCTTCTTTCTTGTCCTCGTGAGAGACTTCTCCACCTTCCTGATTACACCTTCAGAAGTCTTTCGCGCCAATAAACAAGCAATCTCCTTGTCATATCTAGGACAAGCCGCCTCCAAATCGACGAGTAAGTCATAAAACTCTTTTGCAAATAGAGCCTCCAAGTTAGGAGCCAACACAACTGCCACAACAATCTCGCCAACCCGACCTACTCCATCCAGAAAGGCGGGCGGCTGGCTGACGCCACCATTCTGGTTGAATACATATATACATTGATACATGTATAAAACACTTGCGTACATATTGTAATATTGTTATTGTTAATCCAGCTTTTTGAACATATAATTGCAAGTCTATACCCGTAGTGAAGGTTTAATTGTCAAACAGGTACAATTTCAGCAGAAAAGACCTTACTGGAAACATGACATTTGCTAATAGACTCGGACTAGAAAATGTTGTTCCACTTGTTCTTGACTGGGCAATTAGCGATGGGACATGCCCGCCAGCGCCAGAGGGTGATAGCAACGAAACTGTCCCCTATGGCGCCTGTGTTAGCAGTAAGAGTTATTGCATAAGTGCCCGCAATGGCGCTCCGGGCTATTTCTGCAACTGCTCCAAGGGATACACCGGCAACCCATACATAAAAGACGGATGCACAAGTATGTATACTCCTGTGCACTTTCTTTACTACTTCTCCATATTCCACCATTTCTATATTGTGTATTCCTCCCACCTATACGTCATTGCACGTACGCAATAATTTGAAATCTGTATGATTTTAATGCATGTTCGGCATTTGAAGTTAGAAAGCATGATGAGAATAATTTGGATATCTCAGGATACTATTTACTCACTATTTGCAAGAATAGAAAACCTTAAAAGGAAAATATTGAATTTCCTTTCTATTTTCATATTCATTCACTAAACTGACAAGCGCGTTGCACTGTTTAAAAAAATTCAGATATTAATGAGTGCGAGTTACGCGAATCGTCTGACTCAACAAAGTACAAGAACATGTATCCTTGCCATGGAGGGACTTGCAAAGATGTACAAGGTGATTATGAGTGTAAATGCAATTTTGGACGAAGAGGTGACGGCAAAAGTGACAAGGGTTGTGGGCGCGTATTGCCCGAACCTGCACTAGCAGTTATAGGTGAGGAGCTCTACATATATATAGGCCCATGGGTGCTTTTTTAATGCTCAAACACATGATATTCCGCATCACGAAGCATATCCCGGTAGCATGTTTCCCTGAATTTTAACATCTAATGATTATTAGTACATACTCCCTCCATTCCGAATTACTTGACACAGGTTTGTCTAAATATATATATCATTATGTGAAATGTGGAAATTATGTTAAGTTTGCGCGCCTTACATGTGTTCGCATGCAGGAACAATCTTTGGCATCGCGATACTCGTGGTGCTACTAATATACTTACGCAATAAGCAACACAGAAAAAAGCTGAAAGATCGGTTTGAGAAGAACGGCGGACAAATTCTGAAAGACCTCAAGATCAATTCGTTCAGCGAGAAGGAGCTAATAAAGATGACAAAAAACTACGCTTTCCCCCTTGGCAGAGGCGCTTTCGGCGAGGTCTTCATGGGAAACATCCGTGACGGCGATGGCGGACGCGTCGCCGTGAAGCGCTACCAGCCCAAGGGCAAGCCCATCAACGAGGACAGGCTCAGGGCGGAGTCCTTCGCGAACGAGATCAAGATCCAGTCCCAGATCAGCCATCGTAACCTTGTCCAGCTGGTAGGCTGCTGCTTGGAGACAGAAGTTCCTACGCTAGTCTACGAGCTCGTGACAAAGGGTAGCCTCAGTGATGTGCTCCACAAGAAGAATGACCCTCTCCCGCTGGAAACGCGTCTGGACATCGCCATCTCCTCGGCGGTTGCCCTCGCGTACTTGCACTCGGAGGCGAGCCAGAAGGTCCTCCATGGTGACGTGAAGTCCGACAACATTCTGCTCGACGACAACTTCATACCTAAGGTATCGGACTTCGGGACGTCGAGGCTCATGTCCATCGGCAAGGACCACACATCCACGGTAATCGGAGACAACAAATACATCGACCCCGTGTATGTAAAGGAAGGACTCCTCACGGAGAAGAGCGACGTGTATAGTTTTGGGATCGTGTTGCTGGAGCTTGTCACCCGGAAGGCGGCTAGGTACGATGGGAACAACAGTCTCCCAATCAACTACGTGAAGGCGTCCAGGGATGGGACGACAAGGCAGATTATTGATAAGGAGGTAGCGGATGACGGGGCGGAGTGCCTCGAGGAGGTTGGCAAGATCGCCATGCATTGTCTCAACGACGACGTGGATCACAGACCGACCATGGTTGAAGTCACCGAGAAGCTTAAACTATGTAAGAGCCGCTGGATTGAAGGCCATGGGAAGACGAGTGAGCTTTCTGCCTAACAAGATGACCTGTTGCGCCGATTGACGCAAATGTCCAAGTTACCGCAAATTTATTAGCATAAGAAAAAAATATTTGTAAACTATATTGCACACATGTCACAAAGATATATGTCACGAAATCCAGCGTGTATAGATCCTTTTGCAAAATTACGGTTTAGATAATGTATGGTGACCAGAAAACAAATTACGTGCCTAAAGCACCAAGCATGTAAAATACTGAAGTAATAAAGAAAATTCAATGCAGTAAGCACTTGATTCCTTTAAGTCAAGATTGCCGAGGTAGTAGCCAGTAGGCTAATAGGGTAATATGGAGGTATATAGTGCGTACTAATAACATCACACTTAAATATAGTACTTTAGAAGCATGGATTCTGATACAAATACTAAATCTATGCCAGAATTTGATTACCCGAGAGAAGAATTGTTAGGTATTAAGTCTTTTGCTTGTTTGGATAAAAAATTATATCTATGTTTTGAAAAAAAATAGTTATAATCCGCACGGATTAGGAGATTGATCAATTAGTCAATTGATAGGATTTAGGATGTGTTCGGAAGTACTTGAGCTTCCAGCTTTCCTATAAGAAAGTGTGACGAAGGCTTGACCATCTCCGCGCCCACCATTACCTCGGCTCCCTATGGTGTGGCCCCTCCTTGGCCCCTCTCCGGGTCTCTTCGGGACTCCGTGGAACCTTCAGGAATTCTAAGACTTCCGGGGTTCAAATTTTTCAATTCCGAGAATATTTTCAGAACAACTTTTTTTGAAACTAAAAACAGCAGAAAACGGGGAATTGACTCTATGGCATCTTGTTAATAGGTTAGTCCCGAAAATCGATAAAAATGACATAAAGTGTATATCAAACATGTGGGAAATAACATGAAAACAACATGGAATATCAGAAATTAAGGATACGTTTATGACGTATCACGGCGCATCCAGTGGCATTAGAGAAGCATCAATGCCCTGACATATTTTACATGAAATTCATAAGAGAGATGACATATGATAAAACAGTAAGACCGCAATAGATAGGAAGAAAATAGATAACCAAAGTTCAATATATGAATACCGACGAATCACGACCATCAAAAGACTCCTGGGGAGTCTCCCAATGAAGCAAAGAAGGCAAACCAAACGGAAGCCCAAAATGGTCTCTAATTGCTTGACGAACTTCTGGTACACCACAAGTCATACGTGCAACAATGAAGACATTAGAACGATCGATGATGTCTCCCAAAGGACCAGAAGCAAGAACACCAGACACAGAGGCATGCGTGCTACTTTCACCAATTTCCATTGGTGGATTCATGTTGTGCAACCAAAGTAATAACGAGCAATGATATGCAAGGAATGATAGGGAGAGTGTATGCGTGGGGGTTAAAGTCTAAGGAATAGAGCAGTTTCTCCTAGTAGTGGAAATTTGGAGACCCCACGATCTAGATAACTGCCCTTGGAGTGAGAACGTGGACAGATCAATAAAAAGACGGATAGGCTTGAAAAAATAGAACAAACCGCGGTGGTAGGATATAAATGAGAAGAACAAAGTGCGGTTGTAGGTGAGGACTTAAGGCAGTCTTTTACAATTCCAAAAAATTTAAGACGTATTTTACAGTTCCAAAAAATTGTCTGCTATGATTTGCACAACGTTGACCTCTTTTTAATTCAACGAATAAGCGTTATATGACGTTTTTTTCACATTATTTCCTTCGAACAAAAGCGATATGTGAAGTTTGTACTACACATATGGTACACAAGAACGATGTATGACGTAGACAACCTGTTATCCAAAGTACACCTGCGCCTCTACTGAATCTACAAAAACACCGATACTGCATGTACACAATAGCTGTTACTACAAGTTTACTCCCGTTTTTTTTTGCTACTATGCATATATCCAGTATGCTACCGATGTACAAAAAACAATCTAATTGACATACACATAAAGGGATTTATGGCGTATAAGCCTCGGGACACCAAAAGTACACATGCGCAGTTTCTGAAATGTACAAACTAACTGAGGAAGTATCAATACAAAATATGTTGCTGCACATTTTACAAATATTTTCTGCAAGCATACACAAAAGTGACTACTATATGACATATAAATATACATCATATTATCAAAAGTGCATGTGCGCTGCAGCTGGAATGTACAAATTAACTTATACGCCATGTACCCGATAGATGTTTTTTAAAATTTACACGCGTTCTTTCAAGATGTACACACACGTGGCTACTAGATGTATAAACAACAACAAAACACTATATGACATACAAACATCATGCAAGCTAAAGTATACGTTCTCTTGTACTAGAATGTACATATTAGCTGATACTGGATGTACAGACTAGCAGAATAAGAGATAACATTGACTGGTTTGATTTGCATAACATTAACCTATTGGTCTGAATGAAACAACAAAGCAACACAGGTCAAGAAATTTAATACAATGCTGCGGCACAGAGCTTAGCCAAACAAATATTGCGGCATACAGCTTAACCAAATGAAACTAAACTAATGCTGCGACATATAGCTTTCACCATACTAACAGAACATACAAACTGATACCCTATCAGGCATGAAGGGTAGGTCTTCTTAAGTTTTTCAATTAACAACCTGGCGCCTTCGCGATCTATATGCAAAAGACTAGTAGACACCAATAGCTGCAAGAAGATCAATGCTGCTGACTCCAACCAAACCATACTTGCGGAATCTCAGGCACGAACCACATAGGTGAATCAATCATCTGACCCCAACCTGGTGGAGCATACTCAAAAGATGAACCAATCTTAGCAAGTCTACCATCCACTACAAGACGACACCAATGTGGAATTGGTTTAGGATATTGACTGCCCCGTGTGTGTGAAGCAAACACACAATTTGGTTTGAAAACAGGGAGTTCAACACCAACATTGATAGAGGATACACCGGAATTGACAGTAGCTCCACCGTGCATAGAAAGAATGAAAGGATAGTTCATCCCAACAAACAGAGAGCCTCCATCTAGACTGTCCTTCCTGACCCAAACTGGCTCAACAAGGTTATAAATATCATACATAGATTTTGCATACACATGGCAGCGGAGAGAAGGATAGGACAACATTTCCCTGCCCATATGATTTGTTTGTGCTCCTTCACTAACTCGCTGACCCCTAATATGAACCCATAGAATATGATGATCCACTGCAGAAGCAAGAAACCAGCATCGAGATGAAACATCTTCACCATCAACAGGTGCTTGAATGCTTGGAACATCCACAATAATGGGAGGAGGAATGACACATGGAGCCGCATCAACGCCTGTTAAATTTTAAGTATGATTACAAATCAATACCAATTAATTATGAACTTACATCATTAATTAAACATATATCTAAAAAATAAATAGAAATGACAAAAATAAATAAAATCTTGTTTTGTTGACAATGTTGGTTATAAAATTGCAATGCTATTTTCGAACTACCT
This sequence comes from Alopecurus myosuroides, assembly GCA_028641055.1. Classification (NCBI taxonomy): domain Eukaryota; kingdom Viridiplantae; phylum Streptophyta; class Magnoliopsida; order Poales; family Poaceae; genus Alopecurus; species Alopecurus myosuroides. Next base: position 648,490,021 of record CM054057.1, read on the forward strand.
TTCAAGTACACATGATTATTACAAAAAATAGTCATACACTGATATATAAAAGATGCATGGATTATAACAACAACTAATACGTAATACTAAGCAATAATTATTACGTTTTCAAATCGAAGGAACAAAAAAAAGGATAGCGAACGGTTAATCTCACCCCAAACAGTTGGTTCCCAAACAAGCACATCACCGTTAGGAGCAGTAACATCGAGGATTCTTTCCCCAACGAGAATGGCATCAACATATCTCGATGGAGCAAGGAAATCATTACGAAGGATCCTCCAATTCGCATCGATCCCGCCTCGCATGATAGCAATCTCCATAGAAAAAGGGAGTAGAAGCAATCTGAATCTTCTGCAGGCGGATACGAGCCATGTCGTGGTTGTATATGAACGCGTGATGGCGAGGTAAAATACCAATATTTTGAACATAAGGTACTTCAATTTATACATTTGTGTAGACATTAAGAAGGTACTAACGTGCTTCCTCCTGAACAAATGCAACCCATTCACCATTCGCCCCAACCCAATGCTTCAGTACAGGGCCGGCAGCAACAGTAGGAACAAAAACTCTTGCAGTAGGTGCGTCCAACGACATCGGCATCGCGTTAATACCCTACAAGGAAATCAACATAAATTAGAAAGTGTGCAAACTTGTATAAAAAATAGGAATTTTGAGTGAATAGAACACATATCATATCGAAAATACCTGTTCGTTGCAGTCATTAGGACATTCTATGGGGTCAGAATGCAGGAGGCACGGGGAATGAAAAGGAAAACGCGCGTCATCCTCGATAGCCCGCCGCATACCAGGAACACAACGAGAAATCCTAGGGGTGGTCAGCAGGTCGGAGTTTTCGGTGATGCCTTCCAAGGGACTAGAAGCAATCTCAGAAACAACACTCTCGGCCTTGCTACTGCTACCTTCGTCCATGGAGACGACAGAACGGTGATTGGAAAAAACAAGAACAAGAGCAGTGCTCGATGAAGGTGTAGTTATGATGATGAAAACTTGCAGTGGGGAGCATTTATAAACGGTTCGGATGGCAAGTTAGTGGGTGGGGTGATAAATTCCGTTGCGGGGTTGAGAAAAAAAATAATTACACCAAAAAAAAAAAGAAAAAAAGAACGGTTATGGTTAGTGGGCGTCGTGGGTTCAGAAAACTACTTCTGCATGTACACTAACACTCACGCTCACAACTGCAACTGCTGAATGTATATCCACTATGCTACTGTATGTACACAAAAACGTCTATATGACGTACGGGCAGTATGTTACCCAAAGTACAAACGCGCTACAGCCGGAATATACACATTACCTGATACTGAGTGTACACCACAACAGTTACTAGAAGTTCACGCTCGTCGAATATGTATTTACGATGATAAAAATATTGCAGTGCACAACAGTTATACACCGTTTGGTTGGGAAATTGATAGGAGTGGTGATTTATTCCGTAGCGGGGTCGACAAAACAATGAAAAATTACACCGAAAAAATGAACGGTTAGAGCTAGTGGGGGTCGTGGGTACTATTACATTAAACTCCAACTAAAAAACATGTACACTCACGCTCCAAAAACTACTTATGCGTGTACATTTACACTCGCTATGCTAGGGAATGAACACACGCAATGTACTACATGTTTCACAGATGAGGCTACTGAATATATATCCACTAAGCCTCTGGATGTACACAAAAGCGTTTATATGACGTACGGGCATTATGTTACCAAAAGTAGAAACGAGCTACTGCCGTAATGTACACATTAACTTGTACTGAACGTACGAGATAGCAGTTACTAGAAGTTCACACACGATTTTTTTTATATGTACCCCCCCCTAAATCGCTAAAAGTAGTACACGAAATATGTTACGAAAAGTACATTTTACTAGAAGTTGGTGCGCTGTTACTGAGAGTTGACACATGTTTTATCCTAACGTACGCGCACACAACGTTTAGATGTATATCCACTAAGCTAATATATGTACACAAAAATCGACATATGACACAGAAGTAACATGTTACCAAATGTAAACATAAACTGCTGGTGGAATGTACAAATTAGTCGATACCAAATATACACGGTAACTGTTACAGGAAGTATACACAATTTTTTTCAATATGTACACACACACGACTACTGAATGTATATCTTACCTGCTAATGAATGTACACCACTCATCCTCTTTGACTTCTGTCCTTAAGAGTTTGGGTGACTAAATGGTGGGACCAAATTACTGCGGGCCCGGATGTCAATGAATTATAGTTAGACTGACAACAATCAAGGAAACCCTATCAAATCACTAAGTGAGTAAAAAAACACCAACCACCGTACACCACAGGAAGACAAGAAGATGGATTCACCCCCTCCCCCATATAGTACTCTCCAACAATGAGCTTCCCTCGGTGATTTCACCGTCGGGGTCATCCCATTCCTCAGACAGCGCATTCCGAACTGCGGGAGAGCGTAGCTCAGAAGGCTACGGCGGAAGACCAAACTCTAATCCCTCTGAAACGCCGCGTTGTCCTCTCCAGCGTCGTCATCCCCTTCCTCAGGCCGCCGAACAAGCGCTACCGCGTCAAATCGATTTGACCGCGGACAATACAGGAGGCGGAACAGCAAAGCTCGAGGGGGATTAACAGAAATAAGGTTAGATTCATGAGTACAAATTTAAATTTCAAATCTGACCCGACCAATTTGTTTCGAATCTGAAGATAAGTGGTATCATGAATATTTACTAGAATCTAGGGTTTACTAGAATCTAGGATTTCATCTATCAGCTAATTATTATTAGACAATTAGCAAAGAAAAATCATTATAATAGCAAATTACTTACTGGAATATGGGGTTTCTTCTATCAACTGTAAGATAATGTTGGCATTTTCCTCTATGAATATGCTGGAATTTTTTAATGGAAAAATGCGGATGAAATTTCCATTTGTCAGATGTCAACATGGGAGCCGCTGGCTGTTATACCTCCAGATCCCGATGAAGAAAATACAACTGAAGAAAAACAGGAAAAATAAATTAAGAGAGCAAGAGAAAGGAGAAACAGGGCAGTGGAGTCAGAAGAAGCCACAAATGATGAGGAAGTACAATGTAATCCAGAAAAAAGAACTACAAGAGCAAGTAAGAAAACACCTGCCAGCGCAAAGTCGCAAGAAGCTGCAAATGTTTCAAATAAGAGAAAGAGCCCACGCTTTCAAAACATTGAAGAGAGTACTGCTGAAAATGGTGGGGAATATTCAAGCAATGAAGAGTATGGATAAGAAACATGATACATATGCCAGCGGCGATGAAGACTACGAACAAGGGGACTCCGAGCAAAAGGTATATGTTGTACATGCATTATTGTGCAATATGTATAGAACTGTTAGAAAGGGTTATTCAATTCCATAATAACTGTATTACATTGTTCTAATTTCCCATTATATCCAATTTAAAATGCATGTACAAAGGAAAATGTTCAGAAAGATACAAAGAGGAAAGCTAAAAAAAGGAGACAGGGAAAGAAAAAATTGAATAGAAAGAACACAAGAACTATGCGGTGTTCACTGAAGGAATTTTATAAGTGTGTCAAGCTGTTAAAAGAAACGCCATTTGGAGAGGCTCCGAAAAGGAAGGTTGTGACCTATGTTAGATGGAAAAATTCGAGAACCCCCTAACGCACGCCTTGCATGCTTGCTGATGAACGACATAGATCCAAGGAAAATAAAATTTTGGGTTGGTACATCAAACAAGCAAGTAGAGATCACTGCTTATGCAGTACATCTTCTGTGTGGGCTTACACATGGAACAAAAACAGCTCCAAGACCTTCAGAAAAGGACAATGACGATGACACATTGGATAAATTAAAAGAGGAGTTTGGGTTTGACAATAAAGCAACAATCAAAACATATGACTTGCGTCGCAAGTTAGAACAGCTGGTGGAAGACGAAACAAAAGATGACCTGGCACTAAGAGTATTTGCTCTGATAATGTACATGAAGGTCATCTGCCCAGGTACAGCAACGCGTGTCTCGACAGAGGCACGAATGGTTAGAAATCTGGTAGTAGAAGAAATGAAAGATATGAATATATGCCAGTTACTAGTTGATGAACTTAGGATATCACTTATGAAATACAGAAAAGCAAATGCCAAAATCAAAGCAGTACCGGGTTGCACCATAGCTCCTTTGTTGATATATCTTGACTGTTGCAACAAAGTTAGCGTTTCTGAAGCCGATAAAAGAACACCTCGAACACACTACATGGATATAGAAAATCTTAAGAAGATTGCAACAGCAGACAGAAGAAAAAGTGAAGGTGATGAAATGAAACCATTGGATTATGGCTTCTTACCGGTAAGTGAATATGTGAAATTACAATGTTTCAAAAATATTAATACCAATCAGTTAGGTTGTTCTCACACTATAACTAATCTGCCTTTTGAAATTATGAAGTGGAAGGATATAGGCGACATTGTTTACTACCAAACAATTTCTCAGACGAAAAGAGCATCTCAATACTATATGGAGGAGACACCTTCTAAGAAACAGAAAATAGCAAGCAATTCGACTACAGCAGAAAATCCAGTTAAGGAGAGCAGAGTAGATGAACCAGCTACAACACTAAAAGAGATTGATTCTTTACTTGCAAGAACAATAGAGCTAACATTGAACATGGGAGAACCACATGGAAGTAAGGAGAAAAGTGGTTCCAACAAAGATGGTGTAGAAGAAAACCTGACAAAGACTGCTGAGTTTCTTAGTCAGTTACAGAAGACAACTTTACATCTGCGCGAATCTTTTAGGTTGTTTGGTAGCATTCAAGAAGAAAGACAAAGCAAAGGTAAAGGAAACGAAGAACAAAACGAGACAGATGTGCAAGAAGATGCCTCGGCCAAAGATGCAACACCGGACACGCCTACAACGTCAAGTTACAAACATGTCGTTTCCTTGAATTTAATTGAGGTTTCAGTTTTACATAATTGTTAGTTTCCATAAGATTTTTACATAAAATAAATGTTACTACAACATAGGAGTAGAAAATAACAAGAGAGAAGATGATTCAAGCAAGGCTACACCACCACCAACAACAATTGATTTGCACAATACTGGACCGACGGCGGCTACACCACCAAAAACAACAGGTAAAAGGAAACATGTGATATAGATCTATTTTTTCTAACCTGTGACACCGACAACAACATGCATCAGAATACACAAACAAGGATTTGCCACCAGTTGTAGGGGAGAAAATTGTGGAATCAACAGATGATTCAACCAATGCTGCAACAAAAACTGTCAAAGAGAAAATTGTGGAATCAACAAATGGTTCAACAAATATTCCAACACATACAGAGAAAGGGATTGGTTACTATACCATAAAAGGTACTATACAATCCTTTTGATTAAGACTGTTTAAAAGTATTGTGCAATTAAAAAATTACAAACATTTGAATTATGAACAGTTGCAACCAAAGCGACTGGTGACTCTAAGAGGGTTGAAGAACCTCAAACAACACATATCGGTGATGAAGCAGGAAAAGATGTTCTGCCACCTGCTGCAACACCAGTTGTGACCAGGACAAAAGGTTCTAACAAAGAAGGAAAGGAATATACTACAATTGTCTCTAGTGAGGTCGTAGCAACCGACAAAGAAGGAAACACTGAAAAGGGAAAAAAAGATTTGCCAAAGGTTACATCACAAGGTGAGCCCAGTGAAACATGTTACACAAAAGATTTCTAGTGCTTCAATTAATACACATAAAGTACATATAAAAATAGCTTTTACCTATTTTTTAAAAAATTATAAGGCTTACTATTTTTCATATGGTTCTTTCAGAATTTGACAAAATTTAGCACAAAGAAAGGGATCACAAAACAAAGATTCAAGCAAGGGAAAGAAAATTGCGGAGAAAAAATTACCAGATATAACATTTCCGGCCACTAACGATGAATTTCAAAAATGGGCAAAGTATGTGACCCATGGGCGCAAATTTAAAAAGTTTAGTAATAAAGAACAAAAAGAAAAACAGTAAGTACTATCTCAAAGAGTTTGCGATTACATGATAATCGTTTGTCACTATGTAACATAAGCTTTTGTCTTTTTTAATCATATTGCAGGCCATTTTCATCCAGATTGGTCGTATATATTGCATGTAAAAACCTTTCTTAGAATCTCTAAAACCACGACAATTCTTAAATTATGAAGTGATGGGTGTGTGGTTAGAGGATTTTAATAAAATTGCAAAAGAATTAGACCAAAAGAAATATGCTTTCTCTTGCTCCATGACTGTAAGTATAAACACCATTTGTTGACACATTCCAATTAGGAAGTATACAACATTAATATGTAAAATTTTCATACTATAGGAACATCTTATTGTTGATCCAAGTTTCAACGCAAAACATCACATTAAAGAGTTTAAGGCTCTAAACAAGAAGTACAATCTTCTAAATGATAATCTTATAAGTTTTAAATTTAACAAAACTTGTTGTTTCGATGTTTTTATTTACATATTATGTTCTTTTTCATTCATTAATTAACAGTTATTTGTTCGTACCATGTAGCTATACTTCCCGATTGTTCAAAAAGAACACTGGACCGTATGTTGCTTAAACTTGACTCACAACCGGTTCCACCTTTTTGACTTAACGATGAAACACGACAATACTAGCACGTTGGAAGATGCAACAAATAATCTGATTAGTTGCTAAACAAAACTTATTATATTGTTTTTGACAAGTAGACTAGTTGATTGTACTAATAAGACACACTTATTTTTTTAACGAGTTAAAAAACTTCATCACACTAGTCAATGAGTCAAAATTATCTAAGATGGACTGTGAAAAGTTCACCCATTTCACTCCGGAACATCCACGCTAGAAAACAAAGTAAGTTTCTATTTAACTATAAATTTTATATAACAGTTTGAACATAATAATATTACTGAAATATCTTTGATGATTTTACAACTAAGATTGCAGTTTCTTTTGCATGTTGTTTATGCACAACTTCAATGGCAAGGAGATGAACGAGTTCGACACAGAGATGTACACTTTCCGGATAAAGGTCACTACAAGACTGGTCAATAACAGAGAAAACAAAAAAGACAATCTTGAGAAAATTTTGGACAAATATCTAAGGTTCACTTCAGGAGGAATTTGATGTAAGAGAAGCAAAAAATGCTTTTCCAAAATTATGTTTTTTACTTTGTTGAACTTCCTGTCGTTTATTAAATGAACTCCAGTACTACTATATGGACCATAGTCTGTACTTATAATGATATTTTGTTTGAAAACTTATGTTTCTACTTTGTTGAAATTTTCATCGTTTGTTAAATGAACTCCAGTACTAGTCTATGGATCATTAAAATGATAATAGTCTACAGTACTCATGCTCACAGCCTATACTTCTCATGCTCACATTATATAAATTCTCACTCTTATAGTTTGTACTTCAAATAGACCATCGTCTATACTTTTAATGCTAATAGTGCGTACTTCCAGATATGTTCATAAACTATACTTCTCATGCTAATAGTTTGTACTCCTCAATCTAACAGTTTGTACATCTAGTCATACTCGTAGTCTATACTTTTTTGTACACCCAGAATCAACACGGGTGTACGCCCAGGCAGATGTACACCGCCTATACTTTCAAAAACAGCGTGTGTATGTATAGTTTCACTAGCAAATTTTTTATACTCTCACATACAACATGTGTGTACTTTTTTATACTCTCACATAGAACATGTGTGTACTTTTTACAACATGTGTAGCCTTCCAAACATAACAAGCCTTATAAATAAATTCATATTATGTGTTAAATTTTTTATTTGTAATTTAAAAATAGTATTTGTATTTGAAAGTTACTACCTCCCCCCGTTACTTACCTGAAAACTCCCTGCCCGAAAATGACAAAGACAAAAAAAAGGAAAAATGCGGAAAAAAACGTGGATTGAAATTCTAGTGCATGTGCGTGGGAAAATTGGTAAAGGGAAAAACTCCCGCTAGCGGGTTCGTCCTCCGGTACCGACAAAGGGAAAATACCCTCGAGCCCAGAAACGGTTCGCTCCGTGGTGCCCTCCGCGTGCGACACTTGTCGCTAACGGAGCGCTCCTCGCTAGCTTTTTCCCTTCTGAGAGGTCGCCCTTATCCTAATCGCACTGGTAGGTTTCCCTAGGAAAAGCATTTTTCAAAAACAATTGACATTTTGTATTCAAGTTTTCATCCATCGGCCAGGTCAGAGTCAATTTTTTGATAGCAGGGTTGCTGGAGCAAAGCAGGCGTCGTCGAATGCACGAAGCCACAAACTGAGCCCAACGCAATGCTCCATTGTACCGCCTTTGCCTTGGACCACAGCGCTGTTCGAGTCATGCCCTCCTAAAATTCCCCTCCTCGTTCCCCCTTTTCTCCCGCCATGAGCTCCTCCTCCGGCCGCCACTCTTGCCACCGGCGCAGCCGGTGGCCTCTTCATCGGCTCTGAATCGGGCGAGGGGTGACGACGACCCCGGCGCGACGCCTTCCAACTCTGGCCCCGCCCCATCCCAAAACCCTCGCCGCGCCTTCTCCTCCTCCTCGTTCACCGACTTCGGGAGCTACATGTCCGCGAAGAACAACAAGCTCACCGTGCAGTTCAACGCCGACGCGGCCACCTCCGTCGCGACGCTAGGGGGCCTCTTTGCGGGCGTATCCATCTTCGTCGACGGCTTCACCATCCCCTCTCACCAGGTGCCCTCATCCGTATAATACTGCACTCCGTGCGATTTGGTCGCATTTTGTTGTAGCTATATCGGTGGAGGTATTCCAATTTATTCCAATCTTATTGATTCGTGGATTTTCCAGGAGTTAAAGGAGATTATGCTAAACAACGGAGGCCGTTTCGTCAACTACTTCTCGAGGCACATAGTGACGCACATCACCTGCACCCATTTCCCGGAGAGCAAAATGCGGAATATGAGGTACAGAAGTGGGAGGTCCACTCTTTGTGCTCGTGTAACAAATATGTACTCCCTCCGTTCCAAATTAGATGACTCACACATAGATGTATCTAGATATATTTTAGTACTAGATACATCTATTTGAGAGTCATTTAATATGGAACGGAGGGAGAAACAATTATGTTCTTTTTTTCGCCTGCCCCTGATATCGTTGCTACTTATTTCAGAGCATTCAGTAAGGGACTTCTTGTCGTGAAGCCGGCCTGGGTGGCGGATTCCCTTTCAGAGAACCGGCTTCTCAGCTGTATTTTCTTCCCTCCTTCTCTTTTGTAACCAGTATAGTAGTGCTGAATGATACACTCCACTCTTGCAGCATTTGGTTGAGTGTTTCGATAAACCATATGCTGCTAGCAACAATGTCTGGTGATAGGTTTTGATTGAGTTGTTAGTTGCATCAGTGCACATGGAATTAAAACATTCTTAGTTTGGAATGAAGAAGTAAATATTTTTAATGACCAGGTTTTTTTTTGGCAGACGTTGTTTTCAGCTTAAGATATGTAGCCCTGCATGCTCCTCCATTCACTAGAAATCTAGAACCATATTAAATCATCATAATCTACAGTTTTCCCTAGTTACTTCTGTGCACATGTTCCCTGAGTATGATGCAATTAACCAAGTTCCGTTATTCAAAATTTAAATTTGTGATATGATTCTGCACTTCACATGTATAGCATGTGCTGATTTCTTATGACACCTGTAGTTCGTGTCCACTTATCTTACTTCATTTGTTCTCACAATGGAATCATCCTTTTGTTTTCTTATTATCACTCAGGCATTCCATACCAAATAAGTCACCATACTTCTTCAAGCCGAAAGCATATGAAGCTTTCTGCTTTCTTTTCTGGGAAACAAAATGGGACACACTATCAGAGTGACCAAAATGATGAGAACAAAGACCTTGAGATTCAAACTTCTTCTGCCCAGGAGGAATTACCAGAACAAAATGAATCTCGTGAAAAACAAGGGCCATTAATGAGTGTTGAGGTAGCAGAGGACTCACTATCCCCAGATGAACACGAAGTTTCAACATTCAAAAAATGAGATGGTGAAGATTTTGCAATGTAGGGGATGATAATGATTGTGAAACAGAATTTTTAGAAAGTGTGGACAATGACATGGATGCTAAACTTTATGTGCCCGACTCCCCTGATGCTACAGACAATGATATGGATGTTAAACTTTATGTGCCTGACTCCCCTGATGCTACAGACAACATGGATGCTAAGCTTTGCGTGTCTGACTCCCCTGATGCTAAACTTTATGTGGATGACTCTCCTGATGCTACATCATGTCACACCCTAGTTTTTGGAACCTTGTACTGTAGTTCAAGGAGACAAAAATTAGGGCCAAGATTTTTTTTCCTAACAACATGATTGTTTGAGCCAACATGTGTATATGATCTTAATCATATATGCAATGCAATTTTTGTTTCTTTATAAAACCAATATCAAATTTTCCTGAAAACAATTCTATAAATTTCTCCCTGATGTTTTCCCTGATGTTACTTGAGTGGTTTTTATTCCAAGACTTGGATCATTCTTGATTTCATATTTAAATAAACTTTTAGCTTTGTTGGGTCTAAGAAAACAAAATTTCAAAATGATTTATGGAAGTTTTCTTTTAAGTTTTCTATAGAAACTATTTCCTAAAAATATAGCCAAGTACCTGTTTTCCACCTTTGTTTTCACTAGGCTATAATATGTTATTTTATGTTTTATTGACTTTTATTTGTTCCTTGATATATGTAATAAAAATCCATAGCTTGGTTTGATTTTTGGATTAATAAAAATGATCTTTTGCTTGTTGTTTTTGTGGAAGAAAAATAAGGCAGAAAAAGGCATTTTTGGAAAACAGAGAAAAACAGAAAGTACCCCTTTTCCCACTTTATTTTAATAGCCTTAAACTATTTCAAATTTGTTTTCAAAAGATGTTTCTGAAATTTTACAACATATTTAACAAACTCCAACTTGGAAAACAAATATTGGAATCCATTTGGTCTCTGAAAACAACCCAAACTTTTTGCTCATTCTACTGTTTTCCAACACTTAGAGAAATTCCTAAGTGTTAACTGAATTTTTGAACAGTGGCAGATACACTTTTGGACAGATTTTTTCATTGCCTTCTCTTGCAAGTTTTGAAGTGATACTTTGTCTAGTGTGTTGACCATTGTTTTTAACTCGAACTAGGATCCTTTTCTTAGCTTCTAGATGGCTTGGTGAGAAAGATAGCAAGTGAGAGAAGAGAGGGGACAAGGATGGTGTGGCTAGGTATGGGCCTCGATACCTTGACCTTTGGGGTCTTGGATTTGGCTTCCCTGGCTCCCAAAAGGCACATTGGACTTGCCCCTTTGCTTGTCTTGACCCTTGGCAACATGCCATGTCTTGCTATGACCAAAACACCCCCTAGGTCGCCCCCATGCCAACCCTTGGAATCAAACCGAGCCCACCCATGCCCTTTGGATCATACCCGTGGATATAAGCCATTCCCGCGAGCCCCTTGCACCACCACCCTCCCTCACACTCCCACTCACTCCCCCAAGCCAAAGGAGCAGTTCTCCTAGCCTCTGTGGGCGTGCTCAAGCCGTAGCTCGCCGCCGGTCACCGTGCTCGGGTTCGAGGTAATGCACCTCATCCACGCCCTCCCACCCCCCGTGCTCAACTTCTTCGCGCTCCCCGTGAACCCACGACCCTGCTTGACCCCTCCCCTGCCCTCTTGACTACAGGAACGCCGCCGCCGTCCGTGGGCGCCGCCACGGGCACCCGTCGTGTGCCTCCGCCTGGGGCCATGCCCGGCGTCAACCTCTGCGCTCCTCGACACCCACGCACCTCTGCACCTCCCCCAAGCCGCGCCGCCCCTCGCCGAGCCCTCCAGGTGAACCGCCATGTCGTTTTTGCCTCGAGCCGCTCGGGAGAGGGAAAGAGAGGAGGATAGGAGGAAGAAACGCCGGGGGGCGTTGATCCAGAGATCAACGACCCCCGTTAAACGCGATTTTCCCGCGCATGACTCGTGCCCGCGCCGTGCTCTTGGGCCGCGCCTGGCGCCTAGATGGGTCGTGCCCATGGAAACCCCAGCCCTCTCCTCTGTTTTCTCTTCTTTTTAAAATGAACAGAAAAATGCTTGTTTGCTTTGGCCCTGTGAAAAATATTTTAAATGCGAATTAAATTTAACAAAAATTCACAACAGTAGATATATGTTTTCTTAACCTTGTAAACTTGGTAGATCTAGTTTTCACTGTTATTTTTGTCATAGTAATTGTTTTGCTGCAGAGTATATGTAAAAGTGTTTTTGGCATAACTTTTTGGATCTGTATCCATTTTGGTCAAATCAAATTGTTTTGGATAGCTTATGAATAGTTCTATTATTAGGACTTGGCCTCACATCAAGGATAGTTACCAAATGGAAATGCCATCCATTTTGGTAAATGACCAGTAGGCTTTTCTATGATTTTTAGAATGAGTTAAAATTGATTATTGAGGTGAGTCCAATTGGATGAGTTTTTGTATGTTTAAATCTATCTAATACTATCTTGGGTGAATTTTTGGATCCCTAGATTATTTTTGGCATGCATTTTTAGATACAACAGCTTTTTTGTTTTCTTTGTTATTTGTGTATTTGTTTGTTAATAAATGTGTGGTTGTTTGAAACTTGTTTCGTAGCATGGATAGATGTGTTGCTACTTGTTATTAGGTTGTTTTCTTATAGTACAAATACCTTAGGAAGTGTGTGCATGATTGGAAATCTTTTGGATATAGAAATAGCATTTATGTTGTTTCCTAGTAATTATTTTTGAATAGGTTGTGTGAGCAAGTCTTTGTATGATTGTGCACCTAAGTTTTTGATGTTGTTGATTTGAGTCCAGTACCATTTTGGTACTGTTATTTTGGTGTTATCATCTCTGTTAGCTTGCACTTACTTTATAGAAAAGCATGTGTAACATTTGTTGTTTGTTTTCAGTAGTATTGTTTGCTTTGATAATTAGTTTTGTCAAGTATGAACAGAGGCCTTGTGACCTCTAAATTCCTTGGTATGAGTGGGACCATAACCCACTGGTCCCATTGCATTGTGTTAGGGATCCAAATCCCCTACCATCCACTTGTTTGTTAATAACATGTATTACTAGATGTTTGTCTTGTATTTTCCACCAAGGAAAGTAGATGTTTTTTACTTGTTTTGTTGAAGTGTTTAGTATTTCTTTGTGAATCCTAGTATGTTTGTTTGTGGTTCATTTGTTAACATAATATTCCTTAGGAGTATCATGTTAAGAAGTGTTTCACTTTTTTTTTGCTTAAATAGAATATTGTTTTCAAATAGAATGTTTTCCTAGTGATTGATAAATTATTTGTGAATGGATTTCATTGAGTGATTGTATTTTTGAAAGTGTTTAGTTGAGCTTGTTTTAGTATATAGCTACTGGTTGTATAGCATATACTTTGATTGCTTGATATTTGATTAATTAGAAAAACATGATTTAGTAGGTTGATTGATTCTTGCTTAGTAGATGTTTTCATAGAATTATTTTAGTGTTTATGCTTACTAGCATGTGTAAGGTGTATGTGTTTTTATTAGGTATTTATACCCTTTAATTGCTTGTTTAGTATCATGCATCCTTGTGGTGTTGTTTGCTTCTCTAGTCAAGAACTAGTGTCGCCACTAGATAATATGAGTTGCTATGATATTGTGCCTTTATATTTTATAAGTGTATGTTTTATCCTAGCATGTTATCATGTTTTCACTTCTGTTATTGAGGCTTAGATATTGTGGTTGCTAGTTGTTTTAAGTTAGGAATACTTTATTTCTTATAGAATGCATGCGTAGCAATCTTGCATATCAGTATGCTAGTAATGAACTCCTGTTACTGTGTTATTTGCTACGAGTATTATCCCTTGTGATGATTATGTTTTGAAGTGTGTATTATGACTTGTTACCATTGGTTGAGCCACTGGTTTGTTTGGTTATTTTCATGATTGATGGATTCCTTAACTTTGGTTCGACATTAGCATAGTCCGTAACTAGCTTATTCATCTGTGGTATGTTTGTTTGCTGTTTGAAGATTGTCTGAGTGTTTACCTTAGCATGAGTATTGTACTTATGTTATTGTTGTGCTAGTGTTGTTGTTGTTGTTGTTGTTGTTGTTGTGTTTAGTATTATCTTGTTATTTATGCCTTAGCTTAGTAGTGAACTTGTTTGGTGATGATTCTTGTGTGTTGCTAATACCCACTGCCATGGGTATTGCTTTGATTGGTTGTTAGTGTTTTAGTAGCCTCACCTTTGTGACCACAAGCTATATTTTTAGCTTCTTATGTATCTTGGTATGATAGTGGTACACCGACTCCATATATGATATTTAGGATGTGGAATATGGTTTCTCAACCATATGTTTATCTGACGACAGTTTTGTACCCTGGGAGTTTTGTGAGATAGTTTTCTCGATAACGTTTGAGTGATTGCGCTAATATAAGTTTTCTTGATGTATGTGTTGTTTTGTTTTGTTGTTTGGCCTTTAGTTCTGAGTGTGGGTCTTTTATTCTTTTACGGCGTTAGAAAACGAAGGATAAGAAGAGGCAGTGGTGGAGCTGTGCGTCAAGTTCAAGCTACTTCAAGGCCAGTTACATTAAGAGTTTTAAGGAAAACCATCCCGATGCTTGCTGTTACTACACTTATCATTGTCTATCATGCATGTTTTACTTCTGAAAAGATTTACAAAACCTTGATTACCAAAAAGCTATTTTTGAGTGACTAATACTACTATTAATATTATACTATTACTATGCCAGTAGTTGATACTTGGTGTTACCAAGCCCATAGCCACCATATGGTATTTATTACCACCAAAGATATAAGTCCCTGATGGACATCCTAAAATATGTTTTTGCAAAACAAAGGCTTTATGGAAAAACCGGTACAAAGGCCGAGCCTTGTCCGCCGGAGGAATGTTGAAGTGGTCATTTTTGGGAAAATGGTGTTTTACAAAAATGACACATAACCTAGTCTTCGCCGGAAAACCTTTACCGTACTGCCACCCTACCCCAACATGGGCACGGGGCTTAACTTGAAGTTTGTTTTTGTTAGTGTGTTTTCTATCTCAATTTGCTATAAGGGTCGTCGTGCCCTCGAACCGATTGTCGCTAGGAGGGGTATACGGGACATACAAAGTGAGGGATTAAGTTACGCCCCAGGTGCGACAGTTGGGTCTCCTGCCGTGGTGATGTGTGACATGGTGCCGGGGAGAATAAACCCAATTGAAGAGATAGTCATATTCTAGCTTGGACACAGTGGATGGTTAGGATCAGTTATCTGATGTTTACATAATGTTGTTACAGTCCGTGGTTGTTCACGGCGAATGTACTGGATCTGGTGGATTGTGTACACCTCTGCATAGTCAACCTATTCGGAATAGCCGCGTCCTCGGATATGGACAGTTGAATGGCCATGTAGGTAGCATTGTGTCAATGTTTTCAAAAAAGATGTTTTGA
The DNA here is from genome assembly GCA_028641055.1 of Alopecurus myosuroides. Classification (NCBI taxonomy): domain Eukaryota; kingdom Viridiplantae; phylum Streptophyta; class Magnoliopsida; order Poales; family Poaceae; genus Alopecurus; species Alopecurus myosuroides. The sequence continues at coordinate 648,505,481 of CM054057.1, forward strand.
GAAAAGGAGTTGAACTTGAGGAGTAACGAAAGAAGGAACTTTGTACCTTTGAGGTACTGATGAAGAAAAACCAGAAGTTGTTTTACAACAAGTTTTGCAAAGAAAAACATTTCTTTTATAAAACAATTTTTACAAAAAGTCTTACATATATCATTGATAGTGAACCCTATGTATAGCCTACCTATTCCACTATATAAGCATACTTGTATTTTGGTAAGCTGCATGATGGGTGTCTTGCTGAGTAAATTCAAATGTACTCATATTGGTTTCGTCCCTGGTATTTACTTGCCAGACATCGAGAAGGAGTCTCAGGAGAGTACTGCGCTGATGGCTTTGCGAACTAGGATCGTCTCCCGGTCAGCAGCGTGTAGGTTAAGGCGTGACTTGGGCTCTACTACATTGTGTGTGTTTTAGTCTTCCGCTATGTGTGTTGTGTGTTTGTCCTGCGTGGCAGTTGTGTGGACTTGGTCATGTGACGATGTCTCTTTTGTAGATTTTATGTAATCGTGTAATGGATATTGTATCTGTGTACCAACTTGATATGTTGTTCACGACTGGTGTGATCTGGGATCGTGAATGTATGCATATCGGAGGTGTCCTTGAACACTGGTTCTGGGGGACCTTACACATCAGACGTGTGCGGTGCAAACTCTGCGGGCAGTCATGTATCATTGCGTTCTTTGGAGAAAGATACAGCTAAATCTTCTAGCCGTTCACATTCATACCTAACAGATCCAAATTTTGTGGAAAATTATTTCAAGGTACGTTACTCAAGCTGTTCTGTTTTTACTTTTGTTAAGCAATTTTTCTCACAATGAAATGCTTTGGATCAATATTGGAACACTGCTATTGAAATATCGAATCTACTATCTTGTAAGGAATTAAGTTCATATCCAAATCTTGGTCTGGTGTTGTTAAGGATTGAACAAAATGAAATCTTGAGTGCAGTAAGTGCACTGGACGAGAGTTTAAGGTTAATTTACACTTTTTGAAGTTTCTCTTACTGACACACTTTGTTGCTTCTATTGTGTTATAATAATGTATCATACTAGATTTTTTCATAAATGTTATACTGCAGTTTTTTTTGTCACACTGACTATTTTTACTATGAACTTATGTGGTACTCTAGCATTCTCGACTGCATTTCATTGAACCTGGAGAAATCGCTACCGGAAGCGTTTCTCAAATTCACTTGGAGCTAAAAGCAGCAAGGGCAACAAAGATCATTCTGGGAAGAAGAAAACAATAATTCATACTGATATGGTAATCTTGTCAATTTGTCATCCTTTTGTTAACTATACATATACATTGTATTTCTTTTAATGCTAATGCTTTGCCCCAAACATTAATATGCTTTGTTGCCGGGGGTAATAAAGCTTCCGTTGTCTAATTTTTTTTAATATGCTTTGTATATTTAGCTATACAACTCGGCATATCACTTCATGATCTTATATCTACTAATTGGAGGCACCATAGAAGTCTCCACGTTAATCCTCAAGTTAAGCAAACTTCGTCCATTAGATTAATCTATTCTTTATTTTCAACCGTTGAATAAGGCTCGAGAATCCTGTGCAACTACACCCGCGTAGCCCCCGCTCCTTTATGCCTGTACAACCCGAGTTCGATCCCCTCAGCTGCAAAGAGCCACGCCAAAAATAAAAAATTAAAAACAAATCTCGGCGTGCAGACATATAGCCATACAGATACATGTACGTCCGTGTGTGCCTAAGTCTTCGTGCATGCAGGCATAGAGCCATGAATAGTCCTTCTTGCCGGATACAACCGAACTCTCACCCACACACACGTTGTGGTAATGGCTAGAAGAGACAACAGTCATGGCCATCATACTGACGGCGACGACCGTGTCCGAAGGGCCGCCGCCAGCATATAAGTCCGACTGAACCTATACGTCGAGTTTGCCGAGTAGTATATATTAGTACGCTTGGCTGCATGATGCAGTCCTTCTCGCCGGATATAACTCGCGGCCCTCTCAGACCCACAGTGTCGGTAATGGCCGGAAGAAACAACAGTCATGGCCGTCATGCCGACGGCGACAGCCACGTCCAAAGGGCCGCTAACATATACATCTGACTGAACCTGTCCGTCGAGCTCGCCGAGCTGTATTAGTACCCTCAGCTCCATGCTGCATGCACCTGCATGCCATCGTAAAGCTGCCCGCTGAACATCGTCAAGGAGATGGAAAAGGCACGATGCTGCACACCGGCTGGTGCCGAGCTTCCCGCGGGCAGCCCTGGCATCGTGGTCATGAAGGTGGCCGTCATGCTGTGTGTCAAGCATGCCGAGCTGTATTTGTATGCTTGGTTACATGCTTCATGCACGTGGTCGCCAAGCTGCCCACCCAACATCGTGGCGTGCGGGGATGGAGAAGGCACGAGGCTGCACATCGGCTGCCCGTTGACGTAGTCAGGAGGAGAAAAACAAGCTGAGCTTCCCGCCGGCGTCGTCGTAGAGGTGAAGATGGCGCCGTCTTGAACTCCAACATCACCGCCATCGTCGCCGTGAAGTTGGCCGTCATGCTGCCCCTGTGGCATCTTCTGATTGTTTTTTTACCGTTATTCCACAAGACTTAGCCGTGATGAAAAGGTCAACTTGCGACCATGGTGAGAGTACCACTACGCACGTGCCTTGCAGGAACAGCAGCTTGGATAGCACGAAGATAGAATGACCCCATGCTGCACTACTCTTTCCAAGGCCACAACATCAATCGTTTACAACATGAGCCTTTCTAACCAAACATCCAATATTTTCACATCCATCTACTACTTGGAGCTGTTCACGATTTGTGTGAGGTAAAGTATGAAAAGAATCCATCAACACATATAGTATTGGTATTTCTTTTTGTTAGGTTGTGTAGCAAGGAAAACATAAAATTATATTGAAAATAAATAAGAATTACCTTTGAGGGAGTACTAACTGTTTTGGATTGAAATAACTGTATATCATAATGAGCAATTAAATTATCTATGATATATGTCATGCTTCGGTTAATATGTGCCGAGGTCGGTAGAAGAATAAAAGTGTTGTTTTTCACTTCGACTATCCCTTCCTATATGCCACTAAGCAATTTAACTTGACCATTGATCAGTGGAAGAATACGATCGACGCCACCTCTTGCCACTATAAAGATAATAAACATTGTTTGTAGGCTTGCTTATATATAGGTTGCAAACTTGGATATTCCAATTAGATTGATGCACATGTAACTGAGAGTGCATGCAACACCTTTTTTGCTAAAACATAAGGTGGGAAAGTAAGTAAGATGTGGCGAAGCATAAAATATACGAGATCATAAACATTGATTTCTCGCTGCTAAATATAAGTGGAGACAAACATGGGAAAAATCCATGTAACATATAGAATCACTAAAATTTTGGCTTATATTATAAGTTATTTGTTTATAAATTTGTCCAATATCTATGGTTTGTATTTGTTATAGTCACTAGGGTCATGAAAGTAATTCATACTAAACGTGACGGGAATTTTTGAAAATTGTGTATACATGTATTTAATGACAGTGTCTCGAGTCTCTACCTCTATCATGTATCTCACTTAAATCTACACAAAGGAATAAGATTTATTTTATCAGGTGGATAAATATAAATTACAAAAGGTTGTAACAAACAATATTAGTAAATTATATTGTACAGCTGATTGAATATATTTCTAAATTGTAGGAACTTATAAATTATCAAAAGCTAATGTACTATTTTTAAAGTAACTAGCCCGTGCGGATGCACGGGTTGATGACTAGTTTCTAGAATCTGTTTAGCTGCAAAGATAGAAAGTACGCCTTTCTTTGGCCAGTTCACGGTTTTGCAACTTGATTTTTAAATACAGAAGGCGTGGTAAATTAGTATATACTTGTAAAGGACACATCATATTTTGAGAGGAATGTGCTAAAGATGCCAAGTCGGCAATGCATTGGTTATTGCCGTCAATATAGTTATACACCCATGAGTTAGTTTTCCATGTCATTGGATTATAAGGGGAAAATCATCTGCATAAACTAGCTCCAAGTAGCTAATTCGACCTTTAATTTTTTTGATCCGAGCTACAAATTTCAGTCACTAGTTGAATTTATGCTCACAGAAGACTGAATGTCAATATTTTCTTAGTTGCTTATCTTGATCCTGGGAATAACTTTCGGCAATTCGAGTACTGTATTCTAGTATCTTCTGTCATCAGACATAAGGCAGACCTATCTGCGTTATACTTGTTACCTTGATCTTTGATATAATCTTTCTGCAATCCCAGGACTGCTTTTTTGTATCCGTCGTCATCAGAAATAGGCCAGAGCTGCATGATAAGCCAGTAGCCGTTTGTCATTCTGACAATCCTAAAGGAACCGCAAAAATATCATCTGCAAACTATCCTGCACGAAACTATGGTGCTTTATTTTATTGGGAATCAAAGTTAGCGCTTAAAATCTGATGGTGGACATACCCGAATATATTTGATGTCCACTTTTGTTGATTCCAGGGATAAAGGCTGGCATGTTCGTTAGAGATGCCAAAGCTCGATGCCCTCACCTGACAGTTGTTCCTTATAATTTCGATGCATACGGGGAGGTATATCTTCTAGCTTATCACGATGGTCAATCCATCTCAAACTTTTGTCTGGACACTGCTTTTGTTGAAATTGAGATCTTGGTATGGAACTATATTGTAGGTTGCTGACTAGTTCTATGGAATTTTGCATAAATATTGCAGTAAGGTTCAGGTTTGTACTCCATTATCCCATGGTTACTCGGCATATATTCATGTTAATACAATCCACAGTTCGCCACATATACATCCACAAGGCTAACCAAGTTATTTAGGCTTTGAGCTGTGATGAAGCTTTTTTGGATATGACTGAATGCTTACACGATAATGCGGAATAAGTTACACAGAGAATGAGAAATGAGATATTTGGTGCAACAATGTGCACTGCTAGTGCAGGTATTGCTGAGAACAGGCTCCTAGCCCGTTTGGCCACCAGATCTGCAAAGCCGAATGGACATTTATTTATTTCATCCGAGAAGGTATGTGTGCATGTTAACTGTGAGGTCTTAGCTTTGTACATTAGTTGCATGTACCAGGTGAGTTTGAATGAGTGCTTGTTTGCAACAACAATTGTAGGGATTCTTAAGGACTTTCCCTGTTTACTACATATATCTTGCATTTGAGTTGAGCCTTTGCCATTGATTTCAATAGAGGTTAACCACAATCAGTTGGTGATTAGAGAAGTGCATGTACTTCTTTTTATAAAATCTTACCTGTAGTTATTTTTCTGGGTACATTAAATCTGACGACACATTAAGCTGTTAATGGCTGTTTAGCTGGGAGTATGAAATAAATGAAAAAAAACTTTTGGTTTGTGACTCTGTGTCATGTAAAAAACCTTTAGTTTCTATCTGCTTCACAACTTCAGATTACTGTTTTGCTTTAGTCTTTGCATACAGTTAAACATAATTGGAGACAGTTTACTACTCCTGCGATTTTCTTTCTTATTCATGGTACAGTTTTGTTTGTGTTCCCCAATATTGACTACTGTTTTTTCTAAAATCAACTTTATTACAGGCTGATGATTATTTGAATACCCTCCCTATCAAAGCACTTCCAGGCATTGGTTCTACTGTTTCTGACAAACTGAAAATCAATGAAGTTGAATACTGTGGTCAGTTTCACAACATATCAAAGGTTTGCCAGTGTTTCACTTGTGTTGTTTAACATGCAGTCTCTCCTTCTCTAAAAGTAAGTTGTCAAGGGCGTTGTCAAAGGGTTCCTTATTTGACAAGTTTGATACCATGCTCGACTAAGTTTACTAACGTGGAATGGCATGAATACTAGTTCATGTTTTACAGTTTAGTGATCAATAATTTATCATCCTATCTGGGATATCTGCTACTCTCTCTGTCTATTTTTAGAAGTCATTTCAAATTTGGCCACATACATTCTAAAATGAGTGAATCTAGACACATTTTGTACATAGATTCACTCATTTTACTATGTATGTGGTCAAAATTGAAATAGTAAGAAGTGTGCCGTATAAAAGTGGACGGAGGGAGTATGCAATGGTCAAACGATGCACCACCGTAGTCTCTCATCTTTAGGTTTGTGCATATGTTTTCTACTGAATTCCCTCAAACACTTTTACGTAGGATGCTCTCCATAAGGACTTCGGAAAAAATATTAGTAATATGTTATGGAACTATTGCAGAGGAATTGACCATTCAGCTGTTCAAGATGTTCAGGTAGAAGCATCCTAGTTATTTTTTGTTGTGAGAACCCACAACTCTATTATCAAGGTCATAACCTTCTCGTGTGCGAAAATGCAAATTTGATGCACAGTTTTGTGTTAAGGTTGCATAGCTAAGCCTGGTATCTTGTAACTGCAGGCTGTTAGCTCATTGTTGCAAACATCTTGAAATCACATTCTCGTTGTTGCTTTCTCGTAACCAATTTCGTCTTGACAGGTAGTACGCATTGTGAATAAAGGGAAGAGCAGTCCCACCAAATATTTAAGGACTGTTGTTCTTTTTCTGAACAACTGTTATATGAAGGGTGTAGCCCTTTAATATGAACTCAAATCAATAATACTAAGTGCGTGCACATTTCACTTAAATTCCCAAAATAATAATTCTTAAAGACGTACAGAATCTCTTACTGTTCCTGTGGTACTATAATCTCCTATTCTTATGGCTTGTTGTTATTGTACACAAAAACCGTAGTGCAAAATGAAATAATATGTAATATCCGTATTAATTATGCTTTAACAGCATTGTATCTCCTGCAAATATGAATTGCACTATTTTGCATTATTTTTAAATATGATGCTAGTAGCTCAAGACAGCTGACACTGTGACACATACACACACTCTAGGGCTAATGATATAATACCTATGCTTTCTTTTGTACTGTGTTAGCTGTTGACATGGGCACATATTTGTTTCTTACAAGGATCAAATGGCTTTGATTTTATTCAACACTGATACATTGCAGGCACCGTTTTGATTTTGGTCATCCTTTCTTTTGGACTGGAATAACATGACACATTTGAACTTTTTTTTGCTGCATATATATTACAGGAAACAAAATCTGTGGGTGTTGAAGTCAACTGGGGAGTCAGCTTTAATGAGAACAAAGATGTGTGCCCTTTTTTTCACTCGTGTTATTTATAATTTTGATTCTGTGGCTTTTAGGTTTGATATTATTATGTTTATCTTTGCAGGCTGATCATTTTCTTGTCAATCTAAGTAAGGAGGTTTCTTTGCGCTTACAAGGATGTGGACTACAGGGCCGTACTATTACCCTTAAGGTTGTTTCTGTTGACCGTACGAACTTTTAAATCCATTTCTGTCGCAATTAGTTGTAGTTTCCTAACCAATTTGTTCTGCCTTGAAGGTGAAAACAAGAAGGATAGGTGCTGGAGAGCCAATAAAGTTTATGGGATGTGGTGACTGCGAAACCATGAGTCGTTCCACCACGGTAAGCATTAAATGATTTATTTGAATAGATAGAGTCATGCCATTGTGTCGTAATATTAGTTTATTTTGTCATTCTGTATCAACTTGCGTTCCATGCCATTGTATTGTAGTGTTGACCATTTTAGCAAGGGCCAGGCAAACATTCATCCTGTAAAACATGTTCTCAGTTCTTAGTGCACATTCTTAATACAACATGTGATTTCTGCTATCACTTCTATTTTTACCTTTATTTCCCTTCGTTGTTTCGAAGTTGACAGGTGCAACTGACAATTTAGTCACCCTCCAGAGAATCGCAAGACAATTGTTTGCAGCTTTTCATGCTGGTAAGTTTGATATATACTATTTCATATCTTATACTATATACCACCTCCACCCTAAATGTCTCTTTTAACTAGTATTTTGTTGGGGTTACTTTGTTGAAGACTAAGTTCTGCAATGCCATATTCTAGATGTGAAGGAAGTTCGGGGAGTTGGACTTAAAATGTCGAAGCTTGAGCCTGCAGATTTAGCTCGAGGAGGTATCTTCTAACTGTTCGATTTCTCATCTATGCGTTTTTCTCGTTATTGTTCAACACTCTTTTAGGCATCGTATAAATACATGTTGCTACTCACATTGCGATAAATAAAAATGTTGTCAAGAGTTGGGTCTGAAATCAACAGAGGACTTAGGTTTATCAAGTTAAACTTTCGAAATTGGGAGTGGTATGGTGCGGTTGCCTGTCCCAAGGCTTGTACATAAACTTTCTTTTCTATCAATGCATGGAAACACAAGGCTTTTGTGTTTTCGCGAAAAAAAGGAGTGGTGATTGGCACTTAAGAAGTTTCCTTTTTTACTTTTGACATTTAATAGCATGGCTGAAGATAACGTGTTTTCTTATTTGATGGAATATACATTTTTGTCGTACTACTAGTTTACAACTACATGGTAAACATCCTAAGTGTAATGTCCCAACTCCCGAGTGTGCCCAGTAACTATGTAGCATGTGTTAATAGATATCTGCACTAGAGTAATAGTTATTTTCATTATATGGAAATAGGGGAAATATTTTGTCTTGCACGAAAACTAAGGAGATCCCACGGTGACTAAACTAGATCTAATAAGATGGATATTTCTTGGAGTATAGAGCAAATAACACACTTAGATGGCATTCAAATATGAAATACACCCTATAATTATGAGCAAGAAATAAGCCTTGTATATTTAATATCACATATTGCACTGAAGCTGTGGAATATTGGCATAATTGGACTAGTGAATAAGCCACACCCACTGTAATATTCATGCACATGTTGCTGTAGTGTTTACGTAACATTTGTTTTATACGCTATTCTCTTGTAGTATAGGCTTTAAGTTGAATGATATCAGAAGGGTTCCTTTCCAGGAGATTAATGCAATAAGTCAACAAACTTTTATTTCCTCCACACCACCCTTATGATTTATGCCAGCTTGCCCAGTACTTCTCATATAATTTTGTACTAAAATAACATTGACATAACAGTTCAAACATAATCTCTAGGTTGCAATGTTAATAATTTGCTGCACAATTGTTCCTTAGATAGTAGTGACCTGATTTTATGGATACTTATCTTTTCATGGCTGTTATTTTGTACCAAAGCACCCCAAGGGAATATGCTTAAATCATGGCTTGGTTCTGTTAGCGATCAAAGAGAGAAGGGAAACGATCGATGATCCCTGGCTAGGGCGATCGGCTGCGTGTTATAAGGGCTCGAGGCAAAAGCCATCGAGGGAAATTACATGGAAGGTCATGTCAGGGTCGGACTCCGTACCCATACAGAAACCGGTTCTATTACATGTTCAACACTCCCCCTTAATCTAAACCTTACTAAGGTTTAGATTACGCCTAAACTCCTCAAGTTTCTTAGTACATAAGGTCTTTGTAAAACCATCAGCTATCTGATCTTTGCTAGAGATGAACCTCACATCAAGTTGTTTGTTGGCCACACGTTCACGTACAAAATGAAAATCAATTTCAATGTGTTTGGTACGAGCATGGAACACTGGATTAGCTGACAGAAAAGTTTCTCCTACATTATCACGCCAAAGACATGGCTTCTCCTTAAGTATCACACCAAGTTCCTTTGTGAGAGCTTCAACCCATATTAGTTCAGAAGTGGCATTTGCTAATGCTTTATACTCAGCTTCAGTACTACAACGAGACACAGTTGGTTGTTTTCTGGCACTCCAAGAAATAAGATTAGGACCAAAGAAAATAGCGAAACCTCGTGTTAATCGTCTATCATCTAAATCACCTGCCCAATCAGCATCTGAAAAAGCACTAAGCAATGTAGAAGAGGACCTCTGAAAAGTCAACCCTATGGTTTTTGTACCTTGAATATACCTCAATATTCTTTTGACAGCTGTCCAATGTGCAGATGTAGGAGCATGTAAAAACTGACATACTTTGTTAACTGAAAAGGAGAGATCTGGTCTTGTCAATGTTAAATATTGAAGTGCACCAACAACACTTCTATAATTAGAACTATCTTCTGGGCCAAGTAAGGAACCATCTCCAAGAGACAAATTTTCAATGCTGGAAAGAGGTGTAGGACATGGTGTACAAGTATTCATACCAACTCGATTTAACAAGTTAGTAGCATATTTTTCCTGATTTAGAAGCAGACCATCAGAAGATTTATGCACCTCAAGACCCAAGAAGAAATGAAGATCACCCAGATCTTTTATTGCAAAGTCATTGCTTAAATTCTGCAGGAGAGCTGAGACAGCTGTTTCTGATGAACTTGTAACAATTATATCATCAACATAGATCAAAAGAAACATAGTGATACCTGCTTTGTCAAACAAGAACAGGGATGTATCTGCCTTGGAGGGTACAAATCCAATAGTATGCAGTTTGTTGCTGAGTCTAGAATACCATGCTCGAGGGGCTTGTTTAAATCCATAAATTGCTTTATCAAGTTTGTAGATATAATTAGGGTCAGCGGAAGACTCAAAACCTGGAGGTTGTTTCATATAAACTTCCTCTTCCAGAACACCATGTAGAAACACGTTCTTTACGTCTAGCTGCCTAAGATTCCATCCTTTAGACACTACAATAGAAAGAACAAGTCTGATAGTAGCTACCTTGACAACTGGGCTGAAAGTGTCCTCATAATCAATTATGTATCTCTGTTTAAACCCCTTAGCAACCAATCTAGCTTTGTATCTGTCAATAGTGCCATCAGCATGCCTCTTAATACGATAAACCCATTTTCAATCTATGACATTTTTGTTGGAACTAGGGGGAACAAGATGCCATATGTTATTTGCAAGAAGTGCATTGTATTCATCCTGCATATCATTTTTCCAATTGCTATCTGTGAGGGCCTCAGAAAAGTTTTGAGGTTCACCTGTAGATGTTAACAACACAAAATTCTTTTTGTATGGAACTGTACCATCAGTGAAATTTTTCGGGTTTCGAATACCTTTTTGTAACCTGCTTTTTGCTTCAGCAGCAGGGAGAGATACATCCGGTGTGCGCAGAAGATCTCGGAGAGGAAGTTGTCTCCTGCGCAGCAGCATGCGCTGTGTCCGAGAGATCCTCCTCGCGATCCGTGCTGCTGGAGCGAGCGGGTGGCTCTTCCGCACCACGAGGAGACAGAGGTGGGGAGCTCACGGGGGACAGCAGCGCGTCTTCTGACTGGGTGTCAGGGCGGAGCACGAGGTGGCGGACCCAGGAGAGGCGCCTGCTCCGCGCGAGATGGCGAGCGGGGACAGCAGCATGTCTTCTGACTGGGTGTCGGGGGCGCAGCACGAGGTGGTGGACCCAGGAGATGCGCCTGCTCCGCACAACGTGGCGAGCGGGGACTGGACCGGCATCGCCTGCACAGAACCTTCCGCCTCGGAAGCTGCAGGGGAAGGATCCAAGGCCGATTCTGCCTGAAAATCATCCTGAAATTCAGTGCCATTTTGTCCGGTAGTGCTGTTTTCAGAAATCTCATTATTTTCTCCCGTATCGCTGTTGTTTGCTTCCATATTTCTGTCAGTTGCTTCCGTATGTGTACTGTCTGCTCCAGTATGGGCCTGCAAGGGAGTAACAGTAGGAACAATTTGCAAGTGATCATTAGCATGCACACCCCTAGTAGGAGTCTCCGTGGACGGTGATGAAAGAGGAAGAAGAAGAATTTCTTCACGGAGACGTCTACCCGCACTGGGATGGAGTGTGGAAAACGGGAAAATATTCTCATAAAAAACAACATCAAGAGAAATGTAGACACGCCCTGTTGTGACATCTAAACACTTGACACCTTTGTGGAGGGGACTATAGCCAAGAAAAACACACTGTTTGGAACAAAAAGACAATTTGTGTTTATTATATGGACGGAGATTGGGCCAACAAGCACAACCAAAAACACGAAGGGACTCATAGTTGGGAGTGATATTTAATAACTTGCAAGCAGGGGTATCAAATTTAGGACCTTAGTAGGAAGTAAATTGATAAGAAACATGGCAGTGAGGAAGGCATCGTCCCAATATTTTAAAGGCATGGATGCATTAGCTAATAGCGCAAGTCCTACTTCCACAATGTGTCGGTGCTTGCGTTCAGCGGACCCATTTTGTTGATGAGCATTAGGACATGAGACGTGATGAGTGATGCCCACCTTTTGAAAGAAACCGTGGAGTTTTTCATATTCACCTTCCCAATCGGTTTGCATAGTGATGATTTTGCGATCAAATTTACGCTCAACATACTGTTGAAAATTAAGGAAGACTTGATACACATCAGAACGTTTCTTGAGAAAATAAATCCACGTAAATTTTCTAAAATCATCAATGAAGCTTACATAGTAAACATGCTTACTAGCAGGAGGAGTGGCAGGACCCCATACATCAGAAAACACGTGTTCCAATGGAACAGTGGACACGCTACTAGAGGTATAATAGGGAAACTGATGGCTCTTTGCTTGTTGACATGGATCACAAATGTAAGGATTTATTTCTGGAGTATATGAAAGATTATTCTTCCTAAGAATCTGCTGAACAATAAAAGAAGATGGATGTCCTAATCGACGATGCCACGTAGAGGAAGAAGGCTTGATAGTGACAAGAGCATGCTTGGGAGACCCCATGGACACAGGAACAAGGGGATACAAGCCTCCATGACAAGGACCTCTAAACATGATTTGATGTGTTGCCTGATCCTTAATCAAGAAAAAGAAAGGATGTATTTCAATAAAGGAATTATTGTCAAGTGCAATTTTATGAGCAGAAAGTAAAAGCATAGAAGAACTAGGGACATGCAAAATATGGCGAAGATGGATGGATCTATGAGGGGTGTGCAAAATTGAATGACCAATGTGTGCAATATCCATACCTTGTCCACTAGCATTGTGGACTTGATCACTCCCCTGATAATTGTCATGAATCTGTAGCTTTTTGAGTTGCCCAGTGACATGATTGGTAGCACCAGTGTCCATGTACCAATTAGAATCTACTCCATATGCAACCTTGTTTTCCGGAGTGTATCATCATCATCATTATCATCCCCATAAAGCCCCCAACAATCACCTGCAGAGTGTCCCCCCTTCTTGCATATCTGACAGAAAACAGCCTCTTGCCATGGAGTGGCAACACGATCACGCTTGCCACGACCTCCCTTCGGGCGGCGCCCTGGATCCTGGCGGCCCTGTTCTGGGCGTGCTCGAGGCTGAGATGGACGAGGCTGGAACGACTGTGGAGGAGGACGGTGGGGCTGGTAATAAGGTGACGGGTTTTGAGGTGGGTAGTAGGGTGGTGGTGCATAGGGAGGGAAATATGGTGGTGTAGGCTGCGGGTAGGTATATGGGGTGTATGGAGGTGGGGGTGGCTGGTATGGTGTTGGGTTGTAGGGTGGGTGAGTCGGTGGTGGGTTGTAGGATGTGGTAGGAGGAGGGGTGGGAAGTAGTGGGGGTTTAATGGAACTAGAACAATAACTCAGATTGGGACGTCGAGGAGCAGCATTAACCGAGGACGTAAACGTGTTGGTACCCTTACCAGTAGCAGAAAGCATAGTCTCACGGTACTCATAGGACATCAATTGAGAACAAAGGTCATTGAACGTAGTAGAAGGAACAGCATTGATTGAAGCAACCAGGGGATTGATGGAACCATCAAGTCCATTGAGTATATAATCCTTGAGCTCATCATCATCCACACCTTTTCCTGCAGCAGCAAGCTCAGAAGCAAATCCTTTCATCTTCGAGATGAATTGTTGGGCTGTCATGTCCAATTTCTTGGTATTGGTGAGTGCACCACGGAGAGAGGAGACGCGGGCCTTGGACTGAGTAGAATACAAGTTGTTGATCGCAGCCCACACTTCTGATGCATGTTCAAGACCATAAGTATGCGGGAGAACATCCCCGGAGAGAGAATTCACCAAGAAACTGACAACAAGTTGATCTCGAGTGATCCATGTATCATAGGCCGGATTGGGAACAATTGTTTTCTTGTTGTGGTCATCAACAGACTCCAACAACTCGGGTGGTGCAATTTCCTTGCCTTCAAGAAGGGTCATGACCCGAGCTCCACGAAGAGAAGGCAGAAATTGGGCCTTCCATGACAGAAAATTCTCCCTGGTGAGTTTGGTTGCAGGCGGAGAGCCGAGGAGCGCCGGTGGTGCAGAGGATGATGCCATCGGGAGGGTTTGGGAGTGTTGAGAGGTTCGGGTTGGAGGGTTTCAGGAGAGGTGTAGGGTTTCGGGCTAGTTTGAGGTCTAGGGTTTTGAGGTTGTACGGGAGGGAAGTGGAGGTTGTAGGTTCTGGCGATCAGTTTCCGGCGATCGGGTTCTGGCGATCAAGATGGTCGAGGTGTCGTGGTTGTAGTCCTTGAGAGGCAGCGGCGGCGGGAAGAAGATCCGGCGCGGTGGCAGCAGCTAGACGAGGGGAAGACGAGTTGCTCTCGATACCATGTTAGCGATCAAAGAGAGAAGGGAAACGATCGATGATCCCTGGCTAGGGCCATCGGCTGCGTGTTATAAGGGCTCGAGGCAAAATCCATCGAGGGAATTACATGGAAGGTCTTGTCAGGGTCGGACTCCGTACCCATACAGAACCCGGTTCTATTACATATTCAACAGGTTCATCAACTGAGAAGCTAAAGAAATAGTGCAGTGAGAAAACCTGCTTGCATGGAAACAATGATGATGCAGGTATAGGGCTTTTCATACGGAGGTGTTGTTTCCATATTTTAGTTGTTTTGCATAGTTTTACTCATTAGTGTTGAATTTGCAAATTTTTGTTCTCTATAGATTTTTTTCAAGACTTTGACCATTTTTAGACATCATGTAGGAACCAGTGAGCTGCAAAACTTGGGAAGCTCCATACGATCATTTACACGTTTTCCATCCCATTCATCAAAGGTGAACCTCACAATTGGTAGGTCTACCAGGGTTGATGCTGTGGAGCTGCCACCAGTATCTGAACTTGATCTGGAGGTCCTCAAGAACCTTCCTCCCGAGATAATATCTGAAATGAATGACATGTACAAGGGAGAATTGCGTGGTTTTCTGGATATGATTAGCAGAGATGAACTCAAGGAAAGCAATTCAAAATCTCTTGTTTTACCTGCTGTTAATCAGAACTCTGTGCCTGCTCGTAATGTAGAGCTGCATGTATATGGAGAGCACAGATACTCCATACATTTGCAAAAGCAGGGCGATATTAAGGTGAATCGATAATAAGTAAACTTAAAACTGGAACGTAGTGGATGTTGGAAATAATCACTCCGACTCCGGCCGGGCATCGTATTTCATACGGTTTGTACTCTGGCTATGAACGTGTTGTACTAGGAGTTGGATACCTAGTCGGTTTAGTACTAGTAGGTCTAGTCGGTGGTAAAATCATCTCCAGTCGTCCCCCCAGAGCCCCCCCAAGCGGCGTTTTTGACCAAAAAAGCGCCGTTTTAGCGCCGAATTCCACCAGTCAGCCCCCAGGAGCTGAAAAAGCGCCGTTTTTGCGCCGGCGCACCCAAGCCAAACCCAGCCCCTTGGGTTTGGCCTGGGGGGCAAAATGCGCCGCTTTGCATGCAAAAGGGAATCTTTCCCCTACTTTTGCCCCACTTTGCATGCAAAGATGCCTCTCTCTCCTACTTTTGCCCCACTTTTCATGCAAAAGCCCCCCATTTTGGCTGGCTGGGTGGGCTACGACTGGTAAATGACCATGCCCCAGGTTTTGATTTTGCGCCGTTTGTACTATTTGTGTTGATTTTCTTGTGCTGGGGGGTTGCAACGACTAGAGATGCCCTTACTAGTATATAAACACATGTAACCTAGCTTGTAACACACCGTGTGAGTTGAGTTCAAGCAATAAAGGAAGAGCAAGGCTCGATACGCGCCTCTGGCCAAACTTGCTATTGTTTGTATGTGGTGCGTACGTGAGTTGTACTAAACATACGGTCATGGCATGACGGAAATGACAGAAAGGACTGAGAGGAGAGAGGCGATCGGCGAGGCGATCAGCGAGGCTGCTCGTGCGGCGTCGCGGGCGAAGTGGGAGGCCGCGCGGTGGCAGGCCACGTTCTCCGCGAGTTCTTCCTCGACGTCTGAGGCCCCCAGGCGAGGATGGCTGGTGCTCCGGTGGGATCTCAGCTGAGTCATCCTCCTCGACGACGGCGATGGGATTCTCGAGTGGATTGACTGGTCGGGAGATCGATCTATCAAGGCTGGAGATACGGTGACGCTACGCGCGTTGAAGGTGAAGGTTGGGCAGAGGGTCGCGGATCCCACCACCGTTGAGTCCTCATCTTCCCGATCTCCGCTTTCGATTTGATGGGATGCGTCGTTTATTCCATTTGGTAAATCGGATCGGGAGTGCGCGGGTGGTTTGATCCTGCGATGTGATGATAAGAGGTTGGTGCTGCTTGGCGGCGATGGTATCGCAATCGATGTTCGTCAGGTAAACTTCGGCGAGGTGGTGGTTCCCGGGGCGGCGCTTACCTTCCCCTGTTTCTCTGTTACGGTGGGTGCGCGGTGGTTTTCTCAGCGCGAACGCGTGAGTCTTCCGTGGTCTCTTGAGCAGACATGTAGGCCGCTCAGGCCTAAGGCGTTGTTCCCTCGGTCGGACCTACTTATCGGCGACGAGGTGAGGAACACGTCACTGGGTGGCCCGCCATTGTCGTATCATGTGAGTGCTTCTGAAATTGGGAACGGCACAGGGGGGCGCTTGCAAAAAAACCGGGTTAGCTTATCCCCCGCACCCCTAGCCCATCCCCTTCCACGTTTCATTCGAGGTACAACCACATATGGGAGAGAGGACGAGCGGCGGGCGGATCTAGGGTTGTGTTCGTGACTAAATCAATCCCTAGATCTATTCTCAAGCCAGTTGTGTCGTGGTGGTATCACGGCAGATGCCATAGGATGGCTAAAGTGTTGGGGCCGATGGACGCTGGAGGTATCCGGGGAGGGATCGCACGGCGAGTAGCCGCGCGTAGAGTATCTCTAGCACTGCAAACAACAAGATCTACCCAGGTTCAAGGCCCTCGTGTGGAGGTAACACCCCTACTCCTGCCTTTCTCTCTATATGTGTGTAATCCGAGTAGCCACAATACAATATATGTCTCCTAGCCGAGTAGCCACTCTGCTGCTCTCTCTCGCTCTGGTGTTGTCTCTTGTAATAAATGCGAAGTGAAGCAACGTCCCTCGCGCAGGAGGGGGCAGGGCACCTTATATACTGGTGCCCAGCCGAATAAACAAAGACTAAAAGGTACGGTGATATGACTTGACCACTGTGACGTTGGCACGCCTCCGAGATCTCGCGCAGAGAAGTGCCGCGCCGTACGGCTGACAGCCCCTGTCCGCTCTGTCAGCCTCACAACGTAGACCTCCATCCCGTCCTGTCCCCTCTGTACTTGACAAGACTGGACGGCTGCCTAACCCTGCGTCACTGATGATCACAAACCTAGTAAGTTGAACCGCACGCGGGTACGGACGCAGGATACGCGGGATCTCCTGTCAGAACGGCTCCATTGACTTCTGGCCCGAGTAGGATTGCCATCCGTCTACTCATACCAACTTCTCTACTCGGACGAACGTAACTTCCTTGATATCTTCTCTTGGCCTTTAGTGGAAACGGCCGGATAGAAACCTACCGAGTAGCATTACCCGGGTAGCCGTCTACCCGGTCAACAGCACCTTGACCTTTACTTTAGCACTTGCCTTACCCCTACTCGGGGGTAACCCCCCGACATTAGTCCCCGAAGCTGGTAGAGTCCAATGAACTTGTTCGCTGGGCCCTGCCAGCTTAAAACAAAACTTGTCTTCATGACTGAAAGAGGCCGAGTAATACCTCCATATGGCCCTTCATATCTTGCTTGAACCTCTTCTTCTCTGAGTGGAACTCCCTTTCTTCTGTGATGCCGAGTAAAAAGACTTAGCGAAATTCCTGCCCACGATCCTGCGAGATCAGACCAAATCCAACTACTCGTGTGACTAAGGGGCACGTGGCACACGCAGAGACCGCGACGCCTCGGTTCAAACGCAGGCCACGCGCCAGCCTCTGCGAGTAGGGCCCATGGCCCGTTAGATCACCTCAACCGCACTCGAGAGCCCATGATCCGATGTGGGATTAACTGCGCCCGTTACGCGCGCGTTTTGCGCTGTCTGCGTTTCTAACGGTCGATTAACCCACACCGCACGATCATTGCCCACGATCAATGCCACGTTCAATCCGCCAGTAACGGCAATCCGAAGAGGAGGAATAAATACCTCTGCGCCGCCTACTTTCCCTCTTTCCCGTTCTTTCCAATCTCCTGCTCCTTGTCTCCCTCGCCTCCGTCGAGCACTCCGCCACCGCGAGTACTCGCTGCGCCGCCGCGAGAGAGAAAGAGAGATAGTCGCAAGTGCGCAACTCCACTGAGATCTCCATCTTCTCCGAGCATCTCCGCCTCCATGGCGCCCAGGAATCCCAATGCTGCCGCCCGAGCCAGATGGGAAGGCTCGGACGTGACGGCGGAGGACTGTACCTGGCTCGTCAATACGCGCCGCATCCCTCCCGGCGTCGTCTGCCGCCATCCCGGCGACGAGATCGAGCCGGAACCACAAGAAGGTGAGTACGTCATCTTCTTGTCCCACTTCAAACGGGGATTTGGGCTCCCTATCTCAGATTTCTTCGCCGAATTCCTCCGCCACTTTGACTTCAACCCCATCAGCTACCTCCCAACGCCATAGTCATGCTTTCCACACATGCCGCCCTGTGCGAAGCCTTCCTGGGAGTCTATCCCACCATCCATACCTGGGCCCGATACTTTTTCCTTCGCCGCCAAAAGGTTCCAAGACCTAGCGGCTCCACTGGCCCCGCGAGATGACCAAGACCGGCGGCGCGATGATGCTCCAGCGATCGATTGGTCATCACCCGCGAGTGAAGGGATTGGACACCATGCGCAAATGGCAGCGGGGGTTCCTCTACGTCAAGAACGTAGCTCCTGAGGAAGGGAAACCCATAGAGAACAGAATAGGGCTTCCAGCTTTCGTCAACTCGCCGCCCTCCGGGCAGATTGGGGTTACGATCCATCGAAGAATGTGCCAGATGTCCTCTCGGTCGAGAAGCGCCTCACCGAGTTGGTGAAGGCAGGGCTGATGTAGGATGACCCCATTGCCTGTTGGGTCTCGCGCCGAGTGCTCCCGCTACAGAGCCGAGTGCACAAGATGTGCTACATGAGTGGCGGTCGGGACTGCACTCGGACGACTACGTTCGAGCTGAGCAAGGCGGAGGTGGCCATCTGGGCACGGTCCATCATGCAAACATCCCTCACCGAGAACTGGGCGTATGGCTTCGAGCCGTATAGCCGCGACCATCCTATTGAGCAGGTTAGTACTCTGTGCCTTGTGTTTGCACTCTGATACTGAATAGAATTCCTTAGCATAATATGCTTTGTGTTTGCATGCTATCCCGAGTAGGACTCCTTAGCTTTATATGCTTTATGTTTGCATGCTATCCCGAGTAGAACTCCTTAGCTTTATATGCTTTATGTTTGCATGTCATCCCGAGTAGACCTCTTTAGCTTTATATGCTTTATGTTTGCATGCTATCCCGAGTAGAACTCCTTAGCTTTATATGCTTTATGTTTGCATGCTATCCCGAGTAGAACTCCTTAGCTTTATATGCTTTTATGTTTGCATGCTATCCCGAGTAGAACTTCTTAGCTGAGAACCCAACTCACTGTGCTATCTGCTTGCCATCTCAGCACATCCCGCGCCAGCGAGAGGAGGACAGTGAGGTCTTTACTGCCAACAGGACCAAAGACCGAGAAGATGACGACGAGACCGCCTACGACACCCATGATGCCCTTTGTATCCCCAATGCCATCCAACCCAGTAAGTCACGAGCTGGTCCCTCTATTCGGGATTGGTCCGAAGATGAAGAAGGTGACCAAGCTCATCCCTCTTCTCATTAGCAACATCCTTTGCCTTCCTTCTCTGTTTCTAAATTTCTTCCTTCCTTTACTCTGCAGAGGATCCTGAGGCGGCTGACGAGGAGGAACTCATGGATGTTGATCCTTTGTGCGTGGTGGCTCCCAGCACTCGGAAAAGAGTTGGCAGTGATGCCCAAGAACCTCCCCCAAAGAAAGCCAAGAAGAAGGGCGGAAAGAAAGTCGTCGCTTCTAGGAGGAAACCCCCTACTACCAAAGGGTAAGCGTTCCATCCGAGTACCACTTTGTTGCTGTTTCCTGTTGCACTTTTCTCCTTTTGTCTCTCTGAACCTTTTTCTTTCTTCCAGCGCCCCTCTCGATGCTGATGCTACTGCAGCCTCCTCTCGCCCCAAGAGGAAAGAAGTCGTGCCCCAAGATCAACTCGTAGATCTCTCGGACGACGATGAAGAGCGGGATGAGCAGGAAAGGACACGCGCGTCCTCCCCTATTGACGTAGAAGAAGATATCGGCGCCGAGAACACTGGAGCCGGTGTTGATATTGATCCTATACTCGGACAGCAGCAGCCTGATGTGCAGCAAGCCGCGTTGGACACTGCCAACGACGAGACGCCACCATCTCCCCTAGCTGCATCAGCTGGGGAAAATACTAAAGAAAACATTGAGCAACAAGATGATGCCGCCATGGAGCGGCCAGACGCCACCCCCGAGCAGCAAGACACCAATGCTGCAGCCCAAGACGATCCCACGGTCAGGCCGCGGGTAGAAGATGTTATTGACACAAGGCCTGATCCCGCTGCAGAGCAGCGGGTAGAAAAAGACGTGGTGGAGCCCATCCGCTAGAAACAAGTGCAGCCCGACGTTGCACCTGGTAGCCGGCCTCCAGTGCCGCCAACCCAGCAGGTGACTCCACCCAGCGCTCCGATTCCTCCGCCAACTCAGACAACACCATCACCTCCGCCAACTGCTTCTCGCCAAGTGCCTCCATCTGCTTCTCGGCCAGACAAAACTCCAAGCACCAGGAAGATTATTAAGTCTGGGACCGAGGTCGTCCGGCAGCAGCCAAAGCGCGCTGCTTTGCAAGCCGGACAGCAGATGCTGCCCCCCAAAGTCGCAAGGCGCGCCAGCCGGGAAACCGGTGAGGAGCAAACAGTTAGCACTCTCTGCACCCACCTCCAGCACCAACCCGACTGCTTCTGGGTCTACTGGCCCCGTCGAGGAGCAAAGTGCAGGTGCTGGCGGCCGCGCGAAGCCCATCTATCCAGAGTACATGATGACTTTATCTCAGCACCACGAGATCTCACTCGCAAAGGGAGAGAAGGGACTGGCTGTTCTGAAAGAAGGCCAAGCTGTGGCGACCACCAAGTCCAAAGGCAAGGAAGCAGCACCAGTTCCTGATCTCTTCTCGCGTGGCGAAGGAGATAATGAGATCGAATCGGAGGGCCTTACTGTCGTGGGATAATCACGGCAGACGTTACCAGGGGTAACTTATCTTGGGGTAATTCGACTCTGGTGTTTAGGAGAGGGTTTAGCTCAGGGGAAATCATGCTATCAACCGATCTGGCAGCTGTGGCAACCAAGTCGCCGAGTCTCCGATCTAGGGTTACAATAGCAACTCTCATATTACAAGGATACTCGATTATCTGGTGAAGCTTTCTTTTCCTAACCCTAGGAGCCGGCTTATATCTTACCCGGCTCCCTGGCTTCCTATACAAGGCACACCCGGAATCCTACCCGGAAACCGCACTCAAACCCTAAGTTTCCTAACAGTAACCCCAAGGGCCGGGTTACCGGGCCTGCGTTCCTTCTTGGGCCTTCTAGAAACTCCCCTTCCTTGAGCCAGGTCTTGCGCGATTCCCTTTGGGCTGGGTTACACCTTGACGTTAGCCTACCGGGTTATCATCCCTCCATCAGTAGTCCCCAGAATAGCTTGGGCTTCGTAGGACTAACCATGAAGCGCACGCTATTCCCTACAAAAATAACAAACATACAAGTCCATAAAATTCCGGGTTAGAATGCTTTGATAATAGCTAGGCCTAGCTCTGTAGGTGGTCCATATAGTAACCCGGCCTTTTTCCGAGTCAGACATTGTTTTCCCGGGTCAACACTCTGAGAGAACACATAAGACCCGGACTCGCACCATCCGCTAATCAATTCCAAATATCGCGCTCGCAATCCGTTCCAATCTCTTCCCCGGATATCTTGCAACGGGCATTTTAATAGTGATCCCAAAATATCCGGACGGGTGATATTTTTCCGAAAATTCTGCTCCTGCCGCCTAGACCTAGGGCGCTCCCACCCCGCACCTATAAATAGGTGTCCAGGGGGTAACCCTAGATCTAAGGTTCACTCCTCATCTTCCTCCTCTCACCATTTCTCACCTGCGCGCGCGAGCTCAAGCCCAAGGTCGTGACCAGCAGGTTCACGCCGCCGGACGCAGAACGCCGCGGGAGCTGCGCCGCCGCCGTCCGTTCACCACTGCGCGCGCCCGGGTCGCCGCTGTTGACCTCCACCGCCGCGCCTCGGATAGCTCGCCGGAGATTTCCAGGAGCCGCCGCCGTCCGGGCCATCCGCCGCCGCTGCGTTCCCCTCTAGATCCCACCGGTAAGCTCCTTTATTTCCTCGAATCTAATCTTTGATTTCTTGCGAGTAGGCGGGATCTAATTTCACCTCAAGATGCTCCTCTTATTTCCCACTAGTTGAACACGCCATACCTTGCTCTTCCATGCCCAATGCTTGGCTTAGATTCAATTGCGCATCTCACGACAAATTTTCACCATACGCAATCGCAAATTTTCACCGTATATCTCCTTGACTAGATCCGATCTGCTAGAATTTCTTGCAAGTGTTTCTCGCTAATTCGGACAATCGTTGTTTCCGGGTCTCAAGTTGTTCATATTCTGCATTTGTCTTTTTTCTTAGATCACACACATGGCACCTAAGGCCAGTGCCAAGCTGAAGGGAAAACACCCGGCTGGCAAAGCAAAACCGAGTCAATCGATCTCTGCCAACTGGGCGAGATCGACCGTGACCAAGGCCAAGTTGGACGAGCTCGCAGAGTCGGGTGTTCTGCCCGCCCGGGAGGACATCCACTGGAGGGTGCCTGGAGAGGAGACTCGGCCTTCTCCGGGTCTCGACGAGGTAGTAGTTTTTGTCGAAATGTGATCCGGGGTTTCCGCCCCCTGGGTCACCCTTTCTTCCGGGAGCTCCTGGACCACTACAAACTCCGAGTATTTGATATTGGCCCCAACTCTATGCTCAACATTACCCACTTCATAGTTTTGTGTGAATCATACCTATGCATCCCACCAAATTTAGCTCTTTTCCTTGAACTTTTTCAATGCAAGCCGTGCCGAGAGAGCGGCGATGGGGCCCTCCTAGTCTGTGGAGGGGTCTCCATCCAGAGGAGGAAAAATTCCCTCATGCCGACTCTGGGTCTCAGTTCTCACGTTAAACATTGGCAGAAAACTTACTTCTACTGCCAGGATACCTCCTCAGCCGGCGAGAAGCCACTTCCGGGTTTCACCGAAAACCTCCTCAATCTATCCGATAGTTTCAGCTCCTTCGCTCCGGAGGCCGAGAGGCAAACTATCCAGCCCCTTCTGCACAAACTAGCCGTACTGTCGGCCCATGGTCTCCTTGGGCTCAATCAAATCAAAACTTGGGTAACTTTCCGGATTCAACCCAACAGTGTCCGGCCCAAACTCATGTGCAACTATTCTGGGCACGTCACCGATTCTCTTCGCTATTCGTTGAGGAATTACCCGGCCTTGGACGCAAAAAAGATCGTGAAAAACTTCTTGGCCGAGAAACTGGAGGTGATCCGGAACATAGCCGGCCTGGACCCCTACACGCGGGATAACCCGGCTCCAGCAGTAAGAACCGGTTATCACCCTTTATCCGACTAATACTTTTCTAGTACAATCACTAACTTTTGTCACTGTACTTTTTCTCAGGAAGATAACGCTTTCTGGAAGATTGATACCCCTCCTCCTTCCGAAAACTCGGAAGAGGATGAAGAGCCGGTTGATACTGATGAGGGTAACATTCGAGTCTCACTTATTCCTTCTTCTGTTAGCTTGTTCCGACCAACTTTTTCCCTTTTTCTGACAATATGCCACGTTTACCAGGGCTAGAGGATAAGGAATACACCCAGTCGGACGAGAGCAAAGCTGAGCCGGAAATTGAGGTTGGGGTAAAGAGGAAGACCCGAGGCGTTGTGTTCAAGGTGCCTTATTCCTCTATCACCTCCAAACCATACTCGTACGCTAACATGTGCGAACTTAACCAACATCTGCTCAATTCATCGCGCTTGAAGGAACCCGCCCCAGTTAAGCGTAGGGTAAACCGGAACTCTCCGGGTGACGACCCTCTTCACCTGGGCATCCCTTCGTCCCCCGCTCGCAAAGCCGGTATTCCCCAGACTCGTTCTTCCCGCCTTCCTCAGAGATATCCCTCTCCAAATCATCCGCTAGCCGGACAGATTCGGGTCTCACTTTCCCACTCTTTATCAGTTTCTTCCGGGTCTAGCAACGATCTCCTACCGGATTTCGTCGTGAACACTGGGTAAGTCATTTTTCTTGCTACTCAATACGCTAACTTTTTCTATATCTTTCATTCACCATATACTGACTATTTATTTCTCTCTCTCAGGGCCAAGGTCACAATTAGTGACCCGGAGGACATGGACGTGGATAATCGGGCTATGGAGGGTCCGGAAGATACTGTGAAGGCCGCGGCTGGCGGCGAAGAAGAAGAAGGTTTTCTGGTAGACCCGGCCGAGCAGGAAGCCGAGTTTCCCTGCCAACTCACACACCCGGGAATGAGGATGTCGAGATCCTGGGGACGCGGAGGTGTGATCCCACTCCTAACAACCAGGCGACCCGGGTAACCTCCCCCAAGCAGGAAAGAACTCCACCTCCGGGTACTCAGGGCCCCAGCTCCTCGAGGCCGAGACTCGACGATCTGATCTTTGAAGAAATACTAGGTGCTCTCTTCACCTTAAAGACTGATAAAAATGGCATTCAGGAAGCCATGGCGGCTAAGCACCAGGTAATATAAAGAATGTTACTTGTGTACTCACATAGTCCCCAAGTTCCGAGTGAACTATGCATAGTTTGCTTGGTACTTTATAACTCTATGATTTACCTTACCCGGATACATCTTTTGTCCGACTAACTTGTCCTTTATTTTTCTCCCAGGCCTATGTGACCCAGTCTGAGAAGGTGTTGGCAAAGACCAACGAGCTCCTCGAGGTCGAGACCAAGTTCCGTGAAGATCTAGAGTCTGATGTGAAGAGTCTTGAGAAGGATGTGAAGAAGTACATGAAAAGGTCCCAAACTGCTGAGGGTGAGCTGAAGAAGATTTCGGCCCAGATTGCCGATACTTACCGCACTCTGCTTGGTAAGAATTTCCGACTTTCTAATTATAACCCGGATTTCTCATTCCGTAACGTTTATCATCCGGATTTTAGTGCCTTAACTTTTGCTGTTACTGTGCAGGTCCGGGTGAAAAGGCCCTAGATGAAGATGACATTGAAAAGCTGAAGACGCTGAAGGCCGTGATCCGGCAACTTACTGTCGGCACCAAGTAGATTTTGGAGGCTGTGAAGTGGCCAGGTAAGGGGTATTGTGGTTTGGACACTTTGCTTGACGCATGTTCTACCATCCCCGAGTGGATCGACCACTGGAAGCGTTCGTCGTGGCAGATTGGGGTAACCCGCGGGCTTGCTCTGGCCAAGGCCTATTTTCCCAGGCTTGAGCCGGCAAAACTCGTGGGCGGGTTTCCCGAGTTCAACAACGACGGCTCCAAGTTCACTGGTAAGAATTACAAGGCCATTCATACTGATGTGCGCCACTCGACGAGCTTGATCGCCGACAATCTGGACTTAAGCAAGATCACTCCACCTTACGATGACGAAGACAAGCCAATTCAATCTGATCTGCCCAAGCCTTTTGACATGCTAGAACGGTGGAAGGCGGAAGCTGCCAAGAAGAAAGAGGAAGCTGCCAAGAAGAAAGCTGAGGCCGATACTGTGCCTTCCACCTCTACGCCGGCTATCCCTCCTCTGGCTCGCGCCGACACTGCTGCTGACCCGGACGCAGGAGCTGGGACGGCCACCGACGAGCAAGTCAAAGACCCGGCCGCCAAGGACAATGTCGATGACTCCGCCAAGGATACCGAGTAAGGTTTCACTTTTTATCGCCTCAAACACTCGTTCGGCCAATGGGCATTTTGTAACGTGCCTGATACGATTATTCTTTTAATAGTGCGCCTGTGCACTTTTCGATACAATTCCCTCGGTTTGTAATACCTTAAAACTTTAATAGTTTTTGTGGCCCTTCTGGCCTCTCGCATAGATATGTTATTTCCTAATCTTGAACTTTTTGCTGCTGGTTTTCTGATTTTCGCTATTTTTCCTTTTGTGAGACTCGGTTTCCGGGTCTCAGGGATTTTGACAAGTGGACTTTATTTCCCAAGTCCCCAAGTCCCCAAGACTCGGATATTTGGGTTTTTAAGCTTAACAGCTAAACGATTTGTTGCTTTTTCTCAAATTCCCAAGTCCCCAAGGCCCGAATTTCCGAGTCTAGGGACTTGCGGTTTTCAAGAAAGCAAATTGTCTCTGCTAAGGCCCAAAACTTAAAGTTACTCACATAGGTTTGAAGTTATGCTTAATATATCACAAGTTTCCGGCTATTAACCTTCTACTCTGCATAACTTGTGGTTTGGATGACCCTTTTGATCATGTTTGTTGTAAGCCGGCTTTCGCGTGGATATTCAATGCTGCTATAACTTTGTAAAGACAGGGTCAGGCAAGTCCCATTGGGCATCATGACTGATTGTGATTACATGTTTAGCAAAGCATGCCACATTGTTGCGAGTCACATCAAGCTTAAACAAGAGAAGTCAAGAAAATTTGGCTCTATTGTCCGGTTATAAGATTGTAACCGTACTTATTACAAGTAATCGGTCCTTATAACTGTAATGGCATCGTGGCCGGGTCTTTGAGTTTGCAACTGTGCTATTCAAGCAATCATCCCCCAAGACCTATATATGCAATCTTAGGAAAAGTATAGAACTGGTATACTATAAAACAAATAAGTAATACTTACCTGATAAAATAGAAAACAGAAAGTAAAAACAGAAAAAAATCAAACTTAACAGAAATAAATAAGCAAGAAACAATATCATAGTTTAACCATCTCTTTATTGATATGAGAAAAGTTAGGTCAGCAGGCCACCTCATTAAAAACCCTCCAGTCCCCTTAGGTACCCTGGATAGGAAAAGAGTGCGTCTGAAACCTGCTGCCTGTTACATCGTGTAATTCAACTTTGTATACCTAGCCTATGCTAAGTGTAGTAGGGACGTAGCTGAGCCACGTTCCATGGTCTTTCCCTCTCTTGCATAGATGAAGTGGTGTGGGTTGTGTCATTGACGGTATCCGACTTTTCTCTTGCATCTACCAAGTAATATGATCCATTATGCATTGCAGATTTATGAAATCCTTGGTGGAGATAACTTGTGCTTTCCCTCCTTTGATTGTACCAAGCGCAATACCAGGTCCCCTTCCTGGAAGACCCGGGTTTTGACTCGCCGACTGTGGTATCTCCTCAGATCCTGCTGATATATGGCTGATCTCTCCAGGGCTTGTTCTCTTTGTTCTTCTAGCATATCCACGGCATCCTGCCGGGTCTTCTCATTCTCCACCTCAACGTAAGCCGACACTCGGGGCGAGTCGTGAATGATGTCACTCGGCAACACTGCCTCTGCACCATAAACCATGAAAAACAGGGTCATCTGAGTAGATCTGTTAGGTGTGGTGTTAATTCCCCAAACTACTGATGGTAGCTCTTCAACCCATGCTCCAGCGGCCCTGATGCACGGGACTCGCAACCGTGGCTTTAACCCACGAAGTAACTCCTGATTTTCCCTTTGCACCTGTCCATTAGCTTGTGGATGGGCTACCGAGGCTATGTCAAGCCGGATACCATTGTTCCCGTAGAATTTCTTCATCTCGCCTAAGGACATGTTGGTTCCATTGTCTGTTATTATGCTGTGAGGGTATCCAAACCTGTAGATGATCCTTTTCAGGAACTTGACTGCTGTGATTGCTTCGCAATTGGTAACTGGCATAACTTCAACCCACTTGGTAAACTTATCAATAGCTACCAAAAGATGAGTCTTTTTGCACGGTGACATGTGGAAGGGGCCCACCATATCCATACCCCAAACAGCAAACGGCCAGGTCAGTGGGATTGTTTGCAACTCCATAGCCGGCACATGGATTTGGCGAGCGTACCTTTGACATCCATCACACCTTGCCACCAAGCGCTCCGCGTTTGCTAAGGCTGTGAGCCAGAAGAAACCGTGTTGATATGCTTTGGCCACAAGGGATCTTGTGGAGGCATGATGCCCACAATCACCTGCGTGGATCTCCTTCAAAATCTGCCGGCCTTCTTCTGGTGCTACACAACGCAAAAAGACTCCTGCTGCACTTCTTTTGTACAACTCTCCATTGATAATAGAATAGCCCTTTGCTCGTCTCAGAATTTGCCTTGCTAAAACTTCCTGTGGTGGTAACACGCCTCGTGATAGGTAGGCCAAAAACGGCTCTGTCCACTCGGGAATAGCACGTACTGTGGCCACGAGCTCCAAATCCGGGTCTTGGTTAGCCACCTCTTCCTCAGACTCGGTTTTAACAGATGGCCGCCATAACTCGTCCAGGAAAACGTTGGGTGGAACCGGCTCTCTACGTGAGCCGAGTCTTGCGAGCGCATCTGCTGCCTCGTTCTTTCGCCTATCAATATGCTCCACCTCATACCCGGAAAAAGACCCGGCAACCCTGTCCACCTCTCTACGATATGCTGCCATTGTTGCATCTTTTCTGTCCCAAGTTCCTGAGACCTGCTGTACCACGAGATACGAGTCTCCGTAGCACCTTATTCGCCTAATGTTCATCTCCTTTGCTATTCTCAATCCATGTAACAATGCCTCATACTCGGCCACATTGTTGGAGCAATCAAAGTGAATCTGCAGCACGTAGCTCAATTTGTCTCCTTTGGGTGAGGTGAGTACCACCCCAACTCCTGATCCCTCATACTGCTTAGAACCATCAAAGTGCATCACCCAAGACTCGGAACTTGGCATCATTGTGGGAATGCTTGTGTGAGTCCAATCATTGATAAAATTAGCTAAAGCTTGGGATTTGATTGCAGACCTGGGCTCATAGCTGATGTGATAATCTCCCATCTCGATGGCCCACTTGGCTATTCTACCTGTCGCATCTGAATTTCTGATAATATCTGCCATTGGTATAGAGCTAACCACTGTTATGGGGTGTTCCTGAAAATATGGTTTCAATTTCCGGCTGGCCATGAAGAACCCGAAAACTAGTTTTTGCCAATGTGGGTAACGCTGCTTTGCTTCCGATAGCACTTCACTCACATAATAAACCGGCCTTTGGACCGGGTGATCTTTTCTATCTTCTTTGCGCTCGACAACAACCACAGCGCTAACCGCCCGTGACCGGCCGCCACGTATAACAACACGGGCTCTTTAGGACCCGGTGCCGCCAGAATTGGTGCCTCAGATAACTGCTTTTTCAGAGCCTCGAACGACTCGTCCGCCTCTTGATCCCAAACGAATTTGTCGGTTTTCCTCAAGAGCCGGTATAAAGGTATTGCCTTCTCTCCAAGCCTGGATATAAACCGGCTTAGCGCTGCTACACACCCTGTAAGCTTTTGAACATGCTTAAGGCCTCCCGGCTCTTTCAGGTTCTGAATAGCTTTGATCTTATCCGGGTTTGCCTCAATTCCTCTATCGGAAACAATAAAGCCGAGTAACTTTCCCGCTGGCACTCCAAACACACACTTTGTGGGGTTAAGCTTCATCTGATACCTTCTCAAATTCCTGAATGTTTCCTTTAGGTCCTCAATGAATGTTTCTGCCTTCCTGGTTTTAATCACCACATCATCAACATAAGCGTGGACGTTGCGTCCAATCTGATCCTCGAAACACTTTTGAATGCACCTTTGGTATGTTGCGCCAGCGTTCTTTAACCCAAAGGTCATGGTTTTGTAACAGAAAGCTCCAAAGGGGGTTATGAACGATGTTTTCTCCCAATCCTCCTTCTTGAGCTTGATCTGGTGATACCCGGAATAAGCATCCAGGAAACACAATAGGTCACTTCCAGCCACTGCGTCTATAATCTGATCTATCATTGGGAGGGCAAACGGATCATTTGGGACTTGTTTGTTGAGACTCGTGTAATCTATGCACATCCTCCACTCGTTGTTTTTCTTCATCACCAGAACCGGATTTGCCAACCAATCCGGGTGAAAAACCTCCATGATAAAGCCGGCTGCAAGGAGCCGAGCTATCTCCGCTCCTATAGCCTTTCTCCTTTCCTCGTTCATTTTTCTCAGGCCCTGCTTCACAGGCCGGGACTTGGGATCAACATGCAAACTGTGCTCAGCTAACTCGGTTGGGATACCCGGCATATCACTGGGTGTCCAAGCAAAAACATCCTGATTTCCACGAATAAACTTGATAAGTGCTTCTTCCTGCTTACTATCCAAGTTAGATCCTATAGCAAATTGCTTGGAGGGATTGCCCTCGACGAAAGCCACCATCTTTGTGTCTTGTGCTGCTTTGAATTTTGCTCTCTCATCTTCCATATTCGGTCTATTCAACGCTGTTCTATCATCCGGATCTACCTGAGACCGATAATACTTGAGCTCTTCCTTTCTGCACGCCTGTTCTGCCATTGCCGCGTCTCCTTCGTCACACTCGGTTGCTATAACCCAGTTGCCGTGTATAGTGATGGTTCGCTTGGGACCCGGGATCTTTAGCTATAGGTACACGTAACACGGCCTGGCCATGAACTTGGCGTAAGCCGGCCTTCCGAACAGTGCGTGATAAGGACTGCGCAATTTTACCACCTCGAACGTGAGCCACTCCACTCGGAAATTGTCCTTCGATTCTCCAAAAGCAACTTCTAGAGTGATTTTTCCTTCTGGGCATGCTGAGTGACCCGGCACGATCCCATGAAAAACTGTAGAAATTTTCTGTAACTGAGACTCCTTGAGCCCCATGCGTAGGAAAGTTTCCCAATATAAGATATTGATGCTACTTCCACCGTCCATCAGAACCTTTTTCAACTCATAATTATTAACCTGTGGTGCCACTACCAAAGCCAGCACACCCGGATGTTCTATGGTTTCCGGGTGATCCCTCCTGCTCCATGTCACCTCTTGGTCTGACCATCTCAAGTATCTCGGAACAGCCGAAGAAATCGAGTTTACTGCTCTTTTGAGTATCTTTCTATCTTTATTGGAAGTTCCCATAGTATGGACATGATACTGCCCTAGCTGCTTGGGGTTGGCTTGGAAACCTCCAACGCCTCCTTGGTTGTTACCCGGATTACCACCTCCTGGGTTGCCAGCCGGGGGTGGGCCATTGCCCGGGTTTCCACCCGGACCCGGTCCTGCTCCCCGGCCTGCACCTCGCATTGCTTTTTGTATTTCTTCGTTCTTCCATCTCTGTAAATCTACACAGTGCTCCAGTGAATGATTAGCCGGACTACCGTTCCTGCTATGACGCGGACAAGGCATCCTGAAGGCCTCTATATGGTTAGCCGGCCTTGGTGGTCCTTGGTAATTTCCTCCATTGAAGTTTCCTCCGTTGAAATTTCCCTCAGCTCTGGGTCTCGCAAACCCGGCTTCTGTACTGGCGACAAACTCAGAGTTTCCTTCATATGGGCGCTTGTGTTGGTTGTTTCCGTTGTTTCCTCCGTTGTTACCCGGTGCAACTCCATTGCCGGGTCTTCCACTATTACCCGTGTTGGCCTTTGCTTTCTTGTCATCAACATCCTCCTCTGTGGTATCTGTGGCTGCGTGCTTGTTGCATGCATCCATCAATTCTCCCATCGTAACCTCTGAAGCGTGACGGCTAGATTACATGCGTGTCAGCTTTTGTACTAAGGGTGTGTATTTGCATGTTCTTGCCATAGCTTGTAACGCATCCTTTGGTTGGATATCAGTGGACGAGTGGAGAATTTCCATAACCCGGCGCACCCAACTGCGTGCCGACTCTCCCTTCTTCTGAACACATCGCTCTAAATCATCAATCGTAAACAACTTCCTGCATGTTCCATGAAAGTGCTTGATAAACGCAGTTTTCAGCTCTCCCCACGAATTGACGGATTTCTCGGGTAGATTATTGAACCACAACTTGGCTGCTCCTTCTGACATCATCAGGTACATGAATTTGGCTTGAAAATTCTCATATGCATTGCGGATTGACATGGTCATCTCATAGCTGCTGAACCAGGTTTCTGGATCCATGGTCGGCTCATAATTAACCACCTTACCCGGCTCCTTGAACTTATCCGGGTAAGGCTCAGCCCGGATGGTATCCGACAAACACTTAGGCCCAGCGAGGTTTGTCGGTACTGGCATCACTCGGGAAACGTGTGACGCTGCAGCGGGTACGGCGGGGGTGCAACCGCTACCGGTCCCCGTACCACAGACCCGGCCGTTGCTCGCCTGGCTCGGGAGCTGTCCACAATGGCTTGCGCCGCTGATACCGCAGGCGTTGCCGGCCTACAGGGAGGAGGCGGCATTTGCTGCTGCTCTGCCCTCCGCCGCGCCGAACTCGACTGGATATTGCCGGTATTTCCGTTCTGCCGGCTCACGTATGGTATTCTGTGCATTCCACTCCTGTTATGCGGGTAATTAGCCTGCTGAACTATGGCCGTGCGCAGCAAATCTATTGCCCGCCGGGTCTCCGCTGCGTGGGGTGACTCTCCTACGGGGATGCGATCAAGTGCCAATGTTGCTGCATACACGTTATCCAAGGGGTTATTGAAGTGACCTGGTGGAGTATGAAATCGTGGCGGTGGTGGTGGCGGCGCCGCATTGCCAGTTACGATTCCTGTTTGCAACGTAGGTAACCCGGCTTGTACGTTTGCCGGCTGGCCTCCCAAGGTTGCAGGCTGATGTCCGGTTTCCTGATTCACAGTCGGGATTGGTTGATCCTGAGGTGTAATGAACAGTGCGGCCGGGTGTATAGTTCCACCTGTGGCCGGTAATCTCGACTGGTATCTCCGATTGTGCATCCTGGTCGACTGAACTTGGAGCCGGTTCTCCATCTCTTCCAGCTCGCGCTGGCGCGCAGCTATCCCTTGTTTTTCAGCTTCCACATCTCTTCTTTGTTGATCCAATACACGGCGGGCCACGTCCAGATCCGTGGCGCGTGCCGCCGCGTTTTCTGAGGTTATCACCGTTGCTAGTACTGTAGGATCCAAGATCAAGTTATTGTTGAACAGAGCCGGATTTCGCGGATTTGATGGCCCCGCTCCGAGCGTTCTGTTCGCCATGAACCCAAACATGTTTCTCCGCAATTCGCTTTCGGCAGTACGGCTGGTGACTGAAGCCGATTCTCCGTCGACCCGGGCTACAACCGGGTTTCCATCACCCGGATTTTGCTGCTGGGCCAGCGCTCGCGCCGCTCCGACCGCGGCCGTAGTCATGTCCCCCTGATTGAGATTGGTTGCAGGGGGCGTGTAGACCGCGACCTGGCGCGCGATGCCTGGTGAAGATTCGTACTCTTCCTCATCACAACTATCCTCCTCGTACCGATCTTCCAACAAGTGCAAGATAGACTCGGTATCATCTTCTCTCATGACCCGGCTATGCGGGGTCCATACCGTCTCCTCCGGCTGTTCCCTCTTCTTGTTGGGCTCTTCTGCCGGGTCGGCCGTCCCGACCGATTCCTCTCCATCCGATTGAACGCAGGTCGCTTCTCCTGACACAGAATCATACTCAATATCGTCAGGAATTGAACCGGACGTACGTACCATGCCGACGAAGACGTTGACCCGGCCGATCGTGACGACAGATCCGGCTTCTAGCAGATCCGACTCTGGTCCCCAACCAAAGTCGTCTACCATCTTCTCTCCTTCGGGGTTGGTGTAGATCTCGCCGATGACGAGGTCTTCATGCTTTCCCGAGCTTCTCCCATGATGTAAACACCCTTGGACGTAGGCCCCACGGTGGGCGCCAACTGTCGTGGGATAATCACGGCAGACGTTACCAGGGGTAACTTATCTTGGGGTAATTCGACTCTGGTGTTTGGGAGAGGGTTTAGCTCAGGGGAAATCATGCTATCAACCGATCTGGCAGCTCTGGCAATCAAGTCGCCGAGTCTCCGATCTAGGGTTACAATATCAACTCTCGTATACAAGGATACTTGATTATCTGGTGAAGCTCTCTTTTCCTAACCCTAAGAGCCGGCTTATATCTTACCCGGCTCCCTGGCTTCCTATACAAGGCACACCCGGAATCCTACCTGGAAACCGCACTCAAACCCTAAGTTTCCTAACAGTAACCCCAAGGGCCGGGTTACCGGGCCTGCGTTCCTTCTTGGGCCTTCTAGAAACTCCCCTTCCTTGAGCCGGGTCTTGCGCGATTCCCTTTGGGCCGGGTTACACCTTGACGTTAGCCTACCGGGTTATCATCCCTCCATCACTTACCGCGATCCTGGACCGAGTGGCATTTGTTGACCCAGTCTGGAACAGCAAAGCGCACGGCAACCCTAAATGGAATGGTCTTGAGTTGGGCCCGATTGACCACTGCCGCACTGATTGGAACAAGGCCGATGTCGGTTCTGTTCCCATGACAATCGCAAGCCCCACCTGCACCTTGGCCGGGAAGCTATTCGTCATGCGCAAGGCTGCCGAGGACGTTGAGCAAAGTTATGTTGTAAGTCTTTTCTCTCCTTCTTGCAATTTCCGAGTTGCTGTTTCTCCTTTCTCTTCTCTTTTCCTCTTTTCCTCTTAGCCATTCCCCCAGTCCCCGAGATTCGGGCCGAGTAGGCGAAAACTCAACCGAGTTGCCATCTACTCGGGACAAATCTTCAAAAGATCTCAAACTTTTTCTCTTCTTTTCTGCAGAATAGCCTCCAGAAGAGGACGAAACTGTTCTGCCGGCTACTCTGGAACCACCGCATCACCAAGGACCATCTCGAGGCTCTTGAAGCCGAGAAGAAAGACGGTGCTGCGATGGAGCAGGCGGCACTGGACCGCACTCTCCAGATTTCTGAAGTTGAAGGTAAGCTTTCAGCAATTCAGTTTGTGCGTTTTGTGTTTACGCCCGTGTTTGGTTTTTTGCTTCATTGTTGTTTTCTCTGCAGGCAAGCTCAATGACCTGATTGAAAAGCATCGCGACTGCGAAGTATTTGCTGCCTCTGCCCAGAGCAAGATCGCTACTCTGGAGGGTGAGTTGCCTTTCCTTCTCTGCACTTGTGGTTCTTTTTTACTCGGTTACTCTGCTGACACTGCTGTTCTCTTTGCAGAAGAATACAAGAAATTCCGGGAGCAACACCAGGATTGCCTCATGCCTGCCGAGGTGCGGCAACAGTTGGAAACCCGAGAAGCGGAGATTGAGAAAGAGCGCACCACCGAGAGGGCAGAGTTTGAGAAGATGCAGGTCAAACTGAAGGCTTCCCTCGAGGATGCCATCAACCAAGTTGCCGAGAAGGAAGAGATCAAGAAGCCCGCCAATGCCAGAGAGAAGACGCTCGAGATGGAGATCTCGATGCTGAAGGAACACAACCAGCAACTCATTCTCCAGATCGCAAATGCGCGCCGCATTGAAGACAGGCACATCTCGGATGAGAACGACTGGAAGATCAAGCTGGGAGCCCTGCTGGTGGATTTGGAACGTGAGTTATCTTTTCTGTGCACCTGACTTGTTTTTCTCTTCTCCGCCTTTTTCTACCTGGTCTTATCTCTTCTCTGTCTCTGTTTCTGATCCCAATTAGATCCCTACGAAGACATCTTCCCGGAGCTCCGCTCTGCTTGTGTGACTGCTCTGGAGAAGGCCAGACAACTCCGGGCTGCATCTGGAATGCCTATCGACAACACTTCCACCATCAATGACTACCTCTTGAATATCAAGTCGCAGATCCGCTCCCTCAAGGGCCTGGGCACCTCCATGGTGTCCACTGGATTCAGACTCCACAAACTATTCTGGCCGGATCAGGATGTGCCAGAAACTTTCAGCGAGATCTCCGAGCACCTGGACGGAGTGAAGGCCGAGTTGAAGAAGTGGCGCGCCTCTGCAGCTCGGGCAGGAGCTGACGAGTTGCTACACTTCATCATCAGCTGGTATGAAAACTTGGATCTCAACAGAATCCTCACTATCCGTGAAGAGTCCAAGTGGACCACGAACTCCGACTGCGTCAGTCGCCGAAAAGCGGTGGCATACGAGATCGCCTCCTACGCCGACACCGCCACCTACATCGATGGCCTCCTCGAGCCAGAAACAGAGGCTGAAGACGAGGACGAGGACGATGAAGATGATACCGAGTCGGAGGATGAGGCCGCCAAGCGAGCGTCCGAGAAGGGGAAGGCCAAGGTCATCGAGGGGACCGAGCAGCTGGTCAGGCCGGAGGAGTCCGAGTTGGCCACCAACGTAGAGGCCGAGCAGCCGCAACCCAGC
This sequence comes from Alopecurus myosuroides, assembly GCA_028641055.1. Lineage (NCBI taxonomy): Eukaryota > Viridiplantae > Streptophyta > Magnoliopsida > Poales > Poaceae > Alopecurus > Alopecurus myosuroides. Next base: position 648,541,831 of record CM054057.1, read on the forward strand.
GCTCAGGAGGCCACCATCACCACCGAGATGGTGATCGAGCAGGCGGCTCCCGAGCTGGGCACGACTGCTGCTGTGCCAACTGATGCGAACCCGCTGCCCAGGACCCAGTCTACTGCGTCCACCTCTGCCACAGATCCCATCTCTGTTGACACCGCGACCTCTGATCCAGCTGCCTCCGTCAACGCTGATGCTGACAACGCTGATGCGGACAACACTGCCACTACCAACAAGTGATTCCTGCAACACTTTTATCCTGAACTTCTATTAGATCCCCGGTATGCCGGGTGCAGATGTAACCGTACAATTATTGTTTCGTTGCTACTCAGTTTTATTCCAGTTGAACTTTTTAGCAACTCTGGCTTAATGTCGGGTTGCGTTTCTATGCAAGTCCCCGAGTTGCATTTTTTATCCACTCTTTCTTTTTGTCTCAGCTCTTACCTGCAACTTGTTGCTTTTTTGGTAGTCGAGTCACAAGATTTCAAAGTTTGAGTTTCAAATACTTAGCCACTTAGAAAAATTATAGTAACGCTGCCCACCACTTAGACGAAAAGAAAGAAAGCAGTAAAGAACACTCTATTCGGTTGCCACACGTTTCCTTTCCTTAGCAGTTTTTCGTGTGTTCATTGACCTTTGGCTTGTTCTCTGGCTTGCCATGAAGCCGGGTTGCAGACAGCAGCAGAGTCGCAGAGTTGGCCCGTGGGTTTAAACACACTACTATATATGATTTTGAAATTCTAAGTGGTTCAATCTAATAGACAAAGTAAGAAATAGAATAGAAACACAAGAAGCAATTTGGACGAGGGCAGTCCCCGAGTTCGAATTCAGATTACCGAATAGAATTTTAACTCGGAAAAGAAAGTACATACACAGTTTGCTCATGAGTGAAAACGTAGGAGTAGAGCTACATTCCAAGGGCGCTTAGATTCCTCTCCAGCTCTATCCGGCCTGTTCTTCTGGGGTGCCTGTGCGTCAACTAGATAGTAGGCATCATTGTGCAGAGCCTTGCTCACAATGAAAGGCCCTTCCCACAGAGGGGATAGCTTGTGCATCCCGGCCGTGCGCTGCACGAGCCTAAGGACCATGTCTCCTTCTTGGAAAACCCTTGGGTTTACTTTCCGGCTCTGATAACGCCTCAAGTTTTGCTGGTAAACAGCTGAACGTGACAGAGTTAACTCTCTTGCTTCTTCTAGCAGGTCAACGTCATTTTATCGAGCTTCTCTAGCCTCTGCCTCAGTGTAGAGGGTTACTCGGGGCGAGTCATGCTCTAGGTCAGTGGGCAACACGGCCTCAGCTCCATATACCAGGAAGAATGGTGTGTATCCGGTTGATCGGTTAGGGGTAGTCCTTAGACTCCACAACTGATGGAGGGATGGTAACCCGGTAGCCCAACGCCAAGGAGTAACTCGGCCCAAAGGACGCTGCACAAAGACCCGGCTAAGGATAAAGGAGCTTCTAGAAGGCCCAAGATCGTAGGCCTGGTAACCCGGATTGTGGGTTCCGGTAAGGAAGTTTAGGGTTTTGTAAGCAGTGTCCGGGTAGGACTCAGAGGACGCCTTGGAAAACAGGCCAGGGGTCCGGATGCTTTATAAGCCGGCCCCCAGGTTAAGTTCGAGGGACCAAGAGAGTTAGAGCAAGATCGCTAGGTATCGAGTATCCAGTGTAACACGAGAGTTGAGATTAATATATCGAGATCGGAGACCCGGCGACTTGTTTTGCCGGCTTCCAGATCGCATATCATCATGTTTTCCTCTGAGCTAAACCCTCTCCCAAACACCAGTGTCGTCTTGCCCCAAGATAAGTTACCCCTGGTAACGTCTGCCGTGATTATCCCACGACAGTTGGCGCCCACCGTGGGGCCTGCGTCCAAAGGTGTTTACATCACGGGAGAAGCTCGGAAGAACATGGAGAATCTTGTCATCGGCGAGATCTACACCGACCACGAAGGAGAGAAGATGGTGGACGATTCCGGCTGGGGGCCAGAGTTGGACCACCTCGAATCCGGATCTATCGTGACAATCGGCCGGATCAACGTCTTCATCGGTATGGTACGTACTTCCGGTTCGATCCCTGACGACTTTGGATTTGATTCTGTGTCAGGGGAGGCCACCTACATTCAATCAGATGGAGAAGAATCAGTTGGGACGACAGATCCAACAGAAGAGCCCACCACGAAGAGGGAACAGCTGGAGGAGCCGGCATGGACCCCGCGTGGCTGGGTCGAAAAAGAAGACGATACCGAGTCTATCCTACATCTACTAGAGAATCGGTATGAGGAAAATAGCAGCAAAGAGGAACAGTATGAATTCGCGCCAAGCATTGTGCGCCGGGTTGCGGTTTACACGGCTCCCGCGACCAATCTCAACCAGGAGAACGGGACCGCGGCCGCGGTCGGAGCGGCACAAGCGTTGGCCCAGCAGCAAGATCCGGCTAACGGGAACCTGGTTTTGGTCCGGGTTGACGGAGAGTCGGCATCGGTTACCAGTCAAGCGGCGGAAAACGAGTTGCACGCGAACACATTTGGATTCCTAGCAAACCGGACACCAGGAGCGGGCCCTTCCAATCCACAAAACCCGGCCCTATTTGACAACAATCTGATCCTAGATCCCACAGTTCTTGCCACCGTTATCACTCCAGAAAACGCGGCGGAACGTGTTAGGGACCTGGATGTAGCCCGTCGTGCTTTGGAGCAACAGAGAAGACAAGTAGAAGCAGAAAGGCAAGGGATGGCCACACGCCAACGCGAGCTGGATGCACTGGAAACCCGGCTCCGAGAGGAAACGACTAGAATACATCAAAGGCACCAAACCAGATTACCAGCATTGGGAGGAGTCATAAACCCGGCTGCGCTATTCATCACGCCTCAGGATCAGCCGATCCCAGCGGCAAACCAAGGAACCGCCCCTCAGCCAACAACCGGAGGAGTACAACCGGTAGACGCGCAGGCCGGGTTACCCGTACCACAGACTGGAATTACTACCGACAATACTGTACCACCACCACCACCACCACCACCATCACGTTTTCGCACACCAGCGGGTCATTACAACAACCCCATGGACAACGTGTACGCAGCAACACTCGCATTAAACCAAATCCCCGTGAGAGAGTCACCCCACGCAGAGGAGACCCGGAGGGCGATAGATCTATTGCGCACCGCGGTGGCACAGCAAGTTAACTACCCGGATCACAGAAGTGGAATGCATGGGACGCCGTATATCAGTCAGCAACGAGACTACACCGGCAATATCCAGACAAGTTCAGCGCGGCGGAGGGAAGAGCAGCAGCAAATGCCGCCTCCTCCCCGCATTCAGGCAGTACCAGCAGCATCAGCAGCACAATCTATTGTGGACAGTTCCAGAGCCAGGAGAGCCGCAGCCGGGTCTGCAGCGCATGGGCCACCAGCAGTCCCGCGTCCGGCCGCACCCCCCGCAGGATCACACGTTTCTCGAGTAAGGCCCGTCCCGGCTAATCTTGCCGGGCCTAAGTGTCTGTCGGACAACATCAGGGCCGAGCCTTACCCGGATAAATTCAAGGAACCGGGTAAAGTAGTGAATTACGAGCCGACTATGGATCCGGAAACATGGTTGGGCAGTTATGAGATGGCAATGTCGATTCGCAATGCAACGGAAAACCTTCAAGCAAAGTTTATGTACTTAATGATGTCAGAAGGAGCAGCAAAATTATGGTTCAATACTCTACTAGAGGGATCTATCAAGTCATGGGAGGAGCTGAAAACTGCGTTCATCAAGCACTTTCATGGGACGTGCAGAAAGTTATTCACTATCGATGACTTAGAACGATGCGTCCAGAAGAAGGGTGAGTCGGCGCGCAGTTGGGTGCGCCGGGTTATGGAAATACTGCATTCATCCACAGACATTCAGCCCAAGGATGCGTTACAAGCTATGGCAAAAACGTGCAAGTACACACCTGTGCAAAAGTTAACCCGCATGAAATCTAGTCGGAATGCTTCAGAGGTTACGATGGGGGAACTGATGGATGCATGCAACAAACATGCTGCAACGGATACTACAGAAGAGGAAGCCGATGACAAAAAAGCAAAAGCGAACACAAGTAATAACGGAAGAGCCGACAATGGATCAGCGCCGGGTAATAACGGAAACAGCCAGAACAAGCGCCCGTTTGAGGGAGGCTCCGAGTTCGTCGCCAGCACAGAAGCCGGGTCTTCAAGACCCAGGGCAGAAGGAAATTTCAATACTGGAAATCACAATGGAGGAAACTATCAAGGGCCACCAAGGCCGAGTAACAATTGGGACATCTTCAGAATGGCGTGCCCGAAACACAGCAGGAACGGTAGGCCGGCTAACCACTCCTTGGAGCAGTGCGCCGATCTATAGAGATGGAAGAACGAGGAAGTGAACAGAGCCATGCGAGGTGCAGGTCGGGGAGGAGGCCCGGGTCCAGGTGTAAACCCGGGCAACGGCCCACCCCCGGCCGGTAACCCGGCAGCAGGAAATCAGGGTAACAACCAAGGGGGGGTCGGAGGTTTCCAGGCTAACCCCAAGAAGTTGGGTCAATATCACGTGCATACTACAGGAAATTCTAACAAGGACAAAAAGATGCTGAAGCAAGCAGTAAACTCGGTTTCGTCGGCTGTTCCGAGATACCTGAGGTGGTCAGAGCAGGATGTAACATGGAGCAGAAGAGATCACCCGGAAAGAATAGAACACCCGGGAGTCTTAGCATTAGTAGTTGCACCGCAGGTCAATGGGTATGAGCTGAAAAAGGTCCTGATGGATGGTGGAAGTAGCATCAATATCCTGTATTGGGAGACCTTTCTACGAATGGGTCTCAGGGAGTCTCAGCTACAAAAAAGTTCAACAATTTTTCATGGGATAGTGCCGGGTCACTCAGCGTGCCCCGATGGAAAAATCGCATTGGAGGTAGCTTTCGGAGAATCAAAGGATAATTATCAAGTTGAGTGGCTCACTTTCGAGGTGGTCAAGCTGCGCAGTCCTTATCACGCGCTGTTTGGAAGGCCGGCTTATGCTAAATTCATGGCTAGGCCGTGTTATGTGTATCTATAGCTAAAAATCCCGGGTCCTAAGCAGACCATCACCATACATGGAAGCTGGGTTATAGCGGCTGAGTGCGATGAAGGAGACGCAGCAATGGCTGAGCAAGCTTGTAGAAAAGAAGAACTCAAGCATTACCGGTCTCAAGCAGACCCGGATGACATAACAGCATTGAAAAGACCGAGTACTGAAGGTAAAAGGGCAAAGTTCAAGGAAGCACAAGACACCAAGATGGTGGCTTTCATCGAGCATGACCCTTCCAAGCAATCTGCTATAGGAGAAGAAATCACACGACCGTTCGCAACCACCCGCGTCACGGAAAAGCCTCACCCGGATTGGCTAGCGAACCCGGCACTCATAATAAAAAAGACCAACAAGTGGAGAATGTGCATCGATTATGTTGGTTCCGGACAGATCCCCAAGAAGAACTAAACAATGTAACGGGCAGCAGGTTTCAGACGCACTCTTTTCCTATCCAGGGTACCTGAGGGGACTAGAGGGTTTTTAATGAGGCGGCCTGCTGACCCAAGCTTTCTCATATCAATAAAGAGATGGTTAAGCAATATATCTTCTTCACATGCGTTACCAAGTCTTATTTTGTTGTGATCTCTACTTCGCTTACAGGTAAGTATAGTTTATTGTTATCAGTACATCAGAATGTTGCATATATCTAGGTCTTGAGGGCTGATTGCTTGAATAGCACAGTTACAAACTCAAAGACCCGGCCTTGATGCCTATGAGTTATAAGGGCCGATTACTCGCAAACGGGTACGGCTGCAATCTTATAACCGGACAAAGGAGCCAAACTTTCTTGACTTTTCTTACTTAAGCTCGATGTGACTCGCACTAAAGTGGCATGATTTGCTCGCTTACGATTACAATCAGCCATGAAGCCCAATGGGACTTGCCTGACCCTGTTTTCGTATAGATGTAACAACATGATATCCACGCGAAAGCCGGCTTACAGTACAAGATAGTCAAAAGGGTCATCTAAACCACAAGTTATGCAGAGTACAGGGCTAATAGCCGGAAACCGTTTATTAAGCATAACTTCAAACCCTATGTGAAACGGCTCTAGGTTCGGGCTTAGCGCAAGACAACTTGTTCTCTCTGGATGACCGCGTATCCCAGACCCGGAATTTCGGGCTTTGGGGACTGGGGATTTCGCAAAAAAGAAACAAAGTTGCTTAAGTCACTAGGCCCAAGAAACCCAAACATCCGGGTCTTGGGGACTTGGGGACTTAGAGAAAAGTCCACCTGTCAAACCCACGAAACCCGGAAACCGAGTCTCACATACGGAACCATAAAGTAAGTCGGGAATAAACGAGCTTAAAGGCAGACGTGCATTAAGTCCATCCAAAGGCCACAAAGGGCTTCGAAGCCGTTCCAAGTTTCGCAATGCGTTTACATAATGCGATGGTAATATCAAAATGGCACATACGCACTATCAAAAGAATATCTGCTTTCACAAAGGCATCCGACAAACAAAGTATCAACATGACATCAGATAATAATCTACTCGGCCTCCCGGGTGAGGTCCACACCTCCAACCCTGTCCTCCGGGTCTTGATCATGACTTGGCTCGTTAAAAGCATTCGCGGCATCATCATCCGGAATCTCAGCATCAGGACGAACAGGTGGACGAACCGTTGGCGTAGAAGTAGTTGGTGCTGATTCCAAATCGGCCCCCTTCTTCGCAGCTTTCTCCCTTCGCCTGGCCGAGCCAGCATTCCATTTTTCAAGGATATCGAACGGCACGGGTGTGTCTTCCATCACAGCCTTGCCCTTAGCATCGTATGGGGACATAAACTTATTCAAATCCATACTGTCGGCAAGAGTAGTCGCCGAATGTCGTACCTCAGCTTGCACGGCCTTGAAGTCCTTAGCTCCAAACTTTGTGCCATCCGCTTTGAACTCCGGAAACCCGGCTATCACTTTTGCCGGCTCAAATTTGGGAAAGTAAGCTTTGGCCAGCATAAAGGCCCGGGTCATGCCAATCCGGCATGATGAACGCTTCCAGAGCTCAATCCATACAGGAACGGTGGAGCATGCATGGATTAGGGTCTCCATACCCGGATACGATTCAGTAGGCCACTGAATGGCATCCAGGATCCACTTAGTGCTGGCACAGAACCTCCGGAGGACATTCCTCAAGTTCATTATCTTCTGGATATCATTTTCTTCCGAGGGAGCAAGATTAGAATCTGCAGGACACAACACAAAGATTACTTCAAAGTATTCTGGGTGTCACGTATCAAGAAACAAAAAACAAAGACACGAACCGGTAAGAAGCAAAATCTCACCAACAAGGACACGATAAGTGTCGGAAATTTGAGCTGATAGCTCCTTCAGCGTAGCTTGGACGGTGGTGTATCTCTCTTTGTATTTTGCGACATCCTTTTTCAAGGTTGCCACCTCAGCTTCAAGCGCCTCTCTTAGCTTAACCTCAGTGTCCAGGTGTTGATTGGTCTTGGCCAAAATATCCCCGGACCGAGATGCGTGCGCCTAAAGATACGGAAAGTTAAAAACTAATCGGATATTGCAGTCAGCTGAGTAGTGAAAAAAGTACCGAGTGTAACTTTGACAAATTAGACTCGGAACTTGGGGACTAGATGGATGTTATTAGATATCAAGCAACGATTACCTGGTGCTCCACTGCCAGACGCTCCAGCATACTGCTCTCTGAGGCCTTCATAGCAAGGAGAGCGCTCATCATCTGGTCGAAAGTATCGTTGCCCAATTTGGAAGATACGGGATCTTGGAGACTCGGAGAAGGAGATCTCGTCTTGGTGGAGAAGGTATCGGGTCGTCCGAGTATCGGAGTCTGGTGCTCCTCCTCCCGTGCCCAAGGCTGCAGCTTCATCCTCCTCGGGTGCGTGCGAGGCTATTGGATACTCGGCTTCTTGATCGGCCGGGTTTATCAGTGGCACTTGTTCTTCTCCGCCAGCTGCGGTAGTCATATCATCAAACGGGTTCTCCTTATCCGGGTCATCAGTTTCCGTGTTTTCTTGTTCGCTGATGGTGACCGTAGCTCTATGAGCAGTATAGATAAGCAGTTAGTATACGACTGGGGAAAGATTGTGGAAAGGCGATAGAGCATCAAGAGAAGAAACTTACCCGGGATTCACCACGTAATCCGAGGGGAGCTCACTGCTAGACCCAGACGAAGCTGAAAATGCCAAAGCAAGTAAGATGTGGAGCTACTCTACTAAGGGGTAAACTGGAAAAACTTCGATATTCGAGAAAGGATTAGGCGAGTACCAGCGCGTCGAGCCGGAGATGACGAAATACCCGGATTAAGAGCGGCATCACCAGGCAAATTCCGAGCCTTTCTGCGCTTGGTCATGGGCGATTCCTTCAGGTACGACCAGCGGGATAACTCCAGGTTTAGCTCGCGCATGTTATCAAATGAATATGGTTTAGAGGTGAGGAAACGGTATGGAACCTTGAAGACGACCCCTCGGGGTTTTCTCTTCGTTCCGGCCTTGATTGTCGGCTCAGCTTCATCTTCGTCGCTTGCGGATTCTACCTTGCCTTCAGTTCCTTCTTCTTCGTCCTTGTCCTCTTGTTATGAAAATTATCAAGGTTTACAGTCGGAAAATGAAGAAAGAGCAACAACGAGCGCAAAGAAACCAAGTGAAAATCGGAATGTACCTTCATCCGAGTTAACGGCGTCTTCTTTCTCCTCTGGGCTTTCAGAGTTTGGGGGAGTTTCAATCTTCCAAAAGACATCATCGGCCTGAAATGAAAATATAAGAATGAGGGTTAACAGCTGTATCAAGTGGAAAGTGTGAAGGTAAAAATATGGAAGCCGGATCTTTACCTCAGGGGCCGGGTTCTCGCGCGTAAAGGGCTGTAAACCGGCTATATTCCGGATTACCTCCAACTTCTCTGTCAAGAAGCCCTTGATAGTCTTGTTGGTGTCACCAGCTGCAAAGCTGTGGGTGGAGTATCGGAGCGCGTCCGTGGCGTGCCCCGAGTACTCGCACATGGAATTGGGTTGGATCCGGAAATCAACCCAAGTTTTCACCAGGTTAAGCCCAATGAGACCTTGGGCCGAAAGAATAGCAATTCTATCCAACAAAGGTTGGATTGCCTCCCTGTCTGAGTCAGGGGAAAAAGCGTTGAAGGTCTCGGAGATATCGAGGAGGCCCTCCGAGTAACCCGGCAGCTTCTTTTCGCCGGGTGGGGAGGTGTCTCGGCAGTAAAAGTATGTGAGTTGCCAGTGTTTGACGTGGGAATTGAGTGTGAGAGGTGGCATGGGAGAATTTTTGCGACGTTGGATGGAGACTCCGCCGCAAGCAAGAAGTGCTCCGTCACCGCTTTCGCGGCACGGCTTGCACTGGAAAAGCTCAATGAAGAGAGCCAAACTTGGCGGAGTGCACCAGTATGACTTGGACAGAACGATGAAATGGGTTATATTCAACATAGAGTTAGGCCCTATGTCGAATACCCGGAGGCCATAGTGGCTCAGAACTTCTCTAAAGAAGGGGTGACCCGGAGGACGGAATCCCCGAGTCACGTGCTCTACAAAGCAGATTACCTCATTGTCGGCGGGAGTGGGCCGGGTCTCGTCGCCCGGCACCCTCCAGTGGTTATCCTTCTGAGGGGGGAGAACCCCCAACTCGGCCAGCTCTTCTAGCTTGGCCTTTGTAACCATGGATCGTGCCCAGTTGGCGGATATGGACTGGGTGGTCTTGGCCTTGGTTGGCTGATTCCCTTGTTTCTTGGGAGCCATGGGATCAACCTGTGAGGCACAAGACAAAGAGGTGCAGGAAATGAGATCCGGGAACCATGAATTACCCGAGTATGTGCAAACAGTATCGATGACATGAAAAGTAAGAAGTATCCGGGTATCGCTGGACGGTGCAAAGGATTACAAGTTATCCGGGTATCAAGTATCAGCATAGAAACTATTGGGAACTTACGTATTGAAAAGTGTTTGAGGAACACAGGTGATTTCCCATGTATCTACTACCAGCAAAAGAGCCGGAAGAAGAGGATTTTCCGGGTGTCAATTACAGGCGCGGAAATTTTTCGCGAAATGGATCTAGATTGAAAAAGTTGCGGACGATTCTGCGGAGAAATTGATGATTAGTGATGATAGGAGAGTGGTATGTGACCATCAATCAAACTATTGGAGGGATAGGCAAGCATTTAAGCAACCTAATCCGGCGCGACAAGAAAAGTGGCCCGCGGGTTGACCTAGATCTAACCTAGAGTAAATCGAAAAATTGCGGGGTTGGATTAATGGATACAAGGAACTTACCGGAGGAGATTGGAGCACCACGCGGCGACGGCAAATGGAGCAGTCTTGGTGCCCCCTCGCGATTCCCGGCAGGCAGGTTGAAGGCGCAGCGGCGGATCTTGGCGGCGGCGCGAGGCGAATCGTGGCGGAGCGTAGCCGGCGGCGGATTGGCTCCGGCGACGCGCGTGAGGCCTCCGTGATGGTGCTCTGCGAGCTCGAGCGCGGAAGTGAAGAGAAGATGAAAAGGGGGGAATGAGCCGTTGGGGTTAGGTTAACCCCTAAGTACCTATTTATAAGGGTGCGGGTGGATAGACCTAGTCCAACGGGCAAGAACCGGGAATTTCGGGATAACGGCTATCTATCCGGATTTTGTGAGATACGCTTTAAGTGCTGGACGAGATATCTGGACAGAGATAAGAAGTAGATCTTCTTCGCAACATCAGGGTCAATTATCGAGTAAAGTGAGCCGGGTCTTTGACATTTTTATCAGGGCGTTGATCCGGAAAAAGTGAAAGAAGGACCTAGAGAAAGCCGGGTTACCATATGGCCACCTTGGAGTTAGGCCTAGCTGTTTATCAAAGCACCTTGACCCGGCCTCTATGGACTTGTACGTTTGGTATTTTTGCAGGGAATAGCGAGCGCTTCAAGGAGGATCCCGTGAAGCCCAAGCTATTCTGGGGACTACTGATGGAGGGATGGTAACCCGGTAGCCCAACGCCAAGGAGTAACTCGGCCCAAAGAACGCTGCACAAAGACCCGGCTGAGGATAAAGGAGCTTCTAGAAGGCCCAAGATCGTAGGCCTGGTAACCCGGATTGTGGGTTCCGGTAAGGAAGTTTAGGGTTTTGTAAGCAGTGTCCGGGTAGGACTCAGAGGACGCCTTGGAGAACAGGCCAGGGGTCCGGATGCTTTATAAGCCGGCCCCCAGGTTAAGTTCGAGGGACCAAGAGAGTTAGAGCAAGATCGCTAGGTATCGAGTATCCAGTGTAACACGAGAGTTGAGATTAATATATCGAGATCGGAGACCCGGCGACTTGTTTTGCCGGCTTCCAGATCGCATATCATCATGTTTTCCTCTGAGCTAAACCCTCTCCCAAACACCAGTGTCGTCTTGCCCCAAGATAAGTTACCCCTGGTAACGTCTGCCGTGATTATCCCACGACAACAACACTGCCGGCAACTCGTCTATCCAACACCCAGGTGTTTTCAGCAATGGCTCAATCAGCCTTGGATTTATGCCGGATAGCACCATGCCATTTTCTCTTTCAACTTGCACATTGGAGGTCGAATGTGCAACAGATGCAACATCTAGCCGAATCCGCTTCTCCTTGCAGAATCTCCCAAAATCACCCTCAGCAAAGTTTGTGCCATTATCAGTAATGATGCTATGCGTGTAGCCGTATCTCAGGATCACATCCTTCAGAAAACTCACAGCTGTGGCTCCATCGCACTTCCGAATAGGCTTACCTCAATCCATTTTTTAAACTTGTCAACCATGACCAGGATGTGAGTCATGTTGCCTCTAGCCGGCTTGAAAGGGCCAACCATATCCAAACACCAAACTGCAAATGGCCAAGTAATGGGAATGGTCTTCAACTCGGAAGGAGGCATGTGAATCTTACTTGCAAACCTCTGGCAGCCGTTGCACTTTCTCACGATGTCTTCAGCTTGCTTCAAGGCAGTGAGCCAAAAGAATCCATGCCGAAAAGCCTTGTTAACTAGAGCCCGAGAAGAGGCATGATGTCCGCATTCTCCTTGGTGTATCTCCACCAGAATTTCTTCTCCTTCCTCTGGCTCAACGCAGCGTTGCAGCACGCCAGTAGGACTTCTTCTATGCAGCACCTTGTTGAAAATAGTATAGCCCTTGGATCTTCTCTGAATTTGCCTAGCGGTAACCTCGTCACTTGGCAAGGTTCCATCCGTTAGAAAGGATAATATGGGCAGAGCCCAACTCGGTGTCTCCTGCGTGGGAAACACTGGTTCGTCCACTTCCATTGGATCAGCCACCAATACCTCTTCTGAGTTGAGGGCAAGGTCCCGAGTCCCAGAGTACTCGGAAATGACCCCCTCGATGAATGCGACAGTCCCCGAGTTGGGAGGGGCAGTCCCCGAGTAAGAAGGGACAGTCCCCGGGTTGCAGGTGCCAGTCCCCGGGTAGGAGACGGCAGTCCCCGGGTTCTCTTTTGCAGCCTCCCAGTCAATCTCCATGGGAACAGCTTCTTCTCCTGGTAGTGAAGGAACAAAGATAGATTCCGAGTTGGGGGATGGCTTGATGGATGGCTTTCTCAAATGCTCCAAGGCAATCCCAGCCGGGATGAACTGCCGAGAAGACCCCAACTTGGACAATTCATCAGCTGCGTCATTCTCTGCTCGATGTATATGTTGGAACTCACATCCTTCAAAGAAGCCAGTTATGGTTTGCACCAGAAACCGATATGATGTCATGTTGGCATCCAGAGCATCCCAGGTGCCGGATACCTGCTCACCACCAAATCCGAGTCGCCATAACAGATGATGCGTTGCACGCCAACCTCCTTGGATACCTTCAAACCGTGTACCACGGCCTCATACTCTGCCACATTGTTAGATGCCTTGAAATGAATCTGCAACACGTATTTGAGTTGATCTCGCTTGGGTGACGTAAGCACCACGCCAGCACCAAGGCCTTCCTTCACTTTGGAGCCATCGAAATGCATCCTCCAGTAGTTGGTTTCTGGCGAAGGAGGCTCATACTGCACCTCAGCCCAATCCACCAGAAAATTTGCTAAGATTTGTGACTTGATGGCTTCTCTTCTCGCGTACAGAGGAGGGTACACGGCTAGCTCAATTTCCCACTTGGTTACTCTGCCACTTGCTTCCTTGTTGCCCATGATGTCCGAGATGGGAGCGCAACTCACCATCGTGATGGGATGCTCTTGGAAATAGTGCTTCAGCTTCTTGGCGCCCAGGTACACGCCGTAAGTCATCTTGTGGTAATGCGGGTAGTTTTGCTTGGAGTTGGATAGCACTTCACTCAAATAGTACACTAGCCGCTGCACAGTCTTGCCTTCCTCTTCTCGTTCCACCACAATCACCACACTGACTACTCGGTTGGTTGCCGCAATGTATAGCAACATTGGCTCTTTCGGTAGCGGACTAGCCAGGATGGGAGCGCTACCCAGCATGGCTTTCAACTCCTTGAATGCCACATCAGCTTTTGGTGTCCAGACAAACTTTTCACTCTTCTTCATCAATTGATACAGAGGCAAGGCCTTCTCGTCCATTCTGCCCAGGAAGCGGTTCAGAGAAGCCAGGCATCCAGTAAACTTCTGCACATCCTTCAGGGATCTCGGCAAAGACATGCTCTCTATAGCTTTTATCTTTGAAGGATTGGCCTCAATGCCCCGTCTGGATACCAAGAAGCCGAGTAGCTTGCCAGCCGGGACGCCAAAGGTGCACTTAGTTGGGTTCAATTTCATCTTATACTTGCGCAAGTTGCCAAAAATTTCCTCAATGTCACTAAGCAGAGTATGTGTTTTATTCGTTTTGATGACAATGTCATCTACGTACACCTCCACATTCTTGCCAATCTAATCATGCAAGCATTTCTGCATGCATCTCTGATAGGTAGCCCCAGCATTCCGCAACCCAAAGCACATGACACGATAGCAATAAGCCCCGTACGGGGTAATAAAGGAAGTCTTTATTTGATCATCCGGGTTGAGAGCTATCTGATGAAAACCAGAGTAGGCATCTATGAAAGACAAAAGCTCACAACCAGCAGTGGAATCGATCACCTGATCTATGCGGGGTAGCGGAAATGGATCCTTGGGGCAGGCCTTGTTCAGGCCGGTGTAGTCCACGCACATGCGCCATGCGGTATCGGCCTTGGGGTCCTCCTTCTTCTTCTCAACCATAACCGGGTTGGCTAGCCAGTCCGGATGCAATACCTCCATGATAAAGTTGCTTATCAGCAACTTGGTGATCTGATCACCGATAGCTTTCCTCCTCTCATCACCAAAGCGGCGCATAGCTTGCTTAACTGGCTTGGCGTCATGCCGCACGTGTAGCGAGTACTCAACCAACTCTCTCGGGACACCCGGCAGATCCTCATTGGACTAGGCGAAGACGTCCCGATTCTCACGGAGGAAGTGGATGAGCTCGCTTTCCTATTTCTCTCCCAACCCGGCGCCAATGATGGCAACATGGTCTAGGAACTTAGGATCAACCTGGACCTTCTTTGTCTCCTGGGACGCCTGGAACGCAGTCCCGTACTGGGAACTCGGCATGCCAGGCGCACCACCTTGCGCTGCTTGCGCCATAGCCACCACCTCGTACATCTTCTTCTTCTCGGCCGCAATGACCATGGATTCCGCCAGCTGAGAACTAGCAGAGGCACACTCCAAAGACCTCTTGTAATCTCCCGAGATGGTCATGACTCCATTGGGACCAGGTATCTTCATCTTCAGGTAAGCAGCATGGGTTGAAGCCATAAACTTGGTGAGGGCAGGCCTACCGAGAAGAGCATGGTAGGGGCTCTGAAGATCAACCACCTCGAACTGGACGCACGGGGTGCGGCAGTCATCCTTGTGCTGAATAGGACATCCATCCAGATGCGGCCGATTGGAGCACAAGATACTCCCGGCACAATTCCGTGGAATGTGGTCTTGCTGGGTAGCAGCATGTTCTCGGCAAGGCCGAGCTTCTCCAGTGTATCCCGGTACATGATGTTGATGCTGCTGCCGTTGTCTATCAGCACCTTGCTGAACTTGACATTCTTCTGAGGTCCCAGGAAAGTGGGATCCACCACTAGAGCATAGCTACCCGGGTTAGGCATCACCTTGGGGTGATCCGCCTTGGACCAAGTCACCTCCTGGTCACACCAGTGCAGATAGTGGGGCACAGCCAGGATCACGGCGTTTACCTCCATCGCGCGCCTGCGCTGCGACTGCTTGTAGTCTGGCTCGGTGGTGAAGATCATGTAGCTCTCATGGTGCTCCTGGTACTGGTTGCGGTCTCCACCACCATTGTTGCCGTTGTTGTTGTTGCCTTGGTTGTTGTTGTTGTTGTTCCTGTTGTTGCGGGTGTAGAAGTTGCGGTTGCGGTTGTTGTTGTTGTTGTAGTTGTAGTTGCGGTTGGCTCCCTGAGCCACTTGATTCACATTCTCCTTTCTCGGAAACACTGCAGGCCTGGGAGCAGCTGCCCGATTAGGCTGCACATTGGCATTCGCAGCCGGCAGGGGAGGAGGAGGGGGCAGGTCTTCATTCTTGATACGGTCCCACCAGCTGCACTGCCGGGTAGTGTGGTTGGCTGGCTTACTCGGATGCCGAGTATGGAAGCTGCATGGCCCATCCTTCATGTTTCCAAAGATAAAACTCGGAGCTGAATCCGAGTTGCCGCTACCCTGATGGGGAGCAGTGTAAGGCTTCTTGATGCCTTGGCCCTGATTCTGGTTTTGCCTGTATTGGGCTCCAGCAGTTTTTTTGCCTTTGGCTACTCCCAGCAGCCGTGGTCACAGCATTCACCTCCTCTGGATCATACCGAGTATCAATGCGGTCGCCTCTGCGCTTGTTTCGGAAGTCATTGCGCTTGCTGTTGTCATAGTGCTTCCTTCTCGGCTCAGGAGAATCAAGCAGAGGCTGAGTAGGATCACCGAGTGCATACATATCTGCAATCTTGATTGTTTCGGCAAGAGTACTCGGCATCTCTCTCTGCAGCTTCTGCCACAACATGCTGCCATGCCTACAGCCCTGAGCGAACCAAGTAATGGCCTGAGCTTCATTCACACCTTCACAGGTGTTCCTCAAAGTGCTCCACCGAGTAAGGTACTCTCGATCAGTTTCCTCTTCTCGCTGCTTGAAAGCAGACAGTTGCTGCGGCCTATTCGGCCTCTTGTAGGCGTTGGTGAAGTTGCTGATGAAGGCTTCCGAGAAGTCTAGCCAGCAGTTGATACTGTCCATGGGAAGATTGTTGAGCCAAGTCCGAGCTGGGCCCTCTAGCATTTGCGGAACATACCGCACAACCCATCTCCGGTTGCCGCCTGCAATGTGCACAGCGGTAACATAGTCACTCAGCCAGTCTTCCGGCTTGGTGATGCCATTGTAGCACTTGGTCCCCCTAGCCAGCTGGAAATGGTTCATGGAGGGCTCCTCCATGATGCGGCGACCAAAGCAATCTGGGCCAGGTGGCCCCTTGTTCTCGAGCTGAGCGGACCAATTGATCCGGTCCATCTTATACCTTGCATCGCTGGGCTCCAACATGCGATCACCCACGCGATCAGTGACATCTCTTGGATCAGCATAGCCGGCTAGACCCATCGCCGAGTAGCCATCATCGTAGCGGTTCTCCTGCACAACCGCGGGCTGCACCACCGGGTTGGCTGCTGGCGCAGCCGCACGCGGCTGTGCTGCCGCTGGCTGGTGAGTCCTTTGCCGAATAGGCTGAGCAGCAGGACGCCGAGAAGGTCCGGCATGGTTTCCTCCTTGCTCCTTACTGTGAGCTTTATTGGCCTGATAGCCTGCTCCTGCAGAGTTGTGTTTCTGACCGGGCTGCCGCGGCACAGCGTGCTGTTTTGCGGCGACAACCGGGTCGTACACCTGCATCTGTTTGTTTTTCCCAGAGTTCACACTCTGGTCTCTATCCCCACCGGGAAGTGGTGATGACGCCTGGTCCTGAGATCTCATCCCATGCGAGTGAACAACATGGGATGCGCCAGCACCCGGATTGGCTTTCTGGAACTCCTTGTTTTGCCTACCAGCCTCTAACACTAGCTCGTTGAGTCTCTCCTGCTGCCTAGCGCGCGTGTCGCCAGTGAGCTGCGGCAACTCAGCAGCCACTGCCTCTGCAGCCCTAAGAGTTTTGGAGGGTGTGCTGTATCTAGGCCTACCCACAGTGTCCAAACTAGCAGATTGGCTAGCAGCCCTACCATCTCTAGCCACCTCAGCGCCTAAGTTGCGACGAGTAACGCCTATCTTGCTAGGCAGCCTAGAAACAGGAGTAAAGCCATGCGCTGCATTGTACTCATTTTGCGCAAGGTTGAGCTCAAGCCTAACCTTTTCCAGCTCCTGGGTCTCCGCGAGCAGCGCTTGACGCTGTTGCTCGATCTGCGCCCTCATGGCGGCGAGTTCCGCCCCAGCTGCACGGTTGCGCCATACCCAGCTGCACGGTTGCGCCTCCGCGAGCAACTGGGATCTCCGTAGACGTGGAAGGAGGCAAGTTTTGGTCCTTCTCGTAGGGCTTGTGGACCCTACACACACAGGTTCCTCGATGACACCAGCGGCAGCGGCCGCGCCCTTCCCGGCATCGATAGCCGGGCCTGTCATCATCACCTCCACGATGTCCGCAGAGCAGCCAGTTGGCTTCTCGCGGGCAGTGAGTACAGCAGGAGGATCCTCCGCGACGAGCACCACCTCTGGGAACTCGCGGATGACGTGGTGGCGACGTAGACCAGGTGCGTGTCGAATGAGAGCACCGAGCCACCTGCGGGCATGGGGCTGTCGCCGAAATCTCCGGCGTTGTCGGTGACGAAGTCGAAGGAGCCGAATTTGTGGACAAGGCCATAGACCACGCGCTCCCCTGAAGCTGAAACCTGTCCCGTCCGAATGTGAACTCCAGCCAGCGCCGCTGGTAGCCCCACGGTGGGCGCCAACTGTCGTGGTGGTATCACGGCAGATGCCATAGGATGGCTAAAGTGTTGGGGCCGATGGACGCTGGAGGTATCCGGGGAGGGATCGCACGGCGAGTAGCCGCGCGTAGAGTATCTCTAGCACTGCAAACAGCAAGATCTACCCAGGTTCAGGGCCCTCGTGTGGAGGTAACACCCCTACTCCTGCCTTTCTCTCTATATGTGTGTAATCCGAGTAGCCACAATACAATATATGTCTCCTAGCCGAGTAGCCACTCTGCTGCTCTCTCTCGCTCTGGTGTTGTCTCTTGTAATAAATGCGAAGTGAAGCAACGTCCCTCACGCAGGAGGGGGCAGGGCACCTTATATACTGGTGCCCAGCCGAATAAACAAAGACTAAAAGGTACGGTGATGTGACTTGACCACTGTGACGTTGGCACGCCTCCAAGATCTCGCGCGGAGAAGTGCCGCGCCGTACGGCTGACAGCCCCTGTCCGCTCTGTCAGCCTCACAGCGTAGACCTCCATCCCGTCATGTCCCCTCTGTACTTGACAAAGACTGGACGGCTGCCTAACCCTGCGTCACTGATGATCACACACCTAGTAAGTTGAACCGGACGCGGGTACGGACGCAGGATACGCGGGATCTCCTGTCAGAACGGCTCCATTGACTTCTGGCCCGAGTAGGATTGCCATCCGTCTACTCAGGCCAACTTCTCTACTCGGACGAACGTAACTTCCTTGATATCTTCTCTTGGCCTTTAGTGGGTACGGCTGGATAGAAACCTACCGAGTAGCAGTACCCGGGTAGCCGTCTACCCGGTCAACAGCACCTTGACCTTTACTTTAGCACTTGCCTTACCCCTACTCGGGGGTAACCCCCCAACAAGTTGATCGTTCACCGTGGAGTGGTACGGTTGGTGGTGATCGTCGTTCCTTTGTAGCGGCGGTCAGATCTGAGGCCATGTATCCTTTCAATCGCGGCGGAGGCAGAGGGGGCGCGGCATGCCAGCCACCGCGTCCAAACTTCCCTCCTCTGGGAGGATACTCGACGGCGCCCGGTGAGCGCCCCGCGGTGGTGCACGCCCTTCAAGCGGGGTCGCGGGATCTTGGTGAATCCAATGCTCGTGGGAAGCTGCCTGCGCGCGCGAACTCAAGGGGAGGCTACCAGGGTGGCAGATCTACCAGCGTCGATCCACCACGAGCAAATCACGATCAGAGCGGAGGTATGGATAATCGACTTGGTGCTATTGGTCCGCGGTCGTTTTCTGGAAGGGGGCGACAAGGAGTGTTTAGTCGTGATAGGTTGGCACATCGGGCGGAGATGAGGGATGTTGATTCTGATAGCTCTGCTAATGAGCGATCATACCCGACCCAGGCTAATCCCAGGAGAGGAAGTACTCCTAGTTTTCTTCGGCGGACGTGTCTAATCAGAACGCGAGGGGATCTGATCTGGGTGGGGAGCGATCTAGGTCAGGTTTAGAGAAAGATAATAGAGAGGGTGGACACGGTGTTGCACGTGTTGTCCAATTCAGGGAGAACCAAAATTAGGTGGTGGAGCTCGATTCTATTTGCAATCTGTGCGGGGCTAACTACGATGCTAATTTGATTAATTCTGAGCCTAGACCTTGGGAGCTGGCATCTCCCTTTGTGGGCGCAGCTATACCCAATGGTTGTTTCTTTGTGATTCCAGATATTAGGAATCCTGCCCCCACTAAAGAGATTCATCAGACAATTGTGGAGGTTGTTCAAGGGAACGGTTTCTGCGCGGAAAATCGAAGAGGAATTTACTCAATGGGCTGGGAACAGATGTACCTGGAGGTGGTATGCCAAGCCAATGGCAGCCAACAGGTTCCTTATGCGATTCCCTAGCTATAGAGATGTCGATGCTTGGATTCATTTTGGGAGGATCAACATGAGGACTCTTCCCTCTGTTATTCTTCAGATTGAAAATTGGATACCTGGATACGGGGATATTGCTGAACTGGAAATGTCCTGGTTCCAGGTGCGTGGAATACCTTTGGAGAACAGGAACTGCCCAACTGCTTCCTATGCAGGCAGTCTGGTGGGTAGGACCTTATCTGTGGATAGGCTTAGTATGAACAATGTTGATTATGTGCGTATTCTTATTGGGAATCTTGATGTTTCACTTGTTCCACCAGTGGTGCCTAGTGTTAATATTGGAGGGGCTTTCTATGATATTGAATTTACCAGGGAGATATCATGTGGGAAGATGGATAGAGAGAAGACGCAGGTTCATGTTGAGCAAACTAGACAGAACCTTCCTGAGAATAGGGGAGTGATTTTAATCATACTCCCAAGAAACAAAAAACTGATGTAGGTGTTGCTGCTGCTGGGAACAGGGAAGGGCCCCGTGGTATTGTTCAAGGAGGGTTCATGCGTGATGCTAGAACTTCATATATGCAGACTGATGCTGGTAAGTTGTTGAGCAAGCAAGATGGAGATGAGGATGGCTGTAATAAAGGGAAAAGGAAGATGATTGAACCTAAATCTGTGGAGGAGGATAGTGATGAGGATGACTTCACTGAGAATGTGCACAAGTTGGGTTACAGTTCTGCTGTGGTTCCTGTGATGATCCAGGTGGGGGTGGGTTCCTCTAGAGCCCATCAGAGAACTCATCCTGCTGTAGATTTCTATGCCCAGTACCTGGAATACCTCAAGACACCCAGGATCATTGCTGGTGTTGTGGAAGATCCAAATGAGCCCCCTAAGATGGAACCCTCTTATGAAGAATTTTTGAAAAGGCTATTGGAAACTAAGAGTGACAAGAAGGAGGAGTGGAGGAAACATCCAAAGAACATACCTGGAGTGGATCATGCCCCTGTGGTGGAGTCTCCTTTGATGTCCAGCCAAAATGATAGTGTGGAGGACATGTCTGAGGAAGTTTTATCTGCTGATTCTGCTGGCTGCACTCAGGTGCTTAACTCAAAGGTGGTGATTACTGAAGTTCTGTCCAGTCCTGAAGAAAAGGAAGGTGTACAATCAAAAGCTGAGCACAAGTTGCCTTTTATCCCAACTCCTGATCAGCCCCTTCCTTCAAGAGGGAGTGCTAGATTGCAGGCAGATTCAAAGATAAATGTCCATGCTGTCAAAAAAGCTATGGCACATCTGGAGGCTAGAGATAATTCTGAAGGTAACAAACCTATTTCTTCTATCAATGCTTTTTCTGTGTTAGCTGATGAATATATTGTTGAGAAAGCTTTAGAGATTGGGATTGATGTTTCTTCTTTGTCTTTACAATCCATAAACTTGCTCAAAGATTTGGAAAAAGCTAGAATTGCTGTAGGTAATCAAAAGGAAAGGGTGATTAAGGAAGCTGTTTGCAATTTGAATACTCCTTTTAAGAGTCCTAAGGGATCTCTGGAAGATAGTGTTGATGCAAAATCTCCTGATCATGCTCTTGACTCTGGTGATGATGGGTTTGTTATTGTTGTGTCTAAGAAATAAAAAAAACAGGCTAACAAAAATTCTGCTAACAAAAATTCACTTCAGGGAGTGCCCCTTAGTGGCACAAGAATCCCTTCTAGGGTCAGTACTAATCACCCTTGGAGTGATGTAGTATCTGGACCAAGAACAAGAAGTAGAACAAGCAAAAATAATTGATTGCGTCCTTTATGAATAGTAGAGGTGTTGGTAAGAGGGGTTTTGCTTTTTCTCTTAGGGATTTGATTAGTGAACATAATTTAGATTTCATTGGCTTACAAGAAACAATGAGGAAAAAAATTGATTGCTCCCTATGGAGAAAATTTGATCCTGATAAAACTTTTACTTGGCACTGGTCCCCCTCTGTGGGAAGGTCTAGAGGTATTCTTTGCGGTATTAGAAATGATAGATTTGATGTCTTAGATACTCAGGTGGGCAGGTTTCATGTGATGGCTAATGTTTTGGATAGGAAGATGAATAAAAAAGTTTGCTTGGCTGTGGTGTATGGTGCTGCTCGGGATGAATTTAAATCAATGTTTTTGGATGCTTTGGAGAATATTTGTTCTAATCTTGAGCTACCTACTATAATTGGTGGGGACTTTAATATCCTTAGGTTTGATAATGAGAAAAATAAAGGTGGGGGTGTGACTAGATTTTCCCACAGATTTAATCAAATCATTTTCTCTTATGGTTTAAGGAAGTGGATATGTGGTGGTCAATTACTTGTCTAATCTCTGGACCCTACTTTGGAAAAATTGGATAGAGTCCTTATGAACAATGAGTGGGAAAATTGTTTCCCCTTAACTCATGTTAGGAAATTTCCTAGAGTTATGTCAGATCATAACCCTTTGGTGTTAGATATAGGTGAGATTCTTGTTACAAAAGTGAAGGAGTTTAGATATGAAAAATCTTGGATTGAGCATCCTGAATTCGAGGATAGAGTTAGTCTTGCCTGGAATTCCTCTGTGATAAGTGGGGATAGTGTGAGTATTATTCAAGATAAAATTAAGAAAGTCGGGAACTCTCTTAAAGGGTGGGGGGCAAATGTTAGAGGTGAAAAAAGTTCTGCTAGCTGAAATGGAAAGCCTGGAACAAATGGAAGAAAATCAGATGCTTTTAGGGGAACATTGTGTGAGGAAAGGGACTGTTAAAAAACAAATTATGGCTATCCTGGAAGAAGAGGAGAATTATTGGTTTAGTAGGTCCAGTGAGAGATGGTTATTACAGGGTGATTTAAACACTGCTTCTTTTCATAGGATTGCAAATGGAAGAAAGAGAAAGAGTACAATGTACTCCTTATCCAGTGTGGTTGGTGAGATTCAGGGGACCATGGCCGTTTTGTGTCATGCAACTGAATATTATAAATCATTGTTTGGTTATGGACCCAAGTGTCAGATTAATATGTCTAATGATGTTTGGAGTTTAGATGAGAAATTATCTGAGGAGGATGTGCAAATTTTAGATGTTCCTTTTTTTGAGCTAGAAGTGAAATCACCCATAGATCATATGGAAAAGAACAGAGCCCCTGGTCCTGATGGAATTTGTATTGAATTTTATCAGGCATGTTGTCCTGTGATCAAAAAAGAGATAATGCAGTTGTTTTGGGATTGGTATGAGGGATACCTTCCTTTATACATGTTTAATTTTGGTTTGATTATTTTATTACAGAAAACTCCTGATGCTGGTATCATTCAAAAATATAGGCCTATTTGTTTGCTGCAAGTGTTGTACAAAATTTCCACTAAGGTGATAACTTGTAGGCTTGAACCCTTTATGTCAAAACTCATATCTCCTTGTCATAATGCTTTTATTAAAGGTAGGAATATTATGGTTGGGAGTCTGTCTTTACATGAGATTGTGCATGAATCTGGTAGGAAAAATCAACAAGAAGTTGTTTTGAAGTTGGACTTTGAGAAAGCATATGATAAGGTGGACTGGGATTTTCTTTTAAATTGTGTTTCTCAAAAAGGGTTTAATTGTAGATGAAGGAGGATTATTAAGGACATTGTTCAGAATGGGACCTTGTGTGTGAAGATTAATGATACTAGGGGAAAAGATTTTCCTAGTCATAGAGGGGTTAGGCAGGGGGATCCCCTCTCTCCCTTCCTTTTCAATTTGGCACCTGAGAATTTAACAAAAATGATTAGCCAAGCACAACAGGCTGGTCTGCTGGTGGGTTTGGTCCCTCACTTGATAAATTTTGGGGTTGCCATTTTACAGTATGCAGATGATACTATCCTTTTAATTCAGGATGTTAAGGAGCAGGAAATTCATTTGAAACTCATTCCTTTTCTTTTTGAGGCTATGTCTGGTCTTAAAATTAATTTTGAAAAAAGTGAGGTGATGATGGTTCTTAAAGATGATGTTAAAAATCTGGAATATGCTGACATGTTTGGTTGTCAAATTGGTACCTGGCCAATCAAATACTTGGGAGTCCCTGTGTGTGGCTCCAGGTTGAGAGTGTCAGAATTGAATGGTGTGGCAGATAAGCTCAAAAAGAAATTGGATGGTTGGGTAGGCAATAATTCATCCATTGGGGGTAGGCTCAATCTGATCCAGTCCTCCCTGGGGGGGGGCTGCTATATATTTGATGTCTATGTATTTGTTGCCTGGGTCTAATCTACAGTTTATGAAAAATCATCAGGAGGTTTTTTTGGCAAGGGACTGGGGAGAAGAAGAAGTATTACATGGTAAAATGGAGTGCAGTGTGTAGACCTAGGAAAAAAGGAGGCTAGGGTATTAAAAATCTTAAGATTCAAAATATCTATTTGTTATGCAAGTGGTGGTGGAGGCTGGAATGTGAGGATGGATTGTGGCAGAGACTGGTTTGCAAAAAATATAACATAAATAAAGGGGTTTGGGCTATCAAGCCAAAACAAGGTGATTCCCCTGTGTGGAAGGACCTTCTGAAAGTTAGAAAGTTTTATCTCATGGGTAGGAAGATGTGTGTAGTAGGTGGTAATGAAACTAATTTTTGGCATGATGCTTGGCTAGGAGAGACTCCCCTTTGTAGTGTTTTTCCTTTGCTTTTTGAGATTTGTGATCAACAGGAACTGACTGCGAGGGAAATGTACAACATTGGGTGGGCCATCTCCTTTAGAAGATGGCTTACAGTAGCTTTACAACATCAGGCAAGGGAGCTTAGAAATGCTTTGAGCACTATGGCTTTAGGGACTGGAAAAGATATACCAAAATGGACGTATAATAAAAATGTGGTCTTCTCTGTTAAATCTTTGTATAATAAGTTATCTTCCTATGGGCCTGATAGATCTTTTAAGCATCTGTGGAAAGCAAAAATTCCACTCAAAATTAAGATTTGGCTATGGCTTATCTGGCATAATGCTATTGCCACTAAAGATAATATGTTGAAAAGAAATTGGTTTGGGAGTCCCATTTGCAGGTTTTTTCATTTGAATGACTCTATTAGTCATTTGTTCTTTGAGTGTCCTGTTGCTAGTTTTGTTTGGAGTTCGGTGTGTGCAGCTATTAAAGCAAATGCCAGACCCACGGGGTTTACTCATTATTTCTGGTGGATAACCAGATTTTTTTCCCTAGGAAAACAAATTTGCATGTAGTAGGGATTGCTGCTCTTTGTTGGGCTATATGTAAGTTAAGAAACAGAGCATGTTTTGAAGGAAAAATTATATCATCTCCTGTTGAGATGGTGTGTTACATGTGTGTCTTTCTTCGCTATTGGGCAGGTTTACAGGCAGAGAATGACAAGAAGTTGCTGGAGGAGGGAGCCGCTCAGATTCAGGAGGTGGCAGTAAGGTCTTATGGATCAATTACTTCCCCGACACATGATGAAGCTGGAGGAGATCGTGCTGTGGAGACTGAAGAAGAAGATTCCGTTTGATGATGCTCATGCCTAGTTTGTTGTTGTCCTAGTTTGGGTTCCTTTTGTCAATGCTGGTGGTGCTGGTTCAAAACTTGTGGCTCGGATATTTGGCTCTCTGCTTGGATCGTGGTTCCAGGTTGTGTTCGTCGACAGTTTATGTCTAGGTTTCTTTGCGAGTCTGTGGTGATACTCTTGGCTTCTTTTGCTTTTTAATTATTTGCTGGATCTTCGTTTGTCCATAAGACCTCTGTTCTGTTATTTTTAATAATGGAACCCGGCTCCCCTGTGGGAGGCGTATGTAAAAAAAACGTGAGTAGTACTAGTTTGATCGATAGTACTGATCAGCTAGCTTAGTACGTGCACTGCGACGGATTGTTTGTGTACGTGCATGTTGCCTCGCCGGACTATTGTCGTCTACGTCGGAAAGCACTCGACGTCCTGGGCAATTTCCAACAATTGGTATCAGAGCCTCAGGTTCAAGATCTTCTAGTAACGGGAGGTCATGGGCGACACGAAGGCGTTAGCGGAGATGACATGCGCGGCTTTACAAGCTGCGGCGCTGGCGCCATCATCATCGCAATTCCCGCGGTTTGATCGCGAGAACTACGGAGTTTGGGAAGCAACGATGCAATGCGCCATGGAGTCGCACGGGCTTTGGGATATCATCAACCCCAGTGGCGATGAGTTCAATAAGGATGGGGCGCAACGCCGGCGAGATCGCCAGGCGGCTACGGCCATCTACTCGGCTATGCCGATGGATTTAATGCAGCATTTAATCTCCAAGGAAACTGCAAAGGATGTGTGGGACACCATCAAGACGTTGCAACTTGGGCACGAGAGGGTGCGCGAAGCGACGCTGCAAACCATGATGAGGAACTACGAGAATTTGCAGATGTGAGACGATGAATCTGTGGAGCAGTTCGCGGCCAGGGTGGTGCCCCTGGTCAATGGAATTCGCACGCTCGGCGAGAGGCTCGATGAGATCTCGGTCGTACGGCGTTTCCTCCGAGCAGCGACTGCACGGTACTTACCCATAGTATCGGCCATCGAGTAGTGCGTCGATCTGCAAACCCTCACGTTAGATGATCTAATCGGGAGGTACAAGGCTCACGAAGAAAGGATGAAGCTAACATCAAGCAACGGGAAGCAAGATGAGGTGCTTATGCTCACGCGCCTCCATCTACAAGCAATGGTCGCGACAGAGTACAATAACCATGGTGCGTCCAGCAGTGGTAGCGAGCACAAGGAGAAGTCGAGAAGGAAATTCGACAAGCGCTTGGTGCGTTGCCACAACTGTAACTTGCTCGGGCACTTCAAATCTGAGTGCCGAAAACCTGTCAAGGAAACCGCCCTTATAGCCGCAAAGGATGCGCAGGGAGGTGATGATGAAGCCTGTCTTTTCATGATGGAGGTCTGTGAGCTGATGGAAGAAAAGGTTTTCCATCGTCAACTAGTATCAAAAACTCATGTCGAAGCTAAGGACATGGGGGGTGATCCGAAGAATCATACCGAAGCTACTGGTATGAAGGCGTACGTGGCGCCACAAGTCCACGTATTGCAGCGGACTGAAGCGTCGTAGGGTAAAGGAGAGGCGTATATGGCGCTAGAAGTCCATGGAGTGCGACACACTGTTGTGTTGCAGGGAGTAGTTACCGAAAGAAAAGGCGACACTCCAGGAGCAAGAAGCGCAATGTCGGGCGCAGGAGACTACGTCGCACCACCTCCGACTGGACTGGATTCGAGACGACTAGGACCGATGCCAGCACGCCAGCGAAGAATGTTGGACTAATATACGAAGAAGAAGAAACTTTCGACGATAGACAATCCGGTGAAGATGAAGCACGAAAAGCAATGTTTTCTCACCGAGGAACCGACGCGATTTGAAGACGCGAATACAATGGAGTGTTGGCGTGATGTTATGGATGAGGAGTTGGGATGGATCCACGACAACAACACATGGGAGCTTGTCGATCTTCCCAACAATCATGAAACCATAGAACTCAAGTGGATGTACGTAATCAAGAAGGATGCCGAAGGGAAAGTGTTGATACACAAAGCAAGGCTAGTGGCCAAAGAGCAATGTGTGGATTTCAAAGATGTGTTGGCTCCCGTTGCAACGATGGTATCAGTGAGATTACTTATTGCTCTCGCGGCTCAAGAATTGTGGAAGGTGCATAACATGGATGTGAACTCCGCATATTTGAACAGAGAGTTGGAAGATAAAGTGTATGCAAAGCAACCACCGGGATACATCAATGAGGGAGAAGAACACAAGGTACTGAAATTACACAAGGCGTTGTACGGGCTACAGCAGTACCCTCGGGCGTGGAACATCAAACTTGATCGTACTTTGATCTCTCTCAGATTCGAGAAGAGCCCACTCGAGCATGCAATGTATAAGCGAGGACAAGGAAGGGATCGTCTACTAGTTGGCATCTATGTCGATGATCTATTGCTAACGGGAGCAGATGAGATGGAGATTGCAAAGTTCAAACTACAAATGAAGGAGTTGTTCAAGATGAGTGATCTAGGGCTACTGAGTTACTACCTCGGGATCGAGGTACAACAAAAGCCAGAAGGAATCACACTGTGCCAGGAGGCATATGCAAAGAAGCTGCTCGAAAATTGTGGCATGGAAGACTGCAATCCAGCTCATGTTCCGATGTAACCTTGTCTTAAATTGAGCAAAAAGAGTGAAACACCAATGGTCGATGCAACGGAGTATAGAAGTGTGGTCAGAAGTTTGAGGTATCTCATTAACACAAGACCGGACTTGGCCTATTCTGTTGGTATTGTGAGTCGCTTCATGGAAGCACCCACAAAGGAACATTGGACAACTGTGGAATATATACTCAGGTATATCAAAGGGACAATGAACTTCGGTCTTTTCTATTTGAAAGGGAAGGATGAGGTGAAACTACTAGGCTATTGTGATAGCGACATGGAAGGAGATATTGACGACCGTAAGAGTACCTCGGGCGTGGCATATTTCTTCGGAAAAAACAAAGTAAGTTGGCAATCACAAAAGCAAAAGGTAGTTGCATTGGATTCATGTGAATCAAATTATATCGCAGCTACAACCGCGGCGCATGAAGGTGTGTGGCTAGGAAGACTACTCGGTGACCTTACAAACAAGGAACCGGAACAAGTGGTGCTCAATGTTGACAACAAGTCTAAGATCTCTCTATGTAAAAATCAAGTCCATCACGATAGGTGGAAGCATATTGATATGAGGTATCACTACATAAGAGAGTGCGTGGAACAAAGCAAGATTGGAGTCAACTATATTCGCACTGATGATCAGTTGGCGGACATCCTAACGAAGGCTTTGGATCGAGAGAAACTCTTAAAGAAGCAAAGGAGGATCGGCATCCAAGCTGTGAAGTGAAAACGTCATGATTAGGGGGTGATTGATGGAAATAATCACTCCGACTCCGGCCGGTCATACGGTTTGTACTCTGGCTGTGAACGTGTTGTACTAGGAGTTGGATACCTAGTCGGTTTAGTACTAGTAGGTCTAGTCTGTGGTAAAATCTTACTATTATATAAACACATGTAACCCAGCTTGTACCACACCGTGTGAGTTGAGTTCAAGCAATAAAGGAAGAGCAAGGCTCGTTACGAGCCTCTGGCCAAACTTGCTATTGTTTCTGTGTGGTGCGTACGTGAGTAGTACTAGTTTGATCGATAGTACTGATCAGCTAGCTTAGTATGTGCACTGCGACGGATTTTTTGTGTACGTGCATGTTGCCTCGCCGGACTATTGTCGTCTACGTCGGAAAGCACTCGACGTCCTGGGCAATTTCCAACAGCGGAAGCACACAGTTCAAAGCTCCCACTTTGTTATCTTCATATTTCGAACAATTCCTTGAGTATTCTAAATGTTGCTATTACTGCCACAGGGGACAGCTGATCAGGAAGTTCAAGCTGCCAATGTTTCATGCTCACGAGCCGGTGAAATGGTTGATACAGATAGTGTCACACGGTTTGATTTCATGCCTAATTCTCTAAGCCAGGCAGACTTCACACTTCTGCAGGAGTTACCTGAGGATGACAAGGCTGACTTGTTTAATGTGCTTCCATTACATAGGTCAAGAGATCCTACATGCAGCACTTCCAATGTTACCGAAAATAAATCTCCGAATGATGGAGGAACTAATGTTCCAAAACATCCTGTGAACTTTCACCTCCCAGGAAGTTCTCGAAAATGGACTGAACAGTTCAAAGTTAGCAGTTCTCTAGTATTGAATGCTATTGCGGAGAAATACCGATGCTAGGTTGAGGATGGCGCTTCGCTGGCTCCATGAGACACGCGTCCGCCCCGCGGCGCCCACGTGCGAACTTAGCGGTGATCCCGAGTACATCGCCGGTCACGGGGATCGGAGACCCGCTCACGAGGGGACTGTGCGGCGTCCTTTTCTTCCCGTCTCCACTCTGATCAGGGATTGTCGAGCCTCTACTTGTGACAGCCGCATCGGAGATGGAGACCCTATGCTCCCACCCGTGGCAAATGGATCGGAGAGATCAGGAGGATGACGAGATCTCACTGGAGGAGGCGGGGAGCGATTTGCAGGGTGTCATGGGTGGCGGAGCGGCTTCAGATTGTCCGCGCCCAGACGAGGGTGATGGCGCTGCCTGCGCCGGGTGCTGCGGGCCGCAGGGCGGCCCCGACCTTGACTCCGCCGTACCCAAGGTGGGGAGTCAGACCGGAGGAGCAATTGGTGAGAGTGAGCCCAAGAGTGGATCCCTGCGGGGAAATCCCGATGCTGCCGATCGGAGATGTGGTGGCAGCGGCGACGCTGTCCGAGATCCGATTGCGCGCGGAGGAGGAGAGTCTCAGGCTCCTAGCAGACACGAGTGCGGCGGATTTGGAGCAATGGGAAGCACGGAGGAACTGGAATCGCCGCCGTCGAGGTGGTCACTGAGCTTCATTGCTCACTTGTTCAGGCAGCGCGGCCCCACAGTCAACCTCGGCTTCGTGTTTCTCCGACATAGAGAGAGGAGGTTGGTGCTGCTTGATGACGACGACGTGTTCATTGATGCGCGGGAGCTGAGATTTGGCGAGGAGCTGATCCATGGCGAGAAGATTGACTTCCCGGCTCACTCGGCAATCCTTGGTGCCAGAGTTTCAGCGCCCATGGGGGTTTTGATACCCCCGATTGACAGTTACTCCCGTGGATTTCCTTCTCGTGGCAATTGGTGGTTGCGATTCTCTCCGGCTAGTCCTCGCCGGATTAGCCTAACGGCGGCTATAGGATACGCGGAGGGGATTTCTCAGCTAGAGCCGCACGAGGTGGAGGGACTCGAAGGCCCGATGGGCCCTGCAGTCCATGGGCCTGTCCACGCTGCGGGAGTGGGTGGACCTTCTTCTATCTCCCCATCCTCTCCCCCAGAGGGGACGAAACCTAAATCTTACAAGGAAGCACTACTCTCTCCGTGTCCCGATCCAAAAACAAAAAGCAGGTGGAAGATCAGAAGGAAGATGGCGAGCTTCAACCGCGACCATGAGGATGAGAGAAGGCGATGGGAGAAAGGGGCTGAGTATAGAAGGAACAATACGGGGAGAAGACCTGTACCTCCTCCTCAATAGACTGTTGAACAGTCTTGGCAGAACACGGCGTCAGATCCCCCAACCTCAACAGCCTCGCAGGTGATCACTGGTTCTTCCTCTTCTGCCCTTGCTGCAACTTCTAGAATAGTAGTCTGCTACAAGTGTGAGGTTGAGGGTCACAACTCCAAGGAGTGCTCTGTCAAAGTTTGCTGTCTGATCTGCGACAAAGACAGCCATGCCACCAAGAGGTGTGTTTGGACCAATCAACCTAAGCCACTGATGTCAGCGGTTGGACTGGCAGACCCAGAACTTGCGTATTTTTCTGCCCAATTTGCAAAATCAGCTCTGAAGCCTGCGAAATCCTCTACTCTAGGCTTGGTTAAGGTCATTAGGGTACAGCTAGATGCTAACTCTTTATCTGAGGGCCTTTCCCAGCAATTCCACTTGGGGGCCTGGAAGGTAGTTGAGAGAGGGCTGGATTTTATAGTTCAATTCCCCTCCGAAGACAAACTGAACATGATGGTTGAATTTGATGAGTTCAAGCTCAAGAAGCAGGAAGTGTTTATCAAGATACAGAAGATGGATGAGGATGTGAAACCAGTTGGCAGGCTCCATACTGTCTGGGCCATTGCTGATGGTGTCCCTAAATCCATGAAGCATTACAAAGGGATTTGTGAGATAGGCTCTCTGATTGGAGATGTTGATAAAGTTGACATGCAAATTCTTGCTGATTTGGATGTTGTCAGGTTCCAAGTCAATGTGATGTCCACCAAAATCTTTCCCATGAAAAAGGAGTGGGTAATCAAACCTTGGATCTATGAAATTCAGTTCTCAATTGAGCAAATTACAGTGGCTGGTACTGTGTTCCCTGCTCCTCCAATGGACCTGACAAATGAACCTCAGAAGAGAGAGAATCTGGAAGATATAGACAGGCTACTAAGAAACAGAGAGCAAATGATGCACCTGTGGGATCTCTTGCTTGTGTTCCTTGTGACTTGCCCCTTGGTGGGAAGGAGGTCACAAACTCCAAAATCCCCATTCCAGATAACTGTGCAATGAATGGTCATGTTCCCTCATCTATCAAAGTGTCAGGAAGCTCACAAGAAGAAGTAGAAGAATTAGTAGACTATGATGACAGTCAGGACAAGAAGGACCAGGGTGAGGAAGACAGTGATCTGCCAGAGTCCCAGGACTCTTTTGCCACACAGGTAGCTGACATCCAGAATGGAGGAGACAGGAAGAAGAAGGAAGTGGAAGCAGTGGATACAACCCTAAGAAGATGTGCCAGGCTTAAAGATCAAGAAGACACTGATATTACAAAAAAATCCATGGAAAGGGCAGCTCTCAAGAACAAAATAGAAGGTTCAGGTACTGGGAAAGACACCCCTACTGTTGCTAATACTGATAGATCTTTCTTAGTTAACACTGCTCTTTCAATTGGTATTAGATACAATACTAGGAATGCTGGTATCTTAGACATAGTAGACATTGTTCAATCTCTTGATTTGGCCAGACAAAATTGCCTTGTAGAAAACAAAATTAACAAGAACATGACTGCACCTAGTGATAGTAACCCTTTTACTCAAGTCTCTGAGGAGGTAGATGAGTTAGTTAATGAACAAGAAGATGAGTTGTGGGGTATGTTTAATGATAGCCCTAAGAGGACTCAGCTAAAAAAACATGGCCCTCATAAAATTATCAAGCTGTGCTCCCCTGTTTTCAGGGTTGAGCTAGCTAAGAAGAAAGGGGGAGGCCCCAATACCTTTCTGAAATGATAGGTTGTTTCTCTAATATAAGGGGTATTGAATCCCCTGATAAACAGAGATTTATTAGTGAGCTCATCAGGGAGCATGGTGTGCACTTTATTGGCCTCAGTGAGACTATAAAAAGTGTTTACACCACTCTTTGGTTTGAAAAACTCAATGGAAATAGAAACTTCACATGGATAGTTGTTCCCTCCATAGGGAGATCTGGTGGGATTCTTCTAGGGGTGGATACTGATCTTTATGATGTTGTGGACTCATATACTGGTGACTATTACATTAAAATGCATGTTTTAGATAAGACTTCCAAAATGCACATTAATATAGTCTCAGTTTATGGTCCTGCACAACTTGAGGACAAAGAAAAATTCTTAATTGAGCTAGCTAACATGCTCAACAAATGCTCAGGGGCTACTATTGTGGGTGGTGATTTTAATATCATCACGAAAGTGAGTAAAAAAACAAACCTAATACCCTCTCAAAATGGAGTCACATGTTCAACTCCATTATAGAAATTAATGGATTAAAAGAACTCAAAATCCTAGGGAGGCTCTTTACCTGGTCGAATAACCTACCTGAACCCACATTTGAGAAACTAGATAGAATTCTAGTTTCTCCTGAGTGGGCCCTAACATTTCCTCTTTCCACTGTGACAGGGATGAGCAGGGAATTTTCTGATCATGTTCCTCTTCTTCTCTCTTGTGGAACCCCTCCACAACACAGCAACTTATTTAGATATGAGCTTTGCTGGAGAGAGAGAGGGTATTTCAAGGAGGCGATTGAGCAAAGTTGGAACAAGAGAACCCTCAATTTACCCGACATTGACAAATGGCAGGAAAAATGTAGTAGATTAAGAAGGGAGACCAAAGGCTGGCATTTTAATGTAGAATGGGTATTCAGGAAGGAAAAGCAGTGCTTAATAACCCAGTTAGACATACTGGATAAGAAGGATGAAAATTCTCCTTTATCCCCTAATGAAAGAGAACTACAATTGTCCCTTCATGGGAAACTTAAGAAGCTGCTTAGAGATGAAGAGATTAAATGGAGACGGAGAGCAAAAGAAAAAGATCTGCTGGAGGGAGATGGTAACACCAAATACTTTCACATGAAGGCTAGTGGGAGAAGGAAGAAGAATCACATTTCTGTGCTACATAATAATGGTGAAGAGATCCTGGGTGAAGAAAAACTCTTAAAACATGTTACTGACTACTACAAAAACCTTTTTGGCCACTCAACCAGGAATGATTTGAGCCTTGACTGTTTGGACTGTGATAGACTAGATGTGAACATGCTCATTGCTCCTTTTGAGATTGAGGAGATCAAGGAAGTGGTTTTTAGTCTTAAAAAATTCAAAGCTGCTGGTCCTGATGGCCTGCCAGCTGAATTTTACCAAGACTTCTGGGACACCATTAAATTTGACCTCAAAGAGATGTTTGATGCTTTCCATACGGGCAGATTACCTATTGAGAGGCTTAATCATGGGGTGATAACACTAATACCAAAGGCACCAGATGCTTTGGTTACTCAGAAATTTAGACCTATCTGTCTACTCAATGTTAGTTGCAAAATACTAACAAAAACTCTGGCTAATAGATTGGGCAAAGTGATCCATTAAGGACAGATTCATCATGGAAGGCATTGTGCTCTTGCATGAGACTATTAATAAGATGCATTACAAAAAATTACCTCGGGTGCTTCTCAAAGTAGACTTTGAAAAAGCCCGTGACAAGGTTAAATGGAATTTCTTGCTTCAGATGATGAGAGATAAAAGGATTTGGAGACTAATTCTCTGACTGGGTTATGAAAACAGTAAGAGGGGGTAGAGTGACAGTTAAGGTGAATGACAGCTTAGGGCCTTACTTCCCTACTCATGCAGGTGTCAGGCAAGGGGACCCCCTTGCCCCACTTTTGTTTGACATTGTTGGAGATGGTCTAGCAATGATTATTAATAGAGCCAAGGATCAAGGTACTATTGCAGGACTGATACCCCACCTAGTGGAAGGGGGGATCTCAATCCTGCAATATGCTGATGATACAATATGTAACATCCCAAGTATGAAAAACCACCTCTAGAATGTTTGATTTCTTGTTTTATTAAAGTTTTGCATCATGTCATCATATTCCTTGAATTGTTTGCATTTGTTTTACCTTGTTTTCCATTTGTTGCTTCTGTTTTACTCTGTTTTCACAATTCAAATTCAAACTTTATTCAAACATTTATTTCATACTTGTTATGTTACAACCTTTTAAAGAGTTCAAATAAAACAACCAATTTGTTCCCATTTTATTCCATAGTGTTTAACTATTTAAATGGTGGCTTTTAATCAATCAATTAATTCCAATTTGCATTTAAAAATTCAAATTCAAATCACATGTTACAACAGCACCCAATATGGATTTATGAAAATTGCCAAAACTTTTCAACTCATTTGTTCTAATTAAACAATAGGGTTCACCCTATTAGAAAGTTTGTTTTTTTTAATACTATTCACTTAATAATAAATCCATCCAATTTGAATTAAATGCAAACAGCAAATTAAATTTGAAAATTTTGGGAAATAAAGTTGACAATCAGTTGCTAGTATAAAAACTAACTCAACCATATTTTTTTCAAATTTTTCCTACCCCTAAAACCCATCTAATCCTTCCATTTTCTATTGCTGCAAAAAAAAAAACAACAGAACACAAAAAAAATTGAAAAGGCAAAAAAAAAAACGCGCGCGCGGAGGGGAACCCACGCGGCCCAGCCCATCTAACCTACCCGCACGGCCCGCGTACCGGTTCTCCCTTCTATTCCTCGTCGTCCTCGCGTACGGTAGCGATCGCAGCGGTGCCACGTCGCCGCCGCGCTCAGGCGACGGCCATCCGAGGCCCTAGCCCCCTATAACTACCCCTCTAGACCTCCTGCGCTGCCCTAGCCCTAGCCTATCCTTTCCCCTCGAGCTCCGCCGCCGATCCACCCTTCCACTGCCCGCATCTACCATCTCTGCAACCTCCTTAACTCACTGGAGCGCCGCCGCCTGAACCCACGATGACCACCGTCACCTCGCAGCGCCACCACCCCGCCTAGCTACTGGAACCAACCCGCCGCAGCTCCCTCGTCCTCGTCAACACCCCAGCAGGCACGGAGCACGTCCAGATCGCCGCCGCCGTCCACGTCGTTGCCGCCACCGGAACTTCCCCGAGCCTCTGCTCGACTCCATCGCCGGTGAGCACGCCACCGTAGCCCTCTCCTCCTCTATCCCTGCTTGCGCGAGCACCACCGCACCCAATCGCACACATCCAGCACCCCACCGCAGCACGGCAGCCACGCATCGTTGATCGTCGCCGGCGTCGTTCCCTGACGAGGTTCAGACAGCGCGCACGCGTTTGAGTTCAGTTAACTCGCAGATAACTACAACCTGTCCGCGTCCCTGTATCTGTCAAAACTGAAAGCGTACTGCAGTGGTTGCAGTGCTAGCGCGAGCGAAGCAGGGCGTGGGTTCGAGCCTTGGCTCCGCGGATTAAATCCAACCTTTTGCGCGGGGCACTGACAGGCAGGCCCCACCTGTCTGTGGCACTGGTGCCACGCGTGCACACGTTGGCCCTAGGCCCACTGGCAGTGCCTAGGGTAGATGTCTACGCTGTATAAAAAGTTTTTAACCTTCTCTGTTTTAAATTAAAGCCCTTTTAAATTATAGTTTGGTCCTTAAACTTAAAAAGCTAATAACTTTTATTTTGTAACTCCAAATAATAAAAGTAAAATATGTGTGTTGATCCAAATTAAATGATCTATCTATTTATGACATTTGTTTTCTGTTTTGAATTTTCAAAATGCATTTCAAATTTGAATTCAAACAATTCATTTGTAATTTGATAAAATCCATAACTAATTCATACTAAATCCAAATAATGCAAATAAAATATGTTTTCCATGCTATTTCAAACCAACTATTCAAATATAAATTTTGTTTCATGTTCTGAATAATTAAAATTGCTTAAATAATTTAAACCTTGTTTAAATCATTTAAATTTGCTAAATTCATAACTTGCTCAAATTAAATTATTTTTGAACATGCAAAATATGTTTTCATACTAGAAAAACATAACCTTTCCAAATATGAATTTTATTTAATGTTTTGAACAAATAATATTCAAACTTGTTTTAAATTCATTTAAAACTTGTTTAATCTTGTTTAATTCATAATAAGTTCATCCTAATTCCTTTTTCAATATTTGAAACATGTAATCCAACTAAAATTTTGTGTTCTTTTCAAATATGAATTTTGTTATTTATTTGGCACAATTTAAATTGGTGAAAACAACAAATATTTGTGTAATCCCTTTAAGGAACCAAAAATTCTCTAGCTTAATAAATAAATTTCTAAATTGGTAAACCTTATTTCCAATTGGTCCTATTGTTGTTATTTTGTTGTTTTCCTCATCCATGCATCATACTAATCCACTTTCACCTGTTGGTTAATTGGAAAACAATTGTTTCAACCAAAATTCATGGGCTTCTCATATGCAACTCAAAATTGCATATGTGTCCATTTAAATTGTGTTACCATGTCAACTAGTTTATTTTGATGCACCCATTAAATTGTCATGCATCATCCCATGATTATGCATTATGCCATGTTATTGATTGTTTATCTTTCTGCATTGTTTGTTTGCTTCTTCTCGGATAGACGACGACGTTGAGACAGACGATACTTATGACACCCCTTCTGAGGATCTAGCCCAGTACCAGGCTACTGAGTTTGCAGGCAAGTTATCACTCACATGAACCATTGTGTTCCTATCAACATTGGTTACCGATATTTTCCGTTGTCTATTTCTGCTAGCCATATGTATCGTGCTTCTGTTACGAACCTATCACATGCTACCCTGAACCCTGATATTG
The DNA here is from genome assembly GCA_028641055.1 of Alopecurus myosuroides. Classification (NCBI taxonomy): domain Eukaryota; kingdom Viridiplantae; phylum Streptophyta; class Magnoliopsida; order Poales; family Poaceae; genus Alopecurus; species Alopecurus myosuroides. The sequence goes on from CM054057.1 coordinate 648,579,194, forward strand.
CCTCACCTCCAGTCCTATAACCCCGTTGCTTGGGCCCGTGTCTTACTAGCATGCTTAGGGTTGTTTTTGCTCGAGTCTGTTATCAGTTACTTTCTGTTATCATATTTGTTTATATTCGGGGGCTCGATGTTAAACAACAACCTGTTAATTTGAGGTAATAATAAATTGCTGATAAGGCACCGGCAGGAGGCCCGGCGTGGTTTTGAGGCCTGCTAGTGTCGACCCTAATTAGGAAAAGGGTCTTGTCTACTGACCCATGATGAGCGCACTATCCGCATGTGGGAAGCGTGTATGGGCGCCCCCTCAATTTGATTCGATTCGCATCTCGTCCAAATCACCACACCTAGTTCGGGCTTTCCATTTGATGCACGCATATGCAGGTACGAACCCGCGGCCAGGGTGGAACTTTTGTAGTCGGCATTTAGGGCGGCGTGGTCTTCCAGTGCTATGAGGGTCCCCTTTTCTTCGTGGGGCTCGATTAGCCGCGCACGCATAGCACGTGGTGCTTTGGGCTTGATGCGAAGAAGAGTTGAGTTGTGTTGAGTGCCCCGCTTGGTGGGAAAGGCCTTCCCATCTGGCGGGTTATTCTTACGTGTACGGCCAAACTGGTGCACCCCTGCAGGGATAAATCTTCTCGAGAAGCCGTGTTTTCCGTGGTTATGGTTAACTTGGTGAAAGTACTGGCTAACAAGTACTCAGAACAACTTACACCTAACTAATGATAACTTGTCTAGTAATAGGCTTATTGACACAACAATTTGATCCATCATTAATCCAACTGTGTGAGTTATCCTCGGATTGCTTCTTTGGATAAGGGGCGAGATCCAGGATGGGTTTGTTTGGTGGTTAGTTATAGTTGGTTACGATACGCTATCTTAACCCCTTTCTGATAGCCGGAAGTTGTAGTATGTTCTGTAGTTGGTTAGTGCAGCCAGTTGCAGCATCTTTTATATCCCTTTCTTCCGTTGAACCCAAGGCATCTGTGCTTGGTGTTGACGGGCTACACTTTGGTGAACTGTGAGTCTTGCTTGCCAGTACGTTTATGTACTGACCCCTTTGGGGCTGTGGTTTCCGCAGACTACGCTTACGAGGATCCCCGTGACGAATACTACGTGGAGTTTGAAGAGGCTGCTGACGAGTAGGTAGCGGACCCGGGCAGGATCCGAGACATCGTGGATGGGCTCCGTCTTCTTTTCATTCCCGGCTTCTTAAGCCTATTTGGATTTGTCTGTACTCAGACCCTTTGAATGCTTCCGCTGAGATGTAATGATGTTATGTTGGGACATGTGTCCTCTGGATGATTGTATCTGCTATCTCTGCTCTAGTGAGAGCTATTTGCAACTTATTTCCATCTTTTGTGTCTTAGAGATCTGTTGTGTTATCATTTCGTTCAACGCCGTTGACGTACCATGTGTGTATGGTATGAAGTACGTCAATGGTAGCATCCTGATTTCTATGGGATAGTTTACATCGACGATGAATGGTAGAGATTGGTTGTCACACCTAAGTGTTGGCCTACTCGTAAGATATGCGGGTGCCGGTAAGCCCCGTAATCCAATCAACTAATGTTCAGTTCGTACGGTGAGTATCCTCTAGAAGTCCGGGTGCGACACAATACATCTCCTAGAGGATAACCTAGATAATGCCAGGAATGTGAAGTTCATTCTATGCTTGTTTGAACAGCTCTCTGGCCTTAAAATAAACTTTCACAAAAGTGAGGTTTACTGTTTAGGGGCTGCAACCCAGAGGGAGCAACAATATAGTGAGGTATTCACTTGTTTAACTTCAAAACTACCAATGAAGTATCTTGGAATCCCCATTGATGAGAAAATACTAGCAATGTCTCAATGGGCTCCCATAGATGATAAGTTTGCAAAGAAACTAGCTGGGTGGAAAGGAAGACTCCTCTCCTATGGAGACAGGTTCACTCTTGTCAATGCTTGCTTATCTAGCCTGCCCCTGTATATGCTCTCCTTCCTGGAAGACCCTAAGGGGATAATTAAGAAGTGGGACATTTACAGAAAAAGGATGATCTGGCAGGAGGATGAGAATACCAAGAAATACCACTTGGTTGATTGGGGGACTGTTTGCAGCCCCAAAGACTTTGGAGGACTTGGTGTGCTTGACTTGGAAACAATGAACATTAGCCTTCTCTGCAAGTGGTTGTGGAAGTTAGAAACTTCCAAAGGACCATGGCAGGAACTTCTTACCAACAAATATCTCTCTAACAAAGTGCTGGCCCAAGCCTCTGCTGGCCCTGGCTGCTCACACTTCTGGCAAGGACTAATGAAGGCCAACACAGTTATTCAACAGTTCTCTCAGAGAATCACCAATAATGGAGATAAGACTCTCTTTTGGCAGGACTGCTGGGTGAATGATTCACCTCTGCAAAACCAATTCCCCAGGCTCTTCAATATTTGTTTTGATAAAAACATCCTAGTTAGCTCTGTAATGGCTGGTGGATGGAATGTTCTAACATTCAGGAGGACCCTTTGGGGGGAGCTGCTATCTCAATTTGAAGACATGAAGTCGAGAGCGGATGCTGTCCTTTTGACTGATGATGAAGATGGCCTCAAGTGGAAAATTGGCAGTTCTGACCACTTTAAAGTTAGTGAGTTATACTGTCAATTGAGATCTAATGGGATTTCCCCTCAGAAGTTTTTGTGGAAGATCAAGATTC